>CATOUR010000136.1:0-1200000 GCA_951848785.1 Callosobruchus maculatus | reverse complement strand
CGCGTAAATGACATAATATTTTTTTCTGCAAGTACCCTATTTGAGGGTATAGATTTCAGATCCGGTTCTGAGTTTCAGTTTCGTTTGACGAAAACTAGAATATTAAAAAATGGTGTCTCAAAAGTGGATGAAGTAATGGGATAAGTACTGAGAATGGTTTGAAGGTTATTACCGCAAAGCTACAGTTTGAATCGTTGTAACTATAGACAAGACTGCAAAGCTAGGGTACTTAGTGCAATCAGTGTTGTATAACTAAAGTTGTCTGTTAGCAACATACACAACATATCTGAACCCCGTAAAAAATTTCTCCCGGGAGAATTCGACATACAGGTGCGCTGTTACTTACGGTAATTGCAGCAATTTCAACAAATACTTAACGATCACTTCTTCTATAATTTCGCTTAATTTTCATCTCTACTACATTCTGTAGTACGATACACTCTGACTGTAATTGACGATAATTAAGACAAACGTTTAATCAGTGAAATTAAATGTACATTGATCCTGTTCAATTAAAATTGGAGCAATGTTTACCAGCATCAAATGAATGGCGTCGAAAGGCTTTTGCAGTAGCCGATGTAGCCGATCATTAAACCAAGAATGGTTCAATTAGATCTGCTGCTACTGAATAGCATAGGAGAAAATCTAGCTTGCTTGAAACGCTGTAAAAAAGAACAAGAAATCTCCGATGTATTTTTTAGTAGGCTCTCATTTCTTTTCTTGACATTGTGATTCTTTCAGTATAGGGTGAATCAAGCTCAACCCCTCCCACTCTTGTGAAAAAAATCATACCACTTTTCAGAAAATTAACTTTGCGAGTGTATGTAGGTCGACTTGGACTACATGTTCAAAATAATGACTTTAATATGAGGTGCCTAATAAAAGCGTGCCATATCAAAGTTATGTTTTTTTAAATGCAATACCCTGTATATTCTTGCAGATTTAGATACGCAGGTCAATTCTAGTGTGACTCAGCGTAGGTGTTTTGGATATTCACATCATTGGGAATGGCTGTATTTATCAAATAGGTAATGTTGTCGGCCTTTGACTGGAAAACTATATCTGGTCTATTGGCTGGGATAGTCTTGTCTGTATATATTTCAACGTCCCAGTGTAGTTTGTATCGATCGTTTTCGAGTACTGATATCGGAGTGTAATTGTAATATGGATCTGTGTTTTCTATTAGTTTGTTTGTTTTGTGGCTAGTGCTTTGGTGTGTCACCTTGGCCGCAGAGTTATGTCTGGCTGTGTATTCGGTGCCGGCAAGAGTTTTGCACCCGCTTGTTATGTGATCTGTTGTTTCTCTTTGTTGGTGACATTTTCTGCAATTATCGTCTGTTATGGATGGATCTTTAATTATGTATTTTTTGTAGTTTCGTGTTGCAATCACTTGGTCTTGGATGGCAAGCATGAAACCCTCCGCTTCTGGGAACAGCTGGCCGTCCTGTAACCAGGTGTACGAGTATGACTGTTTTTCGTTAATGTGGTCTTTCTTGTGTGACACGGTATCTATGTTTGCCGTGGAATGCTTTCTGCGACCAGGTGTTTATTTTTTCTTATTGTGATTGGATGTGATTGTATGTGTCTGCTACGTGGTCTGGACAAGAGAGGTTAAGTGGTGTATAGTTTTTGTCTGCTTTTACTATTGCTCCATGTAAGTTTGTTTGTTTGCCTTGGAAGAAATGTCTGAGTCGGTCAGCATTTCCTTGCACGCATTGGGATGTGACATTCTGTGTTTTGTGAGTTCTGTTCGCATGAGTATATGTATATTTTCTATGTCAGTGTGCGACCATTTGATGATGCCAAAGGAATACGTGAGGATTGGTATTGCAAATGTGTTAATTGCTTTTGTGAGGTTTCTAGAATTCAATTTCGTTTTCAGTAGCCTAATAAGGCGGTCTCTAAATCCTTGTCTAAGTTGCGCCTTGACTTGGGTGTGGTCTATTTTAACATTCTGATTGAAACCCAGGTACTTGTACGTTTCGTCCTTGCCCATGTTATCCAAGGTTTGGTCAGTTACTATTTCCTGTTCGGAATGGTATTTCCATTGGCCTTTATTGATGTGAAGGACCTTGCATTTGCTCATTCCGAACTCCATCCTGACGTCTAACGTACAAACTTCTGTTATTTTGAGCAATTCTCTCAGATGCACTTCAGTGGCGGCATATAGTTTTATATCATCCATGTGCTGATTTACTTTCTGGTGTCTTATGTATCACATATGGGACTTAAAGTGAACCGTTTAGGTGCACATCACGACTTCTAGGTATAAGTAGATATTGAAAAAAATTGAATGTCGCAGCGATTATAAAACTTAGAGGGCTGCGACTTTGCCCTGTCACTAAGCATGAAATGCGTCGGCATACTCTAGTTCGTCTGTATCTTTCTGCCAAGTTAATTGTCTTCTTCTATCTGAACACGTTTTTGTTTATATTTCATGGCCTGCTAGTTTGCTTATAGGTAGAAATCTCGAAATAAAATGAAAACTGCTAGAGATTGATACTCATAACCTGATAACATAAGAAGCCTATAAATTTACACATTTGATCGTATAAAAAAATAAATCATTCCGATTTGAGAAAATCAAGTTACCACTGATTGAGGTTTCCTTATTTAATCCAACTGACTCACTACAATACAAGCGTAGCTTTATTTGAACTCTTTGATACAGTTCCTTGGTTCAGTCCTTCCACGTTTCAGCAAAACTCCCACTGTTGAAAGAACATAATTGGAAAGTTCTGTTTAATCTGCCGAGGATAAACTCCCGCCTACTCCAAGCGTGCCATTTTGCAGGCTTGACGGATTTTTTGAGGCTATGCAAACACGGTCCTTCTGACCAACCCTCTACCCAGGATTAAACAAACACAGTTTTCATTAAGCGTAATTCAGAGCCAGGGTTGTAATATACTCGATGAGAAGGGAGAATTATGCGCGTTTGCGTTTTGTCCGAGCAGTTTCTCATTCGTGGCTAGCTACGACTTCGCTATGGTTGCGGCTACGTTGCTAACAAGATTATGGAGGGCACAAGTCCATGAATCGCTGCTAGAAATTATTGGAACCGTGATAAAATAACGCTTTTTTATGTGCCTTGGTAACATGTGCAAGAGTCCTAAGTTTATACTTCTTTTTAACTGTTAAAGTAAACAACTTTTTTAAATAACAGAAGTCTGAAAGATAAGCAAGATATACAGGGTTATTCACGTTATTCGACACAGCATTATGGCTAAAGTATTTGATAAAAAAGAAAATGATAATCTCGGATGGATAGAGACTCATAAAGGCTACATTCTAAAAATATTTTCATGTTATACAGGTTGTCCCAAAAGCACGAAATGTATCAAAGCTGTGTTTTTTTAAATGGAACACCGCGGATATTATTGCATATTCATATTCCTTGTTGAATTCTAGTGTGACTTTATGTATCATACATGGGACTTAAAGCGAACCGTTTAGGTGTAAATCACCATTTTCGGTATAAGTAGGTATCAGGAAAAAATTGAATATCGCAGAGATTATGAAATTGGGAAGGCTGTGACTTTGCCGTGTTACTAAGCATAAAATGCGTCAGCTTTGATGTGACTGTCAAATTTGAATTACGCTTATGCTTGGAGAAATCGGTCGATTAATTAAAGGAAATTCGATCAGCGATAACTTGATTTTTTCAAATAGAAATACTTAATTTTTTTTATATGGTTAAACGTAAGGTGAACATCAATCTCTGATAGTCTTCATTTAATTTTAATGTTTCAAACAAAACGGCGTTTTTCAATCTTCCTACCTATATTCTGCTATACCAGATAGTGCAGGTGTCCCAAAGAATTTTGGGACGATGTGACCTTTCTGGAATGTAGACAACCACAGTTGCGGAAATAGCCAAAAAACACTCTTATGCCCAAATGGTAAAACGATGAGAAGAACTATAGGGATGCCGATTTGCCAAGGAGATCTTTATAGGTTTGGCATGGAAAATCCAAGAAGTACTTGGCGATAACCAGGTCAAGTGACACACCGATATGTAGAATGTGCGAAAACAAAGACGAAACTGTTGAACTCGTCATATGTGAGTGCCCACAGTTATCTTCTATTAGAGAGGGCACGTGGGACTACTCACCCTTCCCACTCTACAGGTACAGATAGTGCGGGGGTAATTTTTCTCGTATCGTTGAAGTCAATACTCTCCCTTAGAATTTCGATAAAATTCTTTATTGTAAATTCTTTATTGTAGTCCAGAAAACAGACGAAAATGTCTTGGTGCACATCTAGAAACTCTTGTATTAAAACGGCTAGAGCAAATAATGCTTGTCTTGTCTCCAATGCATTTCTATAATTATTCTCTAGTGATTTTTATCCGCAGCATTTTGAGCTGTATGTTGTAGCTCGCCAAAGCTTCATGTGAATTTCTTCAGATTAGTTTTCTTAAGGCGGCTCCTACGGAGAGCATAAACGGTCATTTTCAAGTGATTTAATCCCAATTCCTGAAGCTCTAGTTTTCAATATTTTTGCATGAAGTTTTTACATGAAGTTTAGATGGAAATTACACAGGGGGCAATTTTTGAAAAAAGTTGATTGAACATGAAACATGATCACTTGAAGTTGCCTATTTTCTTCGTCAACCTTGCAAATCGCCTTCCTCTTCAATTTTACAAATTTCGGGCGACGCGCTAACATGACTGTTTCCATTTTTTTCTAATGCAGCGCGCACCTGTTTATTTATCACGCCCATCGTCGGTTCCTTTTCAGCTGCCCGCATCTTCCGGAGAAACTATTCCGGATTGTAGGAGCAGCGTTAACAACATGAACCTTCTGGTACTCCCAGTGCATCAAGATTCATCAGAAAGAGCGGTCCACAATACCAGTGAAAGGTCACTGGTCAAATGATCGCTATGACGCAATTTTGTCACTGCTTGATCGCCATCAAATGCACTCGCGGCATAATTTTAGCGATTTACGATTGGTTGTTTATTAACTTTTGGAAAAAAATTACCGGCTCAGCGCCGGTCGGCCGTTACCACGTTTCGTTTTTTCGCAATTTTTTCTCGTTTATTTATCGTGTGCAGTAATGGTGGTCGAATACACGTCATAAAACACTCTGGGTGTTCATAGTGATAATGCGGGCTGAGGTATGCGATAGTTCACAGCTGTAGTTGCTAGTTACAATTTAAAAGCGAGGGGTGTTCACTTGAAATTATGAAACGCTTTCTGACCGTTGTACTTGCCGCTTTTGCGCCTCTTTATAGAAGGAAGACAAGAGGAAGTTTCGGGTTGGTTGAGAAAGAGTAATGTCAGAACGATACTAGAATAGTGAAGAGATTCACTTTAAATATCCTCATTCATTGTGGAAGGAGACAAACATACCTTTAGCTTAGACATCATAGATTCTCGCTCATCATCCTGGGTAGAGGTGATTCAAATGATTGAGGGAAAGGCCTCACCCCTACAAATAGGCAATATTCCCTGGCTAAAGAACCTGGTTCTAGTAGGGCAAACTGTTGCTTGGAAGGTAAAGGGCTGCAAGAAAGGTTGACTCCCAGTACCTACAATCCTACGTAAATGTCTTTCGAGTAGAAGTATTCACCATATTTATGGTGGAAGACTCAGTAGGACCAAAAGACAAAGCATATGTATGTACCCTGAACGATAAGTGGCTCTGAAAGCGGCAGCCTCTCTGAGACCCTGACTAGCTCTGCCCAAAGAATGTTGTGCCGATTTTGTGAACACGATGTTGGTCCTTTGACACAATGGTGTACTGAACTAAGCTTTAAGAGCACCTATACTGTCTCCAAAACTATGCATTACGTCCTAAGCAATCAAGTAAAATATATCAACAATAGGTATGAGACACATTTATCAAAAGTTCAAGGTTTCTGTTAGAACCATCGGAAAACATAGTGACATACAGGTGAACTAGAAATCAAGATTGTTTTATTTAAAGATGAGATGAAAATATGTAATCCTGCAGCCTATGCTTAAATACATTTACTTGTTTCTTTTCTTTTATCACTAAAGATATTTGTTTTAAGAAACCGTAGCCCTGCAGGCATTTATTTAGGTTATTGAAATTCAATTTTTTTTAAATAAACATAAAATATGTTTGGTAAAATACAGTTCTTAGAATTATAAAAACTTTAATAAAAAATCGGTCAAAACAGTCTTTTTTATGGCCCTGTACACTCGAAATGTTTCAAATGTTTGCACCTTAACCTTGCCCGTAGCTATTATATTTTACATTTTTTTCCTAATTGCTAATCAGACGAGATGAGAAGGTTAGAAAATACAAATATTGGCAAAATTGTCAAATAAAGATTTTTACTTGGTCATTGAAGGAACAGCCTAAAGTGGTCGAACACCTAAAGTTGTCATGTACCTCAATAGTTGTAACGTTTGTTTGACAGGGTATTGTTTGCAATTTAAAGGAAAATGACTATTCTCTGTACTGCTGTAATTCTCTAGATAAAAAGGTACTGTGAAATGTACACGATACTAATTCATCTTCATAAGTGAGGTGTCTACCAAAATATCTACATGAAAGCATTCTTAAGATAGGCAAGTTATATCATGGCTTTATGTCATGGTGTCCTAAAGCCTAAAGTGGGTGACACACGTACGAACTCCAAGTACGCGGTTTTTAAGTTCGCGAATTTACTCGGCTCGACGTCGGTGACACACATGAAGCTGAAATCACTCATTTTGATAATTTTCCTAAATAAACAAAACTTTTAACACACGCCAAACACAACAAGCGTTGCGCATCGATGGCCTGCCAAAACAATGTGGTGGCCCGCGGCTCGCAGTACGAGCAGAGACAAGCTACGAGCAAGATTTCGAACCAGTTGGATCGCCGCGGTTTGCGCGACGGTTTTAAAGTACGCGTACTTACGGTGACACACAGGCAAAAAAGGTCGTCGAGCCATAAGTACGCGTACTTGCTCGTACGTGTATCATCCCTTTAAAAGATTTAACAAGCCTTCAAGACGACAAAAGAATGATCATTTATCGAAGCTTTAACAGGGACTTCCTCAAGCACTTTGAGTTTTAAGACTCGTTTTGAAGAAAGCTGTGACAGCTCTCTTAAGTGTGGGCCATCCTAGATGTAAGAAGGTTATATAATTGAATCAATGAAGCTCTTAAAGCAAGTTTGCTTTAAAAGTGCAAGCCATGTGTCTGATAAAACTAAAAATGTTTCTTGGGATGAGTATCATAATTTTTTAGACGTATGCTCACTGAAAGGAAACCAAAGAACGGCTAGAACCATCAAGTTTTTCATAAAGATTTACTGGTTAGTTTGGTTAACGTGTAGCTATGTCTTAGGCCCGATTTTATCAACATGCAGACTTTAACAAAGACTTTGACCAATCAGAGCAGCCCTTTTAAGAACATGCATCTGTCAAAGTACTCTGAAAATTATTGATTTCTCTTGAAGTTGACCTCAAAAAGCTCAAAAATGACATACTTTATATACAATCGAGCATTGTAAATCATCTAGCATCTTTTTCAGTCTGACTTTCCATCCCAAATCGGTGAAAAATTGCATTTTCTTGTTTAATCAAAAGTTTAGCAATTGCTAATTTCAACCAATCAGATTCCAGATTCCATTCCCATTTGATCGCTGGTTTCATGCTGAATTAAATGCTATGATGACATGAAATTGACTCATTGCATTATTTGGATAAAACAATAATTTACTATCGATAATAATTATGAATACCTGCAATATATCTTTGTTTTATAGTAAAAAGAGGTAAAAATAGCATTTTGTTACATTTCAAAGGTTACAGCTACTTTTCAAACGTATGAGTAACTGGTTGCCTATCCAGAACCCCAGAACGCCAAAGCTTGCCATATTATAATTAAAATTAATAGTATAACCCTATTTGATGTACAATGCACCTGTGAATACTTCTATAAGAAGATCTATAACAAACATTCCAGTAAATGAAAGATTGATTCTTCACAAAAGTATGTGTTTTCGTATAATCCATCTGACTGACGGACGTGGGATTTTTAATTATTAAATAAGGTAGGTAGTTGCTGTGATTGATATAGGTACCTACTACTTTTATCGCAAATTATCCCAGTTTGCAATTAGCAATTATACAATAATTATAATGTAAACATGGAAAATGTGGCATTAATTTGCAAATCAATCGCTTTGTTCTGATATCCTGCTATGATTTTGATCCATGAATTTCTAAAATATCTTTGACAAAAGTGTCATCCAGCTTTGACGTGTTGTTTTCAATATTGGTAAAATACTATTGGATGATACTTATTAACATAGCCCTCAATACCCAATAGAAAGCTTTTGCTAAATATCATCCAATAGAAAAGCTTTGTTGAATTCTTTGTTAAATATGCATGTTGATAAAATCGTTCCTAAATCTCTCAAAATATAGAGAAACTGTTGGCACCCATTCGAGGCTAACGAAAGACCTTGTTTTGGACTTGTAAAAGGCAGTGCTCAGACGAATTAAAAAAAAACAAATCTGGCAACTCTAACTATGGCAACATTCAACCGTCTCGTTCTAGTTAATTTTTTGTGAGCCCGTCTGATTTTTTCCCCCCGAAATGGAAGCGGATAATTTAATAATTGGTAATCGCCCCTTACACGGCCATCTCCAAATAGAGAATGCTGCCCGTAACAAAATGAAGTTCTTATAAGTTCAAACGGCGTGCTTGATAATAACGACGGTGGCCGCGACAAAAAACGCCAATTAGAAGCGATCGTTCTATGGATCCGTCGACTGTCCGCCATATCGAGCGAAAAAATCCGGGCCCGGAATGCCGCCATTAATAAGAACAATTAAAAGACATATGGATTCGAGGATGGGGTCCGACCGCACAAGGAGAACATATCTGAAATGGTTCAGATTTCAGCCGTTGGAGCATTGCTCATAATAACGACGTGTAAACAATGTCTGCGTTGCCTTTTTCGTAATTCTAGGTACCGGCAGATAGTTGTCTTTGTTACCGATCGGGTCCGCGTGCCATACCGTTAGCGACAATTGTAATCAACCTGAATCTTAATTAGCGGCCACCCAAGAGTGCAGTTTCTGCGGGAGCCACGGAGCCCGGAGAAATCAGTCTTAGCACAACACCTCGCCCATTAGCACGAGCTAATGGTTGACTATTTTTAGCGAACGGAAAAAACGATGGTCTGTTAACGCGACTACAAAAAACCTCGTACGATCCTTTAGAGACCTGCGTACATGTCGTCGAAATTTTGTGCGCTCTAGTGTCATAATTATGCAGTGCACTAGTAAGGGCAGATAGGCTTAGTAGTAAACATAAGTTGAAAATAGGAGCCAATAATAGGGTACTTGCACAAAAAAATATTATGTCGTTTACGCGTTCCTTAGAGCCTAGTAAACATGAAAAAATCACTTGTTTGACCTCTGACGTCAGTCATATCGTATAGTGATGGGATGTAAAGTATTGATATTCGATATCGATAGCCAGTGCTAACCTAACATTTTGACATTGATCATTATAACCACAAAACACAGTCACACACAAAAGTACCAAAGTCAAAAGAATAAAAGTTAGGCTAGATTACTAATTCACTTTGTAGGGATGGGCTTGAATTAGATTCTATCTTTGGATTCATTCATAATGGGATGCGCCGAAATAAAATGATGGCTTCGATTAGTTGCGTATCTCGGTCACAAACAGGATGAACTGTGATACCTACCAGTTATAAAAATGTATTGCAACGAAAATGCTAGTGGGTTAATTGCCTGTTTCAAATATGTTTAAGTATCAATAAATTGAGTAGCATTGTTAAAGTTGGCAAACCTGTAGCAGTATCGATTGTCGATATCGATAAGATATCTGTGACGTCAGCCCTTGTTTTAAGTCACGTGGAAAAATTTGAATATATTCTTATTTAATTTTGCAAATATCTTTTTTTGGTCGTCAGTAAAATCATGTTTTTTGTTTCCTACAGCTTCTTGATATTGTTTTCTTTACGCTATGTATACTCCCGAGGCGATTTCACGACCTCTGCAAGTACCCTATTCCTGCGCTGAACGCATGTTAGGAATTGTGCTATGAATTTTTTTAAGGTCCTTTTCAAAGTCGTTTCGATGGTGACTTATTGACGTCATTACGAATTTATGGGAGGGGGGTATAATCACAAGCTACTAGACTTGGCAAGTTGATAAAAACCTCGGCTCACATCCTCACAATGGAGTTTTCTGTGTGAATTGTTTTTTGTTTGTCCTATTTCAAATTGACTTGAGATGACATTTGACATTGGTTGATTTCACCTTCTCAAATTCGCTAAAGTTGCAAAGCAATTTGCAAAAGGAAATAGACAACCAAACTTATTTTTTTTTATTTTTTTTATTAGAATTTAATAAAATCTGTTAGTTTAGCTAGTTTCTGGTCTATATTATTTCCTGTTTACTATGCTGTTTTTTGAAATTTGAAATACTTAGTAGTAAAATACATATCATTATTTATTTCTAACATTTAAATTGAAGAACACCAATACCCGAATATATCGATGTTTTTGCGATGTCCAAACATCGATGTTTTGAATACGATATATCGTAGTTATCGATGGCAGACCGTCGATATTGATATCGATGTCCAATATCGATGTTTTCTTTCGATGTCCCATCCCTACGTACGTGTCGTCGAAATTTTGTGCGCTCTAGTGTCATAATTATGCAGTGCACTAGGAATGGTGTGTTTATAAACTCAACTAATCTAAAGGCTGTATGCCACGGTCCTATTTTTCATCCTAAATATTGAGAAAAAGTTTGACGAAAAGAATTATCATAAAGATGGGAAGGATTAGTTATTCCTCCTGTAGGCAACGATCCAATCATTCGTAACAAATATAAGACAAGAGCATGCGCATTAGTAGCACAGTCATGTCATAATATCACTGTTGACAGTTTGTTATCGTTTCTCTCAAAGTCCTTGTCGTACTGTCAATTATTCCATTCCAGTCCATGGTTCTCGTTTCAATGTTCTGTGCATAACTAACTAACCTGTCAAGTTTGTAGCCTTTTTTCTAACCTGTTCGTAGTTGTTTTGTTATTGCGAAGATTTGTGCTTGTATTTGACTTTTGATTAGTGTTGACCATTTTGCGAAGATATTCACGTACTGCAGTATTTGGATATCAAGATATTTAATTTTCATAACCGACATCTCATACAATTATAAGTAGGCTTGTTAGTATTATTATCCTTGATACTGACAATAAATTTTATTGGTTAAAAAAATCAAAAAAAGCTTTCAAGCCCTGGGATCAAATTCGGACATTATAGGGTGTTTCGCTGAGCACCTAGACGTTGAGCTACCATGACACCAAAAATGTTGCTTCAACAAAACATATTTCATTAGGTACTTTATTAATGGAATTTGTGGTCTAATTTCATCATGCAGCAAATGTGCAATTTTCTGGGAATCTGGAAAAAAAGAATGATAATAGGTATCTTTGGTGAAAACTAACATTCTGACGTCACAGACGCTTGGTTTTGTTCGGTACTGGATTCAAGAAGACGACTAACTTTTCAATTATTACGAAAAAAATAGTTTTGTTGTAAGTATATGATCTTTCCATTTATCACATTTTTTTTTACAAAAACTCAAATTTACTTCCGGCTTGTCCATCGACAATTGATCCGCCTAAAGTCGATCTTTAGAGAGACTATTTGTGTATTTTTGATTCAAGAAGTCTTTCAGAAAAACCATACTCAAAAAGCATCAAAAACCAAGGAGGTACAATATATATATATCTGGTTCCAAATATGGTTCGAGGTATGCATGAGAAACATCCGTCTCTAGAGACATTGCAAGTCGCTGAATTGGTTGCAAAATTCCAGCAGCAGATGATTTCGCGCAAATAAAATATGGTTGATGCACAATTGCACATGTCTGGGAACATACCGATTTTTTCCAAAGAATAAGATCAAGGTTCTAGACGCGCATAATTGGTTTCCTTTAGCGAGTGCAATATGTTGCTGAAGATGAAGATTATACAAAATTGCAAACGCAGAAATGCTTGTTATTTGCGTAAATCGCCTCAATTATCTCCAGTTGCCATTACGGTAAAAATCCCAAGAGTGAGATTTTCCAGCCAGTCGCACAGATACGCAATAATGTCTCTATACAGTGTGTCCTAAATTCGAGGATCCACATTTGGGTTGGCGGAATATACGACACTCTTGAGAAATAATCCATTACATTTGCTGTCTGATCATGATCATGTGTAAGGTACAAAAAAGTAATGAAGAATTTGTATTGTAGTTGCTCATGCTATTGAGCTGAATAAAAGATGTGTTCACGTGGAAAGAATAAATTATATTGATCGCATTTTATATTAAACAAATACAGCTTTTCATAAATTAAATGTAAAATTGGTCACCACTTCATTTTTTAATACTGTGACGTATGTTTCGGTGCACAACACCTACACAGTATTGGAAAATAATAATATAATAAAGTAACTGTGAACTCAGGCAGTCCTGCTGTTCAACATGCATAGAGTATGAAACAGCTTCTACTGTGTAGCTTTTGTAAGTTTATAATAATAATAAACCGTTTTCACGTAACTACTTACAGACACAGATTAGGGTGCCATAAAATTTACTTGGAACGTTGTTACTAAAAGCAGGTGTGGTGTAATTGTAGTTTTGGACCTTAAGTGCATCTTCTTGTGTGACCTTTGTCGTGTATACCTTATGTACCCTGGTTAGAAAAATATATACTTAAAAGAAACATATTTCCACCTTGCTTTCAAGTAAACAAAGGAAACTGAGAGATCGTTCGCTAAAGTCGATATGCAAATCTTGCGTAACCGCGTATTTCCTTTTTGAAAACAACCGCAATCAGCTATGCGTGGACACTTCTTAATTCCACCACCACTTCATTGTCTGGGATCGCGTTCTTCTAGCTCTCTGAACGTACTTTATTTATCTTTGCAGGTGAGTACGACACACTGTTACCGAGATAGCGCGGGCGAACCACCCTGGGTAAGTTAGACGTATAGTCCAGTTAAAATAATCATAGACGGAGTGCCAGAAAGGCATCTGCATAGGATCTAAACAGCATTTCAAAAGGTGCTAGACAAATTAGAGCAATTAAGCACTTCAACTAGCACTGTCGAAGGATAACGCAGCAAAGCTAATTACCCCCACTTCGTATAAAACCTATCTTCAATTGAAGGGTACAATGCAAGAAGTGCCAAAATCACATTATGCTAGCTTTTTGGTAGTATATCTCAAAATTTTGTAAGATACATCAAGCGATTATATGAGCATATCAGTTTTTCAGAATAGTTCTGAGTTCAGTGCGACATGTGACTAAGTCCAGCCAAATACCAGATAAAATATCGTCATAGGAAGATGAGCCTACGTACACCGTCTATTAGTCACTATTAATAACCACTTAAACGCAAAAATTGTCTTAACCCACTAGCATACTATTTATGGTTAGTTTGTGGTTTACCATTCGTTTTTCCATTCACTCATGATAGAAGTATGCTCCTTATGCGTCCTAGCTAAGAAATGAAGTTCTTGATGAAGCAATAGGCTCTGACACCGATATTTAAGAATAAGTTTTGTATTTGTAATGTATTTTGTATTCTCATATATTATGAAATAAAAATACTTCAAAATGTTGAAATTCAAAGAAGAAGTACCTAAGTCCGTTAAAAAAACAAAATCATGGAAAGTAGTCCACTAAACTAGCTCTTACTTGAAGTCGCTCATTCTAAAAATAATGAAATGCAAGATTATAACAAATCGAATAATTATTCGAAAAGATAATATTTCCAGAGAGAAATATAAACTTTAAAAGCGTTTTTCTCAAAAACAGGAAAATGTGATTTAAGCACTTTTTACGTTGGACCCTCCAATGGCTGCGCCTCATATAAAGCACCAAGGAGAGTTTTGGAAAAATTTTAACGTTTTAATAAAAGGGTGTCTCTGCCTGTGACTCTTTTATGAACTGAAAATAATTAGGCCAGGTCTGCTTTACCATTTTGTTTTATTTTGTTTCACATAACCCACGTTTAACATGAATAGGCTAGGGTGGGTTTTAATATTGTTTTTTACACTCTTAGTTTTGACGGTCTGGACAGTTCCTTTAAATTTAGGATTCTTCTTAAACCTTCTGCACAGCTATTACTCTTAGAAATCCTTAAATTAATTTTTTGGCTTTCCTCTCCATTATTATCGATTAATACACCTAAGCGCATAACATTATCTTATCTGCTCGGATAGCCAAGCGTCGATTAAAGCTCTTAACGGCTGCCAAATCAAATCCAAACTCGTCTGGGAATGCTTAGAAAACCTCCAACAACTTAGTGCCACGAACAAGGTAATCCTGAAATGGGTGCCAGGTCACAAGGGAATTGAAGGGAACGAAAAAGCAGATACCTTAGCACGAAACGGATCGGCATCCAGCTTTACCGGCCCCGAACCGGCTATAGGCATTTGAAGGTCTTTGGTAAGAACTACGATAAACCAGTGGATGCATTCACAGCACCTAAAATACTGGCAGTCACATCCAAACCTCAGACACAGCAAGCTGATGGTGAAACAACCCACACCAAAACTAGCTGAAGAGATCCTAAAACTAAATAGGAATGAAACTAGGCTAATAACCGGCCTCCTAACCGGACACTGCGGCCTAAGAAAACATCTACACACATTAGGGATCTTCAAAGAAAACCCAATATGCAGACTATGTGACGAGGCGACGAAACAGCCTCTCACATAATCTTTGAATGTGAGGCCCTACGTTGGTGGAGATTCAGACTGATAGGGCCAAACAACCCCAAATCACTCCCCAATCGAGAAATCGTGAAGAGACTCTTGGATCTTATCAAGGTCACAAAACTCTTCACGGATTAACAAGCGCACAGGACAATACAATAAGCGAATGGCTGCAGTGTAGGGGCTTCCTAACCCGGCCTGTACGTTTGACCCCCCTAACTTAACCTAACCTAACCTCATCCAACTCCCCGAATTCTATCTTTGTTCCATCTTACTTGTGTAGTTTTAAGCCGGTGTTGATTCTGCTTCCCCTTTTATTTTTTATTTCCATAAATTTCGTTTTACTAGGCTAACTGTAAACATGATGGGGAGGGTTAATGTGAACGACATAGGAGTTATGTTTGTGAAAAACTAAGTTTTGGAAGTTCAATGAAGAAACTGTGTGATCCAGGCTACTGTTAGCTACACTAGTTTTCGGTAGTTCCTATGGTGTGTATGGTGTGTCGACCCTCATCTTGACATATTTTAAGATCGACAATTATTTTACCAACGAAAAAAACATCCAACCATGATCTCTGGTATACATATACCGTCATGTCGGCATAGGATCACAAAGACTTATACACAACCAAGATACGGCGGCGTTGAAATCAGGTGGGATAGTAAAAAGTATGTCTTTTCTTAGAGCAGAATCGCAAGCCAGCTGCCGCCGCCGAGAATCCAGTCGCGCCGCGGATAAGAAGAAGAAGAAAGAGCAGGAGGAGGAGGAGAGAAGAAGTAAGAAGTGCTGCATAAATGCATTGATCATTCTCGTCGGGTCGCCCGCTGATACAGGGTGGACCTACATTAGTCCGAAGCGAAGGAGGTCGGATATTCAAGTTCACCCTAAATATCTAAAATCGTTATCTGGCTTCCCATGAGGACGAAAACTCATATCGTGTATAATTTGAGGGTACCAATTTCAAACCCAGCTGCTGTTTTGTGTTTCAGCCTCAGATAAAAAGGGTCAAAAAATATCAGGCTCTCAGATCTTCAAGTCCATCCTAAATATTTAAAATCGTTATCTGGCTTCATATCAGGATGAAAACTCGTATCGTGTATAGTTTGAGAGTTCCAATTTCAAATCTTGTCGTTGGTCTGAGTTTCAGCTTCAGGTAAAAGAGATCAAAAATTTTCAGACCCTCAGATCTTCATGTTCACCCTCAATATCTAAAAAAGTTATCTGACTTCCTATCAGGATGAAAACTCGTATCGTGTATAGCTTGAGGGTGAAAATTTAAAATCCGGCCGTTGTTTTAAGTTTGAGCCTCAGGTAAAGAACATCAAGAATTTTGAGACCCTCAAACCTTCAAGTCCACCCTATATATCTAAAATCGTTATCTTAGTTCCTATCAAGACGAAAACTGGTATTGTTTATAGTTTGTGAGTGACAATTTCAAATCCGGCCGTTGTTTTAAGCTTGAGCCTCAGGTAAAGAAGATCAAAAATTTTGAGAACCTTAGATCTTCAAGTCCATCCTAAATATCTAAATTCGTTATCTTAGTTCCTATCAAGACGAAAACTGGTATGGTGTATAGGTTGAGGGTGACAATTTCAGATCCGGCCGTCTTTTAAGTTTCAGCCTCAGGTAAAGAAGATCAAAAATTTTCAGACACTCAGAGCTTAAAATTCACCGTAAATATCTTAAATCGTTATCTGGCTTCCTATTAGGAAGAAACTTCGTATCGAGTATAGTTTGTGAGTGACAATTTCAAATCCGGTCGTTGTTTGGTCTCAGATGAAAAAGGTTCAACATTTTCAGACCCTCAGATCTTCAAGTCCGCCCTAAATATCTAAAATCGTTATCTGAGTTTCTATCAAGACAAAAACTGGTATGGTGTATAGCTTGAGGGTGCCAATTTCAAATCCATCCGTTGTTTCAAGTTTTAGCTTCAGATAAAGAAGATCGAAAATTGTGAAGCGCTCAGATCTTCAAGTCCACCCTAATTATCTAAAACCGTTATCTGAGTTCGTATCAAGACGAAAACTGGTATGGTTTATAGCTCGAGGGTACCAATTTTAAATCCTGCCATTGTTTTGAGTTTCAGCCTCAGGTAAAGAAGATAAAAATTTTCAGACCTTCAGATCCTCACGTTTACCCTAAATATCTAAAATCGTGATCTGACTTCCTATAAGGACGAAAATTCGTATCGTGTATAGTTTAATGGTGACAACTTCAAATCCGGCCGTTGTTTTAAGTTTCAGCGTCATTTAAAGAAGCTCAAAAATTTTCAGACCCTCAGATCTTCAAATTTACCGTAAATATCTAAAATCGTTATCTGGCTTCCTATTAGGAGGAAAGCTCGTATCGTGCATAGTTTGAGGGTGACAATTTCAAATCCGGCCGTTGTTTTGAGTTTCAGCCTCAGGTAAAGAAAGTCAAAAATCTTCAGTCCCTCAAAATTTAAATATAATAATTCAAATATCTAAAATCGAAGTCTCTGATTCACAGTATTTCAACTGATTTGTTGTCTTTAATCGTCTTCAGTTGAGATGGTACCTGAGACCTATTGAAGACTTTTGTAAAGCCAGTATTTGGATTGTAAATAGCACAAATAAGTAATAAACAGACTGATAAAGTGATGAATTCGTCCGATAGATTTAAAGGAGCCGCCCTGTATGGTAGCGAGAGAACGGGTTTAGGTCTGGATACTTTTGGTTCAGCAAAACGGTTTTTGCATCAAGCTGCCTGCCGAGAATAAAGACGTTTGCCATGTCGGGGCCCGAGACCAGTGTTATACCTCCGATGTGCGTGGTTTAAATCTTTCTCTCCGCTCAAAGTAAAACCAAGAGGAACACACACTGAATAATTTACTGCTCCGGGCCCGGATTTATTCTTTTTACATTTTTTACGTTCGTCATCTTTTTTTATTCCGCGCGGCGTCCGTTGCTTTCGTTGGTTTATTTTTTTTTATTCGTTTTCTCTCCGCGGTAATACATTATATGTGTGGCTGCCATGGTGGGTTTTGGGTTTATTGTTCCTTTCTTGGATATTGTGCATTTTAAAGAAATAATTGTCTGACGTTTGGACGTTTGCCGTATTACTAGTACTTTGTACATAGATTTGGTCAATATATTGAAACAGTAAAGCGACTCGACATGTACATAATCAAAGCATTCATTGAATCAAAGCTTGACAATTACTAAATAAATGGTATGCCTTGTTTAAGGCACTGATTCTATAAACTCAGTCATCAACATTCAGATAACGTTCTACTTTTGACTGCAACAAACTATTGATGGATCACCTTTAACATTGTCATTACGAATAACTGTTGTCGTACGTAATATTAATCACCGGCAGTTATAGATTCATTGTCAATATTTATCGATATAATTTACATAAATCGTAAGCCAATATATTTCGATTAAACTTGTTAATAGCCGGCGAACATAGATCCGTGCACAGAAATATCTGATTTAATGTACAGCAATTGTACCTTGATGAACAGATAATTGATGTTTGGCGTTATTCAACTTCTTGACATACTTGACGATAGAGGAATCATATAAATTTATGTATTTTCCTTCTTGATAGCGTCCTTCAACCGAATATTGCTATATTCGCTGAAATGCCGAAGAAATAAGCAAGACAATATTTTATAGATATTTTGCAAAGTCCAAAAGTCCATTAAGTCGACTACAAATTCCAGTACACTTTTATTCCCAAAATATAAAACCTCTTTCAGCGAGAACATAAATTTGAAGTCTCCTTGAATAAACAACTTCCGTAAATCGAGGAGCTTAATTTCAAGGAATCTAGATTCAGCAATTTCGTTAGATGGTGATGTACACTACCACACAAAAATAAAAGCAGACCTTGTGTTACGTTACAAAATTATTGTAATACGGTTGTGTTTTCGAAGTCAACATGTATGAAAACCGATCCTTTCTTACTTCATCTTCGCCCCCATTAAATTATGCTGTATTTATATGCTATTAAATATTATCACGACAGCTGTAGTTTCTTCACTCCAGGGAATCAAACTCGACGTACTCTTCACTTTTTTAATCACAACTGAACACAAAATCTCTTAAACTTATCCCAATCTCGACTACTTCCTACAACAACAGCGACGTCACTAGTGCCGCCTTTATACCTATTTGTCACCATTTCTAGAGAATTCGAGATATCCAGATGACATCTAGATGATTGCAGAATGCACATCTGACAGCCTCGAAATGATTCAATTACGATTGCACATCACAAGTCTATCCTATTGTTTTGACAGTATCGTCATACATGACAACTGGTACACAATAAATATATCTTACACTATCAACGTATTAAATTCTAAACCCTTACGATTTCAATCACATTTTGATCCAACAGACAACGATACTAAAATTAAAATCTTCAGTAAACAAATATAAATTAGAAACGTTCTGTTACGTATTTAATTTAAGTAAGTTTCTGATAGGATCCCACAGAAACTAACCGCTTGAATTTCTTCATCGGGAGCCATCGGGCCACCTCGTTTATTTACAGGGTCATTTTGTTGTGCAATGTCATTACAAGTTGCTTCTTGTTCGATGACTAATAAAAATCTGCACAGCACACCCCATGTTCGAATTTTGAATGCAGCCCCTGTGCCTTGTTATCACAGTTCATGGACAGCAAAGGAATGCAAGCTGAGCAAAAGCAATCTTGTCACGCGCCCCTCTATAACAAATCTACTTCAGGTTCGCAAAGTATACTAAAACTATATGAGTGCTTAATTCTGCATCTAGTGTCCTACTCACTTAGATATCCACATGCCGTTAGTGCCGTCAATTGTGATAGCAAGGCCGGTGTTCCTCAGGGATCTATCCTATCTGCTACACTGTTTATGCTATATATCAACGAGCTGCTAGAAATAACATCCAATCCAACCTACAGCTTCGCAGACGATAGTACGTCAATATCGTGCTTGGAACCAGGCAAGCCACTATCATCCCAGGAGACGGTATGTTGGCGAGAGTAACATGCCTCAAAGATCAACGTAGATATCAAAAGAATTGTCGAGTGGGGATTAGTAAATAAAGTATAGTTTAATAGAAGACTCAGGCAACAACACTGATAAAGAAGTCTCACGTTGGCTTACCAACTGCGGAATAGGGGGGGGGGGGGTCACCCAATAGTCGAGTCACCTTCCATCAAGCTTTTGGGTATCAACATGTGCTGGCACGACCACACCTTTAGTATTGCTAAAACGGCATCCCAGAAACTTGGAGTGTTTCGTTGTATGAAGCTGTATACACCAGAGCAACCAGTGCTGCAGTACAACGCACATATACGACCATCGTTGGAATATTGCTCCTATGTGTCAGGATGTCCTCCGGAAGCATTCCTTAAAGTTTCTGAACACTATCCAGAAGAGAGCAATTAGACTAATCGATACGCCTAATCTCACAAAGGATCTCCACAGCCTGGAACATCGAAAAAGGGTGGCTGACCTGTCCCTGTTTTACATATTCTATCACGGAATATGTTCGTGTGAGCTTTCCCAGACAATAATACTAAAGGCCGTCTGAACGAGAAACACTATAGAGGCTCTGGGAGCTCATCCTTACCAGGTCGAGGTCCCTACTCCCCGAACCAGTCTCCTCCAGCATTCCTTCTTTTGGAGAACTTCGACGCTGTGGAATGAGCTGCCGGGGAGTTTGTTTCCTAACAGCTACAACCTGCAGCGTTCCAAGTCAAACGTGCACCGACACGCAGCGCTTCAGCAGCGCCATAGGCTTTGCTTTGAGGGAGGTGGACCATAAAAAGAGGTATAATATACCTGTTATATCCTGCCGCCGATGGTCTATCGCCATACGTAAGCCCTGCCCTGTACCCTGTATGCTGCATGGGGGCTAAATTTGTCCGCGATTTGCTGTGTGAGAGTGAAGGATGCAGCATCGAGGGCGGAGCTTAGAAAGGCCCTTTTTGTTGGGTCAACTTTTGTCGAGCAGTGTATATCTCCGAACCGCCCAACAAATACCATCGATCACGGTTATCGTTTGCGGCATCACCGAACTTTTCTGCCGATTCGAATAACAACCATTGACATCCTTCGATATGGGTTTTATAAGGGATCAAATTTTGCGGAATCCGACAAATAAGGGCGGCCCTATGGCAGCGCCGCGTGTGGAGAGCGGCAAAAGGATGCCTGGGAAAATTATGAACGACGTCCCGGGAGCGATATATCAGGAACGGGACGTGCCAGGCGAAGCAGACGCGGTATTATATCTAGGAAAGCAGCTCAAGGCGTTTGGGAGGGAAAGGAACCGTTCGGTGCATAGTCGGAGATACGCCGGGGACGCTGAACGAAAAAGTACGTGATATTAAGGAAACAGTACATCAATACAACGAACGTCAACATTACTTTTGCGCCTACGATGTGGGCGCAGGGGAGACAAATACAGAGCGGAAATGAAAATTAGGGAGAGATAGAGCAAAACATACAATTTATTGTCGACATTGCGTACTGTTGTCACCACGCAATTCATGTACAGTTATGGTAAGAGAAGATTAAACAAGATTTTGGTATCGTATCATACTTTACTTGTCATATTCACAAAAAATTGACAAATATGGAACCATCGATTGAAGGTTCACTGTGTACGGAAGTTTAGTTAATGCATGTGGTTTAACCATTTTTTGTTTCGTTTCTATTTTTGGATTTAGTTATAGATCATTTTAGTTTTATCGGGCAACATAGCGTTTATCTTCTAGCTATAGTTTAGTGCAACAGAAGATGGTAGAGGATTGTTGTGGCTGTAAGTAATTTTGTTCTCGTTCCTTACATTGTCTCCTCCAAATCCTAAGTCCTGGTATTTTTGTGTATCATAGTTAGGTATGCTGACGCGCTCGTGACATGTAGCGCTTCTTCTCAAATTATAAATTCGTCGCCAGATTTCTTTTTTTTTCTCCTCAACTTTATTAGCAATCAGAATGTTATACACTCTATAAGCTAATTTAATGGCTAGTGCAATACTTCACATATTTGTACCCGTAATGACGTGAAGAAGTAAACATCCAGCGATGTCATCTCAATTTTGTAGATCGAGTGGCACTTTTCTTCTGAGTCTCCTGGTCTCAACAGTGACAGTAGGAGTGGGTTCGGATGATCGCCGAGTCTGGCATGCTGCTTGATGCTTCTTTCTTTGATGACTTCGCTTACGTAGGGGATCTTGAAGTCTCTATGGAGTATATGATTGGAGACATACCATGGTGCAACAGCTATACTTCTGAGTATTTTGGATTGAGCTTGTTGGATGATTGCTGTGTTTGACTTGCTTGCGCAACCCCAAAGTTCGATACCGTATGTCCAAATTGGTTTGATGACAGCTTTGTATATAAGTAGTTTGTTTTCTATTCCTAGCTTAGACCTACGACCTATGAGCCAGTCTAGTTGCTTAGTTTTCAGATCCATTTGTTTTCTTTTTTTTTTTTTTTGATGTATGAGTCTTCCAGTTGAGTTTATTGTCCATGTGCAATCCTAGGTATTTTACATTTTCCTGCTGAGATATGACAACTTGGTTTAAGGTTACTGGGGGGCATTGTTTTTTGCAGAGGGTGAATGTTATGTGGCTGGACTTCGTTTCATTCACTTTAATTTTCCATTTATTCAGCCATTCTCCGATGTCACTTAGATGTTGTTGGAGTTTATCTGAGGCTAACTCGGGATCTTTGTCGGTAGAAAAAATTGCTGTATCGTCTGCAAATGTACCTACTGATGTTGTGACTTTTGTGGGTAGATCGGCTGTATATAGGACGTACAGCAAAGGACCTAATATGCTTCCTTGAGGGACACCTGACTTTATAGGGAGGCGGTTAGAAGTTTCACTATTAACTCTGCCTTCGAAACATCGGTCACTCAAGTACGACTTCAGTATACTGAAATACTTTGCTGGTAATATTTTTTTAATTTTATATAGTAAGCCTGGATGCCAGACTTTATCAAATGCTTGTTTCACATCAAGGAACACTGCTGTACAGTACTCACGCTTCTCCATGGTTTTGGTGATGATGTCGGTTAGGCGGTGACACTGTTGAATAGTTGAGTGAAATTGTCTGAACCCAGATTTCTGGCAGCATGTTTCTTGAACGTTGGTAGTCTCTAAGCTATCTAAAATGTCAGATGTTTTGCAAATAAGTATCAATGCGTTGGATACTTTGAGTAATTTTTTCTTCTCTCCGATGCCTTATTTTCATGTTTTCATTAATTTGATGTTCGCCAAACGAGACTGAAACCCAAAACTGCGACGGGATTTGTAATCAGCACCATCAAAATATCCGAAACGAGAGGTTTCATCTTGACAGAAAGCTAAATAAAAAAATTCGATTTTTCAGCTAAAGGTGAAGATCTGAAGGATTAGAAATTTTTTATGTTCCTTAAATGAGTCTGGAACTGAAAACTGCGTAGATTTGTAATCAGCAACCTCAAATTATCCAAAACACGAGGTTTCATCTTAATAGAAAACCAAATAAAAGTTTTCAACTTTTTCGGTAAACCTCAAGATCTGAAAGATCAGAAATTTATGATTTTCGTCGAATGAGATTGAAACTCAAAACTATGACCGAATTTGTAATCAGCACCCTCAAATTATTCAAAACACGAGATTTCGTCCAAATAAAGATTTTCGACTTGTTAGGTAAACCAGATCTAAAATTTTTGATTTTCGTCAAATGGTTAACATGCTTTATTGCCAAAGATATATAAAAAATCTTATTGACAAAGCAAATAAGTAAGTAAAAGTACATAATGAAAATACATGTACATAAAAATTAAAATACAAGTACATAAAAACAAATAAAATACTTAAAAGTCAGACATTCAGAAATTAAAAATTTTACTGACACCCCATAGATGAAGGTTATTTTTATGTTCATCAACACTTGGGGCAATAGTTGACTAACTCATTGAGTGAAGGAAAATTCAAAATATAGGTCCAGCGAGTAGAATGCTTGTGTTATTAGTATTTTTTTTAACGCTTTACGGAACTTCATAATATTTGATTTTCGATTTTTTAGATAAACTGAGAATGACTGACTACTCTATTATGGAGGCAATAAATTGATCGATTCCCTTAAAGTCTCGCCGCTGTTTGATGGCGGTTGAAGGGATGGAAAGAAAACAGAAGAAAAGGAGGGGGAGGGGGTCGATCGTCCTCCTCGTCCCAAGGCGATCGTGTCCCTGAAATGAGACACTTGCCGCCGCATCGTCCAGCGTCCTAAATTGCCATCCCGACAAAAGAAAGTTCATTAAGAGACCGATCCTCTTACTTTATCTACTGATCGATAGCGGTTGGCTCTTTGTATGATATTTGACGGCAATTGCTTGATGCGTAGTCGTGAAGTTTATTCACTATTGAAAAAATTATATCCAGTGGGTTAACTTAAAAATCTTGTAGGTATAGGGTGGCCAATCGGGTGACGTTATTTTTTTTAGATAGCCCGTATCGAGACCTATCCAAAACACTCGCATGTATGTGTAGCGACGTGAGTGTTCGATATGATTTTTTTTTTGAAAATTTTTCAGTTCTTTAAAGACATCATCAAAAATAAAACAAAAATACTCTTTGGCTTTTATTTTTTCTGTAATTTATACTCTGTAATCAGCCTTTTTTAATATCCAATAAAGAAAACCTGTGCATACGAACAATAATTAAGTACATTTTGTACCCAAAGTTTGGAACCATTGTTTTTAGTCAGGAAACCAAAACATTCAAATTAAAATTAAAAATACTTATGCCTGGTTCTGAAGCTCCAAACTAATCTTAAAAACTATGCAAGACATTAGACTTTAGAAATAATAAAGAAAAAATAGCACTGGAAAATATCATAAGCTTTCAAAAAAAATCAAAACTATCAATAATCGCAACACATACATGCGGGTGTTTTGGATAGGTCTCGGTACGGGCTATCTAAAAAAAATAACGTCACCCGCTTGGCCACCCTGTATGTATATGTCAACACCAGTCAAGACTCATTATGGGATATTTTTGGTTATCGTTATCACTAGCCGAAGAGCTGTTCGCTGTTGACACGGCTGACAGTTCAAAGTATCGGGTAAGAGGGTATACGTCCACTTTAACCCCATAGCGGCAACTGTTGGGTACGTCGGTGTACTTTTGGTATTCTAAAAACATCTCTCCATGGCCAATGCGACGTCTTAATGCCGCGCAGACAATTATATGGATTTTTTCAGGTCTGAAATTCTTTATAGAGTCTCGCGGGATTTTTTCCGATGGCCGCTCTCGGTTTTGTTTATTTTGTCCAGCAACATGCGAACAATGCCGTGTGGAATTTCTCGGAATACAGATTTTACACATGTATGTATAGCACAATACAGCGTTTTTGTCGCCAAAGGCCTTAGCCAGGTATCTGTATGGAATTTGCTGTCCTCCACAAATAGCTCAGAGAACTAGCTTGAACAACGTAACAAGTAGGCTACCTCTAGAAAAGTAAATTCCTTCAAAATTATTATTGGTGCAAAATAAATTTTTCAAAGTACTACAGAGTCTATCATACTGTGTTTTCAATACATTTTTTTGTACTTCAACCCTTAAAACTCAACCCCAACTTTTGTTTTTCAAATAGCACACAATAATTATTCTTACACAAGTTAAGTTATTTTATTTAAAATCTTGTAGTGCCTTTGATTTTATACAAAAACTCATTTTTCTCGTAAACTACGTAGTCCTTTCAAGGATTCTGAATGACCTATTATGCCATGCTTTCATGAAAAATTGTACTTCAACCCCTAAAAGTCACCTCCAGATTTTGTTCCAAATAGCACTTGCAGCTTTTCCTCCTCCTCATTAAGAGGTTATTATTTATTTTTTATTCTAAAATCTTGGAGCGCCTTTCACTTCATACACAAACAATTTTTTTTTCGTAAAGTTGTCAGCGTAAGATACAAAAATGAGGATTTGTTTAAGGCGTAATATTCTCTTCTCTTCTCTATTCTATTCTCTATTCTTCTATTCTCTTCGACACATTTATGGTAAGAACTATCAAGACTAATTTAGCTTCTATTTTCATTGATCGAAAATAATTGGATTTTAAATACGTATGCAGCACAAGTTCTAATTCTTCATGATTCTACCCAAACAACTGAAATGCGTTTTAAACCATGCAGCAAGGGTGAGTTTAGGCTTCCGTGATGCATAATAGCTTTGAACACGATACATGTATCACGCAAACTGAATCGTTTTGTGAATGAAAAAAAATTATTTCCGATTCCGCATTGTTTGCAAAAGAAAACCCTTAAATTAGCTGATGGGTGGCTTAAATTAAGCTATTTGAGAATTCGTACAGGAGAGTAATAAAGAAATATTCAGTCTCACTGGTTTGAATGAATGACCAACGAATGAGAGAGACCTTCTGGTGACCATCAGAATTACCAGTACATGGTATTGGGTCGTACCCATCTTTTATCTTCGGTTTCAACGACTCTTGATACCCAAAAGCGTCACAGCGACATAGAATTTGTAATGATTCCTCCTTCTCTTCACATACAAGTAACGTCTGACGGTATTATGACCAGACCGCAGGCCCAAAAGTAACCTTAGACGGCTCCTGTTCAATAAAAGATGTTGATTTTGCACTGGTTTAACACAAAATTCACGATTTCATCGATTTATGGATTGGAAATCGAAATTCAAGAAATCGAAAATGTATCTAATAAATAATCATAATGTACTTAATGACAGTCGAACGGTAAAAATTTCGAACAGTGTGTTTAGGAACGAGGTGACAGGGCAGTACTAGAAAATTTGTATTAGATGAACGTAAGATGTGTTCGATATTTTTTTTAAAAGTCTTCTGCTACAGTTCAATAATTTTTATAATTTTATTCTTGAATTTTTTTTACTTCTGTGTCATCGGCATCGACTGCTCTGGTCATTAGCCTCGTGTTCTGTTTCCCGGCACCACTATAGGAACAGCACTGTTAATTAGAAGCCAACAGTGAAGGCTCAGGTGGGGATTCTTCGCTGAGCTTTTTTTATTTTGCTACTTCGAGCGTCAAGTGTCTTTTATCGTATATTGTTTTTTTATGAATTACCTGTAGCGTCATATATATACAGTACTCTAGTTATCTCCGCACAGGTGGCGAGTAATTACATCGGTATGGCCTCTATTGTTCTAAATGCTTCTATTTATGCTCAACAAATAAACGGAAAAAACATTGAAAGAGTTTCACAGTTTAAATATCTGGTCAATGAAACATGGGATCCAGACCAGGAAATAAAGTGCAGAATAGAACAAAAACGAATAACATTTCTAACCTTTCTAAATTTCTCACTGACAGAAACTTAAACTTCAGCTTCAGATACAGAATGGTAAAATGTTATGTCTGGTCAGTTCTGCTCTACGGAATGGAGGCGTGGACATTGAAAGCAACCACAATCAACAAAATTTAAGCTCTCGAGATGTGGATCTTAAGACGGATGCTAAAAATACCCTGGGTAGACCATGTAACAAATGAAGAAGTTCTCTGAAGAGGTGAACTAACAGACCGACAGCTCTTCGACACAATTAAAAAAAAGAGAAATAGCCTACCTGGGACACGTAATACGGGGAGAACGTTATCAGTTACAACGCCTGGTATTTCAAGGTAAAATCGAAGGAGGAAAAAGAGGAATAGGAAGACAAAAACTATCGTGGCTCAGAAACATTCGGCAGTGGACAGGAATGAGAAGCGTCGGAGAGATACAAAATGCAGCTGTGAATAGAAAAATTTGATAGGAAGGGGATGGACGCCCTCAACATGAATATTTTTTATAAAGTTCTACTCCTATAAGATCTGTACTTATATACTGACTATACAAACCTTAAAGCCAATGGAACTTATACAAATATTACTAAGTCAAATACTGCTACATTCTTTAAGGATTGCGCAGATTTATGTTACAAGATAATGTGCTACAACTAGATTTGTTACGGGTATTCGCATAAAAATCCCATCGGACTTGTTATGGTACTTAGAGTAACGTTCCAATAATACGAGATAAAATCGTATTTCTGTCTACTTCCTCTGCTATAGGTACTCACAGCGCTGGGACGTCGACGGAGGATGAATGTTAACAATTCAAGAAAATCAAGAATGTGCTCTGAATTCTATTAAGGCTTTGTTATGATACAGTAATTTTATATTCATCGTATGTATGGGAGAACCATATAAATAAGAGGCAGCCTTTTCTTTTTTGCTGACCTCACTACGTCACAACGCTCCTTTACTATTTTTCTTCGATCCTATCTTTTTTTCGAGATGTTTACAAGCTCTGTATTGTACCAGGGGTACAACTGGGTTTTCTTGTCGATTATTGCCAATCTGCTTGTCTTCACGGTATATCTTTATCTATTCTTAATTTGTCGAATCTTGCTTTGGAGGTTATTCTTCTTCGATTTCTTTTATTCCACTAGACTCGTGTTAATTATGAGATTTGGCCAAATTGCTGTATTGCTCTTCTCAATCCTCAATCTAAATTGGCACTTTTTTCTTCTAAGTTCTGCTTGTCATGCGTCTCAATAATTCTGTTTTAACCCTTTTTGTTGCATTTGTTTCTAAATTTCCATTTTGGCCTTAGTGCATTCTGGAACTATATATACCAATGTCTTTGAGGTTGGGTTTGAGCATAATGTCTTGATGTTAACTGGTCCCTTTGCTGCCTGCAGCATCTTTCATCTAGTTGCGGTCTTGAATGCAATTGAGGGTAGGCTGCCATATTCTACGAAAAAACAATTTGGGCTGTCTTGTGATCCTATTTTGTAGAGATGAGCTGGATAGCAGTGGTTTGTCCTCATTATTATTATTGTAGTGATCATCTCTTTGCTTTTGTACCTTATGTTGTAGAACCGTGGTATTTTGGAACGGGAAGGTTGAATGTCGGCATATTACTGTCCTTCATTTTGATTCCAGTTTTTGTATCTTGTTGTCCATTGATTTCATTGTCTTCTTTGATTAAACCCAAAAAGCTTCTGCCTGGAATAGAGTTGTTCCTGGACTCCGTTTTTGGTCTCTCTGGTCTCTGCCCTCAGTGTGCTGCTGCTTCTTGTCGATGTCTAGCTTGGTTATAGCCTTTAAGGCGCTCATTGAGTCTATTATCACTGCCAGTTTGTCTGTTTTTCCCTATGATTTTGACTGCCTTCCTAATAGCCAGTGTCTCCGCAGTGCATGTGACTGCATGGTCTAGTTTTCAAAATATTTGTAAGTCATGATCCTCATAATATATCCTCATTCATATTCACAAATCAAAAATATGAATACAAAGGTTAGGTTTCTTTGTCAAAGTGTTAGGTCTCTCTTTCCTTGTCTATTCGTGAACCAAAAAAAAAATATATTTTAATGAAGCAATTTACGTTATTCGCTGATAGATACAAATCCGTTGTTCCAATACTCATACCCAATCCTAGTAGCTAAATAATTTTTTGAATTGAAAATAAGTATCGTAAAGTGAGACCAGACCCTTAATTTTCAAGGCGCCCATATCATCATCCCATCTCTTTCTAAGTCCCCTTAATCTAGATTTATAGCCCGCCATCAGAATGTACAATTAATCTTAATATATCATGGCGCATCTCGTTGAAACGCTGAATCTGTTAATCCCTGGGTCAATAGTCTCATAGAATGTTTAATCCAGCGCCGAACAGTTCGTCTCATCAGGCTTGTTGTTACTATCTATATTTTTCTTAAAATTTGTGTCACATTAAGTGGCCATAGATGGCAGAATGACCAAATTAAAATATGTACGAAATAAGACAAAAGTTTTCCTCTAGGACCAATATGAAGAAGATATCGCACAGATTGTGCATACAGCCATAAGATCAAAAAGATCCTGTAATGTTTTCACAGCATGAGCATGACTTAAGAACAAGCTTGTGACATATCTGTGATGACAATGATGCAAACAGAAATAACATATAGTCACAGAGATGACTCTATCTGCAATACTAATGTGCACCCTTTAAAATGTATGATCATTGCATACAAGAAAGAATATCTAACCAAATCCAATTTTTAACATAACTTCTTATAAAATTCCTTGTTCCATACTTAGGATACAAAAAAGTACCATTTTAACATACCGCTTTATTACTTGCATTTTTCGTTTCTATTTTCTTTTCTTATCTCTTTAATTTTCATTTTACATCAACATTAGGTAATAAAAAATTTAAACTAATTAGAAACAAATGCAAAAGCGTAAAGTAAGTCGCACTAGTATCCGTCTTAGGTCCTTGAATCACACTGGACGATTATAATATTGGCCCCAAAATCACAGTGAGGAGACGTTACTTTACAGGAAGTTCGCACATCTGCTATATTGGGTTCTGATGCTCTTGAGGCTTGATAATTTTTTTCCGGAAAATATCAGAACGAGATGGTTTTTTTAAGTATACATGGCGTTTCTTTTTCAGGAGCTGTCCGACCTTACTGTCCTCGTCAATACTTAAGCCTTAAGGCCTATTGTATTATTACTCCTCTCACGGTATCCACTCCAGCAACCTAGATCCCTGCATAAGTTTATGCAGTTTTCCTACTGGTCCTGGTACTGAGCTGTACTCCATTGGTTCTAGCTTGGTCCTCCCAAAGAGCTGTTGTCTCTTGTGATCTAGCGCTTCGCACTCACAGAGCATATGTAGGGCTGACTCAGTTTCTCTTCCACACACTCTGCAGTTGAGATCTCCATTGTAGAGTCCCATTTTATTCAGGTGTTCCTTCAGGCCACAATGTCCTGTGAGGAGACCCGTCGTTATTCGGAGCTGATTCCCACTCAAGGAGAGCAGTGTTTCAGCTGTTTTCTTGCGTGGAGCTTTAATGAATATTTTTCCCTGAACACATCCTGGCAACAAGTTTCACTGATCCTTGTGCTGATGTTTCATCCATTCTCCGACCTGGTATCTGATTGTGCATTTAGATATCCCCAGGGCGGGTTCTGCTCCAATGTATAGAGCGGACGAGCCTAGTCTTGCTAGCTCGTCCGCCCTTTCATTGCCCCTTATGCCTGAGTATTCTGGCACCCACTCCAAAGTTACTTTGTTGTGTTCTGCCAGCCTTCCCAGATCTTGTAGACATTTCCAGACTACACGGCATTAGTTGATACTGTTCTTGAGTTATTTTTGTCCATTTTTATATCCAGATGTGAATTAGGTTATTAGAATGAGTATCGGGAATGAATCCTGACAATGTTAGTTTGCACAAGACCATCATGAGCATGGACTACGTAGTTTTTTATCTCTGCATCCTTATAAATTTCAGCCTCCTTTTTGAGAAGTGTCGTTCCTCATATAGAGTGGAAGTCTGGATATTGAAAGGCTCGATAGCTAAACGTCTGGAGACCTTTGAGATGTGTTGCTATCGTCACATGTTCAGAATGTCATACAAACAACACCGTGATTGAACGAATGTAAGAAGCTTTAGAAATGATGAGTAGCAGAATAGCGAGAAAGTGAGAAAGTTAGCGTATCTTGGGCACGTGATGCGTAATGAAAGATACAAACTTATACAATTGATTCTGCAGGGCAAAATAGAGGACAGGGGAGCCGACGAACATCGTGGTAGAAGAACATTGGATCATGGACGGGAATGATAGTAGTAGTAGTGGTAGTAGTTTTTATTTGACCATTTTATACAAATGAATGCATTTATGGCAAGTCAAAATGGAGAAAGTCCAGAAAAAATACAAAAAACAAACTTATATCTAACTAAGACTAACTTAAAATGTATGCATGTTCAGAGCACAAGTAGGTAGTAGTTCAAACAGGAAAAAGAAAATACACCTCAGTGAGAACTGTTAATATTGGTGCTCAGATATTCCTGTGTGGAATAGAAACATTGGTCCAGTAACATCTGCTTGACTTTTTTCTTAAACGTATGTACATTGCTTTGACGGTAGTCATGAGGCAGTTTGTTATAAAACCTGATTTCTAAAGAATTTTGCTTAGAAGTAGTTAGTCGGTATCTTGGTGGTCTTAATTCTTCAGATCTTCTGGTATTATAATTGTGGATATCTGACTGGATGGGAAAATTCTGGGAATTCACATGAATGGCAATTAATAAGTAGTAAATATACAAACAAGGGACTGTTAATACGTGCAAACTTTTAAATATCGGCTGACAGTGATTATTGTAACGTGCTCCTGTTATGACTCTCAGTGCTTTTTTTTGTAGCTTAAAGGCTCGGATCGCGTGAGAAGAGCCCCCACATAACAATACCATGTGACTGTGGAGGATACGTAGTAGGCACTTAGTAACCGTTCCTGTGAAGAAATTCGCTTAAGCTGGCGCAATACAAGTAGAATCTCACTTAATTTTTTACAAAGAATGTCTATATGAGGTTCCCATTTGAGAGCCTCGTCTACCGTTATTCCCAGCAAAGTCACTGAGCCTTTGGTGACAACATTTCCATTAGTCGACACGACGAGTTTCTTAGATTTCTCTTTGTTCATTTTCAAGTGATTTCCGGTGAACCACCCTTCAGCTCTATTTTCTTCGTCTGATGCTAAGTTTTTCAGAATGGTAAAGTCAGAATTAGATTAAATTAAAGTAGTGTCATCAGCAAAGCACACGCATTTGATTGGCGCAAGGTGATGGAAAATATAGTTTCAGTAAATGACGAAAAGAAAAGGTCCGTATATTACCAACATCCATAGAGGAGAGGCACTGACAGAAGAAGAAGAACTTCCTTACAGCCCTCCCTGATTCGCCGCCACTGCCTTGCTGTTCGCTGCTATTTTATGCACGGTTGTAGCAAAAGTGCTGGTTGTTTTATACATACTGAGAGTCAGTACATCGGAAGCGTAACACCAACAGTAGCACACTATTCACGGAGAGTGTTGCTGATTGGAGAAGATTGAAGTAAATAGCCGTGGCGAATATAAAGTAGCCTACTAGATACAACGAGCGGTCGAAGAAGTGAGAAGTGGGTGTTTTAAAAACGGCATTTCATTAACAAAACATTCGCACTGGCTCCGGCACCGGCTCGCAGCAGATACTATCCATTCCGGGAAAGGTTTAAGTGAGTTTTCTGGTTGCCGTATAAATAACACGCTAGGGTCTCCCTTCGTGTTCCTTCGAGGCCGTGTAGTAAATGTAGATTAGGAATAGCAGATTGTCGGAAGTTGGGTTTTTGAAAAAAATTGCGATAATTGTAAAGATCATAATATATATAATATGTTACGGTTAAAGTGTTTACTTTGATAGTTTATATACTAGCTGGATAGTATACAAACTATCCAAATGTCTCGTTATTTTGATGGAAACTCACATTTCAACTAAAATAGCTATGAATATTGGTTGGTTTGTATACTAGCCAGCTAGTTTATAAACTATACAAGATATGCCGCTAAAGTATTATACCACAAAAGTATCACACATCTTAACCAGTGTTTCTGGTTAGTTTACAAACTATCCACATCATTTGGATAAGGTATGCACCTAATACCTCTAGTAATACATAATAACCAACTCGTTAGTTAGTATGTAAACTAACCAATCCTCTTTGGTTAGTATGTAAACTAACTAATTTTCTTTGGTCAATTTAACAGAAAAGTGAGGTTGTGTTTATGGCAAGTGCAAGTGTAACGTGTTGGTATTGTTTACTGTCGTGCCTTGTAAAATTTGTTTAAGAACAGGTATCTAGTTACCAAAAATGGATCAGCAACAGCAATTTGAAAAGTTACTATTAGAATGTTACGAGAAAAAGTACCAAAATTCAAAATTAATGAACCACAGTGATTATAATGTACTTCTGCAACATATAAAGAGAATACGCGAACAAGGACCTAACACTAATAACAAGATTGATTATCATGAAATGAATACTTATGATTTACACAGAATCGAATCATCTTGCGTAATGTAAATGATGTAATCTAATATAAAAGATCTGGAAAGATTATTTTACGTTTGAATGAAACCTATGATGCCATTAAAGCTGCCCAGGGTCTAGAGATTTATTTTATATGAATATTTTGTTACACAAACAGTGTTTCCGTTTGTTTTACTTATTTTTAGGTAATTGTAGCAATTGTGTGTTGTATCTATGAATAAACTTTACTTTTGATTAAAAATTGTTTTTTTAAACTAAAGTAACCAAAGAGCATTGGTTAGGTTACATACTAACCAACGAGTTGGATATTATGTAGTACTAGAGATATTAGGTGCATACTCTATCCAAATGATGTAGATAGTTTGTAAACTAACCAGAAACACTGGTTAATATGTGTGATATCTTTGTGGTATAATACTTTAGCGGCATATCTTGTATAGTTTATAAACTAGCTGGATAGTATACAAACCAACCAATATTCATAGCTATTTTAGTAGAAGTATGATTTTCCATTAAAATAACGAGACGTTTGGATGGTTTATATACTAGCTGGATAGTATATAAACTGTCAAAGTAAACACTTTATCCGTAACATATATACAAATTAAAAATTGATCTTTTGATCCAATACCGAGGACACGCCGACAGCTTCTGAACAAAACCGAGTGTGTGTGACATCGCAACGTTAGTTTTCACTCATTGCAGTTTAAACAGAGATAATAGGTACACTGCTTTGGCCTAAAATGATGAATGCATCAGGTTCAAAATATCTGGAACACAATCCTGCCTTTTGGGCGACACATGATTCTCCAAATGTCCAAACCCTGGGGTTGTAAGCTGATACTTCTGGTACCACTATCAGTAGTAGTAGTCTAAAAAACAACACTAGCTTGTGCAACAACAAAAATATACAACAGCAGCAACATATACTAAGACAGTTAACAAGCACTCTATATAGAAAAATGTTAAGAAAGCAGCTTCATCAAATAAAGAAATTGTACTGAAGTAATGCTCTGCTGTTTTTGACAGTGTTCTGATACCATTTTTTACAGGAAAGGCAAGATTCCTTAACAATCGTCTTAAATAACGAAATAATCACACAAAATACAAAAATGATGAAATAAAATGGTTTAAAATGAATTATTTAAAATAAAATTCCATAAAGGTTTTCGCGACGTTAGTCAGCGTTGAAACAAAATTCCTTCTTTTATAATAGGAAAGTCGTGTACGGTAATAGAATTTAATATTGGCCCAGGGATGGAACCCTGAGGGCCTCCGATTCTTACCAGTCGTATTGCGGATACGCCATAGTAAATTATGATAATTTTGAAATACCACTCGGTTCACGAAATATTTCAAATCTTTTAGCAGTCTTAGGACGAACCTTTTCGAATGAGTTTATGCAGGGTGTTTGTTAATTGGGTGAGTTTGTCGTTTGTTTGTTTGTTTGTTTGTTTGTTTGTTTGTTTATTTGCTATTTGGATACATCAAATGTACATTAGCACGTCAAAATGATGAAAAATTAATACTTGTAAATATAGAGAATGTAGAAGAACGAATAGGTACATAAAAACACGTCACATCACACATTGCAAATACTATTTAAAATGATTCAACAATATAGTCGCAATAGAAAAAATCAAAGAGGTATTGTTCACTAAAGATTGTCTTGTTTCTTTGATGCTATAATAAGCTTTAGTCACACACAGATCGGTGATTTGTTCCTTACATGATTCAATTGAAGAGGATGATTTTATTGCAGACGGTAGTTTATTATAGAAAGTGATGCAGTTGTAAAGTGGCGATTTTTTAAAATGTTCTGTACTATGCTTAGGGATGTTCCTTAATGTATGTTGACCTACATGTCTCTTTGGGACCTAAATTAAAAAATAGTCTAATAATTCTTTTTTGAGAAACGAAAACTCTGTTACTTGCACTACTGTGACCCCAGCTTAGTATATTGAAAGAAATATACGGAAACGCTAAGGCATAGTAAACAGACTTTAGGCCATTTATATCGAGGCAGCTTTTAAGCTGGCTGAGTGCATAGAAGGCACTATTTAGTTTTTTGCAAACAACGTCAACAGGCTTAATCCATTTCAAAGAACATTCCCAGATACATCCTAAGTATTTAACATCATCAGATGGATTTATTTGGACTGCAAGTTCAGGTCTTAGGATAGGAGCAGTACGCATGTGGTGTTGTATTGAAACTGTCTTTGAATTGTTGAGAATTAATCTGTTTCTACAACACCAGGCACTCATATCATCTATCACTTGAATAATTTTTGTCTGCAATTGTTCTGTGGTTTCAGAAGATATTGTAACTGCAGTGTCATCAGCAAACATAGTTACATAGCCTCTTTGATATAGTCAGGTAGCACGTTAATATAACAAAGAAACAATATTGGTCCCAAGATAGAACCTTGTGGTACACCTAATTGTACAAGATGACTGCTAGAAGACCCACCATTGCACGATATAATCATATTTCTATTACTCACATAAGAATCAATCCACTTCACGATGTTGCTTGGAAACTGGAGAGCGTGTAGTTTAGAGGACAAGAATGTGGGGTCGACAGTATCAAAAGCTTTAGTTAAATCAAAAAATAATGTTACCACTCTATTGTCGCTATCCAAATGTGAAAATATGAAGTTTGGCATATGCGAGGAAGCTGACTCAATTGACCTGCCCACGCTGAATCCATGTTGCTTATTTGCTAAGTTATTATTTTGGAGATAGCTAGTTATTCTAGTAGGGTAAAGTCGGGTATATTGTACCAGTTGTTAAATTGTACCACCCTTGTAAGCCTTTAGCGTCATCTAGTTTGCTATTTTGATACCTCTTATTGCCAAAGGATTAGTTACCAGGACGCGTAGACGGCGGTCTCTCGTAAAACTTAAAATTTGTGTTTTTCTGAAAAACGACTTTACGCAGTAAGTATTATACAACTTTACATAAGCCTTTGTATCCGAACGATCAGTTTGTGATAGATGGGGTGGCGTTCCTCGTAATTATTGGACATTTGGAAGTAGTTTAGGCGGTTTATGTTTACCCTAACGTCACTTTTTCAAAAGAAATAAACCAATTTGTGTCAATAATATCGGTTTGCTAATTTGGACCACCACCTAGTTTGTTAAATCGTACCGGTACAATTTACCAAATTCCAGTATTTTTTTCAGTCATGCCTCGCAAGGGTACAAAATACTGCCAATGGTCAGAGCAAGATATGAAGGCAGCAATAAGAAACTATAAAACTGGAAATTTTGTGCAAATTGGGTGCGTGAAAGCTGTGCTTCGTTTCCCAGTCGGTTGGACTATATTCGTGACTTTTGTGTTTGAGTTAAATAAGTATTGAGTATTAGTTATTTGCTACGACAATATTTTGCTTTACCCAATAGGTTTCTAATTTGTGATTTATGTGTGTAAGTTTCACAAATAAAAAATTTAATTCATCATATTGTATTATAAATATGTTGTTCTGGCAACAACGATCATCTAATGCATTTTGCCATGGTAAAATTTAACGAACCATTTGGGTAGATTGTACCGTCTGCAACATTTTAAAAAATATTTATTTTGTCAAACTGTCAGTCTTTATGTAACTTTTCTATTATGCAATTTGATAGGAATATGTTAAGTAACTCTAATTTATAGTTCTGTTGAATTCAAATCAAGTCAATAGCGAGATATTTGATAAAGTGTGCAATGTGGTACAATTTACCCGACTTTACCCTACTTACGGAGGCGATTTTTGAGGCCATCTTAAGAAGAAAACTTCATATGAACGAAAGTTCTAAACGTCTCAGGTTATAATATAAGTTTGAGTATTCCCCTTTAAGTCAGCCACTGGGGCCGAAGAAGAATCTTCCACCGCAGCCACGTAGTGTTCGTCGTGGCTGCATCCTGGCTTCCCGGCAGGTCATGCGTCTTGACTTATCTCCGGGTGGCAGCGACGCTCGACGAATCGCCTGGGGCAACTCCTCGCAAAAACTCCCGGCCAAAGGAAAGACAAAAGGAGGATGTGACACTCCAATTTCCATTTAGAATCGGAATTCCTCTCTTCTCACCCCTTTGCAGCACTTTATCAGCGGCGCCCTAAAGCGAAGCCGCGGCCGTAAATTTCCGACTTAAATTAGGGGAGGGGGAGTGGTAAAATTGGAATCGCGAGCTTATGTGGAACTTATATATTTAAGATGGCGGCGTTCGCCGATGGAGTTTTTACCAAGGCGGAGTTGCTCTATAAAGAAGTTGGAGGTTCATTTGTTTTCGATAGTCGACTTTCAGGAGTGTCCCGTGATTTCGCTGCGGAAGACATATCGTGCCTTTGTTGTTTTTCACAAAAAGGAAAAGCTAGGTTTATCCCTGTGGTTTTATTACACAAATATTGCTTGTATCGAGATTTTTGAGATTGATATGATAATACACTTGTCTAAACCACATACGACAGTATGCAGTGGAATTTTTTTTTTCAAGTTTTATTCAATATTATTCACAATAATAATAATATAAAATGTTAGTGGGTCTAGTGGGTTGAAACCGGAGGGCCAAGACGGTGTCTTCAACACCTTGGTATACCGTAAAAGGGTTATGGGTGCAGATGTACCTGACACCCGTTGTAGAGCTTGCCGACAGGCGTGTAAGACGTACGCTGAGACGGCTTACGTCCATCGGCACAACGCGGCTCTACGAGTGCTCTATTATCATTTAAGGCACTCATACGGTGTCGATCAGACACAGGTGTTGCCATACGCTCCAGGAGATATAGAGTCCGTTGTGGAGAACGAGAGATGCCGGATTTACTGGAACTACTCGTTCCCCACGCTCGAGCTTGTACAGGCAAACAAGCCCGACATAGTCCTTCTCGACCACCAACAGAAGACGATGTTCGTTATAGAGCCCGCCTGCCGAGTGAACATCGTCTCTAAGGAGGAGGAAAAGCGGACTAAATATCAGGAGTTGGTCGAACAACTTCGCAGACTCAGGCCGGTCTACACTGTAAGTCTGCTGGTTATGGTCATTTGATCCCTAGATGGAATCAGGAATACGCTGCTCTCTGCACTGCGCAAAATATCGGTGTGCCGTGCGGCGGCGCACATCTTAGCCGCCAGAATGCAGAAGGCAGTCATCCTTGGGTCCCTTCATCTACCTAGGGCGCACGATTCGCGGACCCAGTAATTGCTCACCTCACGGCGTGAGGAGTAATCACTGGGTAATGGAACAGCAGCTCGGTGTGTCGGAGCCCGGGCTGCACTTTTGTTTTTTAGATAATAATAATATAATATTTACTATTCAATTCCATTTGAGTATTTACATATCAACATACTAAATACAAGTATATAAAAGCCTAGCTTACCTAATGACAATGTTTCAATATAAATAAGATTATATTATTTAATAATTCAAGTTTCGATATAAAAGCAGGCATGCCTATAAAGTTCATATTTCGTTCACATATATTCTATTTCCAATGCAAAAATGAAACGTCTCATAATATAATGTAATACAAAACAAACATCTGATATATTTTTTATAACATATTTTATCCATTTCCAATTTTTTATTTTTTACAAAAATTTAATTTTCATTTATAAAATGCCCTACCAAAATGCAGTTGACGCTAGACTACGAGGCCTGTCTGGAATGATTAAATTTATAGTACAAAATTTTAAGCTTGCTTTGTGACATTAAAAAATCATACATACTGTAGAACAGCACATGGTGTAACCATGTTCGCTTTAGTTCCCATCTGATAATAAGCTCTTTTCCTAGTTTCAGCATGATAATATCAGTAATTTTTTGCCTATTACCAGTCTTTCTGGGTGATGTTAATACCACCTTCGTCCAGTAGATGGCCGAAAAATAATTTGTAGTATTTCTTCTTTGGTATATGGTATACGGTATACTGTACTCTGAAGTTTTATTGAACAGTACAATCTCACTTATCTCTAATAAATTCTTCCATTCACGACTATATAGTTACATGGATTAATAATGTAACTTTACCCGCCTCAGTACTATTTTAGTCTTCACACCTTCTTATATTCTTGTAGGTTGTAGGAAAATGTAGAATTTTAAACGCTTTTCTGACAATCAAAACATACAGTAGCTGACATGACATATTTAGTTTTGCTGCTGTATGCAAACAGAGGGTGCATTTGCATGAGCCCAAACAGGAAGGTATTAGTCAGTTAAGGGTCGTTATTAAAGGTCTCTCGAAATAGGCCTGCTGTTTTGACGTCGCAAGAAGTTTGGGGGATAGTGGTGGTAGTGATGGGTCTAAATAAGATATATTCCTTACTAGTTATTAATTGAATAAGTAGCACAAGTCAAAATGACATATATTAAAAAGATACATGCGAAAGCCAAATATTAAATGTGGTTAGAATTATAATGAGTATAGCAAAAGATGACTCAACACTCAACTCAAATAATAAGTTTTGTCGGTATAAGGTATATAAAAATCAAAGTCATCAGTATCTTCGACAATTAACTAGTAGTTATTATTAATTTAGCACTACTATTACTTCTCTTGCACTTGTATATGATTCTGTTTTCCGATTTGAAGCTGTATTAGTTTTCAAATAGGCGCTAGAGCTCTCTGTATGACAAATACTAAACACGAAGAAAGCTACTGGTCCTGACCGTAGTTCAAATGCTATCATTATACTATAGTAGGCTTGTTAGTCATTTATCTCACATGGTGAAACAACTTTTACTTGAGAGTGTCACCAAAACCAGAAGCAAATATACTTCTGGTACACTTGGTCGAGCTTAGAAAACATTCAGATAAATCCTTAGCTCATGAAGTTTGTAAATTATGACCTTTCCTTTAGTTTTCTAGTGACGACTCCACTCTGTCGAGCTGGTGAACAAGCGAAGAGTGAGTATAAAGGCAAATAGAGTCATTAAAAGCACAACAAACGCCTCGTTGCCATTCAAAAAGCAGAATGGTCAATTATCTAAAAATACATCTGAAAACGCACGTAATAATGGCAAGCTAAAACGGAACAGTGTTAATGACACTGCCTGACAATAATTATAGTGTTTACGTTCTGATGGTGAAGCAGATACGCGGCAACTAATAAAAAACGCCGTCTTTCTTTGTTCCGCTAACGTGTTGGATATATTTTGCAAATCATTCGGCGCTTATGGCTGCATCATAATAGACACCGCTGTGTGACATTTAAGTTTGAGGTCTTTATTGTTTCTGCCGACTTTCATTTGCTCATGAATATACCTCTTGAAATAAGTTTTATTACAATTGGATCTTTCACTTTGTTTGATTGAATAATTCCTATCAAAAGAGTTGTAGTTATAAAATTGTATATAGGGCGTCTCAGTGGCGGTTCGTGGGTTGTGAATGAGGGTGGGCACAAAAAAATTTATACAGGGTGAGTCAAGCTCAACGCCTCGGACTCTTGTGACCAAACGATACCACTTTTCGAAAAATCGACTTTGCAAGTGTATGTAGGTCGAGTTGGGCTACATTCTAAAAATAATGACTTTTATACAGGGTGTCTAAAAAAAGCGTGACATATCAAAGTTATGTTTTTTTAAATGGAACACCCTGTATATTATTGCATATTTAGATTTCTAGGTTCATTTTAGTGTGACTTTATGTATCACACATGGGACTTTAAGCGAACCGTTTAGGTGCAAATCACAATTTTGGGTATAGGTAGATGTCAGAAAAAAGTTGAATATCGCAGCTATTATAAATCTTAGAGGGCTGTGACTTTTCCGTGTTACTAAGCATGAAATGTGTCAGCTTACGTTAGACGGTCGAGTTTGAATTACATTTGTACCTGGAGAAATCGGTAGATCAATTAAGGAAATTTCAATCAAAGGTAACTTAATTTTTTCAAATGGGAATTCATAATTCAAATGTGCAATTTGATAGGCTTTCTAATTATATCAGGTTGTGAATATCAATCTATTGTAGTTTTTATTAAATTTCGAGATTTCAATGAAATCAGTGTTTTTCAATTTCCCTACCTATAAACAAACTAGCAGGCCATGAAATATAAACAAAATCGTATTCAGATGGAAGAAAATAACTAACTTAGCAAAAATATCCGGCAGAACTAGAGTAAAAGAACAAGATTACAGAAATTCCCCACAACAAATCAACTCTAACCAGAAACAACTGCGGTAACATGTCTAAGGTTAAAGAGAAGCTGGAGTACAACAGAAATGCATAATTTTTACAGCCTACTAGCGACTGCAATGTACTAGAGATTAAAAATTTCCAAAATCACTAAACACTTTGAAAGCAAAACTTTCAGCGATCGTTGCCGTCAGTCTAATATCTTCAGAACGCAATTTCACATTTAATGGTATAAAACAGTAGTCATTTCCGTCAAAGTCAGAAGTAATGATACCTCTCACTGTCGTCCTTTAAATTTTTAGTATCTATTAGCAAGATCGCAAAAAGGAATACTGACAAATCATATTTTAATTTTCTGCCAGGTAAATTATGTTTAATAATTTGAGTAGATTTTTAATTTATTTTTCATTTTCAGCGATCTTGCTTATGAGTATTGAAGAATTTGCAGAACTCCAGTCAGAGGTATCGGTTATTATCTTTTTAAATCATGAAATGTGAAATTTTATTCTGAAGCTATTAAACTGCCAGCTTCATTACGTGGTAGATTTCCTTTCATTTCAAAATTCACAATGGTTTTGTGAATCGTCAATCTTTAGAATATTGTAGTAGCCGGTATGCTGTGAAAAATACCCATTTCTGTCGTACTCCAGCTGCTTTTTGACCTTAGATGTGTTATGTCTGCTATCTCTGGTTAAAATTGATTTGTTGTAAGTCATTTTTATAACTTTGTCCCTTTACTCTAGTTCGTCCGTAACTATCTGCTTTGTTCCATCTGAACAGTTTTTTGTTTATATTTCATGGCCTGCTAGGTTGCTTATAGGTAGGAAAATTGAAAAACACCGGTTTTACTGAAAATTTCAAATTAAATCAAAACTACCAGAGATTGATATTTACAACCGCATATCATTAGAAAGCTTATCAAATTGCACATTCGATCGTATAAAGAAAATTATGCATTCCCATTTGAAAAAATCAAGTTACCTTTGATTGAAGTTTGCTTAACTGATCTACCGATTTCTCCAAGTACAAATGTAATTCGAACCCGACCGTCTAAAGTAAGCTGACACATTTCATGCTTAGTAACACGGCAAAGTCACAGCGCTCTAAAATTTATAATAGCTGCGATATTCAATTTTTTTCTGACATCTACCTATACCCAAAATTGTAATTTGCACCTAAACGGTTCGCTTAAAGGCCCATGTGTGATACATAAGGTCACACTAAAATGCATCCGGGAATCTAAATATGCAATAATATACAGGGTATTCCATTTAAAAAAACATAACTTTGATATGTCACACTTTTATTAGACACGCTGTATAAAAGTCATTATTTTTGAAATGTAGTGCAACTCGACCTACATACACTCGCAAAGTCGATTTTTCGAAAAGTGGTATCGTTTGGTCACAAGACTCCGAGGCGTTGAGCTTGACTCACCCTGTATAATAAGCACTGTCCAACTGTTCACTTATTTTCACTTTTCCCAAAACACTAAAAGTCCAGGTTTTACTTGTGAAACTATAACTAATTTGAAGATCAGGAGTGGACCTTCCTTTTTTTCTTAATTAAAAGTTTATCATCAAAAGTTAGAGGATGTTTTAAAAGGTTTCGCACAGAATCAACTTCCGCTGTCGCAGGCTTCGTTATAGATAATACGGAAATGCAAATGAACCTCGAGTATCAAAAATAAACAAGACGTTGCGTTTGAGTCGTTGTTGGAGACATGCTGCTGGGTGCCCCTACGGATGTCAAAGAAGGTTTGAGCGGACGAAGGAATAAAGTTTGATGTAGGATATTAGGTCATAAATAACGACGTAACGCAAAAATATTAAATAATAAAGGAATAATGCACTGATAACTATATTTTTCTGGGCGGTTGAGTGGACACGTGTCCTTGTGCCCTTCAGTACCAGCCGCCACTGGCGAGTCTCCTCAGCATCCTAACCTAGACGAGGAGGTTGTGGTTTAGCTCAGAAAGCTTCTCTCAACCTATTTGTGGAAAATCAGCGCTCATCTTGAGTGGATTCTAGCACTTAATGAACAGCAAAGTAAGTGCATAATCTTGATATGCCCTTTTCCTGAGCCTTGGTAAGTACAAAACAAGTTCACCGTCGGTCATGGTACAGTACCAATATTATGTTACATATATATTCGCAAGAGTATCATAGTGATTATAATAATATAATGGCGGACGCTTCAATCGAACGCGCTTTTTATAAATATTTAATGATAGTGGATGAACAACAATCATTTTAATGGCAGTATATGCACTTTAATATAAGATGGCATAAACACTGTCATCCGACAAAGAATTCATCTAGATATGAAAAGTTTCGAAATTTTGTATCACATATGGTCCCAGAGTATTGAAAGCTTGTTTTCAAATGAAAAGAGAGCCAAAAAAATAAAAAGTTAAACTTTAGATTAAAACCAAGATCCAGTCAGAAGTCCAGCTTATTTAAATTACCACCAGGTACTACATTTAGGTAACCATCACTCAGGTTCAATTTTTTGAATTGTTTTGGAATGAATAAACCTTTTGGCTTGTACCTGAAGCGAGCTTGAGTACTTCAATTTTGAAAAGCAACTGAAATTTTCAGAAAGTTGCTTTGATCGCTTGTGTTTTTAATCTATAAGGTTCACTATAAGACTGCAGTTTTGTGACATCTTTTACCTTTTATGTCTGTCTGTTGTTAGTTCTCTCTCATTTCTATCGGGTAATTCTATAACTCGGAAAATAGTAAATCGAGGAAGGAAGAGTTTTGAAAAGATTCGTCTATAGTATAAACAATTAGTTTTTTATAAGAAGTCAAAAGATAGTGGCAGCACTTGTTTTGGTTTGATCGGTTCCCGTTTATTGGACGATTTTCGAGTAAATTTTGAGTTTTATCAGTGCATAAGTGAAAATAGACTATTTTAGACAATTCCGCAAGATGATGAAGTATGCGATTTGCAGGAGATGATTTGAGCATGATAGCCGCAGATCTTGTCATCCGTAAGAATGCAAATGGTAGCAAACATACACAAGCTTGCTAGAGTATAAGATTTGCTTATTTAACCTATCAGAATTCGTTCGTTGACCCAGTAGTCTGTCTATCACATTCCAAAATTGTTCAATAGGTGACAAATCAGGATTTGGAGAAAGAAACTAGTAAAAGCAGCTATAAGGAATCAGGCATCATGTTGATGGAAATGGAAATCTTGTAGTTCTTGAAACTAAGGCAAGAGGCTGTAGCATACCTGAGGGTTCGGGTTTTCGATTTGTAATTTTAGTGTCACGCAGTATAGTTTATAATATAAGGTATTTACAAAAATGGAATAGGTGGACACCGGGTAATAAAAAAGGAATAGGTGGACATCCGCTTTCCCTGGTATGTTGCCGCCGACAGGTTTCAATTTGCAGTTACAGAGGCAAACGCGCGAATCATTATTAATGTTAGGTTAGGATAGGTACAGTGTGTCTACTGGTACTGCTAAGTTTCACTCGGGTTTATGAGATTGTAATTGATAGTTGTTATAAGATTCGGATGTGACGACTAACTATCAAACTACCAAGTAGAGGTACAAGACACAGCCGGCAATCTGAGTGTAAGTTCATTGCTGAAAGGGTAAAACAATATCCTGAAATATTGGAAAAATCTTTGAATTTCCAGCGAAAAAAGCAAAGAAGCAATTTTCAGTTTTAGTTTTTTATTATCGACGTTATTATAATAATAATTATTTATTCACCAACAATACAGGGCAAATAAATTGTTTGACCCACAGAAGGTGCTGACCTTGTGCGTGGGTTATAATACATACATATATTTTACAATACGTATATTAAAACTAATACTAACTATATTAAAAACTTGTAAGTGTGTCAGTTCAAAATCGTGTTAAAAACATTTGAAAAAATATCTCTGGGTGTGTCCATTATCCAATTTTTGACTTTTTTTTGTATTGATATGAAACTTTATGGATTTCAATGAAGCAGGAAGTAAATAATATATGCAGCAACATAGATATATTAAACTTTTTTGGCCTATTGACTTAAACATAGGAGGTCTTAAGGTCCTATTCTTGGTTCGTGTATTATGTTCATGGCTATTGAAGTTGATGTAATTTTTATGTTTGTGGATGAAATTCAATATGTTATAGCTGTATAGTTGTCGGATATCAAATTTTTGGGATTCTTTAAATAAATTATTTGAGGGATAAGTGTGTCAGTTCAAAATCGTGTTAAAAACATTTGAAAAAATATCTCTGGGTGTGTCCATTATCCAATTTTTGACTTTTTTTTGTATTGATATGAGACTTTATGGATTTCAGTGAAGCAGGAAGTAAATAACATATGCAGCAACATAGATATATTAAACTTTTTTGGCCTATTGACTTAAACATAGGAGGTCTTAAGGTCCTATTCTTGGTTCGTGTATTATGTTCATGGCTATTGAAGTTGATGTAATTTTTATGTTTGTGGATGAAATTCAATATGTTATAGCTGTATAGTTGTCGGATATCAAATTTTTGGGATTCTTTAAATAAATTATTTGAGGGATAAGTGGGTTCTTTATAATAAATAACCTTCAAAACACATTTTTGCAAGGAACTGATACTCTTCAAATGAATTTGATGCACTCCTCCCCAACCTAAGGTGCCATAATTTAGTTGGGACTGCACAAGAGAATAATACAATGTTTCTAAACAACGTGTGTTTAGAAATTGTCTAAGATATTTGAATTCAGGTAATAGTTGTCTGAATTTTCGCGAAAGAAATTTTATTTGTAAATCCCATTTCAAATGTTTGTCAATTATTATACCTAAGTATTTGACACTATCAGCCTCAAAAATTTGTCTTTTGTCTATTTCAATAGGTCCAAAATTCGGTAACGTATTTTTATATGACGAAAAAGGTAAATAGTAAGATTTATCAAAATTTATCGTAAGAAGGTTGGTATCAAACCAATTTTTAATAATTGTTATATCATACCTGATTATTTCTTGGATTTCTTTCCAGCTTGATGCTTGGTAGGTTATCACTGTATCATCTGCAAAGCAGTGTATCATGGATTTTGTTGCAATGTTAAGTAGGTCGTTTATATAAATATTGAGTAAGAGCGGTCCTAAGACGGTGCCTTGTGGTACGCCGTACTCAAATATTTTGCACTCACTCAAGATATTATCTATTTCGACATAATTTGTGTGAAGTAAACAAAAGATGTTTGCAGTTTTGTAGTTCGTTTTTGTAGTTTCTAGTCCTGGCAGTATTACAATGTTGTCCAACCACCTAGCGCAGCCTGTAGAGCTGAGGTCGGCCTCTCGGTGGCTGTAGCACGCGAAGCGAACGGTATTTTTGCGGGCAGCCAATTTCCCACAGTCGATAAGTACGGAGACTGCACTTATCGGCCGCGCTATCGGATTGCTGGATCCAATTACGGGAGCCGCATAAGGTGAATGAAATCATGAAATGCCTTTCAGATACAGATGCTAGATAGGCGTGTGCGACTCTTTGATATCTAATTAGCAACTTCGCGTGATACGATTTTTTTCTGTTTGCCTGCGAAAAATATATGGAGCTGGCCATGGAACGCCTATTTGCATTGTACCGGGCGGTTTTGTAACCAAACTCGCTGCTGCGCACGTGGAACATTTACGAGGTCAATTTTAGTAAGCAGTTTCTTCAAGACAAGCTAGGGACCATGGAGGGTTTTTTCCAAGCTCAATAATATAATTTCCAAAGTACCACAACTTACATAGTTGATAAGGATAATTTACATGAGACCATGAGAGAAGAAACCCTCTTCGAGGCCTCGGACATATTATGGAACGGCTATTGGTTCTAACACCTCATTCACATAAGGTTCTTTCCCACAGGCCTGAATAATACAACAATGTATCGTCATGGATATGCGCTGAAGGTGAAATGCGTTCCAACACGTTTTGTGACCGTTCATGAAACGGTCCATGAAGCGTTTCCAACAGATTTCGTTACCGTTCATGGGACGGTTCGGCACTTGGTCCAGAGTAAGGACTGTGAGGACTGACATGCGCAGTAGAAAGTAAATTGCCCGCTTGGCGCACAATTTCATTTTGTCATTTCTATGCGCCTTCTGTTTTCTTGCTTCCTTGAGTCTTGAGTGTGATTTGATTTTGCTTCTTTTGTTTTTGCTGTTGCTTGTTGTTTGGCTGACTCGTTTGTTGCCCAAAACTTCACCAAAGCCAAAAATGGAAAAGGAATCAAATAATAATGTTATATGTATATGATATGTTATGTTAAATTCATTTTTATGGAAAACATAACACAGGTTCTTTGTTTATAGAGATACAGGAATACCTGGTTGTGAGTGGCAACCATTATTCATGGCTAAAATCACCCAAATAATCGTCATTTTTCGGTTGTGGTTGATAGACTAACACCAAGTCATCGTCAAAAAACTGAGGCCCCGATCAATTTTAATAAAGCTCTTGACGTCTTGGCTTTTGACGGTTCCTTTTGAAATGAAATCGAGGTTAGTTTTTTTTGATAGCTGTCAGAACTGATGCGAGTCCAGTGAAATAAGAGAAGGAACCGTTCCAACAGATTTTCCTGTTTGTACGGTCACGAAACCATCCAAAATCAACGCATACGCACCACAAACGATCCGAACAGTTTCGTGACGGTTCAGTGGACGGTACAAAATATGCTGCTACAACTGATGCCACGCTACGCCCCATGGATACAGCAATAGCTGTAAGCCCCGTTCAAAGGGGCATGACTGTGTAAACTGGAGCTGTCGTCCCCTGGGGGGGCATAATCACACAGCCAACTAGTCTCTCGCCACATTTGCAACAGACCTCATCGTTTTTGAATCGACAAAAGCCATGCTTTATCTTTACACGTCTACAGTTTTTTAAAGGTGCCATGTAGGTAAATAGCGTCTGAATGAACAAAAAGTGTTACATGTGTGATGTGTACTAGAGATGGTACGGCCCAGCTGTGTACAAATTTTCAATGCAAATATCCCTTTTTTTATTTAGGAGTATATTGAAAACCTTCGATCTGTGATAGAAAAATGTTTCTTGCGTGAGTGTTTTCTTAAAAATGTCAATGTTCTAAAGACAGGATTGGATTTTTTAAAGCTCTTTTGCTTGTGGTGCAATTTCGTAGGAGATAGATCCACGTTAATATACTTTGCATTCAAAGTTTCTGTTCAATTGTAAGCTATCACAGAGGGGTGGTCGTAGCTTAAGAAAAGTCTCAATGTTTTCTAGGGGGTATTTAGACAATGTTCTTGACACCATTACTTGAGTTGCATTATTTGCCGACATATCCACCAGATCAGATCAGCGAAACTGCGGCAGTGCGACTGACAACACAGGCCAACGCGGTGCGTCCAGGTTTAGGGTGGGTTTATACACAAAAAGCTCAGGGGTGACGTATGGGAGCGCCGCATACAGGCACCTGGGGGCGAAACATAATGAGGTAGTAATGTGTCAGGCAATATAGCCGGATTCATGGCGGCAGCAGTTCAGCATTGCGCTAATCTGACTGAATTACATGGACCGTGCACAGAGCGCGTCGTGGTGTAATTTGAACGGGGTCCGGCTAAGCCCCGGCTTTAGCCCGACCAGGGAAAAGGCACGCCATTATTACCGTGCGTCACTACACCCTTTCTGGCGTTTTATTAAACCAGGGAGCAGTACACTGTTTAATTAGACCTTAAGCTCCCAACATGGATCTCAAGTTTGCTCTGTGATGAACGGATCTGCCCTTTGGGGATACCTGAAATTTTTAGCATAGCTGGAGCAAAAGGGTTTTTTAATTCGACGCTCCCTTATAGTCTAAGATCCCGCTGCTCGATTCTGCAGGTATCTGGTTTTTTGATAACATTAATGGACTAGTATCATGAATTTTTTTGGTTGCATATGATAGAGTACGTCATAAAAAGCATCTCATTTTTTCTCCGATTTTATTGGGCACAGGAAAGCCGTGAAAATAAGGAAAATATTTGAATTCTCCTAGGGCTGTGACGTCACTGCCCTAAAGGCGAACAGCCAATCAAAAGACAGATATGTGTGCTGTGTTGCCGCATTCTGATGGCGCGCGAAATGCCGGAGCTGTACGCGGGCTGGCTCATCTATCTTTTGTCTTCTGTTCCCGTCTGATATGTTTTGTGGTTTTAATATCCCGTGATCCGAAATTCCGAAAGCTAGGTTAAGATTCCTGATCCGTCAATCCTGTCAATCGTCTTTCGGTCATTGTTATTGTCATTTCCAATTTCCGTTGGGCTTTGACTGTAATTTTCAACAATCTTAAAGTTATTATTATTTGTTTGCGTTTATTTATACAGGATATTCTTTTATTCAATTTTACTAAGTTTCAAGTTATTTTATCATAACATAACCAACAAGTATCAGTAAAATCGATAGTGGATTCACAAAAGCCGATTCAGATAAACAGTAAAGTGAACTGTAAATGTTTTGCGAGTCGGAGCTGTTCTTGACAACAATGCACTGCTGATGATTCGCGCGGTTGGTACTGATTGGATGAATTTGAATTCATTTCTTTAAATTTTAGAATGGAATTACTAAAAAAACAACATGATGTATAAAGTAAAGAAATGCAGCAGTAAGTTTATTTTTGTATGCACTACGCGGTTACAACAATTAAATCATTGTTCTTTACCTCGTGATACTTGTCCATTTTAAACGCATCTTGAGAAAATGCAGAATAGATTAACGATAGGTTGCCTTTTGAAAATTTGCCGCAATTACTTGTAATTAATTTTAGTGTAATTTATTCGCTGATGAAATTTGCAACTATTTATGTTCTTTCAGTCAATTTTATGTCATTCGAAAGAAAATTATGTAAACAATTGAAAAACAAGTGGTTGTTGGCTCTCAGTCTGCCGCATCCTCAGGGTTGCCGGGTGCTAGGGTTGAATATTTTACACTCACCTGTTTTATTTTTCCAAAAAAATTTAAAACAAAACTAAAGTTTCATCCATATTAATTACAAAAATTCAAGGTTGCCAGTTGGAGAGTTTCCGCAAACAGAGATGGCCATGATTTTTATCAGCGATTTTCGCTCCAGGTGAGCGTTCTCCATTTTGAAAAATTTTAAATTTGGCACACAGGATAAGCCAAGGATTCTCCACGATTTGGAGAATTGAGCGATGAATTACCAAAACAAGTGGTGGAGAATAATTAACATGGGTATACAGTAAACCCTTTTTTTCAAAAACTCCTACACTACTAACTTTTTTACAAATGAAAGTTATATCATTCCATGCTTGATACTTTTCAAAACAGAACAGTGTTCTTGCATTTTTTTCGTACAACGAACTCTTTTCAATTTTGTGCGTTTTTCTCCGGTTATGTAGGACTACTGACATCAAAATAATCTATCTTATAATAAATATCCTTAAAGCCAGCAAGTTTGAAGGGACATTTTAGTTGTACCTATTTGACTTGGAAAATATGTGATTCTAAGGCGGCTTTATTGAGTATTTTCCTTCAACTGTTTAAAACCACTAGGCTCTCTTGAAACCTTTCTTAAAGGCGGTAAGTCTTAAGACAGCTGTAAGGACAAAATAGCTTTAACAGAATTTATATGAGACCACCATAAAGCTTCCCTAAAACTCTACAGTTTAAATTGACTATCGGCCGTATGAAATAGGTTTTATAGATGCTCCTTATAATCTTTTGATAGAATGTTCTGATCTTGAGTGTATTTGGCCATAGTCATTGCAGTCATAAAACACAGCTCTTATTAAATGTCACCTTAAAACCTATTTAACACCTCCATGAAGCTAATAGACTGCTGAAATATTTCTTAGGGTTAGTATGTTCTTGAGACCAACTCGCTGTATGATTAGTTTTGGAACAATTAGGTAATTACGTCATTTCTGACAAACTTGAAGTAGCTACTATAATTTCTGGTTAATACAAGACGTATCTATGCATATCTGAGCAGTTTCTCGGCCATACTCAAGGCCTTATCAGACACAGCCCAGCTTATTTTACATATAAAATTAAGCAATTAAGTGAAGTTAACTTTCCGAAAAAATCATTAAAGCGGGTTAAGAGGAGAGGCAGTCCTTGGCAATTTTAAGATCGGCCGTCCTGGCGAGAGAATCCGAAAAGGAAAAAAATGGCAACGGCCGGCGTAGATGCTAAAATAAGCCATAAATCAACCTCAGAATTATGTTTTATTTCTTATTTTGGTGGCGTGGTGGCTGAAAAAAACCCAACTGACCGATGATTTACGCCTGCAGAGGACTGATTAACATTGCAGAAGTGCAAAGTGACCGGTTAAAATGCAGTAACTTAGAGGTGACCGACTTTAATTGCTTTTTGCGTGAGGAGCCACCACTCCTATAACACCAATGCCTTCGATTCGGCCCTGGTAAATAACTGCGGTACGTTTATCTTCTTTTACTTGATACAAGGAAGAAGGAGGAACTAGGTTATGTTACTATATATAGCAATAACACAAAAATACTACAAGAAAAGGACCTGAGCAGGGCCGTAGCTAGGCGTTGGCCATGGAGGGGGTTCATGGTGACCTTAGGGGGGGTTCATGTATAAAAGAATATGGAGTGTCTTGATTTGCTTAAAAGCTGTACAGTTTGTATCGCTACTAATGTGTCATGAGCACAGAGGGATTGGTTAGTAGTAGAATAAAACACTATAAGCTTGGAGAAAGCATCTTGATTATTTTTATTTTGTATTACTTTAGTAGTTATTTCACTCATTGGAATACTCATGGGGGGGGTTGAACCCCCTAAACCCTCCCTTATATACGGCCCCGGACCTGAGTAAATGTACAAAATACTTCTGTGTGTGGAGGCAAGACAGAGGTCACCTATTTTCTATGTCGACTTAAATAACAGAAACTTTTAAGATAGATTTCTGGTATAGCGCTATGAGTACGTTTAAAAATTCAGTTTTATGTGCAGTATTTATGGGGTTAATGTTCAGAATGTTGCAGTTTGCCTCAAATATCTACCAATACATGCAAACTGACTACTCTACTCTAACATACCTATTTTCGTGTGATATTAAGCGCAAAAGCGAGGTAAGAAGCGATTCTGAAAGGGTGCGGAAGGTGTTAAATAATGTATCACCCCCCCCATTGGGGTTGAAAAATGGGGTTAAACATAACAAAAAGGAAAGACGTTGATGCATGTCATAGTTGGACCTCCCTAGAACATGTATAAAGAACGTCATCCGTTTTAAAGAATATTAAGAATTTTTTAACGATTTTTAACGAAAATTACGTGAAAAATCGAACTTTGGGCTCAAACTTCTCATAATTCGCCAAGCAGAAATACACGACAGTATTTTTTGTGTTATCTACAAAGCAAACAAAAAATTTTCCATTATGTTCCGACCGGTTTCGTCGCGATTCTTTTTTTTTTCACTTTAAGAAAATCCGTACGCGCAAACTACCCGTAGATTTGGAAAATTAGCTGGTAAGTGTACAAAAGTGCTACCGCATTTTCATTCGGTTACTTAACGATTTTTTCCACATTTCAACACCCCCTCTATCTCTGATTCCTCCCATTTTGGGGTTACGGTGCAATAACAAAAAAGTTTCCTGCCTCTAGAACTAAAATACCAAGCGTCGCGCGTCGTCTGATTTCTTTCTCGACACTAAAATTACGCGTCATTGCTCTGAATATTTAAGGTTTATTTGATTTATCAACAATTTATTATTAACAGGCCAGTCCTGTAATTCCAATCGATTCCTTTTTGATTTTGTCTACAATTTATCGTAACTTTTGCTCATACTAATCAATGTAGTTTCGAGGCCCTAGCACACTTCCTTGAAGTACTCGCGTAAAACAACCGTTGATGTATATATTATTGTTATAGGCAAGCCTAAGTCATTTGCCGACTTTGTTAGAAAAAAAAATTAGCTATAGCTGAGCGGCAAAAGATATATTAAAGCAAAGGGTACTCTTTAAACTAATTCTAAGCTTTCGGAGAACTATGCCTCCATCAAAAAAAATGGAGTTTATACTTACAAAGTTTGTTGAGATTGTTGTTTAGGTTAGAATATACGCAATGGAACATATTGGTTAGACTCGCACAAAAAATCTTTACAAATATTATGATATTTAATAATATCCTCGTCAATTAGTTCATCACGCAAAAAGGTGTGTGTGTGTGTGTGTATAACAATCTCAACAAACTTTGTAAGTATAAACTCCATTCTTTGCTTACCTGTTGCTTATGTTCATCCAATATTTCAGCCCTGATGATGGAGGCATAGTTGTCCGAAAGCTTGGAATTCAGTTTAAAGAGTACACTTCGCTTTAATATATCTTTTGCCGCTTCCCAGCTATAGCTAATTTTGTTTATATTATTGTTATATATTATAACCTCAGAGTAACAACTGAACAAAGAGGTAGTAAACAAACCACTTCAGCATGGCGTGCTCAAAGCCATCATCTTTTGACACTTCAGACCCAAACATCGCCAACTAACCTGAAACTTCTTCCAATGCGACCCATGTTACAAACACTGCTCTGCACTGTACCATCTCGAAAAACTGTTAAACTTCACTCGAATATAGCACAGCACGTCCGTAAAGCTTCACTACAGTTACCAACAAATAGCGAATTCGATTTTACTGACCAAGCATAAAAGACGCACAAACAAAACAAACGTTTGACAGTCGGAGGTTACCGTAAACAAATCGCAGGAAAATTACATAGGCATTGCCAACTCCTCAAAATTTATGTAAGACAGAATTTGCATTAATGATGAAGAAACATGCAGTAACGCAGTAGAGGTCAACATATCTATTGATTTTGCTGTAACCATTTCTGAACCATCAAAATACCGTCTTTTTTAACGCAGAATGGAATATTTCTGGATACTATACAATTAAGACGATAGTAAACAATTATGATTGCCGTATCTGGTGGTCGATATGACAACGTAAGAAAAGATGTTGGCCTATTAGAATTAGTTGTTTACTACCTCTAGGTTCATTTGTTACTCTGAGATTATAACACACCTTGTGTAGTAATCTGCCAAATCATTTATATTCATTTTACAGAACATAAATAAAAATAGGTTCTACTGCAACTAATAATCTGGACACCTATGTCCGCGTTACCATATCAACTAAGTAAACAAGACGCCATTTTTAACTACAGTTGGATTGCAAATTGCAAGTTCTATACGTTCGTACGTCAGAATCTTTTCGAATTTTTTTCGATATCATGAAAAGTAGTGACGATGAAATGGTTTCCGGGACACCACCGGAGATTTTTAGGGCAGCGGAAGATGCAAAATTAAGTTTACTACCCGCAAAATCGAAGAAAATGTACGTCAAGGCCGCGGGCGGAAAAGAAGCCCGCGGGCGCTAAAGGGACACTTTACGCCCGCTAAATGTTGAACTAATACAAATACATTTATTTAGTGGAAACTACGGAATGGCCCATGTATATATAATATATAGATATGTATACATACAATAAACTTAACCAAAATTTATTAAAATTATCCTTTAATAAATTATAAAAATTATAAAAAAAAATAAAAATAAATAATTTAATACTAAAAAAAAATATAAACAATTTAATGAAACAGGCAAATAAATTTTCCAAGCTTACAACAATGTTGGTTAAAGGCTCGAAGGCCCAAGGCAACATCCACCGTAGAGAAGGATCCCCATTCGACATCCTCACGTTCCGACCATCCATCATGCCTCTCCCTGCATGCGAAAATGACGTTCACACCACACCGGCTCGGATGACGGGCATGCGATCGACAAATCCCCAGGAGTAACCCAATCCAAGGCAAGCCCAGCCCGAGCCCGGCTTTCGTTTTGTTTTGTCTAGCCGAGTATCGACGCGTTTCCTCCGTCTAATATATCTCCGGAAAGGTGCGTGCTCCAAAATAAAATAAATTTTGAGAAGTTTCGGTGAGCTGCGCTGCTAGGTGGTTGAGTTACGTTCGGAGTGTAGTCGTTAAGGCTGATTTATGCACCCAGGTATTGAAGTCGTATATAATTATGGCTCGCGGTTAAAATGTGTATGTGTGCTGACGAGCAATGTCTACCAAAAATCCTGGAAGCGTTTTTCTTTTTGGTAAATAAAATTATCCAGCAACGTGGAAATGTAATTTGGTTATTTTCATGTAGCGAGAGAGATAGAGAGAGAGAGAAAGAGAGCGTTGCATTAATAAATATTTTAACTGACGGCGAGGCAGCTTAAATCCAGAAAATGGCGATATTGCTGCGAAATATTAATGTTTATTACTACTATTATCAAAACCTTGGCTGCTGGTTGTGTACAAGGTCTGGGCATCGATGAAAAAGCCACGGACACTAGGCTCTAATCGTCAGGACTCGACACCTTTGATGCGCCGCGGACATACATGGAGTCCATAGATGCTCCTCTCTCAAAGCATTAAGATACTTCTGGGACGCACATAAGATACTTTGTAAGACACACCTAAGATACTGAGGCTTCTAAGACACTTCTTCTGATACTAAGACACTGGAAAGGAAGAGATTTCCAAGGAAGACTGCCTGAAAAGGCAGACAGGGCTAATGTAAATCACACTGTATTTTGATAAACAAGACTACCCAGCACTGTGAAAATGTAATTTGATTATCTTCCTATAGCGAGAGAGATAGAGAGAGAGAGAGAGAGAGAGAGAGAGAGAGAGAGGGAAAGAGAAAGAGAGCATTGCATCAATAGATATTTTAACTAACCGCGAGGCATCTCTAAAAGCGCTTGGTTCTTACATCTGTAAGTCCAGGCTAGTCTGGAATTGCCTGGAAAACCTTAATGGCTGCTAGGGCATGAGCGAATATTAAGCAATGAAAGGGCAGATGGACTTGCCAAGAAGGGAGCTAAAATCCTCTTCGTATTACCCGAACCTTCTTGTGGAATTATCATAGATGATTTAAGGAAGGAATTAGGTTGATGAGAGCAACAAGAAAACACCTCATATTGGAAAAAAATTTAACACTAGCTGTATAACTATTTCGCCAAAAAGGGCAAGGAGATCTAAGGCTCTTTACCTCGAATAGTCTGATCCTGACACCACATGTCACATTCAAATCCTAAATTCGAAACGATGACCAATCTTCAAAGAAGAATGCATGCTGCAAGCTGAGATAGATTCATTGAAGGCCATCATGAAGAGTATTAAGCAGGAACTGGATAAACGTAGCAGTTTAAAGAGAAACAGCAAGATAAGTTGACTCAATTTCATGTATATTTTCAAAATATCAATGCCAGTACCTCACACAAGGCGTAGCGTAGCCTGCAAGGTGGCAGTATTTGTATCGTCTCATAATAGTACGAAAAAATGAAATGTATATTGGACACTTTCCTATGAAGTATTACCTACACAAAATTGGTACTTACAGCGATCATGGTACATCTCCTTCCTTACAATACAGAGGGCTATAGAAGTGACCGAAATGTAGATATTTATCTTGCAGTATATGTGGTTTTATTAGCAGGTCAACTAGAGCGACTAGTAGTCGTAGTGTTGGCAAAGAGGCCACCTTTGGCCCTTCTTGCCAGCCCCACGGAACCAACATTGAAAACAGTAAAACCCTACGTCCTAGAAAGCTCCTTGTCACATCTGCCAGACCTTTTGACGAAAGTCAGTACGTCCGACCACCTCGCTGAATATAGTGGCTCCTCCCCCAACTCCGTCGTGCCGAATATCTGCGATACACAACAAATCTGCCTAGGAAATGAAACGCTTTCTGGTCCTCCTTCCAGTATCTGGAGCAAATAGGGTTCCCTAACACTCTCATGAGTCACAGATCTCTATTCAGCCGGCAATGGCCTGTGAGAACCCGAAAACATTGGAACACAACAGAAAAGAACCAAAAACGACCGAATACAACAGAAAAGATCAGAAAAGAGCTCAAAATAACAGAAAACAATCAGAAAATAGCCCAGCCAACAGAAAACGACTGAGCACAACAAAAAACATCCAAACACAACAGAAAACAAACAAATACAACGAAATACAACAGGAAAGTACAGAAAGTTGCTCAAAACAAGCAGAAAACAGCTGGAAACAACAGAAAACATCCAAACACAAGAGAAAACAATAAAATGAACCGAATACAACAGTAGCTAGTACGCCCCTTCGTAGTGTTAGAATTGCGATCCATCTCCTGCCTATACTACTATACCTTGTTGTTCTGTGCTCCGTCTACATCGTACACTAATAACCGCTTGTGTCGGATAGGTGGCACATTTGTTAAATGAAATTGCGATTTTATTCATTCTGTGCAAGGTTTTTGGCGTCCAACATGGGGCACGACCTATCTGACAGGAGTGGTCATTAGAGTATGACCTAGACGGAGCACAGAGCAACAAGGTATAGTGATATTAGAGAGGAGAGGGACCACAATTCTAACATTACGCAGGGACGCACTAGAAGAATTTGTTAGTAAAGAGATATAAGTTCCCAAAGAAAAGAACAAAACTAAAGATACTTATACATGTAACGGCTGGTAAATGTGTCCGGGGATTCACAATAGGGTCACCTTGTTGTGGCTTGTCAGTTTCTGGAGAGCGTCAAACTGAGGTGCCTAAATGAAGTCCGGACAGAATATATTTTTGAGTCAGAATGTATGGGCCACTCTGTGTGCAGACTACTTACTATAGCACTTATCTAAACTCGATCCATCCAGATGGAGGACAACTGAGAAAGTCTACCTCATCGTCAAACTTTCCAGCGCAATAGCCCTTTGTAGCAACTTCTTGATACCGAAGCTTTTCTATTTAACTGCATAAGAAAATGCAACCGTTTCCCGGTTTATTTATGTGAAGAATACGCGAGCTTCGAGGGAAAAGTTGCCTGCCGAGCCAGCTTTTCCGGGAAATATATACGAGATACGTTACTTACGAATTGCTTCCACGGTATAAAAAAACACAGAGCGCTCGTAAAACTTTCCGACAGAATGTAATTTATTTTTTGCCCAGACTCTGCCTAATATACTGTTTGCTGAATAATAATGAAATGGATTAGTCCGAAGCTGAGTTACGGGCTCGCTCGAATGCCCATCCAAACTACGCTGAAATGCTTTTTGCTGATAAAAATGTGTTTGGCGATACTTTCATTCGATTTATTAGGTATTCGTGAAATAATGCTTCGGCGCTTTCCATAGAAAAAGGTGCTGTTAATGGCGTTTATTCGGGACTTTAGAAAAGGTGTAAAGCATGATAATAATAATCTTGCAACTATTTATAAATTATTTTTATATAAACTATATCAAGATAATCTAAATTAGTTATTAGTTTGACTCCATTATAATTACTTAATATATTTATCAGTATGTTTTTCAGCATTGACGTTTTAGACGCTATTGGTTGTCAGGTAAATCAAAAGACAACACTCAAACGATAATCAACGAAGCAACTAAATATAACCACTGTCACTATGGCTTTTTCTCCAGAGACAAAAGGCTATGGGTTTATAAAACAAGGCGCTGTTGCCAGTTTTCCAGAAGGTCTCTTAATTTTCTACGGTTTGAACTACTACCTCTAAAATAACTGATAACTAATTCAAATGCTCGATATAACCCTATTTATTAATGTAATAGTACACATTACATATTTCAAAAATATTTTTAGAACTATACATTTTTTACATTTTTACTCTTAAAATGTGTCTGTTTTATCATTTATTAAAAAAGGCAAATCTGTCATAAAGGCCCATGTTGAAATTGTGATTTTAAATCGTCAGTAACTTACTGAAATGAAAAAAAAGAGAATAAAATATGAATCTCATCTACCAGCAAAACCTTTTACCCCCGACCCTTCGTCATCGATCGATCAGTCGCCAAAGGTCAATACTGTAAAAAATCCTTCTTGCTGTTTCTAAAAATATGGCCAAAGTAAGTTACCTTTCTTCGTTTTATCGTGATAAGAGTTTCTGTTTTTTATTTTTTGGTTCTAGTACCCTACTGTTTGTGACTCGCTCGGTCCATGATATCCTCATAGTCGTCTAGAGGAAACTAGAAATGGCTCAAAGTACATTGATACAGCTTTATATAATGCACTTTCAGAATCTCTAAGGAAAATAGAAGCATGTTCTTACCTGAAGACGATTGAAGATGGTAAATTAATCGAAAAGTTGTGATAATTGTAAGAAATTATTATTATTAATAATATTATCTAATATATTTCTCCAAAATCCATTAACCCTAGCACCTGCACAGCGTTCTTTAAATCGAAATTTCAGTCTGTAATAGATTAGTCTGAGTAGAGTAGAAGTCAGACGAGTTCGAGCTAATATCAGGTATCCCACAGGGTAGTGTGCTTGGTCCTCTTATCCTTTTGCTCCTCGTAAATGATCTGCCTGATCACCTGAATATTGGAAAACCTTTTATGTATGCTGATGATACCTGTATCGTTTTTTGACTTTTTTAAAGATGAACTCCAACTCACTTAAACAAATATATTACAGTATTCCATAATAAAAGAAGAAACCCTTAGAACTTTCACTCGATATTGGTGACGGATCAATTGAGCTTTCTGAATGCACAAAATTTCTTGGAATTGAATTAGATTAATTTTTGGTCTGGGATCAACAAATACGTTATATTTGCTTAGCAACATCAATTATCTAATAAATAATCTTGAAGAAATAATGGATAATATCAATCGCTTTTTAATATTTATTAAGCAACAGTGTGCAGCAGTTTCGTATTGTATTGTTGTTTGGGGTCAAGCTAGAGAAATTCAGCATGTCTTTGAGTTACAAAAAAATCATCCGCCTAATATTTAAACTATCTCTTCAACAATCCTGCCGCGAAGCTTTCAATCAAAATAAGATACTAGAAAGAAAAATGATCTCGTTATTCATAAATTCTAAGACTTGTTCTACAAATAATCTACCTCTTTATGTTAACTATTTCAAGAACAAGGTTAAATATATCTTAATCAGTAGCGTTTACACACTTGACTAGATTGTGAGTTTTCTAACAAACTGCGTTTAGGGAATTTATACTTTCTGGTATCGTAAATTTATTGTGTTTCCTCATATAATTTATGAATGATATGATGATGATATTTCTGACGCGTTCCATGTCTTCTTGTGATGGTTCCATGAATAAAAATATTTGCTACGTTTCTAAAAAATCCGGTGTCATACCACTGTCCGTTGTGCAAGCATCTCAAATTTAAAAAAAGCCTTTTAATGAACACATCTAATATTCCTCAGCGATATTTAATGACTAAGGGGGTGGCTGCAAAGCGTATCGGCCTGAGCGCAGCGCTGAGAAACGCAACCTTCCGTACATACGGCCATCGCAAATGGCCGTCGGCCTTGTAATTATTTTCTTTTGCAGCGAGTGATTAACTCGTTTGTTGATTTATATTTGACGCGGCGTTATTTATCGGCGTGGTCGTCTTGCCGCCGCGCCGCGCCGGCCGGAGATCTGACGCCGCGTCGCGTTGCTTTGTTGCATGCAAACGTAGGCTGATATGCATACGAATTGCATGTTAATTCCGGATAGTACCGAGGGGCTTGAAGATATTGTTTGCTGGCCCTTTGGCCTACCGCGATTAGCCCAACCGAAAAAATGAGGGCCCTGCGCCGGTACTCTGTAACTTAGAAACGTGTTTCTATGCACTACACACTAAAAATTGTTTTGTAAAATTACTAACAAAATCGTAGGCTATTTAGTGCCACCGGTTTTGCTAGTAGTATTACAAATCAGATTTGTAATTTCATTTAACAATTTTCTAATATTGTAAATTCGTAAAATTATGTGATTTTAGACAATTTTAAGGATATCATATTGGTTCTTTACATATATATTTTGCAGAACTATTTTGTAAGATATGTAATTTCACATAATTTACTTGTGAAATCACTAGATTATATTTCGTTATTAAAGTGCATCTTGACTTTCTCCCAAAGTCAAGATGCACTTTAATAAAACATGTTTGAGTCATTTCCAAGTTACCGAAAGATTTTTTGGATTAATTCGGTTAGAATTAAGCTATATGACAAATAGTAATTTTGTTGCTTCTTCAAAGGAACTTGCATTGATGAGCTGGATGTTTTCATTGGAAATGGAAATTTTTTTCCCTTCTTCATCTGAAATTAAAGAAAATATTGTTCTTGAAGTAAAGTATTATGACTCGAAAACTTTTTCATTAATCAACCATATCGTGTCGAAGAAAAATAAGAATGAATGCATCCCTAAATAAATTTGGTATACAGGATGGGCATATTTCCAAGATGGCGGCTTACTTTGTTTAAATGCACTTTGTATTCATTTTATCCAATGAATCTTCAAACTTCAAACGCAAATAGTATACCACCACACGTTATATACCGGCACTTCCAAAACAAGGTCCATAAAATAACGACCCGTCCGCTGTTTCTCTATTCTCACAAAGCCGATTCTTCTCGCCCGCCAGTGCTACCTTTCATCGGCAACGCGTAATCTGTACTGAGGGCAAGTGGCCATATAAAGCGTTTTATTCAAATTACCATTGATACCAACCGAAGAAATCAATTATTTTACTAACATTATTGAAGTATTTTTCTAAAATAATTATAAATTTACAAAAGAAGATTGTAAAAAAACAAAGATTTTGTATAATGGCAATTATCTTGTAATTTTGTCTTACAAAAATGCAAAAATGCATAGTTTTGTAATTTTACAAATACTTTGTGAAAAAATGAATTATTTGTACTTTTTCTGTAAAATGCTCAACCATTTTTACAAAATTTAGTAAATCTACAAAACTATTGTATTTTTGTTGAACTTTACTGTGGTTTTACAACATGACATAGTAAAATCGCTCCTATAGTGCTTGTAATTATTTTGTAAAAATACCCACTTTTTTTTCGATGTATGTACTATAGGATCGGATGCCTTCGTAAATATGTCAGCTCAGTAGGCACGTTGTGGTAGGCTCCTGAAACTGCCCGATCATCATGGTCCTCATGGTGATAGAAACAAGTTTCTATCTCTTAAGTTACAGAGTCTTCAACCCGCTGGGCCGCAGTTCCATTTCCTAGTAGACATTCTTGGTATCAGTATCGTGAGGTGAAACTCGGTGCTTCATAAAGAAAGATCGGTAGATTTGAAACTATCTCCATCTCGTTTTTACCTTGCTCCTAACTTACGGGCATCACACAGAAAAGTGTTGTGTACAAAGAGTTGAATGAGTGTGAGGAGAGAGGATTTCTGTGACAAGTAGATCGCTTCTGCACCTCTCCTTACCCTAGTTCCCAAGTTCAGCCCTCATCGCAAATGTGAGATTAGCCTTGGGTCCTGCCCATCTTATGTCTTCATGTTCATTGGCCCTGGAACCTAGTATAGTCTGCCTATGATACCAAGGGCTTCACAGCGACATAGAATATATGCCGAGGATTCTTCTTTCTTGCCACAGCGTGCAGACGTCGGGTCGCTTGTCACTCCCATTACATGCAAGTGACGTCTGAAGTTATTATGGCTAGATACCAGGCCTCACAAGTAACTAGCTTCCGTCCAATGAGAGGCAAACTCGCCCCTTGACCAGAGGTCCTAAAGTTTTATAACTTGATGGAGATGTCCAGAGATTCCTATCCATCTCCAAGATGTTGATTTTTCAACCACACCTCTGTTTTCTTTCTAACGGTGCCAGCTGCATAGTCGGCTCAGCACTCAGGAAATTATTCCTCGATATAAGTGACACCTAATGTCTTGCCAAAATGTCTTCCAAGACCTTTCTGCATTGCAGAACGAGCGTCGATGTAACTTACAAGCCCCCGATGCTTTCAGTGTTGCCTAGTTGTCAGAGCAAATAGTAATCCATCTCCTAGGTTCTTTAATTTCGTGAATACGAGAGGCACAATCTAAAATCGTGTATATTTCTGCTTAGAATACCCTCTAAGAGAGAGAGAGAGAGAGATAGAGAGAAAGACAGAATTATCGTCTTCAATTTTTCTACCAGTATTTAACATTGAACGCAAAACATGAAGAATATACTATATTCTCCATGAATATGATGTAAACATTAATTGAATAAAAGCTTGTCGAGCACTGAACAATGTTTAAATGTCTATAAATATGATTGATTTTACGAAAACAGGCATCAACATACAGAAAATCTGCTGTATGGGGTTCGTGATATAAACACTTGGCCATCATAGATTCATGGTCACTGTTTATAAATATAAAGCACGCATGGTTGACAGTTGATTTTTAGTTCGTCATTTAACATTATTCTCCTTAGTATCTAACTTAGAAAACCAATAGTTATGTTTTATTAAAAAATGCCCGATATAAACACAGGTAGAAATTGACTTTTTTTTCTACAGGATGTCCCACGACGATTAAGACAAGCAATATATCGGAACTGGGAAGTAGTACAGAATTATAATTTTGAGGCTGTAAATTAGAGCAAATATAGTATCTTTTCTTATCATTGTGTCGCCCAATGAGGTATTTGTTTTTGGTCACGTGAGGTCCGATTCAAAAATTTTAATGGGACACCCTGTATATTTGTGACTTTTTGTGTTCCTCTCGATAAGGCCATTCCAACAAACTGGCACACTTGGGGTCTAAAGTGATTAGTTCAAGAGCTACAGGTACTTAAAGGACAAATACCTCATTGGGTGACACAATGATAAGAAAAGATACTATATTTGCTCTAATTTACACCCCCAAACTTATAATTTGCTACTACTGCCCAGTTCTGATATATTGCTTGTCTTAATCGTCGTGGGACACCCTGTATTTCTGGCTTTTTTATTTTATCGAGATTGATACAATTAGAACCTTCGAACTTATCGAGGGAAAAGCATTACTGAAGACACAGTATCTATACCTTTTCCAGATGGAATATTACAGCTGACAGGTTGAATTTAGAAGATTTAGAATTGACGCTTTAGAAATATAATTTGATCCTTTTTAAACCACCGCTGGAAATGGTATAGACTGACTGGAAGATATGACATGACTTCTTCTGATGTAAGTACTATAAAATGTTCAAAATAGCATTATCTGAATAACCAAACGTTTCGCAGTCTAAAAGTACCTTTGCCTAAAGTCGTGAGATCATGAGAAGTGAATACAGGTTTCAAGTCCAACAAAAAAATTTTGCGTACACATATTACATCCAAACCGTTCATCTTGCAAATTCTAGAAAGTCGTTCCAAACAAATGTGACCGCCCGTCCTAAAAGGGATTTTCTTGCTGATGTCTGCTTCTATAAATCACCAAAACATTCGATTTAGATTGTAACGTAAATCATGTCGCCTCTCTCATATTAAAACTCTCTTTCTGAATGTAATTTCTGGAAATTTATGGTTTCAAGAGATTTATCGAAGTTTGTTCAGTGCTTTCTATAAGTTTGACGCTTTTCTTTGGTATTCTAGCGTTTATTAGCATATAAGTAAATATAAGGTTAGAGTAATAACTACGAACCATGAATTGAAAATGTTGACAAAAAGGCTTACAATTCAATTTGTTCATCAAAATCAAACCGTTGTGACCACCGGTGAAACAACAATCAAAATCTTTTAGACAAAATAAAAAATACTAAACGTAACTTCAATATGGGAGGTAGTACCAAAGCGTTTTAGACTGCGAATGTTGACATTGCTATGTTTTGAAATAGACTCAGTCTTATGTCTAGCTCTCTAAAATGACAGTACTGGCGAGCTCAATTCTGGCTTTCTGGTAGTACCTTCCACTATCAAAGTCGTGTATCTTACGTAAAATAGAATCCTGGTAAGCATGACCTAGAATCAGGATTACCTACTGCATAAAACGCAATTTTTATAGTGCAGAATAGTAACTGAAACTTAATATCACTTTCTAGCAGTACCAGTGTCGAAATTGATGAATAAATGCTCTTCAATTGACCCGGTTTTGTCACACCCTCTACAATGGATTGCATTGTACTGGCGATGTCAACACTGGGTTTGGGGTACTACCTTTCACCGTCAAAGTTACGTGTTTTACTGCATACTCTTGTACTTATTTTAGGGTGATGCTTCTGATTGCTTTTTTAAAGTTTCTTGCTTCTATCATATCGATGGTACTGACCTGCGGTAGTGTAGTACCGCCATACCGCTCAGAAAAATGGGAGATATCATCCTGATACTGATGTCCCAGGATGCGGACAATAACAATTCAAATCAAATGTTGGTGCCTCTAATAGTTGAAGGTAGTACCAGAAGTCCTGTGTCACTTGTTAGCCTACTAATATCAAAAATGGATGAATATTGCTGCTAAATAGATCCACACTCTGTAAAATTTTGGTTGAATAATATTGACGCGGTCAACTTTGCGTTTCTGGTACCACTTTCCACTTTAAAAGTCGCGTATTTTTTTCAGTATACTCAACCAGCTAAAACTTATACTAAGGCAACCCTCCTGGTTGGAGTTTCTCGATTCCATCATGTGGATGGTACTGACCAATGACCTGCGGTAGTGCGGTACTGCCGTGACGCTCAGGAGAGATAGAGTCCTGATGCTCATTACCATCGCAAAAGTGCAAAGCGCAGTAACTCCCGCTGGTGGCTCTTTAATTACCGGTACGACTGGGCCGCGATGTGGCGCATGAGAAAGTACTGCCCGACTAACACACGGACAATTTCAATTAATTTGCATCCGATACGTACAGAGTGGCACGACTTCCAAAGCGCATTCAACCCAATATGAAGAAGTCAGGAGTCGCACCTTTGCTTTTGATAGACCCCGAAAGCCTTTATAACCCTTATCGGCATGTTCTCCCTGAAGGGTGAGACTCTTCGAACGTTTGGCGGCTACTCATACCTTTTCGTAAGAGGAGGAACCAAAAATGTGTTCACAGGGAACCACCTCAGATTGGGCAGAGCGAAAAGCACACCTGCAATGGCGACATACATCAGGGCTACTACACTCGAAGGTGTTCATATCGTACTTCTCTAGTCAGGCCTCCCCGAGGATCATAGAATGGAACAGGAATGATCTTCGCATACTAGTTGGTCTGTTGACGGGACATTAGGGCTGTTCCAAATTATGGTTCTATCACCGTCCCAGAAACTTCTAAAAACGGTGATTGGTTGGTCCGCCAGCGTACCAACCAATCATCGATTCTAGAATCACAAAATGGGCGGGGCATGATGAAAACAGTTCTGGGACGGTGATAGAACCGTAATTTGGAACAGCCCTATAGTCGTCTTAGGAACCACTTGCGGAAGCTAGGCCTAGAGTAAACAACGGAATGTCGGTTCTGCTACGTTGAGGACGAAACAGCGGAGCTATTGTGCTTCTGTCTAGTACTGGAAAGAGCTAGGCTTCAGACTTTTGCATTCACCCAATTGGAACCTACTGATTTCAAGAAAGTTTGACCCAATATGACCATCACTTTCGTCAAGAGATGTGGATTCTATGGTAACCTTAGTATCACACCGTGATAGTACTTTACTGGAACAGTACTGTTAGTAGCAGTACTTATTTTTTTGTTAACCTTAGGATATGAGCAGAGAAAACACAGCATAAGATATTGTTGATTTAGATATTTAAGGTAGAAGAGCCAGGGAGTACCCATTGTTGTTCTACGCATGTAGATAAAAAGTATGAAATCTCTTTGCATGTGCTTTGATTCAAGAAGCAATATAAAATGTATGTTAAATAGTTTAAACCTGTCAAATGTTTTCTAACGCTATAAATAACGAGCCTCCCATAGAAGAGAACGTACAAATTCTGAGAAATTAAAATTCTCATTTCTTTGTTGGGCTAGATTACAGATAAGTGTTCAGTTGTAGGCGTTGAGTTTTTTGGTTGTTTCATAATTTACGCAAGATAATCAAAAATTGAATTGAAATTTCCTAGAATATGCCAAAAATAGTAAAATCACAGACGCTTTGGAGATAACACTTATATCTTAAGCTCCGTACTTGCCTTCCTCTTGATACCTTTCCAGTATAAAAAAGAAACAAAAATGTTCTATTAACTCTTTAAATTCAATACAGTTTACTCGAGTATGGCCAGAGAAAAGCCGTAATAGCTTGATATTCATTAATATTATTGATAACGTTAGAGGTTTTTCCTTTTCTTCGTTAGATATCAAAAATTAAAAATTATATGCTGTCTTGAATTAAAATGTTCCAATCTTCAACTATGTATATACACGGATTTCTACGGCGGTCGCCGCTTCTCCGTACCCAGCCTCCAAACTTTTCTGTCATAACACATATATTCTTGTAAATCTCTAGCTTCCATTGCTTCGTTCATATCATCCCTCCAGCTTCTTCTAGGTCTTCCTCTTTTTTTTCGTTCTGGTGGTATCCATTCCAATACTCTTCTTGGCCATCTTTTCTCCCTCATTCTTTTTGTATGTCCGAACCATTTCAGTTGCTTCTTCTCAATTTCGTCTATGATATCTCTATCAAGGTCCATGTCCCTTCTGATAACTTCATTTCTGACTATTTCGAGTCTTGACCGTCTACAACTTCTCCGCATAAAATCCATTTCAGTCGCCCGTAATTTTCTTCTGTTGTCCTTAGTTACATCTCAACTTTCCGACCCATATGTAATTACGCTTTTTACTATTGTATTGTATATTCTCTTTTTTGTATGTTTTCTAATGTTTCTTTCCCACAATATTGAGTTTAGTGCTCCAATGGCCTGTCTTCCTTTACGTATCCTTTCTTGAACTTCAATCTTCAACTTTACTACTAGTTACTTATAACTACAACCGGCAAACAGCAAATTTTCTTCCCTACTTTAAAAATGATGCAGTATCGCATTTGGACACTGGCAGCAAACAATATTCAATATCCTTGTTTTACTTATTTTCTCTATCCCCTTCTAGACTCGACACTATAATGACAACCGCGACCCGAGAGAACCTCTAGCTCCCCTTACCTCATGCCGCGCTTGTCAATTAACTAAGGCCACACAGTACATGCTTGCATGCCTAGGAATCAGCTAGAGACTTGATCTCAAGTACAAAAGATATTGTGACTACTTTCTCGAAGACCAAGTAGGTAGATTCGCGGATAACCACCGTGTATTCTACCCCACTTTATTTCGCTTAAGAGGAAATTTAGAGTGGCGCAAAATATATGCGCGACCGAACCTCGTCCTCACCAGTGCATAAATCTTTCGAGAACGAAGATACGCGTGGAAGTCTATATAGAGGTATGCAAATGCGGAATCAGCAGCCACACTAATCTAGATCTACATGTGGAAACAGAAATGTATATGTGTACGGACGCTTCGGGCTGCGCTCAAACTGAAACACGGTCGTACAGACGCTCCGGAACTAGATGACCTGCAAATTGCATGAGAAAGGAAGCCGACTACTGGATAGTACGGCGAAACAATCAGAAAAAATTCAAGACGGAGCTGACACTAGTGGCACTTGAACACAGATTTACGCCTTTAATTTAAGCTAGTAGTGCTTCTGGAAGAAGCATGGTAGATGGACAGATGTACTGAAATCGAGGAATTACAAGAAACACATAATATCTTTAATGTCCACAAAAAGGCGAAGCAATAGGGTATACTTGCAGAAAAAAATATTATGCCGTTTACGCGTTCCTTAGAGCCTAGTAAACATGACAAAATCACTTGTTTGGTTTTTTGGTATCGACTGTGAGAGATATTCCAAAAGTTATTTCAAATGCCAGAAAATGCCGCGCAAACAACCTCTGACGTCAGTGAAATCCTAGTGATGGGATGTAAAGTATTGATATTCGATATCGATAGCCAGTGCTAACCTAACAGTTTGACATTGATCATTATAACCACAAAACACAGTCACACACAAAAGTACAAAAGTCAAAAGAATAAAAGTTAGGCTAGATTACTAATGCACTTTATAGGGATGAGCTTGAATTAGATTCTATCTTTGGACTCATTCATAATGGGATGCGCCGAAATAAAATGATGGCTTCGATTAGTTGCGAATCTTGGTCACAAAGAGGATGAACTGTTATACCTATCAGATATAAAAATGTATTGCAACGAAAATGCTAGTGGGTTCATTGCCTGTTTCAAATATGTTTAAGTATCAATAAATTGAGTCGCATTGTTAAAGAATTCAGATCATCTCTAGTCGAATGCGCAGTTGGCAAACCACAAAGAAAATATGGTTGCATTCGAGCAGCTGATATGATTTCGTTTTGCATTTTGCATCTCGTAGTATGATTCAATGAGGAACTACGGCTGTAGTAGGATAAAAGAGAAGTCTCATTTCATTTGGGAATATGTATGCCCATATAACAAAACACGCTCGTAAATTAAATTATTGATATATGGCCACGTAAATATTTAAAAAGAAATTTGGCAACAACAGAAATAGTTTGCAGTTGAATCTCACTGACCTGCGCTGTAGCAGTATCGATTGTCGATATCGATAAGATACCTATGACGTCAGCCCTTGTTTTAAGTTACGTGGAAAAATTTGAATATATCCTTATTTTATTTTGCAAATATTTTTTTTGGCCGTCAGTAAAATCATGTTTTTTGTTTCCTACTGCATCTTCATATGGTTTGCTTTACGCTATGTATACTCCCGAGGCGATTTCACGACCTCTGCAAGTACCCTATGATCAGAAAAACAACGACAGAGAGAAACAAGTAGACTAAAAGACAAAGATGGAAATGTTATCGCAGACATAACAAGTAAACTAAAGCGGTGGAAAGAATATACACAATGGACACAAGCCAATAGAATCTGGTGCAAACAGGCGAAATAGGTTCAGAAATAACTAACGATGAAGTCATGAATGCTATAAAGAAATCAGAAATCTTAAAACTTATTGATCGAGAACATATATGTATTCACTATAAGTGGTTTAATTTATTACAGTTAAAGAGCATTGTAAACAGTCGGCAATAAGAAGCGATTTTTGAAAATCAATAAATAAAAATTAAATATCTCTGAAAAAGTTGTAGATCGGACCATACTTTATATGACTTTTTTTGTTGGAAATGAGCCTGTACAGTTTTCTCATAAAGTGTCTTCCACTCGTCATAGAACCCTGTATATTATTGTACAAAGAATAACAAAATATATATTGGACTCCTTTTGAATATTATACTATTCGTATACACATAAAACAGATAAACACTTCGAAAAAGTACAAAAAAGCGGTTCACTTGGCTATGGAAAGTTCTCATATACATATTTTAAAATATTCTCAAACTATCAGCTTCGGGTTATATAGCGTTTAGCAATGTATGTTGAGTTTGACTCAGATTTTGAGCAATATTTTTCAGGAACGTACTCTGCTCTGGATCATCTCTATTTTATCAGTATTATGCTCATATTCTGGTGTCACTTATAAAATATCTTTTCTTCTTGTTGCTCTAGTTTATTCAATCTACAATTTCGAGTAATATAATATATATTATGTATAGCCGAAATTATTATTATCAGTGCTTAGGCAAATTGTCTATAGCGTGTGTCTTCACTGGATATTGTTATAAAATGCTTGAATAAATTCATGCTGTTTACACGTGCAGTCTTACTAGTGTTAGTAAACTAATAGGAAAATACGTTTATGTATTTACATAATATATCTTTTTCCTTTTTGTGTTTCGATTACGATAGCATAGCACTGTACCTGATACTAAATAAATCTGTGAAACTGTAGCAGAAGCATGTAGCAATACAAAGTAACAGAAAGTTTCAAAATACAGCAGACGCTGGGGCTGGGGATAAAATTACCAGGCCAGGCTTGGAAGAGGTCCAAATGATTTATAGACGACGCCCAAATAGACATGGCCGACCCGCGACCCCACATAAAAGAGATGGCATCGGAGCAGGTGCCGCGGTCTTTTCAAAATAAACTACTAACTCTGTGATCATTTATTTTTGTGTACGTTTCAGATCTCAGGACCCATCCAACTGCATTTTTGGTATTTTTTTCTACCCACTGGCACTGACTTAAGTAGGAAAGGACAATACAGTTTCCAGTGTTAAAGTTCCTAAGTAGTTAATATAATAGATAAAGTAGAGATTAAATCGTAATAATATTAATACGTTTATTTTCAAGAAGTTAACACCCAATCATAGGAAACATGCGAGAAAAGTATTAAACAGATACAGCCAAGTATTGAGTATAAAATATTCTATACCATCTAAACCAAAGAAAAAAGTATAAATTATTATAAAGGATACATTGAAAAAAAATTGAAATGGAAGACTATCCCGTCTAATGCTTAATATATGGTTAATTTGATCGTGAAATATGTCAGATTTATCACATCGCATATTGAGTTATATATAGAAAGAGGATATGACAACTACCGGAAACTTACACAACTTATTTTTGTACGCCAGATATCACAATAAAATGTATAGCTATGACGACTGCCAATTCTAAGTACATGAAAATTTGTCTTGCTGCAATCAAATTTTGGCCATGTAACAGTTTATGAAGAAAAACCAGTGCTTGAGTATCAGGATGATGCTTCAGAGATTCAATACCAAAAAAGTTCAATAAGAGATTATGATCACATCCTCTTTCAGAATATTTGCTACTGCATATGAAGTACCAATATTTCAGAATTTTGCGTTGCACAGATACAATTCTGATATATAGGGTACCAAACCAGTGATCAGTACTCTAATTTGGTTCGAATGAAAATAAAATATACCTAACATTTTTTGACATTCAACACTAGACCAACTTCTCACTCAGTAATCTATTAGTTGCGGATGACACAATTTCTGATATATGATCATTAAATGAGGACTTGATATCAAAGACAACTCCTAAATCTCTGTAGCCATTGTAGTTTCATTGACGTTATAAATGTTATTGACAGTAGGGTTCAGCTGACGAACAACCTTACATTTTTTGACATTTAGAGTGAGTAAATTCTCCTTTCACCAACCAAAAACTAAACTCAACATACTTTGAAGCTCCAGGCAGTCACTATTTGAATGAATTATTGCAGAAAATATTTTGAGGTCAGCACGAAAAGCAAGTGCATATAGGGAGATTAATTGATAAATCATTAATATCAGAAATAACAGTGGACCTAAATTGGAGTCATGAGGAACTCCAGATGTAACTGTGTATGGTCTAAATTTGATGCCACCATACGACTTTCACCTGTTAAAAAATAAATAAGTACTTAATTAATATAAATTAATATAAACAGTCGCAGTTATGAACTACGTATTATGGTTCTTTTTCTAGTACAGTCTTACTACAATCTCAATAGCTAGATCTCATATTTGCCTTTGCAAGAATAAACTATTGTATCTGCAGTATCAAAAGCCTTTCTAACAGCAAGTAACAGAAAAGTTTTGTATGTAGTTCATATATATATATATATAATACTCATATGAGTATATTTTTGTGAATAAACTTTTATCTACAAATATTAATAACCTTTGCTCTCATTTCATTTGCCAACCATAAACCCATAAACGGATGGTACTGATGCAAACAGATAATATACTGAAAGGATGACATTGCCATATCTGTTATCTTTGAACACTTTTAACGGAGTACACACATTGTTTTTAACAATAAATCACTTCTTCAATTACTCATTGTCCGTTTATCTCTAAGCCCGTTGAACTCTATAATTTAAAATATTTTTATTGACATGCCTACAATAACAATCTATCAGCCATCTAACTCACTATGTCATCGTAGTTTATAGAATGTTGTTTAAAAGTTTTGATAAAATAGAACGACTAGATAGCAGACTTTTAAATAGTGTGAATAGTAATTTGTACTATTTACACTTTGCTGATACTGATAGTGTGACGTTTGTAATATATGTTTGAAGAAGTATTACTTGAATCATATGACTTTGTCAATATTTAGTTTATTTGTGATCTAGGACTTTTGGGCTACTGAATAAATAATATAATAATGTTTTTTTTTCCAGGTAAGCGTCATCATCAAAGGCTAAAGATGTTCACCTACTAGATTAAAGGGTAAGATTTTGTATATCGTTTTGTAATATGATATAAAAGCATTATAGGAATGAAATATTCAAAAAAATGGACGTCTGTTTATGACTAAAAGAACATGTATCTGGGCAAACGCTAAACAACTAGTCTGAAAAACTATTACACCTTGAAGTTGTTACCACATAAAACACTGATCAAACTTGTTAATGTAACTTGTGGGAAGCAACATAGAGTTTAAAATTGTTTAAAGATATTTTACATATAATGAAATAGTGGCCCAATAATTAACACTTCGTTCTAAACACGAAGCAATAATTTTAGAGCTTTTATATTTGTACACAACACTTTTACATATTTCTAGAAGCATCCAAGCATACCCAATCTCCTTCTAATTGCAATGTGAACCACACTTAACGAACTCCCATTATTAAAATCATGGTGCTCAGCAACGCTTCAAAATTCATCATTAGAGAAATAGGCCTGTCAAATTAGATAAACTATTAGAAAGTGAATCACAGTAAATCGCTGTGGAAGCACTGCGAGAGGGTAACTGTCTGTGCACGTTAAATTTAAAATGCTGCAGGTTGTAGGCGTCGGGAAACAAATTCTCCGGCAGCTCATTGCACAGCGTCGAAGTTCTCCAAAAGAAGGAATGCTGGAGGAGACTGATTCGGGGGATTGGGAGGTCGACCTGGTAAGGATGAGGTCGCAGAGCCTCTCTAGTGTTCCTCGTTCAAACGGATTTCGGTATTATCTGGGAGGTCCTTTGTGAGGTTAGTCGTATCGATTAGTCTAATTGCTTTGCAGTTCTGGACAGTGTTCAGAAGCTTTAAAGAGTGCTTCGGAGTACATCTCCACACATGAGAGAAATACTCCAACAATGGTCGGATCTGTGCCTTGCAGAGCAGCAGTAGTTACTCTGGTGTATGCGCTTTCCTATAGAGGAACAAAACTCCAAGCTTCTGGGATTCCGTTTTAGCAATATTGGCGACGTGGTCATGCCATAACATGTCCTGTTATGGTTGATATTAGTCTCCAAAAGCTTGACGGAAGGTGACTCAACTATTGGTTGACCCTCGATTTTCAGAGTGAATAAGCTAACGTGAGACTTCTTTGTCAGTGTTGTTGCCTGTGTTTTTGGTACGTTAAACTGTACTTTATTTACAGAGATCGTTCGTTCAAAAAGCTATTCAGCTAAATGATACTTGATGCTATATCAATCTAGACCTTTTTTCTTATCTTTCTTAATTGACTTCGGTTACAGTGCCCCAGTATGCATCAAAAATCAAAACTTCTTCAGAAATACGTTTAGTTGTATGAGCTCCATAAAGTTTTCTATCATCAGGATTATTTTTCTTTGTTTTATAGTCACTCTTGATTTTCCATGGTTCTTATAAAGACTACGAAGTTGTCTACAATTTTCACCCTATAATGTTTAGACTCTGAGATAATACGTTTTCTTTTGGCTTTCTATTTTTCATGATTCCTTCGCCCTAAAAACTATAGCATTTCTATCGCTATTTTGAAGGTTTTCTTCTAATAAATTATTATCATCGTTATTATTTATTATCATCAATCTTGATGGAACTTTAAGCTATTATAAATAGTTTTTCCTGTTTCCCAAAAGTTATGAAACAGCACCGCAGTGTATTTAGATGTTAGTTTTAAATACTTTCTTCTAGGTGATATTTGACAAAATTCTTGATGTATCAACTGAATTGCGACAGATTAGTTCACACTAGTTATAACACCGCCAAAGCAACGTCAAATCAAGTAGCAATTATGGGATCATGCACGTGACGTGTATGCCCGAATACGACTTTGCTATGAATCAAGTAGTCTGCGATCTACTCCAAATTGACCAATGACAGTACCTTTTAGACCGTGACCTCGTCATCATGTTCGTCGATTGTTTTACATCCAGTCTATCTGATACTGATAGACAGTAGTGACCTGCGAAAACCTAACTTGCTCGTACTAAAAACAAACAACAAATCGTCCTGACGGCTAGACCTTCACTTGCTCTGGGCTGTAATTCATTTTTGTGAAGTTTCGGTGGGCAGATTGGCATCTCTGCATATAAATCAAGGAGGAGTGGCCGACCAATTAATCGACCTAGCTCTGGAAAACTTGGGAAGCGTTAATAATGGATGTCAATTATAATATCACCATGCCCATGGTGTAAATGAGGTAATGCCATACTTCCGGCTGACAGTGTCAGGAATGTAAATTCCAAAAACGTACAAGATTTTTTGGCTAATAGATCTGTGTGGTGTATTAAGGTACGCGCACATAAATCGGCGTCGGACGGACGGTACGGACGGAAAAATGGTTTCTATTAAATTTAATGCATGCCGATATCGACGTATGTGCGATGCCGATCGGAGATTGCCGAGGCGTTTTGCAAGTATCAACTTACTTTAGGCATATGTATAAATATCCGAATCATAAAGTAAATCACTTTTTAAAAACAATTTATTTAATTATTGAATTACATCAACAATGAAGTACATAACTGACTCGCAAAGGGCTGACACTTACAATTTATTGTAAAGCATTATCGTATCAGTATTTATACTTTTTCTTCTTTATTATTTTTTCTGTCATAGTCATGCTTTTTTTCCCACAAATAAGGGCTGTGACCCACATAAGGCTGTCCAGTGTATTTATCAGTATAAAAAAAAAGAATTATTTGTTATTTGCTTATATTGTTTGTTTTTTTTTTTAATCGATCAATTCGTTTTCGCGAAAATTTGAACCTTTATGTATCGTACGTCAAAATTTTATGTATCAGACATCATATTAATGCATTTATTCGAGAAACGAATACATGAGGAAGGCTGCAGATGCTTCGTTTCCAGTCTAGGCGAAATACAGGACAGAACGGATCAACTCTAACATTGAATACAAGCCAGGAAAAATCAATCGAATAGATAAATGCAATAGATTAGCTAAATTATCGTATGTATATTATATGCCTGTGCCTCATACAAGCATTGCTTTCGAGGTGGCAATATTTGTAAGTCATCCATACAAATTAAAATTAAATTGAATAAATACAATTTTGTATTGTATATTATGACTCTTAATGTTTACAACTAGTGATAATGATACAAAAGAATGTAGAAAGCTAGGTAAAGTTTTTACATAAATATATCATCAAACTTTGGCTCTAATAGGTGGGCGAGATGGACATTTTTCTTCAATAATGGCTTCTCTTATGGCCTCCAATAAAGAGTAGAATTTAAAACGAGTCATTCTGAAGTAATTGAAGAATTTTTTTTATCATTCATTAAGTCTACGCTTTCTACGTTTTTGAAAATTTTCTTCTTCCAAAACAATACTAACTCTGGACCCCTAGAAGACATATTTGCAACTCACTTCCAATAGTTCTTCCGTCGATTCCGATCAGATATGTGCGATACCCTAATAAAAAATTCGTACCGTACCGGCCGTTCCATCCGTACCGTCCGTCCGATGCCGATGTATGTGCGCGTACCTTTACAGATACAATTTTTTTTATTGTTTCTTTCCTGACGGGTATATACACGATTGGCAAACCGAATGCATAGCCACTAAGTGTTGTTTGCGAACTTCGTATTGTAAATAAACGATACAGCAGGACTATAATTAGAATTGGAACAGTTCGGCACTACGGGACCCCCTTCAAAGGACCGGTGGCGGCAAGTGACCCTCCTGGACATGACCATAATCAGTGCCATACACATCACATCAGCATACGGCTACAACAAGACCAAGGTTATGATCGTAGATAGAGAGCACGATAAGCATCGAGAAATAAAGTCAGTAGGCCGTTGTGAAGTAGTTCAAAGTTTTGTGTACCTCGGTTTTTTGATCCACAATTCTGGAGTCGTGAAAATGAGCTTCGACGGCGGATTCGTCAGGCACGTGTGGCCATGACAAAGCTTACTAAAATATGGCGTGACCATAACATCACTAAAGCTACCAAAATGTCGCTGGTTCAGTCTCTTGTGTTCTCCATATTTTTGTATGCCTCGGAAATTTGGACTGTTAAAAAGGCAGATCGAGCTGCTTTTGAAATGTGGGTGTGGAGGAGAATGCTGAGAATTCCTTATACCGCCCATCGAACTAATGTTTCCATACTGGATGAGCTCGGTAATCCAAAGAGACTTACCTTCATTGTGTCGAATAGGATGCTTTACATTCTTAGGACATATTCACAGAAGCGATAATATTGTGAAACTTGTGGTTCAGGATCGTGCCCCGACCTCTGGCGGCACCGTGACCGTTCCACTAAATGCTGGGTGAATACGACGAAACAGTTGCTGGATATGAGTATCAAGAGCGCCACTGAACTAACAGTAAATCGCGAACGATGGCGATACAGTTCTCAAAACTGTTGATAATATTCGTGTCGGCAATAGTCTAGCTCCGACTTAATACATTTTACGAGTCCACAGCATGTCTGTTAAGACATTGTGACTATGATGATGATGGCACATCACGTCATCTGATCACCAAAAGCAACTCTCGACCGCCCGCCTAACATTTCATGGGCGGGCGGGTACGATGTGGCAAAAATGGACAAATTGAATATGAATAAGCAGTTAATGCGTGTTTACGCGCGGCGAATAGCGCATAAAAGTCGTCGGCGCGAATAAAACGCCGGCGAAATGAAGTGTAAATGGTGTAGTATCGTAAAGATGAAATGGCCGTCTGACCGTCTGCGCGGTTCAGTCGGGCTGCGCTGACGCCGAGCGTTAGGCGTCGAAAGGCGAGGAACCGGTTATGGCCCGTCCACAGGAGCAGCGGAACGCAAGCGACGTTGCCAGATCTACTCCGCTTTCTTCATCAAACAGGAAAAAGCTTCCTATAGGAACCTTTTGCACGGCTGTTTCCAATAGGCAGTGGCGCTTCTAGGAAGTTTGTCTGGGAAGGGGGGGTAGTTACTTATGGATAATATAGTGGGCGCCGCCAATGAGAGGGGGGGGGGAGGGTACAATAAACGTCTTGTCAAATGAAGATATAATACGGTAAGGGATAAATATTTATGAAATAAAAATTTTTCAGCCGCAAAGATCAAATTAAACATTACACAGGTATGTTCCATTTTTTATTATAAGGATAATTAACAAAACAAAACACATATAACAAAACAAGACTTATTATGAATAATGTAAACAGAAAAATTTATTTAAAGCAACAAACATAAACGGTCAATTTCAATGCGTCTTATTGCATCTTATTTTTAATGAATCAGCTTTGCTCCGTGTTCTGGGGGGGGGGGGGGGTAATTACCCCCTCTACCCCCCCTTGGAGGCGTCCTTGCCAATAGGGTTGTCAACCATCCCGCTTTTCGTGTGATGTTCCATTTTCTACACTTTTTGGCCCGCGTTCCGCCGGTAGTTCAAGCGGGACGCATATTGAATGAATGAATAAAACCATAAAACGCAATTTGCAGAAATGTTGCTTCACTTTATTTTATTTTTTATGCAATATCCGAAATAATGTGCTGTAGTCAGTACGGATTACAAATCTCCCTTCAAAGTGTTTGATGCATATTAAAGAAGAATCCTTTATCATAAAATTATCTTGATGTATAGCGCTTAACCACTGATTCCGTTTCATACATCTTTTGGGAATTACAACACAGGTATGCGATCTGTATCTATATACTTAGTTACTGTTGCAGAAGGGTGCACAGCAACTACTATAGACGGTATTCTTGACTAGATACACGTAAAACCCAAAAAAACTTAATAAAACATCCCTGCGGGTATTGGACAATAAAAACAAACGCGACTGGACGGCCGCTCGGCGACTTGCGTGACGTAGACGCTTTGGTGGGGGTCACTTGCCCTCTGTCCTTTGAAGGAGTTCCAGTAGAGTCGAGCCGCTTCGATTCTAATTATAGTCCTGCCGTCTCGTTTAATTACGGTACGAGTTTCGCACACAACACTTAACTTAGTGGCTATTTTTCAAGAACCTCGCGATCGATAATACACAAAACAGTTTTTTCGTTAAGCATAAAATAACGAAAATAAGGGCTTTTTGAGACTTCATATTTTCGTAATAAAAAAGGATAAAAAGACATTTGTTTTCGAAAGCATGTATGAGAGATAGGATAAAAAGCCACTTAGTTTCCATTTCCAACAGTTTTTTGTGTCAAACAAATTCTTATTTTATTTATATTATGCTCATGATTTTTCAGAAAAAATAGGAATAATATACCTGAGCGCTTGATCTGGGGAACCGAGTACTGTTTATGTGACCCGTTTAAAAGCATCAGGTATAGGAACCTGCGGGATACGACAATAAACAGACTCTTTTTTGTGGAACACTCATTTAACACTCCCGACATTCGGTTTATGCTTTACATAGATCCATTCTACATAGCCTCATGATTTGCATATGTCAGCTGTATTTAGACAGTCCAAAATTGGCGCGAAATTTAAAAAGAAGCATTTTGTTGGAAGATCTATTAAATTATAAGGGCAATATAGTATTTCCACTCGTTATAAAACACTGTTATAACCTGTGTTCAAGTTTAAAAGCTGTTCCATTCCGCAAAGTCTCATGACTTTCACTTGCCACTGATCACACTGTTCACAAATGGCGCGAAATTCAAAACAAAACCTCCTGTTGGAAGATCCACTACATTGTAAGGGCATCATAGCATTACCAGTCATTATAAAACAGTGCTAGAACCTGCGTTCAAGTTTAAAAGCTGAAGGCCATCCCGCATGAGCGAACAGCTGAGCAGTAAATCATAAAACCAGCTTAAATTAAATATGGTGTGACTATAATGACAACATTAAGTTCACTTTCAGTTTTACGAGCGAGATTAAGAGGATCGTAAAATAAATACCGACCCAAACAGATAAAATCTATTGAATTCTTACAACGTATAAAGATACGGCGCACTGAAAGACTTTGCCATCGCATTTTGATTGAGGCTTTTAATTGAAACGACGACTTAATGATGGCGGTGTGAGTTTACACACAATTTTATGGCCCTGATACTACGGTTATTTGTATTAGAGCTGGTAGGCTGGTACTAATAGAAATGACATCGCTTCATTGAAGGCAGTGTGTTCCTTATACGACCAGAAGGATTTGTGTTTCTTCAGAGTGCGCAGTGTTGCCAAGAACACATATGTAATTATAGTTGAAAAAACTAAAAAAAAAACACGCTTTTAAAGAACACCGGACTAAAAAGTCTAAATTAATCTTTTAAATACGCTTAAGACAATAATGAACGGAAATTACTATACCTTATCCACCGAACAAACGGGGTAACCATGCACAATATATCTAAATTTTTACTGTATGGTCAAGGGTTATATGCACACCGTCTACAAAATTGCATACTGAGAGCAGTGATGTTATTATAAACAGAAAAATTAAGTTCGATTTATCCGAGTAGAGCCCCAAAATATGGGTTTGAAATAATTTTTTACTCCTTTTCTTCAGTGAATGCAGTATAGTATGATTGTGAAAAAGGCGTCGGGCTCTCGATTTACGAATAATATCTATGGCACAAAGCCCCCCTCCCAAATCATTTTTTGGGGGTGCTGGGTCCAAGCGTGATATGCTATTCCGGACACTCCTACTCGCGGCGTGTGGAGTCCTAGAGTCCTAGCGGTCTCTCTTCGTTTCTGCAATGTATATTGTATACTTCTGTTTGCTCCTACAAACTTCAAAAATAGAATAGAATAGAAATTTATTGGTTTTTTCAGTTACAAGAAATGCGACTGAAGTAACAAGTGAAAAAAAAATAGATACAAGTAAGTAGTAGAGTAAATGACATACAATTTTCGTTGATAGTACATACATACGAAATAAAAGGATCTAACAGAACAGCAACTGTTTGGTGAACTTTTTTTATGATTTCACTAGAGCGCAGAACCCGTCTAAACTGGGCTCTGAATCGCATATGTATTTATGAATGGTTTTCTTGAATATATGTACTGATGAAATGGATTGTATGTTTTGTGGTAACAAATTGAACATTTTAAGTGCTGAATAGTGTGGGCATTGTTTAGTAGAACTCAGTTTATGAGATGGATAAATATATTTCTGATTTTTGCGGGTATTATATGTCTGATTGAAGACATTTCCTACAAAGTTTTCTTTATGTTTAAATATGAAAAGTAGAGGTATATACCGGGGAAAGTCAGAAAATTATGTTTTTTGAAAATTCCTCTACATGATTCCCTGGGTTTCATTTTGAACATAGTTCTTAATATTCTTTTTTGTATAATAAAAATTCTGTTTGCCGCAGAACTACTACCCCAGATAGTTATTTGATACGACATAATAGAATACGCGAGACTGTAGTAGGCAGACTGCACAGCGTATAATGGCAGATGGTATGCAAGTACGCGTATTGCATAGCATGCTTGATTAAGTCTAGCCGCAAGATTGTCAATGTGCTTATCAAATTTAACATATTTGTCATATGTTACACCGAGAATTTTTGTGTCATTTTTGATCCACAAGGTATGTTGATTATCAATTGGATGTAGTGCTGTGATACCAGACTGTGATTGAAACAGGACAAAACATGTTTTCTGAATGTTGAAAACTAATTTATTTCTTTGTAGCCAATTTTGGACGTTGTTCATTTGCGCATCTATTAGGGTTTTAATATCTGTTGTTTTTTTTGTGAGGCATTAGAATCGTCAAATCATCTGCATAGATGATGCTCACATGCTTTGTGCTTTTTGTACAGCTAGATATGTCATTGATATAGATGTTAAATAAAGTAGGACCAAGTATACTACCTTGAGGAACACCGATACAGTATGTGCGAGTATGGGATACTATATGTGATCCACTTTTGTTTAATATCACTTTTTGTTGTCTATTTCTAAGATACGATTCAAACCAAAAATAAGCATTGCCACGTATGCCATATTTGTATAGTTTATCTAACAATATATCGTGATCTATGCAATCGAACGCTTTTGTGAGATCGACAAAAAGTCCACAGGCCGCTCCTTCATTTTCTAGGTATTCAAAACATCCCTCATATTATATCCAAAAAAAACATCTATACGGTATTTATTACTTCCTTCTTTTGTACGAAAAAAGAAAAAAATATCGTCATACCTTTCAACCATTAAAAACGAATTGGTATGTATCAACTGCTCAACTGCCCAATACGGTTTCCGGTACAAAAAAAAAACAGAAAGACTGCCCAAACCCGCACTGCCATTTGTAATGACCGATATTAAAATTAAAAGATGCTTATGAATTTCAATTAATGACTGCATAATTCAGCAGCCCAAGCTGCGAATTCCTTCTACACAAATGTGAGTTGTGTAATAAATTACCTACAGAGCAATGTGCGCGTTTTAAAATGCAAAACACGCGAAAACCACGTTGCCGAAAACTGTCTGTATATGCACTGCGCATAAAAAAAACAGAGAGTAAGTTTGAACATATGGTGTTGAAGGTCACTGGTCTACGGTCGTCAGCTGCTCGTTTCTCTAATCGTCACAAAAACAAACTTTCGATGTTTCGATCAATGATAAAACAACAATAATCACAACAATAGTCAGACCGTCATTAATATATGTCTCCATAGTGTGGTGGACCTGTATAAAGACGGAGGCAATGAGAGTCAAACTTAATAAGGTTCAACGTTTGGCATGTCTTAGTATAACCAGTGCAGTGCGCACAACACCTTCGAGTGCCATTGGAACACTAGTGAATCTTCCTCCTTTGGATCTGGTAATTCAAGGGGAAGCTAGAAAAACTGGGTTCCGTCTCTGGAGTCAGGGTAGCTGGACTTTTATGAATCCAGGCAAAGGACGTTCGACGATTCTAGCAGAGTTGCATGAGGATAGTCCTATTTTGTTGGCGAGGAGCGATGTAGTTTCTCCTACGCATCGCTTCAATCGCAAATTTACGGTGGTATTTCCGTCAAGGGAAGAGTGGGAGTCTAGGGAAAGACAGCTCATCGAAGGAGGAGGACAAGTCTGGTACACAGACGGTTCACTCGCTAGAGAGGGCTCGGGCTCGGGAGTCTGCAGACCCCATACAAGACTTTCACTCCCTCTTGGGGGGCACACCACAGTATTCCAGGCTGAGGTATATGCGATACTTGCTTGTGTAAATCGTATTCGGAAAATTGACGGGTCTAGGAGGCGGACTACTATCTGCTCTGACAGTCAAGCAGCCATCAAAGCACTGAGTGCTTGGAAAATAACGTCGGGACTGGTCCTGGAGTGCAGGAGGGCTCTTGACGACATCTTAGCTAAACACACGGTATCACTGATGTGGGTATCTGGGTTCGCTGGGGTAAAGGGCAACGAAATGGCGGATCATCTGGCTAGGATGGGATCCGGCAACAGTTTTGTGGGCCCGGAATCAGCCTTAGGACTATCTGCAAACTTGATTAGGAAAACAACTGGAGAGTGGATCCAGAATCAACACTCTCTGAGATGGGACAACATCTTTTGTCATCTCCGTCAAGCTCGGGAACTATTAGCAGGGCCTGCAGAGAAAATAGGACGATTTTGTCTCTCTCTGGATAGGAGTAACTTGAGATTGCTGGTAGGCCTATTAACGGGTCACAACACCTTCAGGCGTCACTTGTTCGTGATGAGGGTGGTCAACGACCCAACGTGCACGTGGTGTGGTGAAGAGGAAGAATCCTCGGCACACATCTTGTGTCGCTGTGAAACCCTGGGTTATCACAGGCAGACTATGCTGGGCTCAAGAACCTTGGAACCAATAGAGATAAAACGGATAGGACCTAAGAATGTACTTGCCTTTGCCAAAAGGGCAGGTTTTAGGAACTAGCGCGGAAAGAGGCGCAAAAGGGCCCATCGTGTGGCCTATGCACCAGCCACATTCCGTGCTGGATAGCCTCTGGTCCTTATTCATTCATAGTCACGACAAATGTTTGTTTGGTATATTCTATATAGATTAAATTCTATATAGATGGAAGGGAAATTGGCCACATGACATCGGTGCGTAATCTAGGAGTGATGTTTGACGAATACCTCACTTTCCATAACCATGTCTCCAGAGCTGTTCAAAGTGCTTACGCAAAACTAAAGACAATTTATGATTTTAAAAACATTTTATCAAAAAGTACAAGCTTACTAAGACTTTAATTTTGAGCAAGCTGGAATATGCTGATTTAGTTGTAGGTCCCTGCCTAACCCAGCAAGAGGCTTTTAGGCTACAAAAAGTGCAAAACAGCTGTGTACGTTATATATCGGGAAATCCTAGAAGAGAGAGAATATCTAGATATAGTAAAGATATTAACTGGCCGACAATGCAACAGAGATGCACCTATTGTCCTTCAGTCTTAATATCAGAACTGCAGTGTATCTCTTCAAAAAGCTGACTTTTAGAAACCCGTATCATAAGCTAAATTTGCGTCATGTTGGAATTACGCTGAATATCCCGCCTCATAAGACAAATTTTGTTAAAAAACCTTTTTCGTATATGGCTCCATCACTGTACAATGAACTTCCAGCGAGCCACTCTGTACTTTTGAAACACTGTTGCACAAAACTACATGCGTGTATGAAAGCAAAAAAACGCTTACTATCAGGCTGTAATGTACCAACACATACGTATTTATGTAAATTGGCATAACCATAAGCGATATTGGCAAGAGATACAATCAACCATATGCCTCAGGCCAGGTATCCCGTCTATTTTCTAACCCAATGAAGCTCCGCACGTTGATAGGCTCTTTCACTGAACTTGGAAGGCCTTGATACAGTTGATGACCGCTTTTTTTCATGGATGTCGGTCAATGTTTAAAGCAACTCTGTTCTTTTTTATAACTCAGCAGCCTAAATGTCAAAGTACCCTGGCTTTTAGGAAGAGTGTGTTGACATAGTCCTTGAATTTGCTTACACTCAGAGGCTCAAGAAATACATCTCATCATACAGTCGCTTCGAAGCCCTAGACGCCCTGAGAACAAACCGATAATCATGGGAGTATTGCTCTCATGAGTGGGGATGCGCTCCGAAGCACTTTGTAAAGCTTCTGGATCCTATCCAAAAGAACAATTAGAGAAAGGACCTCCACAACGTTGAATATCAAAGAAGGGTTGCTGACCTGTCCCTATTTTACAGATTCTATCACGGAAGGTGTTCGAGTGTGCTCTCCCAGATAATAACACCAAAGGACGTCCTAACGAGGAACACTAGAGGCTCTGCTCATCCTTACCAGGTCGAGGTGCCTACACCCGAAAAGTTTCCTCCAGCATTCCATGGTACCACTACCATTGCTTATCACATGTACCTCTACATCATGTACTCGTAGTATATGTGCCTTCTACAATAGTTGAGGGATTAGAACGTAAGATCTCATTGAATCAATGCGTGAGTATTTGATGAAATAACAGATTTTTCTGTGTGAACACCCTCGAGCACAGGGTGTCCAGTGTTTGGAATAGGCCTATTCAAAAGCCAACTCAACAAACTTCCCCTGAACTAACCTCGGTGCAATGGTATCTAGACTTAGCCTTTGTGGCTGCTCAGCTATAAAACACTGCGAACTCACATCAAGAAAATTTGTGTGAATATTAGGAATTTGCAAGATTGTCAGACCTTACAAAATGATCTCAACAAGATCAACGAATAGTGCGAAGTCAATAAACTGTTCATGAATGTTTCAAAATGCAAAGTTTGTACATTGACGCGTAAAGTTACATTCACAGATTTTCAATATCGCTTCCAGCTTACTGCCCTTGAGGGAGGGAGGAGAGTGAAGTAAAAGACCTGGGCGTATCATTTGATTCTAAATTAAATTTCAGCTCTCATATCCAAAATACAGCACTCTCTGCCATCAGAAGTTATAGCTTCATGGTTAGGAACTGCAAATACTTCTTAAACATATCTGCACTGAAATCCCTGTATTTTTCTATGGTTCGCTCAAAGCTCGAATACGCCTCAGTAATATGAAACCCCTACTATCAAACTCATACCCATCAGATTGAGAATGTTCAACACAGATATCTGAAATGTTTGTCTTTCGGAACAGATGGAGTCTATCCAATGCGCGGTTGTAACCATTTAGCTTTACTAGCGAGATTTGAAGTAGAACCATTAGTATTAAGGAGATTCAATAGTGTCCTGACGTTTCTACATAAATTATTAAATAATTTGATAATCTAAATTTTCGTATTCCTACAAGACCATCAAGACAAAGCATCACTTTTCTTATAAACTACTGCCAAGACAAATTTATTAATTAATTCTCCTTTATATAGTATGTGCTCAAACTTCAACATGATTAACGATCAATGTGACATTAACTTTTCCAGTATTAAGGAAATAAACAGTTCATTTGCGTCATTATGTCGCACATTAACCTGAACATGAATTATTTTTAGGCTGAACTTTAATTGTTGTTGCTACGGTTGCTACAGTTCAAACTTATTCTTATTGTACATTATCTATTAGTACTTCTAGTGATTGTCCTGTAATTGGAATATATATTTTTATGGGCAATAAAGCATTAAAATTAAAATTAAAAAAAATTAAAATTAAGAACCAAAAAGTTCTTGTCAACAGCAATCAATTTCCACAAATCCACCCTCACCGCCTGTCTATATACCTGACCCGTCTGAAGCTTTCTCTATTTTTACAACCCTAATATTCCCCATAAAAAACTTTCTAACAGGACACCCTTAAAAAACACCGACAATAACTCGGCAATAAAGCGTTATACCTATAGACTTTCTATTTTATTGCCCTGCAAAAAACTAGGACTTTATGGACGTTTTTTGCGTTGTTCAGTTCACGGGTGACCTAAAGACGGGAAAGAACGTGATGAGTTTGAAAATGCCTACAAGTGGGAAACCATGTTGCGAGTGCGTGAGTTGATTGTTATGTTACATAATTGGTGTTGAGTGTGTCAGTGAGAGTTTTGGTGAGACGTTAAGTGAGGTGTCTATGAAGTAGGATGAACGTTATAGCTTCTAATTCAAATTAGGCAAGGATATTCATTTGACGCGAAACCACATATCTATGAGGTGCTTGGTTTTAGTTGAACAATTTTGTTTAGGCATACTTTGCGTTCAAGGGTGTTTTCGGCATTAAACATATATAAAATGATACCAAAAACGAAATAATAAACTTACCTCTATCTCTATCAAGCTTCGGTATACCCATGAAGGTACTGTGCGCCGGCCAAAAGATTTTACAGGGGGGGGGGGCGGTCGACTTACTTAAATTGAGCGCTCTTATCAGGGGCAGAGGAGACAAATTCGGTTTTTGGTTATACGGCAAAAATATATATGACTGTTGTGCTTTCTTTATAACTGAGCAGATCGCGTAGGCAGAGCCTAAATACCAGAGTACCGCGGCTGCTGTGAAAGGGTTATGTTTGGGGGAAGTTTGTTAACGCGGGATTTGAATAAGCCAACACCTGCAGACCCAATAAATACAAGTCCTGGCAGTCCATTCCAAGTCTTGGACTCCCTGGAAATAAATGTGCAGTTGTACTGCTCGGTTCTTGATGTATGAAGAATTACCGCCTCAGGATGAGATGCAGCGGTCGCGCGGGTGCATCTGATAGGAGCGGTGAGCGGCGGAATGATAGAGGATAGCTCAAAGGAGCAGATTCCGTTTGAATATCGGTAGAAGAGTGAGAGGTCACCAACAACACGCCGGTGAGAAAGTGGCTGCAGGTAGCGCGACAAGGCCAAGTCGTCAATTAGTCAAATTGCCCTTCTCTGGATGGCATCTAGTATAGACAGGGTAGTAGGGGCAACAGCTCCCCAGACATGAGAGCAATACGCCAGGCCAGGTCTTATCTGGGCTTTGTATAGTGTGAGGAGGTTACATGGTGAGAAGTAGTTTCTGGCTCTAAATTTGACACACAAGCTTTTTGCCAGCAGCTGTTGCAATTGATGCAACGTGTTCGTGCCAGATCAGATTTTCTGTAATGTTGACTCCTAACAGCTTGAATGAGTGGCAGAGCCTGTTTGTTCATTAGAACTAGGTGTTGACTTGGACACTTCCTGTTTGATAGCGTATTATACTGGGTCTTGGAAGTATTAAATTTTATCCTTCATAACCTGAAGATGACGCACTTTTAAGCGTCGAAATGTTGGCAAATTTTTTTGAAATATGTATAATATAGACCGTATCCCATGATTTATTACTAAATATTGGATAACAACGGTCAGGATACAAAAAGTAAATAAATTGTATAAAAAACACGTAATCTTTTCTTCTTCTTCTTCAAGTGCCGTCCCCTAACGGAGGTTGGCGACCACTTACACTCATATCAGTCCATTCCCTAATGTTTCTCTGCCAGGATTTCTTTTTTCTTCTTGTGCCCTTTTTTCCATCTACTCCTACTTGCATGATAGTCTGCAATAGTTCGTACTTGTTATTCGTTACAGTATGGCCCAGGTATGTTGTTTTTCTTCGTTCGATTGTTATTATCAGTTTCCTCTCTTGTCCTATTCGTCTTAAGACCTCCTCGTTGGTAACTCTAGCCATCCAGGGTATTTTTAATGTTCTCCGATAAAGCCACATTTCAAAAGCCTCCAGTTTTTTGATGGTCCGAGCTTTGAGAGTCGAAGTTTCCTCTCCGTACAGTAGTTGTGACCATACGTAGCAGTCAATAAACTTCAATCTTAGTTTAAGGCATAGGTTTTTGTTGCTAAATAGAGTTCGAAATCTTAGGAAAGACACCCTTGCAATTTCAATTCTGGTTTTTATTTCTTGATTTTGATCTAAGTCTGAAGTTATGTAGGTTCCTAGATATTTATATTTCTCTACGCGCTCTACGGCTTTTCCTTCTATCAACAGCTGACCTTGATTGACTGGGTTTTTTGACACTACCATAAATTCAGTTTTTACAGTATCTATTGTTAAGTCCCATTTTAATGCTTTCGTTGTTGACCCTGTCTACATGTAGAAAAATAACTCACTTTTGGTATATAAAGTGCGTTGCACCTATACCTCGTTCTCAGGTTGAGAACGATGCTCTAAAGCTATCAGGTGACGTCACAGAACAGTGGTGCTTATATGAATGAAAAATAGTTATACTTATGGTAATTCTAAATTACGTATTTACATTAGAGATGGCGTAATTATTGGAAACTACCATAATACCTATTACGTCAGTCTTCAACGTGTGTACCTACTTCTTTCAAACAGGGGAGCTGTTTCAGTAGTGCGTGATTCGAGTCTAACCATGAGTGATCGTTGATTATGATAGAGTGTACGGCAAACCTGGCGTGTCAGGATATCTAAACAAAAAATCTTTGGGCGTTTCGACACGATACATGTTGGGGTCGGCTCTTGTCATTATCGGTGTTACAGTGTTGGATAAACATAATTAAAAATCTGTATCGTGCAATTGAGCATTCAGGTAGAGTTACAGTTTCGTGTGGTTTATAATTTTTCATTCTGTTGTTTGGAATTGGAGAACCTCCTCAAAATATCCAGGGTGAAGCTCTGTGCTAGCCTCAGACAATACTGTACAGTCTTTTAGGCTGAAATATGTGAAATCTCACCTTGTGCAAAACTGGGCTCTGACACACAAATACTGTCATGAGATTGTTGTAACCTGCAGGCTGCCACAAAAGCTTTGAACTTTGGAGAAACTGCATCAAAACTTGTGTGGAACTGTTTCAACACTCTTAGCTTACTCTTCATCTTCTAGTGCCGTCCCCTAACGGAGGTTGGCGACCACTTCTCTGAATGCATCTTTGTCTTTTGCATTCTCTAGTGTTTCTCAGCCAGGATTTCTTTTTCCTTCCTATGCCCTTTTTTCCATCTACTCGTCCTTGCATGATAGTCTGCAATAGTTCGTACTTGTTATTCCTTAGAATATGGCCGAGGTATGTTGGTTTTCTTCGTTTGATTGTTATTATCAGTTTCCTTTCTTGTCCTATTCGTCTCAAGACCTCCTCGTTGGTAACTCTAGCCGTCCAGTGTATTTTTAATGTTATCCGATAAAGCCACATTTCAAAAGCCTCCAGTTTTTTGATGGTCCAAGCCTTGAGAGTCCAAGTTTCTACTCCGTACAGTAGTTGTGACCATACGTGGTACTCAATAAACTTCAATTTCAGTTTAAGGCATAGATTTTTGTTGCTAAATAGTGTTAGCTTACTAGCTTCACGCAATTCTGTACATCTCAGTTGTGTACGAGACCAATTTTGTTACACATATAGGGCATGCGCGTTAGTCACGTCATTTGTCTGTTGACAGCTAGCATTTCTGTCAATGTCATTGCCGTGCTGTCAATAAGTCACTCCAACGCATGTTCCTCGCTTTAACGTTCTGTACATAGTCTCTGAACTGTTAAGTTTGTGATCTTTTCCAACCTAGTATTTGTGGTTCTTTTTGAGTTCGAAGATTTGTGCTTGTTTTGGTTGATTCTTTCGCGAAGAAGGTTGTTATTCGACTAAAGACAAGTACATGCAAACTAAAAATACCTATTTAATTTTCATAACCTTATATGCCAAACGTTCAGAACGCGTTCTAAATATTTGAACAAACTGGATGTGTTTTATGTAATATTTAGGATGCAAATTAGGATTGTGACATACGGCCTTAATCTTTAACAAGAAATTGTTTACGCCAAACAATGTTTCGTTTAACTTCTTGTAGGGGGTAGGTTGGCCCAGTGGTTAGGGTCGAGGGTTCGTGACCGGAAGGTCCCGGGTTCGATTCTCGTTAGAGCCGTAAATTTATTTCTGGTTTTTTTTCAGCCAAAAATAAATATCCATAAAAAAAGCTCAGCGAAGAATCCCTACTTGAGCCTTCACACTGTTGGCTTCTAATTAATAGTGCTGTTCCTGGAGTGACGCCGGGAAACAGAACAAAGCCTACACAGAACACGAGGCTAATGACCAGAGCAGTCGATGCCGATGACACAGAAGTAAAAAAAACCTCTTGTATAAAAAATTTCATCAAATCTTGTAAAATAAGTTGTGTAGTCTATAGCAGCCTTAAGAATAATTATTTATAAATGTCGCAAAGAATACGAGGCTTCCTGAAGCCAGTTATTAAACCCGAAGATACGATATAATTATACCCCATTAAAAATCATTTCCAGAAAAACATTCTCAAAGACTTGCTTGTGGCTTGGCGGAGACCCGAGCTTGTAACAAAAATCGTTAAAGCTCTGAGAAATTACCGCATTATTCATTATAATTTCCTGTAGAGTTACAGGCAGTAAATCTTCATTTTGTGTACACGTCATGACGTTGGCGGCCGCGCAGTCAGGCGTTTTTATATTTCTCACTTTTTAATTGGCTCGAATGAAACTTCAGGCACGACTGGGACGTAAGCGTGGATTTTTGTAGAGGTTGGACAAACAGGCAGCGGACACCAAGCTTAACGGTTAGTAGTAGTACAGTGCAACGTACAGAAAGCTCAGGCAACAACACTTATAAAGAAGCCTCACGTTCGCTTACCATATATGGGGATGCGCTCCGGGGCACTCTCTAAAGCTTCTGGACATTATCCAAAAGAGAGCAACTAAGCTAATCGATACGCCTAACCTCACAAAGGACCTCCACAGCCTGGAACATCGAAGAAGGGTGGCTGACATGTCCCTGTTTTACAGATTCTATCACGGAAGATGTTCCGGTGAGCTTTCCCAGATAATAACACCGAACGCCGTCCGAACGAGGAGCACTAGAGAGGCTCTGCGAGCTTATCCTTACCAGGTCGAGGTCCTTACTACTCGAACCAGTCTCCTCCAGCATTCCTTCTTTTGGTGAAGTTCGACTCTGTGGAATAAGCTGCCGGGGAATTTGTTTCTTGACGGCTACAACCTGCAGCGTTTCAAATCTAACGTGCACCGATACTAACTTATCTTCTCGCAGCGCTTCTACAGCGCCTTTGCGGAAGCCTGACCATAAAAAGAGTAGTAGTAGTAATTTACTTGTGTTTTGCATAAAAGTGCTTACACACGTCAGAAAAGGCACACATTGAATAAAACAAACAATAGATTTCACGTAAAAAGCTAATATACAAATATAAATATAACGAACAATCACAATCAACAGCTAGAAGCAGAAATATTTAAAATAAACTTTAAATTTATCTGAAAGGTATTCATCAAAAGAACACCTTTCACGGAAGGTAGTTTTTGATACTACATTTGAATTGTGCATCATTCAAAGCTTTAGCACTGTTTGGCAAAATGTAGAACTTGGTACAATTGAAAATTGTTTGTGCCTTGTGTTGTATATATGCTCATCAGAATGTTTGGTCAACTTATGCTTGTTACTTCCAACATAGCAGAGACACTCTAAAATATAAATGCAGGTTAGTGTAAGTATATTGATATGTATAAAATATTTCTGCAGCAAGTACTCTGTAGCGAAAATAGTGTTTTGACATATCAAGAGTGGCACCAACTTATAATGCAGTATTTTAAGTGAGAATGAGATACTCTTTTTTTTGATACTTCCTTGATATGCTGGCCAGATATTTGACAAGTGTAGTCCAGTTATAAATGTTTCATATTGAAATTCAATCGCTGCGTCTTGAAATGATTTATTTTTAGTGATTTCGCTAGGCACCAAACGTCTAATTCTGATTGTGTTGCGTTGGTATGCTGGCTTATTTCGTCAATAGTCGCAAATTGGTTAAATTTTGTGCAACAAACAGTAGAAACTTATAATCTGTATCGTATTTCTGTAAGTCGTTGATATAAATCAGAAATAGAGTTGGACCGAGTGCAGATCCTTGTGGCAACGATCACTGAAATAACTTCGCATAAATGCTACACAATATTCACCAAATCCATAAGTAACCATTTTTTGTAAAACGATATCGTGTGTCAAGCAATCAAACGCTTTTGTTAAATCATAGAAAACAGCACGTGTCAATCTGCCTCCTTCAAAGTCCCTAATAACATAATTTCCCAGATCCATTTTTTTGCAAGAAATCGATGTTGACATGTTTATGATAAAATAGGTAACGGTGACTATTCATTCGGCCAGAATTAGATGAAGAAAGCTGATTTTTTTTAACGTCGTCTGTTTCTTCTTTTTTGACTAATAGCCTCTGATATGGCTGTGGGTGGAAAAACATCTCTCTACCGCCCAGGGACTTTTTCAAAAGCGCCCATTTTACCTTTGCTAGCGGTAGAAAAGCATTCCGACGTTCAAGAAAAGCGTGTTTTTTAGTTTTTTTTAACTATATTTATTTTTTAGTTAACTTTGTCATTAAAGCGTGTTTTTTTGGTTTTTTCAAACTGTATTTTAATACTCTATCTAATAAAGACGAACAATTGTCAATATTCATAGCATAATCATTAGGGATGTTCGCAGAGCAATCACAAACTAGTCAGCGTCAATTTGATTGGCCAGTACTAATCAGAAATAGTTTGGCAACTGCAATGGCGAATACTGATTGGCTCTGACTGGTTTGTGATTCTCTCTGCGAATGGACCTATTATTGCATAAACAATAATTAATACTGTCGACTTTCCTCAACAAATTGCACAAAAGCCAACTCCCAAACAGTTGGACGTTACGTCTTTCAAGCTCTCGTCGTTACATCTCTGGTGTCTGTGCCAGCTCTTAGTCAGCGGATAGGATCGCTGGTTCGACGAACATGAAGCCGTCAAAATCGTTTTCGAGGCAAAGTTGGAGCATTCTGTGTTCGGTCTACCCTCTTAGTCCAAAGGAGAGTTACAAGCTCACAAAGAAACAAACATACATACAGGTGAAGCTAATAAAAGCGTGTTAAAAACATCGCTCTACCGGCCAGGGTCTTTTTCAAAAGAGCCCATTTTCCTTCGCAAACGGCGGATCGATGGCAAAGAAGGCGAAATAAATATCTACATGTAGAAAGGCGGCCGAGGGAGACGGCCAGCGAGCGTCGGCGTCGGCCGTTGCGCGGCGTGGCGGCGATTGCATCTAACCTGTGAACTTTCTACATGCAAATATTCCACTTGTAGGTTCGGCAAGATAACCCGTAATATATAACTATTCCGCCACATAATCTATTATGACAAGTCTATTCGAAACTGTAGTGTGTTGTGTTGGCCGCAGCTCGCAGCGCGGCGCGGCGGAGTGAAATGTAACCGAGGAAATTTACGATTGGTTTTCCATCGACACGCCGCTTGCTACCTTGGTCGTCGTATACGGGGGACTTACGATATAGACTGAGAGCAAGTGATCGGCACTGAGGTTGAAACTCAAAACAACGACCGGATTTGAAATTGCCATGCTCAAACTATACACGATACGAGTTTTCATTCTGATAGGAAGTCAGATAACGATTTTAGATTTTTAGGGTGAACCTAAAGATCTGAGGGCTTGAAAAATTTTGATTTTCTTTACCTGAGGCTGAAACTCAAAACAACGATCGGATTTGAAGTTGCCATACTCAAACTATACAAGAAACGAGTTTTGATCCTGATAAGAAGTCAGATAACGATTTTAGATTTTTAGGGTGAACATGAAGATCTGAGGGCTTGAAAAACTTTGATTTTCTTACTAAAGTTGAAAATTTCATGAAAATTTACGTTATCCTAGCATACATGAAAATGGTATGTTATTCACATTATTATTATAAATGTAGTTTTTGAATCGCGGACACCTAGACTCTGTCATGCTAATTACAACGTCAAAAGTGACTTCTAAATAATTAAGAACCGCAATAAATGTCCATCATTGGGTTCTTGAATAAAAAGAGGTGCCTGTATATTCTTCATTATATTGAAATGGCAGTCTTGCTAAAATCACGTTTTAGTAGTCACTTTTTATTTTGTTTAGTTAGCCGACATTTTAGCGCTTTTGGACTCCCGCTCACTCCCAAAGGAACCGTCGCTGAGTGTAGTGAATCCCCATTTCTGGTTCTTAGACTAATAGGTATACTTTTTCCTGCCCTGGGCCTGAGAATGAATCTAGGATGAAGATCGCTAACAATTTTGGAAAATGCTTTTCTATATTATTTTAAATAAATGTTATTGTTCTGTAGCACAAAAACTAAAAAAATGCCGCACAAAGTACTGAAGACCTATTAATTAATCTTCATGATTTTTACATAGAGCATAAATTAATATTTGAACCAATGGACGTTCATGAACTAAAACTTGTCCTAGAATCCATCAAAAATAAAAAAATCACCTGGGATTGATGAAATCCCCTTGAATGTCATACTAAATCTTACATATGAAGCGACGGTTATAGGAGCCTGACTGTATCTTCAGCTAAAGTTGGAAACAATGTTTGATTTACAAACCCACCAACTAGTATTGCTGTCTCGCATTAATCATGAAATATAGTATCACGTCTAGCAGAGTTGCATGAGGATTGTCCTATTTTGTTGGCGAGGAGCGATACAGTTTCTCCTACGCATCGCTTCAATCGCAAATTTACGGTGGTGTTTCTGTCAAGGGAAGAGTGGGAGTCTAGGGAAAGACAGCTCATCGAAGGAGGAGGACAGGTCTGGTACACAGACGGTTCACTCGCTAGAGAGGGCTCGGGCTCGGAAGTCTACGGACCCCGTACAAGACTTTCACTCCCTCTTGGGGGGCACACCACAGTATTGTATAAATCGTATTCGGGAAATTGACAGGTCTAGGAGACGGATTACTATCTGCTCTGACAGTCAGGCAGCCATCAAGGCACTGAGTCCTTGGAAAATAACGTCGGGACTGGTCCTGGAATGCAGGAGGGCTCTTGACGACATCTCAGCTAAACATAAGGTATCACTGATGTGGGTACCTGGGCACGCTGGGGTAAAGGGTAACGAAATGGCGGATCATCTGGCCAGGATCCGGCAACAGTTTTGTGGGCCCGGAACCAGCCGTAGGACTATCTGCAAACTTGATTAGGAAAACAACTGGAGAGTGGATCCAGAATCAACACTCTCTGAGATTGAGCAACATCTCTGGTCATCTCCGTCAAGCTAGGGAACTATTAGCAGGGCCTGCAGAGAGAATAGGACGATTTTGTCTCTGTGTGGATAGGAGTAACTTGAGATTGCTAGTAGGCCTACTAACGGGTCACAACACCTTCAGGCATCACTTGTTCGTGATGAGGGTGGTCAACGACCCAACGTGCATGTGGTGTGGTGAAGAGGAAGAATCCTCGGCACACATTTTGTGTCGCTGTGAAACCCTGGGTTATCACAGGCAGACTATGCTGGGCTCAAGAACCTTGGAACCAATAGTCATTAGGACCTAAGAATATACTTGCCTTTGCCAAAAGGGCAGATCTTAGGAATTAGCGCGGATAGAGGCGCAAAAGGGCCCATCGTGTGGCCTATGCACCAGCCACATTCCGTGCTGGATAGCCTCTGGTCCTTATTCATGCATTCATCACGTACTAAACGTCTGCCCCTCGTATTTAAATCGTCAAACAAAAAAATCCAAATAATATTCATCGTTTGTCGTTGGCGGATAAAACGATCGCCGATCTGGCTGCAACAATAAGCGGAAGCGCGGCAGAGATCTGATGTTGGCAATTGTGTTGTTAGAGACCTTTGTGGGGTTTTTCATGGAACCGATAGGTGTGTGCGAGTGTATTGAGAGATCATGAATCCTATCGGGACTTTGTTGTAGTGCAGGTGGTAGGTGGTTGACCCCATTCTATTAATTATTGGTGAGAATTACGAGTCAATACCGTGGCGTGCCTGACCTGCGAGGGATCAATGGCGGCAGAAAATGTAGCGAAAAACCTACTGAGACATTTTAACTTGATAAAGATTATTTTGCTTCTTCCAGTTGCTTTTTGTTAACACGCTTTTATTAGCTTCACCTGTATGTTTGTGAGTTTGTAACTCTCCTTTGGATTAATAGGTCGGACCGAATATTGAACGCTCCAACCGCGAAAACGATTTTGATAGCTACAAATTCGTCGGACCAGCGGTTGTATCCGCTGACCAAGAGATGGCGCAGACATCTTAAGGTTTGTTAATATTACATAGAGGCGTAGCGACTTTTATTCATTACTACACATAGGTATACTTCCATGCAATACATACCACTTAGTTTTTTATTTTCAAAACTACAATAAAATCAGCAGCGTTAAATCACCTGAGGTTACTTAATGTCGATTGAAAAAATCAAACCAAACAAAAACTCATGCAGCCCAAAACATTATAATCTTTGAAAACATATGACTTATTTAATTACCAAAGATAGAGCATAACCTAACAGAATCTGTTTTTCCTATCGATCTGTATGATTCATTTCATTCGACTAAATTATACATACTTGTTCCTTTTGTCAATGATTTAATAGGTATCAAGTTTCATCAAATGCAATTGGCTCATGAATATATTCATTTATGAAACCTTGCTGTGCTGCCTCATGCTTAAAAAATATATAATAGATCTGTCCTTGACGCTCTGAATAATGTGTCATGCTTCCCAGAGCATAGTAGGTAATGTATATAGGTTAGAATGAAAATTTGGCATCAGTGGATCAAAATTTTATTCTAGCCGAGTAATAGAAGCCTATCAATGTTCACTAGAAGCGAACTTGAAATCCAGAACTCAACTATTTGCGTCTGTTATACTATATATTACAGAAAGCCAAATGAAGGTTCTCGATTTTTTTTTAGGTAAACCTGAGGATCTGAAAGTTCTAGATGTTTTGATTTTTGTCAAACGAGACTGAAACTCAAAACTGCAACCGGATTTGTAATCAGCACCCTCAAATTGTCCAAAACACAAAGTTTCATCTGAATAGAAAGCCAATAAAGGTTTTCGATTTTTTAGGCATACATGAAGATCTGAAATTTTTGAGCTTCCTCAAACGAGACTGAAACTCACAACTGCGACCGGATAGGTAATCAGCACCTTCAAGTTATTCAAATCCCTAGGTTTCATCTTAATTGAAATCAAAATAAAGGTTTTCGATTTTCAGGCAAATCTGTAGATACGAAATTCTTTACTTTCGTCAAATGAGACTGAAACTCAAAACTGCGACCGGATTTGCAATCAGCACTTTTAAGTTATCCAAAATCCGAGGTTTCATCTTAATAAAAAGCCACATAAAGATTTTCGATTTTGCAAGCAAGCAGATATGAAATTTTTTATTTTTGTCAAACGATACCAAAACTCAAAACTGCGACCGGATTTATAATCGGCATCCTCAAATTGTCTCCTAAAAACCAGTTCAAAGCAACTAAGACGTTATTTACGACAAGAGCCATGGCAATGCATATTTGATTAAAAAAAGGAAGGAAATATTTATTTTTCCTCAATTGTTAGAATGAAAACGCACAAGAAGTAAGTGTGTCAGAAGATTTAGCCCTACGGAATTGTAGGAATGACTATTTACATTCAAAACGGTCATCCAAAAAGTAGGTTACCAAAAAAAAAATCGCTCATAACTACTAGAATACTTTATTCCATCCATTTCAAGTAGTTCCATCAACGAGTGACTCTATTTATGGCAACAATACCTACATTGATGGTGGTGGTAATATACCTTTTCAGGAATTAATATAACCTATAACTTGCTAACGTTGTTTATAACTCTCTCCTTTGTACAACAAACTCATACTTTGTTTGCATACATATACAATTTCCAGCAATTTTTATACATTTTTCTATGATAAAAAAATATTTATTCAGAAGTATTTTCTGCTGACCTACAGACAAGCACATCAATGTCAAACTTTGAAGGTTCAAAAGCAACCAGTTAATTGACTATTTTCTATACCTGCACCTTGTTTCTGTAATCACGAATTGAGACAAATTGCAAATATAGAAACGATTACATTGTCATAGTTTTAAACGTAGTATCTGCATCTGACATCTAGACACAGGAAACCACGAGGATTAAGCACTACATCCAGTCGAAATCCGTGTGGACGATGCATATAAACATTTGTGTTTGCGCCAAGACGTACTTTACTGTCTGCAAAGAGCGTCTGATGACAGATTTAGCGCCCGCCAAAAGATTTAGATGCGTTGTATATAATTTAGATACAATTTTTCATACGTTTAATTGCATGTAGTCGCAGTACTCGTGGACGATCTAAAAATATTTATATGCTGCGGACGCTTATTTGCGCCAGGCTAAATAAACACAGATTTTGCTTGCAATGCATCTTGAATGTTGACAGATAGAGCCGTCAGATATCAAAAGAAATCAACGATATTTTTTATCAATGAGAATGCGATGGATTTTGTTTTAAACTTGTTTTAAAAATCATTATCAAGTTTTCAATACGATGTTTTTTCAAAGCGTGCTTTTTAATTTTTTCAAACTATGTTTATAATAAAATTACTCACAGAACGTGTGTACTTTACTGTAAATATTTTATCATTTAGAAATTATGCACACAATACCATTTAGTTTTTCATTTTAAAATCTATAATAGATTCAGCTGCAATCACCTGAATTTACCTAAAATGACAATTGTATGAGAATCTACTGTTTCTTTTAAAACTTCTCACTCGTTTATTTACCAAAGAGGTAGAACATATCTCAGAAGAATCTGTTTTTTCCTATCGATCTTGAATGTTGACAGATAAAGCCGTCGGATATCAAAAGAAATGAACGATATTTTTTTATCAATGAGAAAGCGATGCATGATGGTATGAGTGTGATAAAGGTTGAACCAAACATGCTAAGAAAACATGTCAATAGGGGGTTACAGTACCAACTAGAGGCACATTAGAAAATGTGAGTTACTCTCACTCTCTCTTGGAGGATACACCACAGTATTCCAAGTAGAAATATATGTGATTTTAGCTTGTGCCCAGGGCGTCTATTTTCAAATCAATCGATTTCATTCCAAATACGCAAATCGCATACGAATTATAGTCGGGTAATTCATGAAATCGGTATTTTCAAACGTCATACGAAATGACCGATTCATGCGAGTTGATTTTCGAATGAGTAGATGTGACAACGTCGCACGTATCGCATGGGTGCTTTAATATAAAATGAAAATTACTAGAACTGTCAGTCCAATACCAAAAATACCTAAAAAGTAAACAATTTTCTCATCATAGAACTGTAGCATAGTAATCATGTGATATCTGGAAAACCCGAGGGAAAACCTATCTAGCATCCAATTTTTGTATACTATCTGCTGATACAAGTGGGACTCACTGCACTTAGGTAGGCACTATAACGTAAAACACATATAAAATACCTTTCGTGCTACACTCAAGCCCGATATAGTTGTAGCTGCTGGAATATGAGGTGTTAAAGTGTCTATTAGATTCTCCGTCATAGGCTTGGTTAGCCGGTATATCTTAACAAATGCGTTATCGCTCAATTCATACGGATCGCTTCAAGAATGTATTTGCCTTACAGGCCTACTAGCTAGAAGCTCGGCTTGTTCAAGAGCCTCTATCGGACCTAAATTGATTAGATTATTAACAGCCATACTAATAATAACAGTAATATACCAAACCAACAAATCGATTTAAAATTTAAATGGGAACAACTACTACAACTTCAACATAAATAACCTAGAATCCACAGCTCTATCTGTCAAAATCATTTTTTTCGCATACGAATTCCATTTTCGGTTGGTGAGGACCAATCGATGTCACTCGCCCGAAAAAATTCGTACACATTGATGTGGTCCGAAAATGTTGTGAATTCGCATTCGAAATAAGAATCGCATAATTTGAAAATAGATGCCCAGGCACGTATCCCCCCCGAAACGTGTTATATAATGTCGTCTAAAAAATGTTACCCACGACGAGAGCAAATTTAAGGTGGCAACTCTAATCTGTTCAAAAGTCTTTGAATCTGAAGATATATGATGCGTAGGACGCTAGACCATCCTCACCTTTGCGATGTCGGCTGGACTTGAGAACTAGTGTAAGGAGAGGTGCAAAAGTGCTCTCATGTAGTCCTATGGTTGTTTTGATCACCAGAAAGCCTATCTCCCTCTTCCATTCTTGCTTCCTTCAATGGTTCAGCTGTATCCATTTTTTTTTGGCTGCTAATTTTGAGATTTGCGATACTATAGTAAGTTTGAAGAAAAAGAATCGTTTAGAGAAATATCGTTATATTTTTTGAAATTTTCTGTTAGAAAGTTCATTGAAAAGAATTGTTAAATGCACCCAGCGTTTTTTACTTATTCTAATATCGATATCAACATCGCTCTAGATTGGAGTCTTAACAATACTAAGGACATATCCCATTTTTTTCAATGTGTTAATACTGTGACGCTGATAAAAGAGCCACCAGTACATCAGTATGAAAACCAACGTTTATGAAGTACATGTTTCAGTTACTCTCCACCATAGCATATTTGTGATTTAATTTATTATTTTGTCCTGAAAATGGAATTTATTTTTTTGGGCAATAAATGCTTTATTATTATCATTATTATTATTAGGTCGAAGCTTCTTCCAATACCGAATCTACAAGCCAATTGGAGTAGTTTGCACTATGAGTGGCAGTAAAAGATAGTCTGATGTGGGGATGTACCGCCGGAAAAAAATTACTACTTTGAATTCCTTCCATGTTTGATGGTTCTTCTTTGCTTGCAATATTGAAAGAATTGACATAATTGTCATTTTCTCTAGCAAGATAATTATGTTGAGAGGTAGAATTCGTTTTTGTTGATGCATTTTGCAAATTATCATGTGTGAATTATAGTCTTTTAAAGAATTGTTATAGTCTTTCTACATTCTGACCTCTTTCTGCTTGATTTTATTGGAACTTTGTAAGATTTTGTTTTAGATCGTATAAAGTTAATTATCTTATACTGGTTAAGTCATCAAGTGTTATTAAGTTCAACAACATATTTGTTTTAGTAGAAGTCGATAATTGTAGAAAAATTATCGGCTTAACTATAATAGTGTTTAGTTTGTAATACTTTTTACCTAGCTTCATAACGATTATCGATTGTAGTGACCGTTTTTATACCTTTTTGTTTGTTTATAATTTAAACATGATTATATAAAGTATTGTATCTTATTTTACCTTATCTGTCTGTAGTTCGAATTGCTAACTAATTATCAAACATCTATTAGTGTCACAATTAACTATTCCTATGTTACAAAAATACAGTTAAACAATTGAGAATCCATCTAGTTGGAATTATAGACACCGAAGTTCAAACTAGGTAGATCAATTTACACATATCTTTCAGTAGTTGAATGAACTGCTCAAGTCGTTTATTTGTATTTTCCAGTCAAAGTTTCAAACTAAATCTACACAAACAGATAGATCGCATTATGCGTATATCTATTGAAATGTTTCTTATGGATTTAAAATCACTTCGGTATATCATGGTCAAATCGTTTTGTAATTTAAAGTACATCAGAAACTCCAGAAATGCATATTGCAATTGTGCACGAACCAATTTTTGTAATGCTCATGGGAACAACATTTATAACTATGAGGTTGCATATCACTTTTTTTGCGAAAGTATTCATCAAATTTTTTTGGACTTTGACGTATTCAACACATTTCTTGTCATTTTTACGATGATTGTCACAAAATATATAATAAATGGCTGAAATTGATCGATTATTCTCACACTACACAATCATTACTCTATTTCAACACATAAATTGACGGCATCAACATAAATTCAATCACAACGCTTCTTTTAAATTCAAAACACCAATTTCTTTATAACTCAAATACTCAAGCACCTCTAATGCGTCACATAATCTACCCAACATGCGAAATTTAGACCGGGGAAAGCTACAAACCCTGCAAAACCACGGCCTGCTAACGACGTAGCAGGCCATGTTTTGATCGACGGCCATTACGCGGACACAACTCTCCCATTTTTCACTGCAATCAGCGCAAAAAACCAGTCGTACACTCACGCATCACACTCATACACTCGCATATCGAGGATTTTCACTAGTTTCCATTTGTTTACCAACATTTTCCTGCGATAATCGGGAAAAACAGAAGCGAAACGAGGAATTCAACATGGCAGCGATCGCGATCTAGTAGGCTTGGAGGGGATGCGCCGTCGATTGTTCCAGTCCGCCAACGAACAGTCTGGGCGGTTGGCGCTGAAACAAGCGAATGACGACTTTATGGCTAACTTGATATAGAGACGAAAATTTCGGAGATGTCAGCCGGACTTCTGTCATGTTTTTGTAGGTGAAGCGTGTCTGTATGCGAGGTTAAGCTTCTAACGAAAGTTTTGAAATGTGAGGTTCAATTTTTATTCGGTTTTATTTTGTTTTTTTAGTGTAAATTACGTGGGGCATCAATTTTTCGACTTAGGTGAGTGTTTTCTGCACGTACCACGCTTAAAAATGAACTTATAGGGTTTGTAACGTGTCCTAATGTCAAGGGAACTTTCAACCCTTCAAGGGATCTTGCCCTTATATCACCTTCTTTGTAACAGACGATGAAATGGCCGAAGGAGATGTATTTTTTAGTCTTTTTGCATCGTGAGAAATACACTACATCTATTTACAATAAATTATAGCTGAATGCGTGAAATCACATTATTTGAATAATTTATATGCTGACTAGTCAAAGTAAATAATGTTAGACAAAACAATGTACTCAACACCAGTGACAATAATAAATTTCAAGTGACCTTGAGATTTGTATAAGCCTGAAAATATGTGTTGGTATTGCAGTATAGTAACTCGATCTCTGTTTCTTTGAATTATGTTTCAATTATGTACGTTGTAGTTCTAGTACGCATGCTATTTACTAGCATGTGCTTATATCAATGTATTCAAACCATATTCTCTAGTCTTTTGTCGTGGGTTTATTGATTTAATGACTTCTATAAAGCTTTTCAGTTGAAATATCTCACTTTAAGAGATACTGGTTTCCGTCGGAAGTAGATTTTTGATACTACTATCATTATATTAGGTCTATCATTAGAAAACCGTTATTTAAATGTTTTAAAAATCAAATAGATTCTCTAAATACTGATTGTAAATATACATATCAACTTTTATTTGTAGAAAGAAGCTTTTCTTCGTGTGCAGTTTTTAAGTAAAGTATTTACTCACACATCTAAAATCATAGTGCAATTATAATAATTTTAATTACAATAGAACTAAAGACAAATATACCAGGCACTGCAGGTTCAGTAACAGTGTTTTGGCTTTCGTATGTTTTTTTATTTATTTTCGTTTATTTATGGATTCAAACATAAACATTGAATTTGTTTACAAACGTTATCTTAACATATCGATAGGGCTCTTTGTTTTGAATTGTGTTTATGTATTTATTTTTTTCTTAGTCGCTAAATTGGCTGTGGTACCCAAATTGAACACAAATAAAAAGCGAAAATGAAGCACCATATTGTTAAATTGTTTAACTTAAAAGGGGGTCACAGAACTGCCATTTATGTATCTATATCCTGCCTGCTTTTACACATGTATAAACTGGAGAATCGATGTCTTACGTAACTAAATATCAATTTGATTGCAAAATTCTTTAATCTGCAACAACTTATGTAAATTAGCTCAATGTTTACACATCGTTATTTTAATGTATGCATAATGAGGCTCACTAAAATCACTTGAACTAATTAAATTAAGCCACCGTTTCCAACGAGTCCCATTTGCATAAAATTTATTTATATTTATTACACCGTTAGCACAAAAATTACTAATATAGTCATATTTTTCCGAATTTAATGGTCTCGCAGTCAGCCGTGCGTAGGAATACCATGAATATTCATTTAGTTTCAATGCTTAATTATTGATAAACTTCCAAAAGCAAAATATGTCTATATTGTACCTAAATTGTGACCCACACTAAACATTTATCATCAAACGAAAATCTGTGGCTTGGATGAACAAGGGCCTATCTGCATAAAATAAGTTTTGAGAAAATTGAAGATTTGTGAAAAAAATTCGAAGTTGTTTTTTATTGACGTTTCTCAACCTAGCGACATGATATTTTGATAAACGTTGTAATGAAGCGTCAAATATTCATAAAATATGAAACTATTAGGTTTATTGAATGTTCTTAAAGGATTTTTGTTAGGCCCCAGCAGATTGGCCTCAAGTTAATATAGTCCTTGTCTTTAATACAATAATTGACACACTTAGGGCATAAAATTGTTACTTAGGACTGGTTGTCGTGTAAAACATTAGTTAGGTCCTTTTTACCTCGTCGAAATTTTCCTCATTATGTTTAATTACAGTAGCAGTTGTGCCAAATTTAAGCTTTTTTGTCTTAAAAGCTATTTTATTAAAAAAATACATCTTCTGCAAACTGTGTAATGTATACTAATATAGAACAAAGAAAATATTCATTATTGTAACAAAAATCATTCGCAGATACACAGATGTATGCGAGATTGTGTCTCAGAGGTATGGGCTACTCATCATAGTCTAACACAATAGGACAAACGTCTTCGTCGTTACTGATACCATTGATACTGTCGGCTTTTAAATTCAAATAAAATAGTTGACTGTTCGGATGTATGTAACACAACAAGGTTCTAATATCTTCAAGTTTCCTTTTAGATAGTAGTAATGGGTATGCATCATGTAGTTTTTCTAAACTAGGATGTTCTGTGCTTAACTGTCCTTTTTTAGGTTGTTCTTTACGAAATCTCAAGGGCCTATAACATACATCAGAATTAAAGTATTACATATTTTTCAAAATAATAAGGGCCTAAGTAGTAGCTAGGACCTACATTTAAAACCAATAATTATATGTCTATGTTACACTTAGGCCCTTTGAACCTTTTTGTCTGCAAACTAAAAACGTCCGAAGATAACATAGGTCCCATATTTCTTGTATCATGTATGCCGACTTTTAGTTAGGCCTCAAAGTGAAGCAAAAAGCAAAAAAAGCATAAAGGCTCAAGTCCATATCAGCCCCATTTAGTGGGTCTATATTACAAGATAGGTCCATTTACGACATACAAAATGTATAATTAGTGTAGATAAGACCGTGATAAAAAGACCTAAGGTATACGTAGGCCTTTATATAGACTGAAGTGTTCATACTTAGGCCTTTTTACATACTGTGTCGTTCCCAATGAAAATACCTTTTGACTTAGGACCTATTCCATCGGAAAGAGCGCATTCTATTTACGAAGTTGAGTCAAAAACTCCATTTTAATAACATTTGCACATAGGCCCTTGTTCATCCACTCCACAGAAATATTCTTATATTTATATAAATTTGCTTTTATTCTTTGCATTTTTTTCATACTTGATAATTTCCAAAAATATTTTGAAATATTTGTATTCAATATCATCAGCGTTTCTTGACTAATTTCTCAGCAAATTCATGCCACGCACCTAGATTCTAAGTTTTCAAATGTAAAATTGAAACAAGCAACCAAATTTTAGTGACACATAGATATTAATAAACAAAACTCAAGCTAGATGGCTGGGTAGCAGCAAATAAACAGCGAAGTGTACTCTTAAAACTATTTCCAAGCTTTCGGGATCATTTGATCCCTTCTTCAGGGCTACAAAGACAATTTAGCAATCAGCAACATTAGAAAAATTAAGATTGAAAAGTTTTTACCTACAAAAGTTTGTGAGGATGTTGCTGGAAGATGTTATAAAACAAGCCAAAAGAGCAAGTAACAACACATATTTTGCATGAAGCACGTTATACAGAGACAGAAATTTACGAAAAACATTACACAGTTTACTGTTAAAAGTTAAAATCTTAATAAAATCGTAAAATGTCCGTTCGATGATTATTTTGCGTGCCGGCAATTACGTCTTTATCGAAACGGTCAAGCACACGTGTCTGAGCGGAAATAGGTTAGTGGAGGGAAATTCAAATTTTATTCATTTGTCAAATGTCATTTGCCTAATTGTGGCGCATGTGCACGATATTAATAAATATAGTTAAAAAAAACCTCTAAACTGTATTTATCAATAATCTGTGTAATGAAGACGATAACAACAATAGTTTTTGATCAATATTCACAGAATAATCAATACCATTACAGCATAAACCATAAAACTGTCGACTTTCCTGAATAAATTTTACAAAAATACCAACTCCCACGCCCTTTAGGCTCTCGTCGCTACGCCACTGCGTAATATTAACAAACTTTAAGGTGTCAGAGGATACGACCACTAGTCCAATAGATTTCAAGTCGTCAAAATCATTTCCGCGGCAAAGTTGAAGCGTTCAGTGTTCGGTCCGACCTATTAATCCAAAAGAGAGTTACAAGCCCACAAACAAACATACAGGTGAAGCTGATAAAAGCATGGTAAAAAGTCTATTAATGTTACGATTACCCACTACAACGGTTATCTCATGCATTCATTCTCACATACTAAACAGCACTGACGTATTTTATGTGACAGTCATTAACCGAATCTACCAGATACAACTGGGAAAATGGCATCAAGATAAGCTTTGTTTTGTTGCAAATTTCCGATGCGCGACGTCGAAATGTCCATGTTAAATGCTAGCACAGTTTAATTCATAATTACAGTTAATCATTTTAGTCGTAAGCACTCGCGGTTAGGCGTAACAAATCGTAAATAATGCAGTAATTCAATAAATATCGGATGCCTCTAACCATAGAACAGTAATCGCATAATATCTTCATACTTGGATTGTTACAACCTGAATTATGATGGTGTATATGTTGCGTTAGGCTCTACATTCGAGTTTCAACAGTCTTTTTCCCATTGCGAGCCTATCGATAAAGTTCAAAGAAGAAGGAGTGATTGCTTGGTTTTGGAAACGCATTTGAACAACGAATCTGCGCACACTCCATGAGATGTGGTAATTCGCCGATTTTTGGGATCGTATCGAGGTCCAAATGTCGTGGAAGCACCAGCTATCACTTTCAAATGATCAATGAAAATTTCAAATACATTAATAAAAATAAATTAATAATACGGCGTTGCCAGTAATTTCATAATTTTTTAAACTTTTTGTTGATTTCTGAGTTTCTGTACTGTGTACACACGTTCATGTGCTGTGCATGAAACTGTAAAAATCCAGAAAACAGATTTGACATCCTCTTAGCGTAAAGTATACCGTGATGATACTTTGTGCCATTTTAAAATGCTTTTTAGAAAGTTTTTCTGGAATTCAGTATATACCTTTTGGATCAATTTCAGTAGATTTTAAAACATGATACCGCTGTGCATGTACAAAAACGTACATACTGATATTCTTCCTTTTTCCATTCCTTTCGGTGGAGCTCAAAATCAGAGGGTTTTTGACCAGCAGATAGATTACTGTTCAATTCTTATGGTGTTTGTATCGCCCAAATTTCTGTCCATTTAACTCCATGGTTAAAACCATCGGTTTCAAGTTGTAAAGCTGTTTTAATTGATGGTTTTCTGGACCTTGACCTGCGCAAGGAGAGATCAGGTATATCTTTGTGGATTGGCAGTGAGGGATTTGTTTTGATTTTGTTATTTTCTTTCAGAAGGGAATTTTCTTGACGGATGGGTGGTGGAACTATTTGGCTGAGTGTTGGTAGCCAGTAAGGTGGGGTTGATTTGATACATCCAGTAATAGTTCTAATAGAAGAGTCTAACTCTGGTATGTGGGCTGTTTTGCCACACGGGCGATGAAAATTCAGCCACAGAGAAGTAGAGACGGGATACTATTTCTTCTCTTTACTTTGGCTGCGATGGACTGAATATGTTTTTTAAACGACATTGTCCTATCCAGTGTGACATCTAGGTATTTGGGTGTGGGATTATGGGAAAGCAAGGTGCCATTAAGGCAAATCTTTAGCTCTCTGCTTTCCGTTTTATTGTTGAGGTTAAAACACGATGTTTTGTTTTGCTCATACTTGGCTCCAGCCTCCACCTGCAGAAGTATCATCCCAGGACTGAAAGATCGGCAGTTACTGTGGACTTTAGAACGCCAAAGTTGGTATTTCTGTATGTTAATAGAGCCAGGTCACCTGCATATGCGAATTTTTGGGAGGATAATTGAGGAAGGTCCGAGGTATATATTTATATTGGACAAAACAAGGCAACAAGGACTTGCTCCAAGCCAAGCCAGCAGCCGTAGAATGGATTTCCAGGCTCGGTATCAATTTAGAGCCTAGTTACTATTTAGATCGCAACTTTTTTAATTTTTTTATTTTATGTTGTATGTCTTCTTCTTCTTCTTCTTCGTGTGCCCTGTGCAATTCCGCACGTCGGCGATCCCTCGTATTCTTCTCACATCATATTATGTAGGGTGTCATTTTCTGCCTGTCTGAATATTGTGGCGGCATCCCTTATCCCGCACCAATCCCTTATATTTCGAAGCCAAGAGTGCTGTTTCCTCCCCGGACCTATGATGTTAATGTGCTTTATCTAAATGCTTCAAAATGTTTTAACATTCAGTGGGTATCATTCTCTTACAAGGTGCCAACATACAATTAATAGTGAAGTATTACAAGAGGCCGACCACACCAAAGACTTAGGAATTATTTTCGATACAAAATTAACATTCAATTTGCATGTTGAAAGTACTATCAGCAGAGCATTCCAGATACTAGGTTTTGTAAGTCGGAATCAACGAATTCGAATAGGTTAGGTTCGAATTTGTTGGTCAGAATAGTGTGGAATTGTCACTTTATTTATTTAAAATTTTGTTTTGTTTGTTTTTTTCTCCTGTCCGTTCTATACTTGAGTACTGTAGTTCTATCTGGTCTCCAAGTTACAATACATATATTTTCCAATTAGAGCGTGTACAAAGGAAATTTTTAAGAATTTGTACCTTTAAAATGGGCTGCATAAGAGAGGAGTATAGTTTGTTATACTAATACGCTTCTCTATATGAATATAAGCACTCTTGAGCGACGTAGGAAAGAATTCAACTTGTTTTTGTTACACAAAATAATAAACAGTTATATAGATTGTTCCGACTTGTTGCAGAAAAGTTCACTGAATGCTAACTCTAAGAGAACGAGACACGAGACAACTTTTATGTACCGTTTCATTTCACGAATTATGGTTTGAACGAGCCCATAACTAGAATTGCTAAACTTAGCAATGAAATTATACCTAGTGTATATTTGGGACTTCTATTAGTTTCTGAAAGTCTTGTCAAAAATACTCGTAACATTTAATGTGTTTTTATATAATTTTGTAACAAGGGTTTCACCCGTCAAATAAATAAATGAATAAATGACCTTTTTTCATGTGTACCATAACCATACGCTAAATTATGAATTTGAGACGCTTGCAAAAGCAGCAGAACAGGCGCGTAATATTTTTCTACCAACCCTGTTTCCTCTCAAATTGAGACATGAACTCCAAAGCGGTACGACAAGTACTTGACAAACATCCAATTACACTGATTACATTTTCAGTGATCTACTCGTGCATCTGGGTCATTTTCCCAACCCGATTTCTCTATCCATCCCGATATCTCGCCATAAATTACAGAAAACAACCAGCTTTCAAGCGTATAACAAAGGAAGTTACATAAGAGACGGCCATTTCTGCCTTCAGACCTCGTACAGATACAAATGAGATATCAAAATAACCACCCATATATCAATCCATCACTGAGCCATGGGACGAAAAAACAAGAAAAAAAAGGAACTCCAGTACCAGTCGGCGCACGCATATATTATTAGAAACGTTTGTGATGCGAAAGAGCGGATTACAATTTCAAGCTTGACTGGTACGATGGCCTGCAGTGTTTCAGTTCTCGGTCACTCCTACTTCATGATAGCATGGTACCATCTGCTTTCCGAACCGACAGCCTTGGCCGATGAAGACATTATTACTATGTTGAGCGCGGCTTCGCGAATTCCAGGAAAAATTGGGTGCTTTACAGGGTAAGGTTTGTTATTTGGAGGCACCTGTACACAAGCTTCAAAATCAAAGGGTTTGACAGTACTGCCTACCCTTCTATTTATTCGCCCTCTTTTTTATGATTAGTCTCCCACTACGAGAAGATAAGTGTCTGTGCACGTTAGATTTGAAACGCTGCAAGTTTTAGCCGTCGGGAAGCAAATTCCCCAGCAGTTCATTCCACAGCGTCGAAGCTCTGTAAAAGAATGGATGCTGGAAGAGACTGGTTCTTCGTTTGGACGGCCTTCGCTGTTATTATCTGAGAGAGCTCACTCAAACATATTCCGTGATAGAATCTGTCAGGGCCTGCTATAAATATCTCTCATTGCCTCCAGTTATAGAGAGTGTTTGTTCTATGACGAGTGGAAGTTTAGGAAAAAAGTGCAGCTCATTTCCAACCACGCATATAGAGTCTAAGTAGGGTTCGATTTTTGACTTTCAGAGATATTTAATTTTTATTTATTTATTTTCAAGAAGCGATCCTTATTGATAACTGGTTGCACTGGTCTTTTACTTCAATAAGTTATACCACTTATTATTTAGCTTAACCACAGAAAACAATACAAATATATCATTACAATTAATCATAACCATGCCATACATGACACACGCCAACTATGTTTTTACTAAAAACGATTCAGTAAACGAGAATTCATTTTCTTCTATTTCAAGTATCAATATAATTCAAAAAGTAGCTTTAACTACAAACAAAATTTTACACTGCCGTTGTTTTAGGACTGAATACGCTGTACTTGGGGATATTTTTTTTGTGTTTTGATGGAATTTTGGCCAGAAGCCAGAAGCAGTTATTCTTCACATCAAACCAGGCACGCAGCCGGGGGGGGTCACCTGAAAGTTACAGACTAACTAGTGATAGTGAAAAGTGACACCTGAAAATGTGATATCAAAAATGTTAAATTCAGAAGATAACTGGGAGATATTTGCTAATTTTAGCAGACAGGTTATTGGGCGAAAGGAGAGAGACGTAATGGCGATGGAGAGAAAAAATTAAATAGAAAAGAAGTAATGACGCACTAAAACATTAAAAAGCCGAAACAATCTGATTTGTAATTTCATTTAGCAATTTTCTAATATTGTAAATTCGCAAAAACGCATCTTTGTAATATCACAACATTAGTCTGCGATTTAACATGATAATTTGTAAAACTATTATGCAATTTTACACAATTTTAAGGATATCATATTGGTTTTTTACATATATGTTTTGTAAAACTATTTTGTAAGATAGGTATGTAATTTCACATAATATACTTGTAACATCACTATATTATATTGTAAAACCATTATACGTTTTATTACATTTTTTTTAATGATACATTTAGTAATTTTACCTCATTTTATAAAATGGCTTTGTAGTCTTACAAAAAACCTATTATAATAGATTTTAAGAAAAGACTGTCATTATAAACATATTTTTATTTTATGTATGAAAATAAGATAACACAACGTTAAAATTCTATACAAACACAAAACAGAAAATCAACCGTTTCAGTCTTATCAGCTGACAAAAATGCATATTATATCAGGTTGTTGGCCAGGCAAACAGCTAGTTAACGTGCCAGTTTATTAATAAAAGAAATTACTGTTTTCCTACTGGGAGCGTGACCCAAAGTCAAAGTCAAGATGCACTTATAAAATATGTTTGAGTCATTTCCAAAGTTACCGAAACATTTTTTGGATTAATCCGGTTAGAATTGAAATATATGACAAATAGTAATTTTATTGCTTCTTCAAAGGAACTTGCATTGATGAGCTGGATCTTTTCATTGTAGGTAAATGGAAATTTTCTTTTTCTCTTCTTCATCTGAAATTAAAGAAAATATTGTTCTTAAAGTAAAGTAAATATTATGATTCGAAAACTTTTTCATTAATTGGCCATATCATATCGAAGAAAAATAAAAATGAATGCATCCCTGAATAAATTTGGTGTACAGGATGGCCATATTTCCAAGATGGCGGCTTACCTTGTTTAAATGCATTTTATCCAATGAATCTTCAAACTGCAAACACAAATAGACCACTACGCGTTATATACCGGCACTTCCAAAACAGAATCCATAAAATAACGACCCGTCCGCTGTCTCTATTCACACAAGCTGATTCTTTTCGCCCGCCAGTGCTACCTTTCATCGGCAACGCGTAATCTGTACTGAGGGCAAGTGGCCATATAAAGCGTTTCAGTCAAATTACCATTGAGACCAACCTAAGACATCAATTATTTTACTAACATTATTGAAGTATTTTTCTAAAATAATTTTAAATTTACAAAAGGAGATTGTAGAAAAACAAACATTTTGTATAATGGCAATTATCTTGTAATTTTGTCTTACAAAAATGCAACACATTTTTGTAATTTTACAAATATTTTGTGAAAAAATGGATTATTTGTATTTTTTCTGTAAAATGTTCAACGATTTTTACAAAATTTAGTGAATCTACAAAACTATTGTATTTTTGTTAAACTTTACTGTGGTTTTACAACATGACATAGTAAAATCGCTTCGATAATGCTTGTAATCGTTTTGTAAAAATACCCACGTTTTTTTCAGTGCACTGTGCCAGCTTCCTTCGCCAAGCGATTTCCCCTTTGCAAAAAAAAATTATAATAAATGTTGATTTCAAACTCTTTCCCGTTTGACAATACTTCGACCCACTCGTAAATCGAGCAATAACATTCCTCAATCGGTTTCGACCCATGGATACCAACCAGTCTCCAGTCGTTACCCCGTTGGACTGTTACCGTTTTTTTGTCGTCTACATCGTCGCCAGTTCACAACGGCCAAGTAATTAAATTTAATTTTCTAGACGTTCTCTAAGTTCACTCTACCCAGCACAAACAATTGTAACCTTTAAAGAGAATGGCTGCAGCGCTTTTTTCTAATCCGGCTATCTCCGCACGATCTTGCATCTACTTGTCAATGCGGTTGCACAAGATGTTATACCACGAAAGAGTATGGAAGACCGCGGTATAATCCGGAAAGAAAACGTTTTTGCTTTGTGTCGCTCCATTGTTTAATGGGTATTGTGGTGGTTTTTGTTTTTTTTGTTGCTCGTCGTCGATCGAAACAAAGACGTTCCGATTGCAATAATCTCGTCCGTTGGTGTTTGTGCGGAGATATCAATTGAGACATTTAGAATTAAAGGAAGTACATTAGTGTAGTATTTATATTAGATTAGATTGAGTTATTTAGGATTCTGGTCCATACATGTCATTCTTCTTCGCAACCACCATCGCTTTCAATCTTCCCTTTCATCGCCTCTCATTGTCTAAGTTTGTTAGCTATGTAATAGCTATGTTATATACTGTATATGCGAGTTCTAATGAAGCTATTATAATTGCCAAGGAATATTGATGAGGAATTTCAAAATTCCCTACAGTGACTTGAACAGTGAATTAAACAAGAACCTGAAAGAAAAGTGGAGTGAGCACTACCATAGAAATCCATCCGGAACGATATACAAACAGATCCAGCAGAACATAAGAACAGAACCCTGGTTTAAGAGAGAAACGAATAGACCACTTGTGAGAACACTTTGCAGATTGAGGTGTGATCATTGCTTAAGCCCTCAACACAAAACTAGAATAGGGCTAGACAATGACCCTTACTGCAGATGTGGAGAGATTGGTACTACTCAACACTATATATTAGAATGCCAATTGATCAGTAATGAGGTAACAGACCTGTATCACAGATTGTCAAACTATATTCCGTTAGCTGCTAATATGATCTCTATACTATCTAGTGAAAACAACTGCGCATACAGACTATTATATAACTTTTGCACACAAAAACTAAAACTAACACTGTAACTTTCAACTATAACTAAAATAAAACAATGTTCGTATTATGCTTTCAGGCACCCCTGCCCTGGGGGTGCCTAAAAGCAAATCAGACACCAGGTCGGAGAATGGATGAAACATCAGCACAAGGAGCAGTAGAACTTGTTGCCAGGATGTGTTCATGGAAAAACATTCATTAAGGCTCCATGCAAGAAAATAGCTGAAACACTGCTCTTCTTGAGTAGAAATCAGCTCCGAATAACGACGAGTCTCCTCACAGGACATTGTGGCCTGAAGGAACACCTGAATAAGATGGGACTCTACAATGGAGACCTCAACTGCAGATTGTGTGGAAGAGGAACTGAGTCAGCCCTACATGTACTCTGTGAGTGCGAAGCGCTATATCACAAGAGACAACAGCTCTTTAGGAAGACCAAGCTAGAACCAATGGAGTACGGCTCAGCACCAGGACCAGTAGGTAAACTGCATAAACTTATGCAGGGATCCAGATTGCTGGAGTGGATACTGTAAAAGAGAGGAGCAATAATACAATAGGCCTTAAGGCTTAAGTATTGACGGGGACAGCAAGGTCGGACGGCTCCTGGGAAAAAAAAGAAAAAATAGATGTCCATCCAAAATAGAACTGGCCAGTTGATCTCAGGTCAGAGCCAATAACATAAATAAAAAAAAATTATTAAGCTTTTGTTTAAAAGGGAATTCTTCTTTTGAAATAATTGGTTTAAACACTAAAATGTTATTATTATGGTTACCTTCATTGATGGCTCTTCTATTCTTTCATTTTCCGTATATTTCGTCTTTAATTTTGGTGTTATGTTTGAGTCCTTTGTACGCAACAATGCCTTGTAGTTTTAATTTTTAATGGTACTTGTTTTTTTTTGTATTTTGTTAACATACCACAAGAAAGTTCAGGATGACTTTTATTAATTTGTACTCCTGATCTTTATAACAATGCTATGCCGTCTACAAACATATGGTGTGAATCCTCTATCTATTCATTGAAGCTCTTCTAGTGCAACCTTCCAGTTTATTCACATCTGCTTCGACAAAGGGGTGGAATAACTAGGAGTAGAATTTTCAGCATTTTCAAACTTGGATTGGCTACAAATATCTTTATGTATTAAACTTGCGCCTTGTAAAATACCCAATTTCCAAGGTATAGTTCAGGATAAAGTTTGTTTGTGCTCCAGATATTTCTAATAACGGTATGTTGTCTGCAAATACAATGGTATCAATCCTCTACCCCATCATCTACTGAAAAAAATAATCAACCAACACCTCGAAAGTTTTGAAATGTGGATATATTGTCGAATTCTGATAATACCATGTATGGAGAAAGTTACAAACGATATTAATAGGAATGAAAAAACAAAGAGTAGTATTGCTAACTATATAGAAAAAACTATTACAGTACCTGGGACAGGCTATGAGAGGGGAGAAATATCATCGACTTCAAGTAATAAAAGAAGGAAAAGTCGTAGAAATCGTTGGTATAATTGCTCAAACAATCAGCTATTTAGAATGGCGGATTACAAAGTTCGAATTGCCTTGTTGATTGCCAACTTCCAGAACGGAGATGGCACCTAAAGAAGAAGAAGATGAGAAGGATGTCGGGTGGGGATTAGTAAATAAACATACAGAAAACTCAGGCAACAATACTGACAAAGAACTCTTACGTTGGCTTACCAACTGTGGAAATAGAGGGTCACCCAATAGTCGAGTCACTTTCCGTCAAGCTTTTGGGGAACAACATCAACACAACAATATGTCCTGACATGAGTTAGAGCTTTGTTCTGCTGTATACACCAGAGCCACTACTGCTGCTCTACAAGACATAGATCCGACCATTGTTGGAGTATCGCTCCCATGTTATGTGTGGGTTGCGCTCCGAAGCACTCTCTAATATCCAGAAGAGACTGATCAGTACGACTAACCTCACAAAGGACCTCCACAGCCTAGGATATCGAACAAGGGTGGCTGATCTGTCCCTGTTTTACAGAGATGGGATTCCGTTTTAAAAATGATATCGAGTTTGATATCAAAAACGATAGTAGCGATTCCGTTTGCCACAACTCGACAACAAACTCGATATCTATACTCGACAGCTGCAGAGCAGTCGATTCGATGCTTAGGTTCTCAAGAGTGTACATCTGTTTACACAAACATTGGAATTTTGTAGTGATTTCTGTACTTCAGTTTTTTCAAGCTTAAGGGAAGTTGTGAGATTATTAGTGGCTGCTGTAAAATAAACTTTTATTTCACTATGGATATTTGACTCATTCCAGCTGTATATTCTTGTCCAATACCTACATCGTTGGTATGAACCTGTGGCGTAGAAACTAAGGCAGCAAAGGACTTAGTCTCCATCTCCAGAGTGATGCCCTTTCTTGAAGATCTCTCCTGAACCAAAGGTCGAATTTCCTCAATCATATGCCTACAGGACCTTTTGTTTATGTTATTAGATAATTTCGATAAATATACATGTATGTACTCTTTATTTAATCGAATCAGTTCTACAAACCTGTTGTCGGGAAGCTTCAAAGGATTGCTTTTTGCTCTAATTTCCATTCTTCTCCGAATATTAATCAAGTGTTGCTGTTCTCTCTGTCGCTGTCATAGATGCTCTCTCACAATTATGTCTGTGAATATTATTATTACAAAGATCGAAACAAAAAAATAATAAGGCTGATGACCAGAGCAGTCGAAGCCGATGACACAAGTAAAAAAAAGAAAAAATAATTTTTCTGGGTATATTTGAGGAAAAACAACAATTATGTCAAAGGTAGGTCATATGTGTCATTTCAACTGTCGAATTCACGAAGATTTCCGAAGCCAAAACAGATGGAGTAACAGAATCCGGGTGTATAATTCTATCGAGTTGATCATCTATCGATATCGGGTTTCTCGATTCAGAACGGAATACCACCCCAGGAAGCTTTTACTGAAAATCAAACCATGGGTGGAGAGGCAACATGGTGATATGATCTATTTTCTCACCCAGACGATAAGTGGACATCGATGTCGAATTATTCTATAGTTTTGCATTAGGTAGACGTCCAGAAAATTAAATTTAATTACTTGGGAGCCGATCTGAGAACTGGCGATGACAAAAAACAGAGACAGTCGTCGGGCTAACGGGTCCACGGCAGAGATCGACTTAACCGTCGTCTGCATATTTCGTTTGGACGATATAAACGGTTGTCATTCCATCGGCGAGTATGATATCTCCATAGGCATCTGCGCGACCGCATGAAGACATCCTTCTCGTGCATTCTTGCGACATGTGTCGTTGAGAGGTTCGACCTGTGGAGAATAGTCGAGGACTCCATATGCATCTGACCGCCGACCTCATAGACGTAGGTAACGCGATTTATAAACATAGCGAAAGGGGACTCTTCTACAATTTCCTGCAAAAAGAGTAGTAGCTGGTTTGCTGTGAAAAATATCAATTTCTGTCGTACTCCAGCTGCTTCTTGACCTTAGATGTGTTACCTCTGTTATTTCTGGTTGAAGTTAGATTTTCTAAACATAGCGAAAGGAGACTCTTCTACAATTTCCTGTAGCAAGATTAAATGGAAGAAATCATTAAAGCCTGTAAATCTCAGATAAAGGCATAGATGCTAAAACAATGAACAGAAAAACGATTGTTCATAGCGCGTCAAAGTACAGTGCCACTGGCACCATCCTTCTGACATTTGCAAGTACTACAAGGCCTAGAGATGTCAGCATCTACTTCTTCATCTTCCCTATCTCCACATACATTCCCAGCACAACACAATGCTATTCTTGTTTTCTTTATGGACAGATAAGAACCCAATGTAGGGGAAAAACGAGATGCTTCAACTGGGGCTCAACAGAACATAACTCTGAAGAGGGTACAAATTTTGAATGTTCAAGGAAGTGACAGCTCTGAACATAAATCAGTATCTAAAGACTGCCCAGAATATCATAGGCAAGAAAAAATAAAACACCTGATGGTGTATGAAAATATATCTTTCTTTGAGGCGAACAGAAAGGTACCCAAAAACTTAACAAAATCCTGTCCAACACAAATGACTTAATCTACAATAACCGCAACTTCCTCAGATTTAATACCAGTTCACAACACCCCTCATCACACCCCTCATTGTCTCCAACAAACCAAATAAAGGTGGCACAAAGAAGATCATTCAAGCTTGCAAATACAAGTAGAACAAAAAAAGAACTTTCCAACAGGCAGTTATCCAACCTGCAAAAAAAAGGATAGTATCTTATAATTCTGGTTACAACAGTACCCAACATAACAACATGTTAATAAACAAATACAGCAGCCTGCAAACGACTAAGCAGGTACCATTAATGAATGTACAGGCCCAGGTTCACAAAACAGATCCCCAAACTTCTCAAAATATCAACATTAATGCCCCAACACTTTCTAGTGCCCTTCAAGATAATCCAATGGACACAGTGCAAGAAACAATGGCACAATTCAGTTCCTTTAATCCAGAAAGTCAGGAAAAATCATAAAAGCATTACTACAAGTTCCTAATCTTACACCACTCCCATTTCAACATACAGAAAGTATGGAATCCTGCTAAATCGACCCAGAAATCTCAAGACTAATACTAAAACTACAGAAAACATCTCTACATTCTTCCAAAGGCTTGGATGCTATGAAAATATTTGACATTTCAATGGTTTGCTTTATAATGACGTATACGTCTTTGGTGTGAGCCCATATTGCCCTATAACAGTCAGTGCAGAGAAGATTCCTAAAATTTTCACATTAAAGTAGATGCATTTCGAAATGCATAATGGTTTTGTGAATTCAATGAATCAATTTCTGTAGTACTCCAGCTACTTTTTGACCTTAGTTGTGTTACCGCTGTTATTTCTGGTTAGAGTTGGATTTTCTAAACATAGCGAAAGGAGACTCTTCTAGAATTTCCTGCAAAAAGATTAAGTGGAGATCGTTCAAAAGCTTGGATGCTATGAAAATATTCGGCACTTCAATGTTTTGCTCTATAATGACGTATGCGTCTTTGATGTGAGCCCATATTGCCCTGCAACAGTCAGTGGAGAGAAGATTCCTAAAATTTTCACATTAAAGTAGATGCATTTCGAAATGCATAATGGTTTGTGAATTCAATGAATCAATTTCTGTAGTACTCCAGCTACTTTTTGACCTTAGTTGTGTTACCGCTGTTATTTCTGGTTAGAATTGGATTTTCTAAACATAGCGAAAGGAGACTCTTCTAGAATTTCCTGCAAAAAGATTAAGTGGAGATCGTTCAAAAGCTTGGATGCTATGAAAATATTCGGCACTTCAATGTTTTGCTCTATAATGACGTATGCGCCTTTGATGTGAGCCCATATTGCCCTGCAACAGTCAGTGGAGAGAAGATTCCTAAAATTTTCACATTAAAGTAGATGCATTTCGAAATGCATAATGGTTTGTGAATTCAATGAATCAATTTCTGTAGTACTCCAGCTACTTTTTGACCTTAGTTGTGTTACCGCTGTTATTTCTGGTTAGAATTGGATTTTCTAAACATAGCGAAAGGAGACTCTTCTAGAATTTCCTGCAAAAAGATTAAGTGGAGATCGTTCAAAAGCTTGGATGCTATGAAAATATTCGGCACTTCAATGTTTTGCTCTATAATGACGTATGCGTCTTTGATGTGAGCCCATATTGCCCTGCAACAGTCAGTGGAGAGAAGATTCCTAAAATATTCACATTAAAGTAGATGCATTTCAAAATTCATAGTGGTTTTGTGAATTGTCAATCTTTAGAATATCGTAGCAGCTGGTATGCCTTGAAAAACATCAATTTCTGTCGTACTCCAGCTGGCTTTTTGACCTTAGTTGTGTTACCTCTGTTATTTCTGGTTATAGAGTTAGATTTTATAAACATAGCGAAAGGAGACTCTTCTACAATTTCCTGCAAAAAGATTAACTAGAGATCGTTCAAAAGCTTGGAAGCTACGAAAATATTTTACATTCCATTGTCATGCTCTATAATTATATTTATATTTAAATGATCTTTTCAAATTGACTGTGCTGATAAAATAATCAGCTTTGCAGACGATATGGCCATACTGTATAGGGAAAAGAATGAAACAAACTAAAAAACCATTTTTATCAAAATTATTCAACGACTTACCCGAAAAAAATGGACAATCAACTTTTCTAAAACACACTTTTTACCGTTTACTTCCTAATCTAGATATTTACCTTCTTTCAACAATATTACGTTAAACACAAATAATAAAAAAATTAAAATAGACAGATTAAACAGTATAAAGTATCTAGGAATATATATAGACGCACACTTAAGCTGAGATGTACATATTAATAATCTATTAGAAGACATTAGATTCATTTCGTATAAGAAGAAACAAACAACAAACATTTTAACAGAAAAGCATCTACGTACAGTATACTATGCATCTTGTTTATGGTATATTGGCATGGGATGCTGCATGCACAACATATATAAATAACTTAGATATCCTCCAAAAAGCAATTCTAAAATCTATGTTTAGAAAACCAAAACTGTATTCTAGTGACGATTTGTTCAGGCGAGCTCTGATACACGACATCAGGAAACTTTATTTCCTACATACTATCACTCGTTACCACAAAAATTAAAAAAAAACAAGGAAACACCAAACACGATCATAACACAAGATATAAATTACACGCAAAATGTACACATACTTAAAAAGAGAAAATCGATTATGCAAAAATCATACATTTATTTGGCACCAAAACTATATCAAAAAATACCTAATGATATAAAGGAATTACAATCCAATAAACGACTCAAAAAATGTATTGAAAAGTGGTTAAGTACAGTATAGATAGGAGAGGAATACATGAATTAGTAAATAAATAATATTATAACTGCATCCATAGGTAATCTAATTTATAAACAAATTTCATTTAAATTATTCATAACCATATTTATCTTATACATATACGTAAATATATGTAATGTTGATGTATGTATAATGATATGTACCTACATTGTAACACTAATTCGTCTATGTACAGGCATAGTCCTTCTATGGATGTGAGCATATTATTTTATTTACTCATTTTTTTCAACGATTTATTATTTATGTACTTTGAGAGTAAACAAATATTATTTTTTTTGTTTACGGCATCGACTTCTATGGTCATTAGCCGTAAATAAATATTATTATTATGATTGTAATAATGTATGCGTCTTTGGTGAGAGCCTGACAGTCAGTGCATAGAAGATTCCTAAAACTTTCACATTAAAGTAGATGCTAGATCCTAAAAAGGGAATCTAGGTATCATCTTCTTCTTAGGGTATTATGCAGATTCCAGTGTCGGATGTTTCTCAGTTACGATAGCTTTTTTCATTCAATTATTCTTCTCCCTCCTTAGACCTTTCCTTCCTCGTTCCTCACGCATTATATCTCCTACATGAGCTATTTCCATCTTCCTTATAACCTCAAAAAGTTCTCGTTGTGCTAAACCGGCTCTTATGGAGAACGTTCTCATTTCTCACATAATCCATCGTTTTTGAAGAATTCCTCTAAGTTTATAATACTCAGTTATTATATGAAGAAGTCGATACGATTGAAGTCAGAGAACCGTGGTGTCACGTACTGAGTCTTCCATGACCGATTCATTTGAAATTGTTTGTTACAATCAGTTTTAGGAGACCCTCCTTGTTTTATGTATGGTTGGTACCCAACAATAGCACCAACGTCTGACCCCCTTATAAACCCCTAAAGCACATCTATGGATCCAAAACAGTACAATTCCGTGAAAAGAGCCAAGAGCACACGACGCGACGCGACATGAGAAGACGAAAAAGAATGTCCAACAGCTGTATTGGGAAATTGAGAATCGGTACAGAATACGGAATTACTTCGCTCATAGCTGTGCCATAATAGTAATTAAAATAGCAATTAATTTTTTATCGCTTAACAACAGTCGCTTGGAGTGAATGTATGTGTGTTTCATACGAAATTGAGATAGTCACGTTAGGCGGTCCGTAAAAGACGGACTATCAGTACGGGAGATGATGCGGAAAAGTTAAGGGTAGTATGAATGATTTTGTATTTCCATATGTTTAATTTATTATTATCTTTCAGAACCGTATATTGCAGGGCAACCTTGTACGGCAACGCAGTCTGTCATCTACGTCAATTTGTCATTTGTGACGTTACATTTTTAAGACGAGTTTATTAGCTTCACCTGCATGTTTGTGAGTTTGTAAGTTTCCTTTGGATGAAGAGGTCGGACCGAATATTGAATACTCCAATTTTGCTGCGAAAATGGTTCTGATAACTTCATATCGGTCGGTCCAGCGGTCGTATCCGCTGAGTAAGAGATGCGGTGCAGACATCTTAAAGTTTGTTAATATTACACAGAGGCGTACCAACGAGAGCTTAAAAGGCGTGACATCCAACTGTTTGGGAGTTGGTACTTTTGTGAAATTTACTCAGAAAGGTCGACAGTTTTAATTATCGTTTATGCAGTAATAGTAATGATTATGCCATGAATATTGATCAGAATCAATAATTGTTCATTTTCGTTACACAGAGTATTAATAAATGCTGTTGAAACAAAACAAAAGAAACACGCTTTACTGATATAGTTAACTAAAACATTAAAAGAAGCTAAATAACAGGCAACTAAAAATTAAGAATAATTTTTAGAATAAACCTAAAACAATAATGAGTAGCAGCGTTGAAAAAAAAAAGAAAATGTGATGTATATAATAATATATAAAATTTATGTAAAACACAAACATATGCATCGACTTCTTTCTGAATGCTGGCCAAAAAAAATGCAATAATTTTCAACAAGTATAGTTTAATATCGTCTAACTTTAGTGAATTGAACTTGGAAACAGTTGAATCTATGCTTACAATTTTTTTTAATAAAGCTAAGGGAGAATTGAAATATCCAATAATATTACAGGATATTCCAGGGTATCCGCAGCTTTATGACCTTTTGAGTGTTCCAGAGAAATTTAAGGACACTCAAGGTATTGTTTAATCTTTTGCATATTATAATATTGTATATTTTGTTCGATAACGAACTCGAAATTTTTTGGAAATTATTTATAATGTTCTGTGACTTTGATTTAAGTACCTTACAGATTGACCTTGTAGACGTGTGATAGGATGTACAAAATGTGGATTTCAAGTAGTATATAAGGATGAGAAAGTAGATTTTGAAGCTAACATTATTGACTTTCAATATAACTCGATGCGATTATCAGTCAAATTTTGATGACATTTGCCTTTTCGTTTGAAAATTGATTATAAAGGACCTACTTTTATCTACAAACTGTAATCACTTTTTACTATTTATTATTGCAAATCTCCGCCTGCTTGAAAAAATACCAAAAATGAAACTTGGCCATTGAAAAGTATTTTATGATACTAAAAAAACATTTCCTCATGCAGTGCCATGAAATAAACGCAATACAGCATATTTACGAAATAGCTCAGATTTAAAGAAATATGTATCAACTTTGATGCCCTATAAATTGGAAATATGAATTTGTGGTTCTTGGGTTTTTAGGCCGGCGTCGTTTAGCGTTAAGGCTTGACGTTTCGCCACCACGAGTGGATGGCATCTTCAGAAGCTATTTCACTTCGGCGACTTCCAAAGTACTGACGGCTGGAGGATCTGCACCTGTATTCATACCTGTCAACGGTGACGTGGCCCAATCAGGTAACGTTGCTGGCCCCGCCCCCTTGCGATATGGCAGTGTATTCAGGTCCTTTAGGATGGGTACCCATGTCCGGTTGACTTTCTGTATTTATTCTTTTCTATTGAAATTATTGTGGTGTTTTTGTATCTCGATGGCCTCTCTGTTAAGTCTGGCATGGTATGAAGATGTTGCAGCAAGAACCTGAGTTTCTTCAAACTTGATCTTATGGCCTCCTTCCTTAAGCGCATGTTCAGCCACCGCTGATTTTTCGGTATGACCTAGTCGACAGCTAGCCTTATGTTCTGCAATCCTTGTGTTTATCGATCGATTCGTTGTTCCTATGTATACACTCCCACATGTGCATGTTATGCGATAAACCCCCGGTGCAGTGAATGGGTCTCTTTTATCCTTCACTGTTCTCAAATACTCCTGTATCTTTCTTGTGGGCTTTTAGATGGTCTTGACGTTTTCTTTCCGTAATATTTTTTCTATTCTGTCTGTTATTCCAGGCACATACGGTAGAAAAGCTCTTGCTATCGGTTCAGGTTCTTGTTTTGCCCTATTTCTTCTCATTGTTCTTGTTATCTCTTTCTCTGTATAGCCGTTGCTTGCCTTAAGAGCGTTCTTTAGGTGTGCAAGTTGGGTGTCGAGTTCCCCTTGTTCACTCACTTTTCTAGCCCGTTCTGCTGGAAATATGAATATAAAATAACTATCAATTGTTCAAGTATTGTTCCTACACTCTTCCTTTTTCTACTACACTCATAAAGTGTGTGTGCTGTTGCACAAATGAGGCTTAAATTATATCCTGATTACACTGAGGACTTTTCACCTCATCACCTGTACTATTAGACATGCCCTCGCCCATACAGCTACCAGATCGCCATTATAATTACAGCTTCAAGAGAAATAACGTATAGCGTTGCGAATATGTATGTGTGTCTATGAAATTTATAGAATGCGTTCCTATTCAAGGCTTGTCCGTACAGCACCGGCCCATAACTTGCCCCAGACAATTTAATAAGAAGAATGGAAATACGACGCGCCAGCTTCAGGAAACTTCCATCTTGGAAATGGGAGTGCGAGCATGCTTAAGGCCCCCCATATACCTTCCCAACTGATCGGTTAGTCAAGCGTTCACTCACACCATCAGTCATGATGTCGATGGCATTGATTAACTTGTAATCTATCTTGTGAAGGAGCGGCTCAAGATCTTCAAAAATTAAGGATGTCTCAATACTAGGTATACCTTTTCTAGGTGTAGCTTCTAAAGCGTCAAGTGGTAACTCAAAACGGTCAAGTTCTCTAAAAGAAGGAATCCTGGAGGATACTGGTTCGGGGAGTAAGGACCTCGACCTGGTAAGGATGAGCTCGCAGAGCCTCTCTAGTGTTCCTGGTTCGATCGGCCTTTGGTGTTATTATCTGGGAGAGCTCACTCGAACGTCTCCTGTCATAGAATCTGTAAAACAGGGAGTGAGTCGGGGTGGTCGAACCCGAAGATAGGGCCCGTCAAGTGGTTGGCCTTAGAGCCCCCAGACGACATCCGGAGGCAGCCGACCAAATTGCCTCCTGAGGATGCACCTGCGAAGGTTGCCGGTTAGATTACATCCTTGGGCTTCGGTATACCCTGCGGTGTCGCTACGCACCGGATAGCCTACTGATGTTGGGTGGCTTCCTGCGGGTGTGTTATCAGCCGCCCCTAACATGGAGTCAGACGCTGTCGGAGTACCGCTCCTCACATGGAGATCCGTCGTGTCCTAGTTATTGAGGAATAGCCGATCCTCTGGATGCAGACGCTATTCTACCGTGCCAGTTTTGGTCCGCCCCGGGTATTTGATTTCCCCGGTACCACCCATATCTGGGAGGCGTTCCCCTATCTGCCACCTTGGGGAGGCGCCATTAAGGGGATCTAGCAGCCCCTCGTGGTTATTATATGAAAAACAAAAAAGTGCAGCCCGGGCTCCAACACACCGAGCTGTGAGAGCAAAAGTGAGATGCAAAAGAGCAAGGGACTCAAAGAGTTTCCTTGGAAGACACCTCTTTTGAATGACACCAACTCTGTCTGAACCCGAGTTTCACCTGATATTATAGTGAACCGGGTCTTCCAGAGTGGCATCAGTTGTTTGATGCAACCCACTATCTGATTATCCACCGAAAGACGTTCCAACAGCCGCACAATGAGCTCATGAGACGTGCTGTCGAATGCCTTGCAATAGGCAATCCATGCCATAGAAAGGTTTCGCTTGTACTGCACGGAGTCCTGCGTGACACATCGGTCAATCAACAGGTTCTCCTTGCAGCCAGCTACTCATTTCTTAGACCCTCTCTGTTCATACACGTCGAGAAATACAGGATTCACAGCTTGAAGGATACGCATGTACAAGATTCTGGTGAAGAGCTTGTAACATGCGTTCAGACATGTTATTGGCCTATAGTTTTTGGGACCAGACAAATCTCCGGTCTTCGGGAGAAGCACGGTTCGACCCTCGACAAACCAAGCCAGAATTGGCTGCTCCTGATTTAGCCTCGAGTTAAAAACTCTGCCATCTGGGCCAGGAGCTGCAAAATTCTTTGCACCTCGTAATGCGTCAAGAATTTCTTCCGTGTTTATCGGATGACGCAGTACATTCAAGTTAGGAGTCCTCCTACAAACGGACTCAAACTGCGCAAAGGCCGGAGTGTCTGCTGAGAGAGGTTTGGGCTGTTCGTAAATGTCCCTTCAGAAGGCATCCACGCGATCAGCAGTTGGCGGCTGGTCTATGGCTGGTGGCGGCTGTTGCAAAAGGCGAGAAGGTCTTTCATAGAACATTCTGTTCTGACAGGTCAGTCACCCTTCTTCGAGGTTCCATAGTGTGGAGGTCCTTTATGAGATTAGGCGTCAAATTGCTCTCTTCTGGATAGTGTCTAGAAGCTTTAGAGAGTGCTTTGGACCACAACCCCACACATGGGAGCAATACTCCAGTGATGGTCCGATCTGTGCCTTGTAGACCAGCAATAGTTGCTCTGGTGTATACAGCTTCCTACAGTCGAACGAAACTCCAAGCTTCTGGGATTCCGCTTTAGCAATACCGACGACCTAGTCATGCCAGGATATGTTATTATTGATGTTGATCTCCAAAAGCTTGACAGAAGGTGAGTCGACCATGGGGTGACCCTCCACTTCCACAGTTGGTAAGCCAAAGTAAGACTTCTTTGTAACTGTTGTTGCCTGAATGTTCTGTGCGTTGAATTATACTTTATTTACTAATCCCTACTCGACAATTGTTTTGATATATACGTTGGTATATACTGTCTCCTAGGATGATAGCGGCTTGTCTGGTTTCATGCACGATATTAATGTACTGTCGTCTGCGAAGCTGTAGATTGGGTTGGATGCTAGAAGTCTTCTTCTTCTCCTTTGTCTTCACATAAAAAGGGCTATATAACTGTATTTTGAATACGATGCAATTCTTTGCCATTAGTTAGAGGATCATCAAAATAGTGGTATATTACGTATAGATATATGTTTACTTTAATACTTCTTGTTCCGTAGTTTTTAATAGTACTGAAATTATTTAATTGGTTCATCCCGAAAAGTTGCATTTGTGGACCTAGACATAAGTATTATTTTTACCTTGCACACATCCATAGGCCTAGTTAGGTGAGGGCTTGGGGGGCAATAATTAAATTAGCCCACCGCCTCCCCCCCCCCCCGGAATCCAAAAATAATTCATCCTGTTAAGTTTATTGTATCTAGGGCAGGGGCTTGAGCCCCCACTCAGATTCAGGGTCTTGAGTATACACCTATGCACACATCTTAGCCCTCTACGTCTATGGAGAGCTTTAGAAAGCCCAGGAGGATATCGCCGATACGTTTTTTCTAGCTCTGAGCATTCCACCATTGCATTACTACTGTTACAACAGACCTGCAATCGACCGGTACAATCGCATACAGCAAAATTATTGAGTAGCTGCGTACCGAGCGTTCATTTTTCTTATCTTGTCCCCGGGAAGGTTATAATTGCATATTATTAGTTATATTTCACTCAATTAATATCCCTGATAACAACATATTTGTATAAGCTCGGACAATAGAATAATAGGAATAAACAAATGATGTCGAGATTCGGAATTAATGGATCAATTTGTGCTAACTTGCAGACTTTATCTTTGCAGACCAAGGTAGTAGGAATTAGAAGTGGGGTTACTGCCAGAGGGTCTCGTAATGCACACAAATATACAGGGTGTCACAGTCTTATAAGGGGGCAGTCATACTCTGCTCTAATTATATCAGAGGCAAAACTTATCAAATTGAAAATCATGGAATCAGTGAGGGGTTTCGCCATATTTGATAGCACTGTTAAGGCTACTTCAAACAAATGTAGTGAGGTGTCAAGAACGTTTAAGGCTACATCAGGTGTTCCCCAGGGTAACATACTAGGGCCTTTGTTTTTCTTTTTTTTTATTAATACTTTGCCTGATTGTTTGGTCAACGGGCTTGTTATTTGCAGACGATTTCAATTTTTTTAAAGTAGCATCTATGATTGATGATCGTATGCAGTTGCAAGATGACAGATAATGTTAGGGAATGGTATATAATCAAGTAAGAGAGTGTTCTGTAATGCCAACTACCGGAAAATCGAACCCTACTAAAGATAACTATACCATTAACGGTAAGGTTTTGGATAGGATAAGTGAAGCAAAGGACCTAGGTGTCTTTTTTCAGTCTAACCTCAAATTCAATAACTATTATATATATATATATATATACATTGTGAATAAGCCGTATCTTGGTTTTATCCTGAGAAATGGCAAAAGCCTTAGTGTCTAAACATTGACTCAACTCTTCAATGCTCTGGTGTGACCATAGTTGGAGTACGCTGCTCAAATCTGGATACCTCTGGCCAGTGGCGGCTCGTGGCAATAAAATTTGTGAGTTCTGCAGATGGGGTGAGTGGGGCATAAAAAAGGCGGTCAGGGCAATATTTTTTTACAATCTCAAGGTTACTTTTCTAATAAAAAGTGAAAAATTGTTCTGTAAAAATATGAATATAAACAATTTTTATTTGGTATGTTTTACATAGAGAAACATTGGAATTGCGACTTTGGTAATTATTACAGACAGAAATTGGAAATATCCTACTTATAAAAATTAAAAAACTCTTTTAAGTTTTAGATCAGTAATAAGAGGGCCTTGAACTTACCAATATTTTCCTGTATTTTACTGACAGCTTAGAACTCTTAACCACTACTAATCAGGTACCGAGTGACACTCATATGAGCGTGTCTATACAATTGATTTAAATTTAACTGTACACTTTCACTAACATAATCACTTTTTGAAGAATAAGTCAATTCTTCGATTTTTTTGCTGCAAATTTGTCTATAACTTTGTCGTTGAAGTTTATAGTTTCCATGGCAATTTTCTTTTCCATTGAAAGCATTGATAGAGCCACTAAACGTTCTTCCACCATAGTATCGCGTAAAAAAGTCTTGACGCGCTTTAAAGTGGAAAAGGAACGTTCGGCTTCGGCTGTTGACATGGGAATTGTTATCAGTATCTCCAAAAGCTTCTTAGTTTCTTGAAATGAATTTGTTAAATTATTTTCTATGAGTAATTTTAAAAGTGGTATTGGTTAAGGTTAGGATACGAGTCGCAAGTTGCATTTAATTTTTCATCAGAAAAACAGTTTATGTAGTTAGCAAACTGGTCCGAATACAGCAGTGATGCTGCTAACATGCATTCAAGAATAGACTCTCGGTGTTCAAAAATCATGTTGACTGTCCTAATATTAAAATTCCAACGTGTTGGTGCACCATGGGGAATTCTTCTTCCAAGAATTTCATTCAGTACAGCTACGCGTTGCGGAGAATTTTTGAAAAATGAAGGTATTTCTTGAAGATTTCCAAAAAAGGTTCGAACTTGTGAACTTTTGGATGCTGCCTGAGACATGATTAAATTCAACTGATGTGCATAGCAGTGTACAAAATTGCGAATTTGTATTTTTCTTTGATTCGAGCCTGAACACCAGTATTTCTGCCACTCATTACCGCAGCTCCTTCGTAACTCTGGGCTTTTGATTTTTCTAGAATAGGATCAATGATACCAAGAATATCAGCAGTCAAACTTCCTGCATTCAGATTTTTTGGCTCCAAATAAGTCCAAAACCGTTCTACGGGATCTCCATTTTTGATATACCTAAAGATTACAACCATCTGAGATTTGGCAGACACGTCCGTTGTTTCATCCGCTTCCGCTATAATGGAAATGTATGACGCTGTTCTAATTTCCTCTAGAATTGTTTCGTGGCGAACCTCTAACATACAATCTAGAAGGTCATTTTGGATTTCTTTGGATATTCCTTTAAATACACTGGAATTTGCCAAATGATCCGATACAGTTTTATCCAGTTCAGCTGTAAAATTTATAAGACCACGGAAAATTCCTGGGTTTTCAGATGTTGAAGTTTCATCGTGTCCCCGAAGTGCAAGTTCGAACAAGCCACAAAATTTTATACAATCAATTATTTTGGATAATACATATTTGTTTTTTGAAACATTTTCGTTAAACAAACGAACATTCGTCCAATATGCAGTATCCAGCTTTTCACTAATATTTACATTACCCAACAACCCAGGCTCATTACATTGTTCAAGTGATTTTTAGATGTTTCATGGCGTTTAATTTTTTCGCTCAGGTGCACTAAGTCGGTAACACCAACTACAGCCCAAGATTTGTCTCCACCAAACAAGAGGCACGGAAAACAAAACAGTGAATGCTTTCTATTGCATCCACATATCCAGTCGTTTCTGGCATAAATGTCTCTAGTAAAAACTCTTTTATATGATTTTCCTCGGCTTGAGCCACACTTTTCTATTGAAATATCGGGCAACGGTCGTCCTTGTTCTTTTAATCTAACTTTTTCTTCATATGTGTAAAGAGAGAATTTTTTCATGTTAACTAAATTGTATACCACATCCATTGTCTCAGGGTATACAACAAACGGCCAACTAAACTCACAGTACCGTCTCACGTCCCCTCGTAAAAAAAACGAATGAATGATGACGCGATGCTACGTCCGTCGCCTGCGCCGTCGTCGATACTGCCGATCTGCAGATCATGCAGCTCTACTTCCTTGTAAATTTCGCTATATAAACCTTAAAACGATTGCGAAGCGGGATGAAGGGAAGGAGTTCACTGCCGAGCACAGAACTCGTACAGTAGCCCAGTTATATTGTGCTGTAGTCGGAGGATTCGTGCGCGTTATGCGGCGTTATCATGTTACGAGTGGTCGCTGGCCGACTGTAATATTGTACGTCAGCATTATCAGCAACATCACGGTTCGAGCAGCATGTGTTGATGGCCTACTTAGTACTTACTACTTAGCATTCCCGGTCCAAAAGAAATATGCTGTTTGCTTAAAAATTGATGAAAAATTAGTCCAGTAACGTAAAATTTTGGGAGTTCTGCAGCTCTGCAGCTCTCATGCACCAGCCGCCCCTGCCTCTGGCCCATTGTCATAAAAACTAAACTGAAATGGTTCAGAAACGTTTTCTGAGATTTCTTTATGTCAAAGTAAATGGGACATACCCATTCATGGTGTCATACGAATCGATGCTAGGTATGGTCAATGTAGATTTTCTTATTTAAAAAGAAACTTTTAGGCTGCGATATTAACAATGTTCAATAGTGCAAAGTACAAACGATGCAATCTAATTGAGTTTTAAAGTTCCTAGAATTAACCTAGGTTAGGTTGAAAGTGAGTGGGGCAGCGCTGCCTCCTTCCACTGCGACTCAATTGTGTCTATTGTGGCTCACACCTTTTTAGAGTTCACCGTACAGTCCGCACCTCTTTACGAAGGCGATCAACGTGAAGGGTGAAACTTCCTTGAAGTCATGAGGTTCCAGATGGGCAAATCCGAATGTCTGGAACCTAGTATTATCCAGTACTGGGCAGGAGCAAAGAATATGCTCCGCTGTTTCGTCCTCCACGTAGCAGAAGCGACAGTCTGAAGTTTGTTCAAGACCCAGCGTCCGCATACATAGAATTAACCTAAGAATTCTAAGTGTGGATACATTTAAAGCTAGTCAGGATGAGTTATCTCCTTTAAATAGAATGATAGAGCTGTGCAATATCATCAATAGGGAAAACCCTTTTGATATATTTAACACTAGCCTATCTCAGATAGCGAGCCAATTATTGTAGCATTTTTATGTTTCCGCTTCGCATATAATGTTTTTTATACTTTCATGTATCTTGTTAGTTTTAAGCTTCCTTCCTTTACTTTACCTTCGGGTCTTTGTGAAGATGTATCAATAAATAAATAAATAAATTGCTTGGGATTACCACCTCGCTTACATGCAGATTAACATAGATATAAAAATTCAGAGAATTCATTATTAGCTATTATTTCTTGTGCGTGGATTAAGTATAATCTTGTGCCAGGAAGTTACATAGACTTTTGTTGGGTGCATTTGGACCTGGATTGAGGGAAATCCTGAGGAAAAACTCTTAATCTTTAAAGTACTTTTAAGATATGTATATTTTGAGTCGTTTATTATAGATTTAGTATCGCAAACAACTTATTTTGTGACGTTTTCGTTAATACAATGAGAGATACGTCAATTTCGTGTTCATCAAGTTATGACTGGCGTACATTGAATCAATTAATACCGTTCGTGGATCCATGTTGCTCCTTATTATTATGACTAACCGAAATTCTTCAGTTTGTGGCTGCTGTGCATTATATAAATGAACAATGGACATTGATCTATGAGCATTACAGATGGATATTACGAACCACGACAGCCACTGCTAATCCTTTATCAGCAGTGCTAGATTTTCGGCTTATTGGTATCAACTCTATCGTGTTTACTGATAGTTGATAACAAGTTTCGTGAAAAGAATGTCTCCCTATTCATTGAAATAACGCATGGACCGATGACACAATACAAAATATTGGTTCATGATGGTAAAATAATAATTTATTCAAACACGTCTTTTAATGTTTCGATACATTACTCCATTAGTCTGTGATTAGAAATCATCAGAAATAATCTTGATTGGTGACGATGATCCATCAAATACATTTACAAAGTGTTTTCTGTGATTGGATAGAAAGCTGTTCAATACCATATAAACATTGTACTACGTCGTTTTGTTGCACGTCTGTACGTACGCATGATCCTTAGGCAGTCGGATATGTTTTAGTTGCTTCTTTTTGATTGTATATGAGGAGGAATATAGGGGTAGTTTGACGCCACACAGAGACGAGATAAATATTGTTAAACGTCGTTTTGTTGCACGTCTGTACGTAGGCATGACTGAAGCAGTTCGGTGCGTATCTAAGGGTTCGATATGAGGACGTATGGGGGTAGTTTGTCGCCATTTGAGGGAGTGATACGACCCATGCGGCCTCCAATAATACTTTGTCTATAACGGCAATATTTCTGAAAATCCCATACTTTAGACGCACATAAACCAGTCGAAAGGGCTTTACATTTATTCCTGAAGATCGATGCGAGAGTATTTGAGATTCTGCCCGGACGATTCAACTTATTAAATTGGAAATTGCCTTTTATATCGTTCTTTTATGGCGAAGCGACCTCCAAGCCCCAAGTTCGCATCTCAATTTCTGTGTTTATTGTCTTATTGCTTTGAAATATAAACTGGTTTTGAGGCTTTGTGCACTGTGCACCTCATTCAATAAGATTTCGTCGTTCTGAAATCTTGAGTTGTCTTTTAATAAAAGCGTTGCATATGTTTATTTCGAAGATCTTTTACAGTCATTGTTGAAGTTACTACTTAATTTGAAATCTCTTCACTGTTTCCCGTATCTGTTCGTGAAAATAGAAGGCGTTTTATCTATGGGAAGAAATATTAGTATTAGTCATAATTTCTGAAGTAACTTCTATGGTCCAATGTCAATATCGTATGTTAGTAACTCTTCTTGTTTTTTTGGCCAAGTTTTGAATGCTGAAATGAGACGAGTTGTCGTCCTGATGGGAAGCCAGACAACGATTTTAGATTTTTAGGGTGAAGATTTGAGGGTCTGAAATTTTTTGATGTTCGTTTCCTGAGCATGAATCTCAAAAAAACGGGCGAATTTGTAATTAGCGTCCTCAAGCTATACAGGATACAAGTTTTCCAAATGATAGGCAGTCAGATAACGATTTTAGATTTTTAGGGTAACTTGGTAAGATCCTAGGGTCTTTTTTATGTTCGTGACCTGAGGCTGGAAATTAAAACAGCGGTCGGATTTGTAGTTAGTGCCCTCAAATTCTACATGACACGAATTTTCGTCCTTATAGGAAGTCAGATAACAATTTTAGATTTTTAGAGTGAACTTGAGGATCCTAGGATCCTAAAAATTTTTGATATTCGTTACCTGAGGCTGAAATTCAAAATAACGTACGTGGTTAGTACTCTCAAACCATATATGACACTAGTTTTCATCCTGATAGGAAGCCAGATAATGATTTTAGATTTTTAGGGTGAACCTGAAGATCTGAGGGTCTTAAAATTATTGATGTTCATTACCTGGGTCTGAAATACAAAACAACGGCCGGATTTGTAGTTAGCGTTCTCAAACAATACATGACAAGAGTTTTCATCCTGATAGGAAGCCAGACAATGATTTTAGATTTTTAGGGTGAACTTGAAGATCTGAGGGTCTAAAAATTTTTAATGTTTATTACCTGGGTCTGAAATTCAAACAACAGCCGGATTTGTAGTTAGCATGCTCAAATAATACATGACACGAACTTTTATCCTGACAGAAGGCCAGACAATGATTTCAGATTTTTAGGGTGAATTTGAAGATCTGGGGGTCTCAAAATGTTCAATGTTCATTACCTGGGGCTGAAACTCGAGACAACGGCCGGATTTGTAATTAGTGCCCTGAAGTTAAAAATGACAGGAATTTTCATCCTGATAGAAAGTCAGATAACGATTTTAGATTTTTAGGGTCAACTTGAAGATCCTAGGGTCTGAAAATTTTGATGTTAGTTGCCTGAGGCTGAAAGTCAAAACAATTGTAATTTGTGCCTTCAAACTATTATAGATGACAGGAATTTTCGTCTTGATAGAAAGTCAGATAATGATTTTAGATTTTCAGGGTCAATTTGAAGATCTGAGGGTCTAAAAATTTTCGATGTCCATTACCTGGGTCCGAATATCTGAGGATCTAAAAATTTTAGATCTCCGTTGAAACAACTGCTGGATTTGTAATTAGCGCCCTCAAACTATACATGACACGAATTTTCGAGAAGGCCTAACGACGAGTTTTGTCTATGCATGAGTTCGATGTTCAAATCACTAAAGCAGAATAGTGTGTGATGTTATTGGACGAATTAGGTTAGACTATAGACAAAAAGTTCGCAATATTATATAAAATTCTGACCGGCGAGAATCTAGTGTATGTTCTACGTAGCATGACAGGGCGCATGACACGAATTTTCTTCCTGATAGCAAGTTAAATAACGATTTTAGATTTTTATTGTCAACTTGAAGTATACTAGGGTCTGAAAATTTTTGTTTTTCGTTACCTGAGGCGAAAATTCAAAACAACGGCCGAATTTGTAATTAGCTCTCTCAAAATATACGTGACACAAGTTTTCATCCTGATAGGAAGCTAAACAACGATCTTAGATTTTTAGGGTGAACTTGAAGATCTGAGGGTCTAGAAAAGTTTGATGTTCGTTACTTGAGAATCAAACTTAAAGCAACTGCTGGACTTGTAGTTAGCACTTTCAAGCTATACATGACACGAGTCTTCATCCTGACAGGAGGCCAGGTAGTTAGTTTTTTAGGACGAACTTGGTGGACCTGAAAATTTTTTATCAGGCTCGACAATTTTTGGGTTTAGTCAAAAAGGATTAACTTTGGGTTTGATATTTAAAAAGCAAAATAATTTAGTTGTTTTGAAAATTGCTCGATTTGATTTTGATTACAGTACAAACCGCGTAGTGTGCTTGCGATCTTGCTCAACTGTGTACTCAGCAGACTAGTGTGTAATGTTATTGGACGAACTATACCTTGTTGCTACAATTGATGGCACCAGCAGCATGTAGATATCCATTTGGTTTCATTCACAGCTTATGACCTACAATTGGTGAACCTGCAGTAGACGTGTTACTTTGTTAGAAGGGCATGTGACAGCATTGTTTTTGCTCAGCTTTGGTCAATTGTGAAAAGAAGGTATAGGTTAGATTATAAATAATAATAATAGTAATTTATTGGTGCTTATATACATTAAAGAAATGTTTGCACATGTCAAAATGAAAGATAAACAAAGGAGGACAACAAGTATAAAATCTGTACATACACATACAAATAAATCATATAAAAAATATCTAACACTTTTACATTAAATCCTCAAAACTGTGGGTACAGAACTCATTAATCTCATAAAGTGCTTTACCTGTCAGGTATTGTTTTATTGTTTTTTTGAACATTATAAGGCTCACCAATCAGTGTTCAGGTAATAAATTAAAGAACTTTATGCCATGATAGTTAGTCCCGCATCTTGTCCTTAGCAGGGGGACTAGTTGATCTTGCCTTCTAGTTTGGAAGCCATGAGAATTTCCTTGTCTGTTATACTGGTCGAAGTGTTTTTTTACGTATAACAGACATTCCAATATATAGATGCTTGGAATAGTCATTATTCTGTGTTGAATAAAAGCTTGTTTACAGCAGTCACTATATTTGAGACCAGCAATGACTCTCACGCAACGTCGTTGAACTGCAAAAACTTTAGACATGTGTGGAGAGTGGCCCCAGTTTAAAATGCAATGTTGTGCATTTGAGTGAAAATATGCATAATATGCTGTCAACAATGTCTTTTTAGAGACTGTGTCACTTAAGTTACGAATCATGAAGGTGATTTTAGATAAAAATAGACAAAAGGTTCGCAATATGTTTTATATAAAATTCCGACCGGCCTGGCCGGCTAGAATCTGGTGCATGTTGTACGTAGCATGACAGCAGGGCGCATCCATCAAAACCGACAATCCCAGCCGGAACGGAGCGAAGCCAACGGCGCGCGGCGCGGCGCAACGCTGCAAATACCATGCAATAACGCTGTGCCGCCCGGCGTTGTCCCGATTTGTGAGCGCAGTGGCATTTTTAATGTGATATTTCACGTTCGGATGCATCGTTCGACGCCGTCGCCACCCTGGCCGTCACGTCATTTTTTTCCTGTGCCGTACTGGCTGTCATAGTCCGGTCCCAGTGACATAAGGTCACGGAAAGGCCATCCAACCACTGAAGCTTCTGATCTTTTGAACATTGTATCTGCGAAGGTGTCAACATTCAAAACGTCGAAATACCGATTACATAAGTGACTCTTCAAACATTGTCCAGTACAATCTCCACTCTTTACTCTTTACTCTTTGTCACTTCATTCACTTAAAATTTCCATCTGGTCTCCAAGTTACAGTACACATTTTTCAATCGGAACGAGCACAGAGAATACTTTTGAGAATTTGTGCCTCACAAATTATCTGCATAAGGATAGCGTATAGTTATGCTGATACACTTCTCTATATGTGAACATAAGTACCAGCGGCGTAGCAAGGCGTCAATACAAGGGGATGTAATAAGTAACTGCAATGAATATTTTATACCAACACAAGAAATATTTTTTTTTCATATTAAAGTCTTTCATCTTGAAGTCACAAAGAATTTACGAACAATCGCAACAGGTTAAAAAAACTTTTAAGATTTAAAAATTGAATTGAATCTAGGACAAAAAAACAAAGGTGTTAACGTATCTGTTAGATCCTGAATTTTAAAATTAAGACCAATTTTTCTAGTTTTCTAAGACCAATTTTTCCGATTTCTTACAAAAAAATTCGGTGAATGCTAACTCTAAGAGAACGAGATACTCTGATACCTTTTTATTATACTAATGAACTCATAACTAGGCGTGTTAGACTTGTCACTTGACTAGGTACAGTTTCAACCTAGCGTAGATATATTTCGGACTTCTTTTGGTGTTTTTAAAACTCTTGTCCAAAAATACTTGATATAATCTGTTATCATCGTCATAGTCACAACGTATTAACAGACATGTTGTGAACTCGTAAAATGCAATAAGTCGGAGCTAGAGTATTGCGGACACGAATATTATCAATAGTTTTGAGAACTGTAGCTCGCCATCTTTCGCGACTTACTGTCAGTTCAGTTGCGCTCTTGATACTAATATCCAGCAACTGTTTCGTCGTATCCATCCAGCGTGTCGGGGGAACGGCCACGGCGCCGCCCACTCGGGGCGTGACCCTGAACTACAAGTTTCTCGATTTTATCGCTTCTGTGAATATACCCAAAGAATGTAAGCATTCTCGTCGACACAATGGAGGATAGTCTCTTTGGATTACCGAGCTCATCCAGTATGGAAACATTAGTTCGATGGGCGGTATATAAGGAATTCTCAGCATTCTCCTCCACGTCCACATTTCAAAAGCATCTATGCGAGCTCGATCTGCCTTTCTAACAGTCCAAGTTTCCGAAGCATACCAAAATATAGGGAACACAAGAGACTGAACCAGCGACATTTCGCCCATTTTGGTAGCTTTAGTGATATTATATCTGTTATATTATGCCCTTCTATATTTGTAACAAGGTTTTTACCCGTTTGACACTAAATAGTAAATAATAGTTATCATAACGGCTAGCGAACCATGTAGTTCAGCAGAAAGGCTCATGATATTTGGCTTCTTCAGGACGATGCTCTTTCAGGCATGTTCCAAAAACTTTCCTTTGCTTGGTGGTCATGTTATTGCTTGTAACCAAAAGGCGGGAGTAACGATCTCACAGCACACTTGATCTTCCTCAGTGTTTGAATTTGATGACTTTCTCTCATTTGACAACCGGTCTATGAAGCTCGCGGGCTTTAGTAGGCAACGGAATAGTAGTAAGGGGGGAGTAACGATCTCACAGCACACTTGATCTTCCTCAGTGTTTGAATTTGATGACTGTTGCTCATTTGACAACCGGTCTATGAAGCTCGCGGGCTTTAGTAGGCAACGGAATAGTAGTAAGGGGGGAGTAACGATCTCACAGCACACTTGATCTTCCTCAGTGTTTGAATTTGATGACTGTCTCTCATTTGACAACCGGTCTATGAAGCTCGCGGGCTTTTAGTCAGGCAGTGGATGGGCGGTAAGGGCGGTAAGGGCGGTAAGGGGGGAAAAGGGGGGTTCGCGACGAACAGCGTTGGCGTCGTTCGCGATGGACTGCCGCCGTATTGATTTAACCGGGAAAAAATAAGTCCATGCGCGCCATAAAGCTCGCGGGACGGCCGCTGCCGCATAAAACAACGATTTTCCGCTGCCGCCGGGCGGCAACGGCGTCGGCGGGGCGGCACAGGGGGGCGGCTGGGGGCGGCAGGGGGCGGGGGGCGGCAATCGCCAAGCTCCGCTGTAACGGATGACGGGAGTTTTTGTGTTGCTCATCGAGGCGGCCGACTGCGGAGTTGACGCCGCCGACAACTCCGCCGCGCGCGCGGTGACGCCAACTTCCGCAACTTCACGCACAGCCAACCCGTTCTATGGCTTTATTTGTCGTCTGTTGGATTCATAGGTCATACTCAGCAGCGGCGCGTCGAGGGGGCATAGGCGGGCCAACGCCCCCCCCCACACTTTTTATGGGAGTTAAAGAAGTTAATAGGAGAATTTTAAAGTGTCCATTTGTTAACTTTATTATGTATATTATTAAATTTTATTGTATACGTACGTACCTATTTTTTACTATTACAAAGTAGATTATAATAAATTACACCCGCTACTGCATTATTTTCCAATTTCCAGCACTCTGGATCTTTTATTCTTATCATTTCTGGAAGATTGTCGTATATTGGTTGTTTTTGGTCCCCCCCCCTACTTTTTCGAGGCACGCGCCGGCCCTGGGCGTACTACACAACCTACAGAAGTCACTCTCATGAGAGTTGCATTAGATTTTTTTGAGTGTCTACTTCTTAAGGCGCCACCTTCCTACAGAGTTGGCTACAACTTTGGCACATCGCTCTCTATACCTTTCCTGATTCTGAGTAAAGGCCAGTTTCTCAAATTCTTCAGCTACGGACACTGCCTTCTACCCGGACCTCGTTTACCCTCGACTTTGCCCTCGATTATTAGTCTTAACGCTGCTCCTACAATCTCGAGTAGTTTCTCCGGAATAGTCCGGAAGATGCGGGGAGCTGAAAAGGAACCGACGACAGGCGTGATAAATAAACAGGAAATGGAAACAATCACGGTAGCGCGTCGCCCGAAATTTGTAAAATTGAAGAGGAAGGCGATTTGCAGATGTTTTTTATCCCAATTCGTGACGCTTCATTTTCCAATATTTTTACATGAAATTTTCACATGATGTTTAGAAGGAAATTGCCGAGAGTGATATTGAAGCACCTTTTCATTTTTGCTTCTGGGCTTTTCTTAAAAAAATTACAAAGTGGACGAAGAAAATAGGCAACTTCAAGCGATCATATTTCATGTTCAATCAATTTTTTTCAAAAAGTGCTTCGATAGACCCCTGTGTAATTTCCTTTTAAACTTCATGTAAAAATTTGTAAAACTAAAGTGTCAGGAATTGGGATGAAATCACTTGAAAATGACAGTTTATGGTCTCCGTAAGAGCCGCGAATTCATATTTAGGGCCCCTGTATATGTGCCTCAAATAGCTGGTCTTTCGTTTTTTAATCGTTTGTAATAGCTCTTCGGTATTAATTTTTCTTAAGACCGTTTCATTAGATATAGGTTCTGTTCATGACATTTTGGGCATTCGACGCATTACCCACATCTCGAATGCTTCTAGTCGCTTCATCGATCGGGCTTCCACTGTCCAGGCTTCAGTTGCATACCAAAGTATTGAATATATATGTACGAATCTGCATCTAATATGTATGTAATAGAGTCAGCTTTCCGCAAAGGCTGAAAGCCTAGGGCGCTGTATAAGCCCTGCGAGAGGATAAGTGACTGTGCATCTTAGATCTGAAATGCTCCATGTTGTAGCCGTCGGGAAACAAATTCCCCTGCAGCTCATTCCACAGCGTCGAAGTTCTCCAAAAGAAGGAATGCTGCAGGAGACTGGTTCGGGGAGTAGGGACCTCGACCTGATAAGGATGAGCTGGCAGAGCCTCTCTAGTATTCTTCGTTCGGACGGCCTTTGATGTTATCATCTGGGACAGCTCACTCGAACATCTTCCGTGATAGAATCTGTCAAACAGGGAGTCAGATTAGGCGTATCGAGTAGTCTAATTGCTCTCTATTGGATAGTATCCAGAAGGTTTAGAGAGTGCTTCGGAGCGCATCCCCACACATGGGAGCAACGGTGGTCCGATATGTGCCTTGTAGAGCAGTAGTAGTTGCTCTGGTGTATACAGCTCGTTTAGAGGTCATTGAAAAATTGTCTTATTTGCAAGTATTAAAAAAAATAAAAAGCACCATGAACTAGCTTATAGAGTTAAAAGGAAATTCTGTAGAAAAATAGTTTTTTGTCCATAACAATATTGTCGTCTAAAGGGAATTGACTTATCAAAAATCGTTGTGTTAAGAATGTCATAAAGGCTTTGAATATGAATATAATAGGAGCCCAAAGCATACAGAGATGAATGCTAAGTAGGGTTGGGTTAGACCATGGCGTTGCAGAAAGACGTAATTGGTGTGATACTTCCATTCTATTTTTGAGGAATTTGTCCAGTTAAAAAACACCGATTAATTATTTTACAGGGTGTTCCACGACGATTAAGACAAGCAATATATCGGAAGTATAGTAGAGGATTACAATTCCGGGGGTGTAAATTAGAGCAAATGATTAAATTTGTCTTCTCTTGTTATTACGTTATCTAATGAGGTACTTGTTATTGGTCACGTGACGACCGATTCAAAATGATTAATGGGACACCCTGTATATTTGTGCATTTTTGTGGTCCTCTCGATAAAGCAATTCCAACTAGCACACTTGGAGTTTAAATGATTAATTCAAGAGTTACAGGTACTTAAAGGATTGTACCACTACCATTATGAAACACCAGCAAAATAATTTCGACTATAGGGGTACATGTTATTTATATCGTGGTGGTGCAAACCTTTAAGCGCCTGAAGCTCTGGAATGGATCATTTTAGACACCAAGTGTGCTAGTTTATTGGAATTGCTTTATCGGAATAAACACAGAAATGCACTAATATGCAGGGTGTCCCATTACAAATTTTTAATCGAACGTCACGTGACCTGAAACAAATACATTATTGGTCAACACAATAACAAGAAAAGACAAAGCATTTGCTCTAATTTACACCCCCAAAATTATAAGTCTCTACTACTGCCCAGTTCCGATATATTGCTTGTCTTAATCGGCCTGGGACACCCTGTATAAGCCGGTTTTATTATAAAACAATGAATCTCTTATCAAAATCGATAAACGGCACATCTAGTTACACAGGTGGATTATTCGCGTTCAGAAACCGTTACAAAAAAGCGAAAAACAGAGCCTAGCCCATCTCTAGAGCGTCTGTCTGGCCTGCGAGTACGTCATGTAAAGTGTCATTGCTTGAATGAGTTATGAGCCGGCCGTAGCTCGGACGATTTTATCTTTATAAATGTTCGTATAATACTCGCGAGCGCACTGCCCAAGGAGAGGAACGGCGATGGAGAATCATTTGCATTTACATAATAATTCACTTAGAGTACACTTTTTCTTGCTGCGATACGCTTATGAATAAATCTGAGAATATTTGCACGTATTTGCTTAAATAAAGCTATGCGCGGAGATTGCCGAGGCTACGGTGATTCAGATGAAACTCATGCAGATATACTAGTAGTTTTAATAGGCCTTACGGAGTGTGAAAAGAAGAGAGGAATGTCAAATTCTTGAGAAAGCTGGCAACATTTATGATTAGTAATTCAAGGTGGTAGTGTAGTGCCAGTAGTATTCTTGTTTATAGCGTTTTCGATTTACTGCTCTCAGGGCGAGCATAGATCATCCGCAATTAAACTATACATTTGTCAAGAGTTGATAGGAGCACTTCACAAATCGAACATGATCGAACACAAAAATGACTTCTGGTTTTGCGCAAGTGACGGTTGATAAGGCCGCAATTTTAAATTTAAGTTGTTCTACGCATCGACTATAAAAATTATAAAATAGTGGGTGCCTACCTTCAAATATTAAAAGTATTAAAACCCAGTTTTCCATATTATGTATTATGTTCTTTTTACTCTTCCCGCGATCACCACAAGGGGGGCTAGTTTCTTCGAATGATCGAATGTTTTTCACCTTTCTCTACCAGCCACAAAATACTTCTCCTCACAGAACACCAAGCCTTCAATACTTTTTTTGACATACAAGACGTCGCTCTCAAATGCTCTGACCTGGCTTCTCGGAGCAATCAAGCTCAATCTGAGAGCGTTCCGCTAGCGAACAACAGGTAAACCGAATTTGCAAATCTGGAGCAGAGCCGTAAAACCGAACATACAATTTACGTCAAATACGCTCTGAGAACGTCTGAGAGCAGTAAATCGAAAACGCTATTAGTGACTCTGTTCAACAAATTCAGTTGTTAGCCATCCACCAGCACGTATAGGAAAACACCAAGAAGATATTTTACAAGTATAACTAAAATTACGAATACCTAATTTTACTTTTTTGGATTAAGTTCCATTGTGTTGTCACAATCACAGCAATTGGTGATTGATATTGACAGACAAACTTCATTTCCACTGATTTTTGAATTCTCCATCGCCTTCGGTAGCTAGTTTTTTACACTATGTAGTGCAAGTAAAATTCTTGATAAAATTTGATTCAAGAACATATTTATGTCGATCGGAGCAAAAAATGTTAACATGTGTAAAAAGCATATCAAAAATTTTTTGCTACCAAAATGCATTAAGCCGGAGCTAGAGTGTTGCCGACGCATAATTCTGAAAACTATAGCTCGCCATCGTTCGCGATTTACTGTCAGTTAAGTGGCGCTCTTGATACTCTTATCCAGCAACTGATTCGTCGTATCCACCCAGCGTGTAGGGGAACGGCCACAATGTCGCCCACTCGGGGCGTGACCCTGAACTACAAGTTTCTCCATATTATCGCTTCTGTGGATATGTCCGAAAAATGTAAGAATTCTCGTCGACACAATGGAGGGTAGTCTCTTTGGATTATCGAGCTCATCGAGTATGAAAACATTAGTTCAATGGGCAGCATAAGGAACTCGCAGCATTCTCCTCCACGTCCACATTTCAAAAGCATCTATGCGAGCTCGATTTGCCTTTTTAACAGTCCAAGTTTTAAAAATATGTTAACTAGATGTATGAAATCTAGATCTGCGGAATTAATTTGAGTAATGAATGTCTGTATGTCTCAACAAAATAGGCGATAAATGTAGAAGATATGACGAAGAAGCATTAAACTTCTTATAACTATCGTTGAATCTGTATAGGCAAACTTTGCCTATATTTCAAGATTTAATATAATTCCAAATATTTAACGCCAACGTCCATGTAAACATTACCACTTCTATCTTGGTAGCTATTTTAAAGGCGTAAATTCCAAGATTATCCAAGCTGAAGTTGCTGCACCGAACCAAATAAATAATGCAAGCTGCAATCACCTAGGTGAATCTCCAGATATAGTGATTGAAGTAAAACCAACTACATTCCTTGCAATCATCGCTTCCAGTATTTCAACAATCTTTGGAAAAAACCGGGGAGAGGCATGGGATAGCCGCATTATTTATTTACTGTTGATGATTTATTCTTTACGGAACAGTGTAACAACTTTTTTCCACCCATCTACCTACTGCTGTTTTCTCGGTAGTACCAGCTTTCTTGCTCCCATTTTTCTGCTTTTAATTGGAAAACAGTTAACAACAACGGCCGCTGCGCCGTAGCTGAGCCGCGCGACTGCTTTTTGTTATACGCGATAAAAAACCCCATAAAGAATTTGAAGGACGCAATGGGAGCAATATCGCGGAGAGTGTATATATAGTTTTAAAATAATTTAGTGTTATCATGTTGGCATCATTCCACCGTATGTATGGTTTATGTTCAGGCCAGACATGGTACGCCTCATGAAAAACTCGGCTATTGCAGTCTTGAACTCGTTTGGGTTTCAAAAGAGAAGTGGATTCGCTGGGAACATACCAAGTGTCAACTGTTGAGGATAAGGGTCATTCAATTTGAATTCATCTAAAAAATATTTATTCTACATATATGATTTTTTCTGCTTTTGGGGTCAAGATATGACGGTGTCACTTTTATTGCAATATAGAAGTCTGTACCTCAGGTTAAAAGAATATTAAGTCACAAAACCAACATTTTACAGGAGATAATCTAGAAGTTCCAAACCTCACATTAGCGGATTTCTCTGGATTTGACCTAAACAATGTCGATCACTTATCCCACTATTTGAAGCAGGATCTAAGTAGGACTCAACCCTTTAGTACTGACCCTTCGTCAGACAAACTACGCTTGTTCTTTCTGATGTGATGTGTATCGCTACCCAAATTTCATCACAATCCATGCAGACATAGTTTAGTGGTCTACTTTCAAAGCTTTTGTTTTTTTTTATTTTTTATTTAAAGTCGCTTTATAACAGCAAGGTTTTTAGCGACGACATTATACAGATTTTAAATGAATGTACAAGAACATTATAAGGAAGAAAACAAAAACAAACAAAGGTACATTATATAAACTGAGTAGCATTGATGGCTTTAATGAATTTAAGAGTTCTTAGACAATCAGCCGTTGATTCTAGGTTACTGGTCACGGATTCTGGGATGTTGAACTGCTCTCTTGCTGGCGTGAGGTGTGTACATTCCACTAGAATCTGTAGCACTGGTAAAAACGGACTTAGGCACTTTTTTCTTCGGATCTCAAAAGGGCTATAAAAACTTGTACACACTTTAAAGTATTTTTATTTTATAATATATTCCTAACTGTTTAAGTGTAGGGCTGAAGCAGGCCAATTTTGTCAAGTTAAGCCTTAGTAGAAAAATGATATGTAATTAACTTTCTAGTATCATATATTTGAATCCAACCTGAGCTGCTTCATTGAGTAGCTTCGTCGCAGTACGTGGTATTGTTAACATAACTTTAAACCATAATATACATTTAAGTATTCTATAATTACGAGATTAGTTTATAAGCGTTTTATGTGAAATTATGGGTGAGACTTAAAACTCCTCAAACCACAGGAATGATGAAATTGTAAAGTCAAATAGTATATTCGGTGTTTGACGTAATCCTAATCATTCTCAGTCCTAAATCACACAAAATCGACGTACTGTTAAACAAAATTATCCCATCATTATTAAAATCATTCTGGACGTGATTTACGAGCTTGATATCGGAACTTTCATGTAATTCTAGAGTAACCGTTATTAAACAGTAAGGAAAAGAAACAATTTACATATACCGATAGTAAATTAAAGCAAGCGGATAGAAATTTATAGGAAGGAGAGACGTAATCATAGTTTACATGATACATTGCTTGGAATCATCCGTTTACGAGGGTTATCAAGAATCATGTCTATTACATGCTGTTCGTGTTTGAGCTACACTGCTGTTAGAATTGTTTTTTTTTTTCATAAATTCTAGTTGTCTACCTATCCATTGTAACTATCAAAAGTGTTTTTTCCTAATGTACCAGGGATGTAGTTGTATTTTTTGGCTAGGGAAAGAATGCGGAGAAAAAATAGGGCTATTGTCAGGTGTTTCGCTCGAAATATAGTTCACGATCTGCTATTTTCAGTATTTTCCTATAATGTCACTGAACGATGATAAAAAATACCCTACATCACGTACTGCTCTATAATACATATGCTTGCGACAGAACATTTTTGAGCCAGAGCTGGTCTCCAGGGATGTATATTCTTATCACGACCTCTTTTTCATTCATAGTCTTTTGGTATAATCTATAGTATACTACATAGTAGACGAAGTATTATTATAAGGTATGGATATAGTAACTAATATATTTTTTATTTTTTTCAGGTAAGCATCTTCACAGTTACTACTGCATAAGCTTGTCATCAGCATTTTTACAATAGGTATGTATTTTATGTATAATTATAGTCTTATAGAAAATATTCACAGATGATGCATCTGACTATAGTTGTTTTTCATGGGTTTCGGTCAAATATTGAAACTAGCATTTTTCTTCACTGCGTTTCGGTTTATTGTATCTAAATCAACTTAATTCATTCATCTTCATCATTCAGCTCTCTCAACCCATAGAGGCTGTTGCACAAAAACAAAAATTTTACAGAAATGTAACCGACACAGATAGAGGAATTGGCTTACCTCACACAATAAGCTTCGATGAACAATTAATGCTAAAGCATGCAATATAAGGTAATAAATATTTCAACCTTTTGCCTGAGAGAAGCATTGAGGTTTACTTTATTGAGATCTAATTTGAACTCTCTTTCTTTATGGTCAGCTCGCGCCTATTACGCTGTAGAAGCGCTGCCAGAGGATAAAGGCCCGGTCAAACAGAGAACGGGGCGGTCTGGCGTTCTCTAACAATACAATGGAACGCTGTAACGCGGCGGTCTAGAACGCGGCGTTCGGACCAGGCCTTAAGTGGCTGTGTACGTTAAATTGGAAACACTGCAGGTTATAGCTATCGGAAAACAAGTTCCCAGCAGCTCATTCCACAGTGTTGAAGTTCTCCAAAAGAAGGATTGCTGGAGGAGACTGGTTTGGGAAGTAGGGACCTCGACCTGGAAGGATGAGCTCGCAGAGCCTCTCTAGTGTTCCTGGTTCGGACGGCCTTTGTTTGGTGTTGTTATTTAGGAGAGCTCTCTCAAACATCTTCCGTTATAGAACCTGTAAAACAGGGATGGGTCAGCCACCCTTCTTCGATGTTCCAGGCTGTGGAGGTCCTTTGTGAGGTTAGGCGTATTGAATAATCAAATTGCTCTTTTCTGGATAGTGCCCAGAAGCTTTAGATAGTGCTTCGGAGCGCATCTCCACACATAGGAGCAATACTTCAGCGATGGTAAGATCTGTGCCTTGTAGCTGCTGGTGTACAGCAAAACGTAACCCCAAGCTTCTGGGATGGCATTATAGCAATACTGTGCTCGTGCCAGGACACGTTATTGTTGATATTAATCCCCAAAAGCTGTACGGCTTGATGCTTTCTACATAGGTGTTTTTTTTTACTTGAAACCAGAACTACATCAACTGCGCAGGGTTATTTGTGGCGGAGGGTTCTGAGATCTTGATGGTATGGTGCTAAATTCTGTTATATGAATGGATACGTTTTAAAAACTGAAGGGCATTTGGGTAGTAAATAGTTAAGGAGGGTTTGAGATCACTGCTCAGTTTACTCTTTGTCTTGCATACTCTGGGCACCGCACTGGGCCACAGAGGGGTAGGGAATCTTACAATATGGACACGTTAGTGGTTCTTTTTTTAGAAGAGGTGACTGTGGCCTGTGGGTGAGAAGGGTCTGGCCGATTCAAAGTCGCGTGAGGCTAAATTCGAATTCCGGTTTTTTGACTTTAGAATGGAATCAGTAGTAAACAAAATGGTGTAGAAAGTAATGAAATGCATCAATGCACCTATTTACGTATACACTAATAGGGGTTTTCACTGGGCACATTTTAGTGCACTCCATGCGAGTGCAGAATACTGAAAAATTTCACCTAGGGTAACACTTTTGCAATGGGTTCTTCCAGTGGAATACACATCAAGAAATATCAACTTGTTTTTTGACAACAATCTTTGCATATATTACTACTCCCATACTATACTACTACTCGTTTGTCTGAAAGCTGTTCAATAATTTCCATGTAATTGCTAATTCTGGGAATTTTTTCTCCCGAATTTCTTCCTAATACATATCTGTTTATCATGAGATGAGCTGGATTCTTCCAATTCAAACAAGTAAATTAAAAGTTTGATTTTTTCGTTCACTCTACTCATTCTGACTGAAAATGGTGAAAATCAACTAGGTATTACTGTATTAAAAGATCGAAAGTTTAAGCAGATTAAACACAATTCTATGATTTGTAGTTTCCCGCTCAAACCTACTGTCATTTTCTTGGTTCACTTCCACGACACTAATAGCGTTTTTCACTGGTTGCACTCGGGCTGCACTGGATTTCTGTTTTGCATTTCACTGGCAGTTCCAGTGCAACATTTTTTGAGTGCACTCATTTCACTGGCATTTCTGCACTCGGAGCGGTCGAATTGAGTGCAAAAATTTCGCACCGATTTCAAAGCGAGTGTCGTGGAAGTGAACCAAGGGAATGACAGTAGATTTGAGCGGGAATAAACTTCAAATTATAGAATGATGTTACGCCTGTTTAAACTTTCAACCTTTGAATACGGTAATACCTAGTTGATTTTCACTATTTTTAGTCAGAATCAGTAGAGTGAACGAAAAAATCAAAATTTTAATTTCCTTGTTTGAATTGACAAAATCAGCTCATCATCTTCTGACAACGAACAAATAATGTGTTTAGGAAGAATTCGGGAGAAAAAATTCCCAGAATTAGCAATTACATGGAAACTATTGAACAGTTTTCAGACAAATGAGTAGGTAGTATAAATATGCAGATATTGTTGTCAAAACAAGTTGTTGTTTCTTGATGTGTATTCCACTGGAAGAACTCAGTGCAAAAGTGTTACCCAAGGTGAACTTTTTCAGTATTGTGCACTCGCACAGAGTGCACTAAAATGTGTCCAGTGAAAAACGCTATCACTTTGAAATCAGTGCGAAATTATTGCACTCAGTTCGACCGCTCCGAGTGCAGAAATGCCAGTAAAATGCATGCTCTTAAAAAATTTTGCACTGGAGCTGCCAGTGAAGTGCAAAACGGAAAGCCAGTGCAGCTCGAGTTCAACCAGTGAAAAACGCTATAAGATTTGAGATGGTGGTACGAACATTGTACATTTCGCTTCACCCTCGTATAGTACTAATATAGCCACAGGCCGTCGTTAACGTGTAATTTCATCCTTGCTAAAAGAGCTAAAGTATTGCGTGCCACCTATCCGCTGCTCACAGCCATCTTGCGGAATGAAGTCATAGCGATTGTTAATTCCCCGTATATGGGTAAACTATAATTCATATTTTTACTTATCAAACGGAGATAGCTGGTGCCATAAATCAAATTATGGTAATACGATGAAAATGCAAATAACTTATTCGAGCACGCACGGTACCAATGAGTGATTTCAGCTCGCTGCGCGAATATGCTGATTTGTTTTATGGGGGAATGTCTATGTCTGTATCTAGACACCGTTAATTTTGCCTTAGCGTCTCGCTATTGATTTATTCAATCGATAAATCGATCGTAATATGACACTAGGCTGGAGTTGGTTGAGCAGATCATACAAAAAACGTATTTAGTGATAATATTATTATTAGTTTACACAACAGGTCATGAAGGCCTAGGGCACAGTCTGATCTTATACCGCTAAAATTTATATAACTTAAAATTGTCTTTCGATACTTTCACTACCTATTTCTGAGTATATCCTGCACTACTCCACGCCAGCAATTTCTGTCTGCCGTCTTACCTTTCCAATGTTTAATATTAATTTTTTTTAAATCTTCTTCTACCTTCTTCCGCCATTTCTCCCTTGGTCTACCCTTCCCTTTTTTTAAATTGCTGATTTAGTGATAATTTGAGTATAAAATATGTTCTAAATTTAGTGCTTTGGGTATTTAGTTATTTGTGTTTGAACATCAATGGTAGTCCGGAAATATAATAACTGGAAGCTTTGTATCGTTTTTGTGGTTGTTCTGAAAAAAATGAAAGCTGCTACTCCTTAGCTTATATTTAGAACACTATTTAGATCCACCTACTAGTATAAGCATCTGTCTGTATAACGAAATCTCCAACGATATTATCAGTAACATTGAAGCGTTAGATTAAAATAAAAAGCTACACAGGGTCATCAAAAGCATTAAGGATCAATTAATCAAAAAGAAAATCAGGTCTTTCAGATCTTTAGGTTTGTCTAAATAATCGAAAATCTTAATTTGGCTTTCTGTTAAGATGAAACCTCGTGTTTTGGATAATTTGAGTGTACTGATTACAAATCCGGTCGCAGTTTTGGGTTTCAGTCTCGTGTGCCGACAATCAAAGTTTTCAGACGTTTCAGATCTCCAGCTGTACCGGGAGCTTTACCCAAAAAATCGAAAATCTTTATTTGGCTTTCTATTGAGATGAAACTTCGTGTTTTAAATAATTTAAGGTTACCGATTACAAATCCGGTCGCAGGTTTGAGTTTCAGTCTCGTGTGCCGAAAATCAAAATTTTCAGATCTTTCAGATCTTCAGCTTTACCTAAAAAGTCGAAAATCTTTATTTGGCTTTCTATTAATGTGAAACCTCGTGCTTTGGATAAATTGAGGGTACTGATTACAAATCCAGTCGCAGTTTTGGGTTTCAATCTCGTGTGACGAAAATCAAAATTTTCAGATCTTTCAGATCTTCAGCTTTACCTAAAAGTTTACTTGGCTTTCTGTTAAGGTGAAACCTTGCGTTCTGGATGATTTGAGGGTACTGATTACTAATCCGGTCGCAGTTTTGGGTTTCAATCTCGTGTGACGAAAACCAAAATTTTCAGATCTTCAGCTTTAACTAAAAAATCGAAAATGTTTATTTGCCTTTCTATTAAGGTGAAACCTTGTGTTTTGGATAATTTGAGGGTACTGATTACAAATCCGGTCGCAGTTTTGGGTTTCAATCTCGTGCGACGAAAATCAAAATTTTCAGATCTTTCAGATCTTCAGCTTTACCTAAAAAATCGAAAACCTTTATTTGGCTTTCTATTAATGTGAAACCTCGTGTTTTGTATAATTTGAGGGTACTGATTACAAATCCGGTCGCAGTTTTGCGTTTCAATCTCGTGTGACGAAAATCAAAATTTTCAGATCCTTCAGATCTTTAGCTTTACCCTCGGCTTTACCTAAAAAATTGAAAATCTTTATTTGGCTGTCTATTAATGTGAAACCTCGTGTTTTGGATAATTTACGGTTACCGATTACAAATCCGGTCGCAGTTTTGGGTTTCAGTCTCATGTGCAGAAAATCAAAATTTTCAGATGTTTCGGATCTTAAGCTTTAACCTAAAAAAATCGAAAATCTTTATTTGGCTTTCTATTAAGGTGAAACCTTGTGTTTTGTATAATTTGAGGGAACTGATTACAAATCCGGTCGCAGTTTTGGGTTTCAGTCTCGTGTGACGAAAATCAAAGTTTTCAGATCTTTCAGATCTTCAGTTCTACCTAAAAAATCGAAAATGTTTATTTGGCCTTCTATTCAAGTGAAACCTTGTGTTTTGTATAATTTGAGGGTACGGATTACAAATCCGGTCGCAGTTTTGGGTTTAAGTCTCGTGTGACGAAAATCAAAGTTTTCAGATCTTTCAGATCTTCAGTTTTACCTAAAAAATCGAAAATGCTTATTTGGCTTTCTATTATAGTGAAACCTTGTGTTTTGGATAATTTGAGGGTACAGATTACAAATCCGGTCGCAGTTTTGGGTTTTAGTCTCCTGTGCCGAAAATCAAAATTTTCAGAGGTTTCAGATTTTCAGCTTTACCTAAAAAATCGAAAATCTTTATTTCGCTTTGTATTAAGGTGAAACCTCGTGTTTTGGATAACTTGAGTGTACTAATTACAAATCCGGTCGCAGTTTTGGGTTTCAGTCTCGTGTGACGAAAATCAAAATTTTCAGAAATCTTCAGCTTTACCTAAAAAATCGAAAATCTTTATTTGGCTATCTATTAAGGTGAAACCTCGTGTTTTGTATAATTTGAGGGTACGGAGTACTAATCCGGTCGCAGTTTTGGGTTGCAATCTCGTGTGACGAAAATAAAAATTTTCACATCTTTCAGATCTTCAGCTTTACCTAAAAAATCGAAAATCTTTATTTGGCTTTCTATTAAAGTGAAACCTTGTGTTTTGGATAATTTGAGGGTGTCGATCACAAATCCGGTTGAAGTTTTACTTTTCCCATCAATCTATGCTATGTGACGCGTAGTGCATTAAATTTTTGGAGATTTCACACATTTCTCTAAGATATCCTTCTATAACAGAACTGAAAGTTGACCTGCTTGAATCAACTTTTTTATCCCGTGAACGTGATACACTCTGTGCACATAGACCATTCTGCGAGTTGTGCAAGAAGCAACACCATATAAACAAGGCGGACAAAACCTGCGAGAGCCCGAACATAAGAAACACGTCTGCAAAGAAACCGTTAATCATTTTTCTTACGACAGCACCATATAGGTGTCGTTATAGTTCCCCGCTAGGTGGCGCGCCGTTTTCGCCTTGAACGGCGGCCGATGGCTCGTTACGCTGCGGCAAAAAAACTGACGCAAGTTGTTGGTCGTTGGTGCGTATTGTGAGGCTTTGAGAGCTTGCTGAAGAAACAACACAGATAATCCGGTCAAAGTTTCCTTTCTTTGGGGACAGAAATCGAGCAAGCTTTTGCTCATAGTTGATGTCATGAAACCGTAATACGACAGGGTCACTTAGGCCCAGTTTCATTGTCAGTGGTCACTCTGACGGTTTACTGACCTCGACCTGCGAGTTAACTCGAACAATGGAACGCCTCTTGTTTCACAATCATAAAATGACGTAGGGTCAACTGACCGCGAGTTGTATTTTATTTTTACGGTTGGTGGGACTGTGTCCGCAATATGTAAATTTCTTCTTCTTCTTCTTATTTCCTTCGTTAGATGTTTCGTGCTGTTGTTTTGCGTTTTTCTGACAGACTGTCAAAGAAAGAGTTCGTGGAGCTGTCAGTTCCATGCGATTTCCAACCTCATTTTGGTTTTTTCTACTGACGTTTTTTCATTTCAGAATATTATCAGAATATGAATGAATGAAATCATCGCAGGTATTTGGTGTTTGGACTGCTTGGCGTTGTAGTTGTTTCTGGGGCCTTTTTCAAATAATAGACGTGCGTGTACCCGTTTGTGAGCATGGAAAAACCAAAAAGAATGAACAACTTTTCAAAAGATAAAGAATATCTGCTCATTTCGTTAGTAGAAAAGTACAGGCATGTAATAGAATGCAAAACAACAAGCGGTGCAACAACATGGCACGAAAAAGGCAACGTCTGTGAAAAGATAGGAGAAGAATTTAATTGCAAACGTACAAATAATGACCGCAGATCTGCAAAGGTGCTTCTTCATCACTGCTATACGCATTTACACCATAACCATCCATTTTAAATAAAAAAAAATGACAGAAAGCGTTAAGGTAAACGATAAAATATGAAACACAAACGCGAGAACTGTTATGAAACTTCAAATGCCTAGCAAGTGGCAAATCAAAGTAACATAACCTAATGCGCATGCGTCATCGCAAACCTGGGGTTAACCCAAGAATTTATTGGGGTCAAGTTAACTCAGAGTTAACCTCAAGTAAAATCGAAAACTACCATTTGTGAAACATGATATCTAGGGTTAACCTCCGGTCAACACACGACCTTGAGTTAATCCATCATTGTGAAACCGGCCCTTAGAGAGGAAGGGCTGCCGCAGCCTTATTGTGTAAAAATTCGCGACAGGGTTCACGGAGCAGATGCCGAGCGTCAACGACGCGACAGCAACACGACCGTCAAAAAATTCCGTATCACCCAACGCAGACACTTGCTGTCACAAAAATGCACTTTTCGCAAAGATATTAGCACCGCTAGCGATTGAGTAGCAGATGACAGAATTAACGCTTTTTTCATTCGAGGACAGTTCTGGCACATTGTAGGTTATGTTTTGTCAGTTATTGTCATGATTTGGACAGCGATTCCCGCTTGTTGCTTGCCGTCTGAAAGATACGTTATAAGGCTGCCGACAATGCATATCTCTTCTTCTTCTTTTATGTGCCGCCTCCTCTTAGAAGGTTGACTATGAACGTTGCAACTCTGGCTTTAGATGCGGCTGCTCGGAATAATTCTATCGATGTACAGTGATATCATTCTCGCAAGTTTTTCAGCCACGAAGTGCGTCTTCTCCTCGACCTTCTTTTTCCTTGTATTTTTCTTTGTATTGTCAGTTGTACCTTTCTCCACGCATAACGTGATCCAGGTAAAGTTTCTACTATCTCTGTTTCGTTATTCATACGCCTTACTATTTCAACATTTGTCTCTTTTTCCGTCCAAGGAGCTCTAAGTATGTAATTGTGTTATAATGATGCTAGGTATAACCGAAATGATGGGATTGTGCTGTATGCTGCTGCCATCTAGCACCTACAAAAATATATAATTTTAAGGATACTAGAAAACATCTTTTCAAGAACATGAATCTATGAATTATTCAACTAGAAACTGTTAAAAAATTCCTAGCCACCGGAGACAAATAGGTTAGACGTTACGTTACGTTGGAACATTAAAAGGTAGCCCAGAGGGCAGAAAGGCTAAGGTTAAGCTGGAATGGCTGCCTTATGAGTCAAGACATTTATAACCTCAAATTCGGATTAAATTCTAAATAAAGCTGTGCGATTCAGAATGGATGGTATATGATTTACATAGTACATACCAGCAACGCATTATTATTAACAGGACATTCACTCGAAACAATAAAATAAATATACACACGCAAAGCCCAGAAATACGAGAGTCAACGACATAATCACAAAAACCAAATTATGAATGTCAAAAAAGGAAACTGGTATCCCGTCTAGCGACGTTACCAAGTCCAAAATGAATCCCCGACATATGTACTATAAGCATCATTCTTTTAATTTTCAAGTTCTTCAATGTTGAATATTTATAGACATTGCTCAAGCATTATATTTATATGATATATTACTTCTAACCTTTGATCCAAGGTCTTCTTCAAAAGTTCTACTGATACTAAAAGCAATGAACATGTATCTCGTAAAGTTGACTCTCCTACGTTACATTCGGGCTACACTGTTCCAAAGATTTTGTAATTAAGTGTGTCTACCTAGATTTATCGGCAGTGTTTCTGGCTATGTAAAAATGTGCGCTCGCTACGATGATTCGTTTCGCAAAGAAGATATAGTCTGCCTGGACTAAAAGCTGTTGGTGCGTATTGTGGGGCTGCGAGCGTGTCGAAGAAATAAGAGAGACGCGGTTCCCGCAGAAAACGGGCGAAAAAGATGACTTATCACTGGCCGGACCCCGCCGTCCGTGCTTTTAGCCGCGTGGTGGACATTAACGAGCAGTCTGACTCGACGTGTGACCATCTAAACGGAATATCAAATGACCATTGCCTCGCCGTGGTCACCATTGTCCACCGGTGTTGCCGATAGCGCTCGTTAAAATCTCCCAAAAGTCAACACCTGTACCATGTTGAAGTAAGAGGTGAAAATGAGGTCTAGAATTGATCCTTGGGGTACACCATGTTTCCCAACATTAGCATTTTCAATTGGGTGATATAAAAAGCAATGCATTCAAATGAATTCCTCCAAAAAATGAGCTTGGTTCTGTATCAATATCAAAAATGACATTATCAAGACATTTTATAAACAGATGCCCAAAAATATATGTGTGTTTGATGGTAACCTTTTGAACTCACTGTTGCGGGGGGGGGGGGTCTAGGCTTTTATTTCGCATACAGAGTAGGGATTTACACTTTGTGACAGTAGGGAATAAATTCTCATGTTCAAATGACGTCAGCAAGATATTTCAAAATCTATGTTTAAAAAAAATGTGTTTGATGATGCCGCAGCTCAATACGTCTAGGCTTTGCCCAAAATAAGATGATTTATGCCTATTTGTGCCACCTTGTTCCTAGTAAATTCAACTTCGTGCATCAATTCTACCAGGGTATCTGGAGGATAATGCAAAGTGGATAGTCTCATCGTTATCATATGCCACACATATTCAATGGGATTTAAATCAGACGAACGGGGTGGCCACGGTAAAAGATTACCACCAGCTCCGTAGTTTAGTAGAGCAGTAAAATATTGACACATGCTTTGTTAAAATAGGACTAGTGGGGCGTCCACCAAAGTGCTTTATAGGGCATTGTCAACATGTCGTGCAACTGTCATACTGCCTCGACTGATGAAAAATTATGATCACCTACATATATTCGATCAAAAAGAAAGTAATAATTTTGGATAGATAGGGACCCATTAAGGCTACTAAAAATATTTTCATGTTATACACTCAAGACATCAAAGTTATATTTTTTTAAATAAACTGCCCTAAATATTATTGTATATTCAGATTTCATGATGAATTCTAGTGTGACTTTATGTATCACACATGGGTCTTCAAGCGAACCGTTTAGATGTAAATCACCATCTTCGGTATGATTAGATATCACAAAAAAAGTTGAACTGTTTATAGTTTTTCATTGCATTAATATTGGCAAGGGTTGAGTGGAAGAACACCATCAAGATGAACTCCTCCTTGAGGTTTTTCTGATTGCATATCGATTTTTTTTTTCATGTTATCATTGAAGTTTACTATTATGTTGCTTTTGGAAGAATAAAGACACTATTATTGGAATATCGCAGAGATTATAAAATTTAGAAGCATGTTTCTTTGCTGTATTAATATCTAGTGCGTCAGTTTAAGTTAGGCGTCCAAATTTGAATTACGTTTGTGCTTGGAGAAATCGGTCGATTAATTAAGGAAACTTCAATCAGAGGCAACTTGATTATATTTCAAGTGGATATGCCTAATTTTTTTTATACGATTAAATGTAAAATTTGATAGCATTTCTAATGATATAATCTTGTGAATATCAATCTTTAGTAATTTTTAACTACTTCCAAATTTTCAATCAAATCCGTGTTTTTCAGTTTTTCCTGCCTACAATTTAGGTAAATTGGCATGTGTGGCATATTGGCATACCTCTATGATTAACTGTTGAGGTTATTTTGACCCTTGGCCCATCGATGAATAACTTCAGATATATCTCATCTAGCATAATGCTGTTCATATAACAGAAAAAACATTGAAACTCTCACATAAATATAAAAAAATAAACAAAATATGAAAAGCATGCTAGAAATAACCAAACAGATAGCAGTCGAAATGCATAATGAATACACAAAGTTTACATTTTCCAGCACTTTTATTCTACCTCAATTAATGCCTAAACCTTTTTCGACTTTTTCCAAAAGCTTGCTAATATAATAAACCATCATCTTATCTTCCCGAGTAATAATTTCGGGTAAAAAGGCGACATTACCCGTACTTTTCCTGATAAACGCATCGTTTCGTCTGGCAAAAGGTAATGTACAGTTCCTCGCAGTTATCTAACTCAAATCGACACCATAACGTTCATCTTATAACCGTCATCAGCACTCTCTGAAAAGAAGACGTACCATCAAAGCCTAATAAAGTCATTATTACGGCGGAATATAATGATAGAGACGGTTTTGCATGATGGTTTCGGGACGATCGAGGATGGCCATGGCAGCAGACACACGGACACGGCACTCTAGATGGGTGTGGCCGCAGCGGCCCCGGACCACGAAATTGTGCACAGCCGCCTTGACGGAAAGATGGGAAGAGATGCGGTTTTGGCAGCCGCAGACGTGACTGAGATGCTAAGAAGCGCCGGACCATTGGATAGTGATGGCGTGTGCTTTTAGGGATTTTCGGAATATACAATATCCTATGTGAGAGTAGGCGACAGAAAAGATCTGCCGGTGCACCATCTGGTACCCGAAGGTAACGGCAAGCCAAAGAAAATCGTTCCTAAACAGCAGCTTCTTTTCTTGGTGGCACGCCACGGCGCGTTCGCTTGGCCAACCAGAAGAGCGCGGGTTCTATATGCTGCTGCATATGAGAGTCGATATACGAGGGTTGATCTATATCTCCATCAATCCACCAGTACGCAGACAGCTATTTCACGCTTATTAGCGATCATCAGTGCGCCATAGGTCGATTGACGGAGATAGAGAGCACGTCTGGTAGACAGGAAAATTCTGGTGCTCTCTATCTCCGTCAATCGACCTATGGTGCACTGATGATCGCTAATAAGCGTGAAACTGTCTGCGTATTGGTGGATTGGCGGAGATATAGAGCAACCCTCACAATATCCTATTTTCCATAAACCAGGCGGTAATTCATGAATTGGATTTTTGAGAAAAAAAATTTGATCAATCGAAACATCATACATACAGGGTGTGTTTTAGTACCGCATCGGTCGATAACTCCGCTACTGTAAAAGATAGCGAAAGAAGTTATTTATCTTGAGAAAGTTCTATCGAATTTGTTTTTTTATTTAACTAAATTGTAAGGTCATAATAGTAGTTGGTGAAGTCAACGCCAAATGTTAAATGCCTTTTGAATATGTTACTGCTTACCATCAGGCACCTCCGGAGTTGCAACAAGTAACATTGTACTTGTTTCTCTGGAGTATATCATTTGCACATACAATATAAATACATAAGATAAGGTATACATATTGTACAAATATTTCTTAATAAAAAATGTTCCAAAGCTAAAAAAAAAGCTAAAAGCATTCCACCCCAAAATGTCCGGGTTCGATCCCAGATCTTGACAACTCCTTTTTATTTATTTTTTTACCATTGCAAGGGACGATTTGAACCTGATAAGTGCAGATCTTAACATCGGCAAGAATGTAAATACAATACATGAATAGAATAGAATAGAATAGAATAGACATTTATTGGCTACTAGAATGTCTTCAGACGATGTTGCAAGTCAAAACAAAAAGTATGTATAAATATCTGAGAAGACTAAAACACAGGAACAGTAACGTAAATCAAAACATTTATAACAAACACATAGACGTATATAGACAAACAAGGCGCATGAAAATATGACAAATAAGTCCTACGCAGGTATAACAGTGTTTATTATTGGTCAACAATTCTGTGCGCTAGAAACTCATCAACAGAGTAGAAACATTCGTTTAACAAGTACTCCTGCAACGTTTTCTTAAAATCGTAATAGTTCAGATCTTTTAAACCACTTGGTAGATGATTATACAACTTAATATTGATAGAGTTTTTAGCAGACCTTGCCAGCCTGAATCTACGGTCTCTTAGCTGATGTTCTAGTTCGTGTGGGATAGTTGTGGTATGACATATTTCTTTCAAATTCGGATACATTCTTGTGTGGTTCCAGTAGTTGGTAATAAATAAACAGCGTTGGCAGGGGCATGATTCGCAGAGACACGAAATGCTTACGACAAGAATCACGATATCCAATTCCAGTAATTATCCGTATAGCTTTCTTTTGTATTTTAAAGATCGCGAGTGCGCCGGTGGAATTACCCCATAGTGTAAGACCATAACTCATACGAGATTGAAATAATGCGTGATAAACGGTTAGCAGTACTTCCTGGCCCACCAATTTTGAGAGCCTACGGAGGGCAAAAATTGCACAAGATAAGGTATTGCATAAATATGTAGTATGAGGTTTTCATGATAGACGATCGTCAAGTATTATCCTTAAAGATTTTACGCTGGAAAAAACAATTTTTTGTGTTTTATTCACGTTAAGGTTGTTGTTGCTAAACCATCTTTCAGCTTTCTGTTCCAAGCATTCCATCTTTAGATGTAGCTGAGTTAATGTTGAATCAGTGGAAACCAATGTTGTATCATGGTAAACAATAACAACGCAAACACACACATGCCTGGGCATGCAATTGAGATTCGTTGAGGAGACCGACATCCTCAGAAGGTGTTACCAGTTCGGCGACTCTAAAAAAACTGAGAAGCTATAAAAAAACCTCCCGATGATAGGAAGTCTGGTCTAATTGAGACGGCCGGAGTCGTTGTGCTCTATGTTGCGGCTCTATCGCCACAAATCTCGCGTTGCGGCGGTCGGGAGTCGCTTAGTTACGGGGTGCAATGTTTCAGCCGCAGCGCGGGATGGCCGATGGCCGATGGCCGACCGACGGCCATGTTTACGAGCTAACGAACTTCCATAAATCGAAGAGTGCCGCGCCGGGCAACGCGCAGCACACTTTGATTTCGTTTATCTATTGGAGTGAGGCACCGTCGCAACGCAATTCAATTCATGTGTCGACGCGCGGCTTTGAATCGACGGAAAAATGCGGGGAGGCCCCGCACGTTTCAGATTTTGTCAGTGGGAGGAATGTTCGTAAATCTAAATTCAAAGGAAATGTTTACCTAACGGGTCAAATCCGGGGTAGTCAACCTTTTATGTACATCGGCCAGATTCGTAATTTTGTTCGTAGTATAGGCAGGCAACCAGAAAAAGAGTTCGTTCAGGGATGTGTATTATCTCCGATGTTATTTAACATTTACTCTGAATTTGTGATGAGACACGTATTGGACAACTGGAATGACGGTATAACTATTGGCAGAAGCAAAATGTCCAACTTAAGATTGTGGACTGTAAGAGAATGAAGAGGTTGGGCCATCAAGCGACAGTATAGTGTCTTTTTTTGTATGTTAACTGTATTTGTTTATCTTGCTGTATGCTGTGCCAACTTTTTTCGATTGGGGTTCAAATTGCGGGCGCATTTTACCGATTTTTGTGAATTTTTGCCTGCCCATTAGCTGTACTTTTTCATTTTGCTGTATCTTGTGCCAACTATTTTCGATTGCAGCTCAAATTCCGGACATTTTACCAATTTTTGTACACGAAATTTAGCTCGAAATTTCCGGACATATCCGAGATTTTCCGGACGGATGGTCACCTTAACTAAAATATATGGCGTGCCCATAACATCACTAAGGCCCGGTTGTACAATGCGAGCTTAAGCTTCGGCTTAAGGTAAGCCGACCTTAAACCGCTTCAGTTGCAAAATGTCCATTGTACTTAGCCCCCCACTCTAAGTTTAACACGAGCTTACGAAAGCCGAAGCTTAACGCGAGCTTATAGCTGAGGTTTAAACCTAACCTCATAAAAGTAACATGATATGATATGTCAAGGAGGAACCTTCAAATTGGTTGTCACTTTAGTAGGTCATATTTTTTGAAAGATTTGTGTCTAATTTAACAAAGAGAGCAAACGAAAGAAGAGAGACAGAAACGGTCGTTGCCGAAATTTGACACAAACCGTCATAAGTGCCTAAGCAAAAAAAGGTTATTTTTCAGATGATTATGTCAGTACGTGTTGCTTCATTGATGCCAACTGTGGTGAATTTCATTATCAACCAAGTTTAACTAAGCCGACGATTGTACAACGGGTGTCGACTTTAATCCTGAGCTCAGCTAAGCTTAGGCTTAACAAAGCTCGTGTTAAACCCGCATTTGTACAACCGGCCCTAAAGCTACCAAAATGTCGCTAGTACAGGATCTTGTGTTCTCCATATTTTGTACACCTCGGAAACTTGAACTGTTAAAAAGGCAGATCGAGCTCCCATAGATGCTCTTGAAATGTGGACGTGGTGGAAAATGCTGAGAGTCCCTTATATAGCCCATTGAACTAACGTTTCCATACTGGGTGATCTCGGTAGTCCAAAGAGACTATCCTCCATTGTGTCGACGAGAATGCTTACATTCTTCGGCCATATTCACAGAAGCGATAATATGGAGAAACTTGTAGTTCAGGGTCATCATGCCCCAAGTGGGCGGCGCCGTGGCCGTTCCCCTACATGCTGGGTGGATACGACGAAACAGTTGCTGGATGTGAGTATCAAGAAATCCACTGAACTGTCAGCAAATCGCGAACGATGGCGAGTTACAGTTCTCAAAGCTATTGATAGTATTCGTGTCGGCAATACTCTAGTTGCGACTTAATGCATTTTGTCTGTTAAGACATTGTGACTAATTTTTAATATACAATGCTCACAAACCATGCATGACCTCCGTAAGGGACTTCCAAAACGCCTCAAAATAAAGCCGATTGTAAACCAAAGCAAGTTTCAGGAACTTGTCACTGTTGCGGCCAACCATAAAAAAGTAACTGGTATGATTAGTTTTTTGAGGCATGCAGGGGTAAAGGAATATTCTAGTTCCGACTTAATGCATTTTGTCTGTTAAGACATTGTGACTACGACGATGAAGTAGCCAGCAACCATAAAAAGGTAACTGGTATTATTAGTTTTTTGAGGGATGCAGGGGTAAAGGAATACTCTAGTTGCGAATGCATTTTGTCTGAGGGTTCCTTATACCACCCATCGACTAGTGTTTCCATACTGGATGAGCTCGGTCATCCAAAGAGGCTATCCTCCTCCAAAGCTCACATTCTTCGGACATATTCACAGTAGCGACAACATGAAGAAACTTGTAGTTCAGGGTCGTGCCCCGAGTGGGCGGCACCGTGGCCATTCCCCTACACTGGGTGGATACGACGAAACAGTTGCTGGATATGAGTATCAAGAGCATCACTGAACTCACACTAAATCTCTAGCTCCGACTTATTGCATTTTACGAGTTCACAACATGTCTGTTAAGACATGTTGAGGTAGCCAGCACATGGAGAGCACCGAGGTGATCTACTTGACTCAACATTTCCAAAAACAGCCTCCTTACCACCAGAGCTATGCAGGCACCTCCATCTCCGCAACCGCCTTTGTCGCCGGGGCATCTTTATGCGCTCTAACTCCATTATGCCGTAGATAAAAAGGACAATAGCTCCAAGGGGTTGCGGCTAGGAGTACAACAGGATGGAGGGGCCGAGGAGGCGAAGGAGGAGGAGGCTGGAGGAAGAGGACGTGTGCTGTGTGGTGCCTGGTGTATTCAGTAGCAGCAGCAGCACAGGGAGAAATGTTGCCGTAGTGGCGGTGCGGCGGGTCTGGGAGTAGTAGACATTATTAAGCCTGCAGTTACTCACGGTGCGGTTTCGGGGCATGAGTTACTGCGACGCTGCAGACTAATGATGCACCGCAGCAGCCCCGCTCCCGTCTTATAGCGCAGTCGACACCACAGGACCGCTTTTGTAGCCCTTATGAGCCCGAATTGTAAAGGCTGATCCAGATCCGTTTTCTGCAACGTTTTGTTAGAGAGTTCCCATGGTGCATTTTTAACACGACTTTGTTAGCTTTATCTGAATCGTCTTATAGCTCAGTCGACACCATAGGTCCGCTTTTGTAGCCCTTGTGAGCCCGAATTGTAAAGGCTGATCCAGACGCTACGTTTTCTGCAACGTTTTGTTAGAGAGTTTCCATGGTGCATTTTTAACACGACTTTGTTAGCTTTATCTGTATCGTCTTATAGCTCAGCTCAGTCGACACCACAGATCCGCTTTTGTAGCCCTTATGAGCCCGAATAGTAAAGGCTGATCCAGACGCCACGTTTTCTGCAACGTTTTGTTAGAGAGTTTCCATGGTGCATTTTTAACACGACTTTGTTAGCTTTATCTGTATCGTCTTATAGCTCAGCTCAGTCGACACCACAGGACCGCTTTTGTAGCCCTTATGAGCCCGAACTGTAAAGGCTGCTCCAGACGCTACGTTTTCTGCAACGTTTTGTTAGAGAGTTCCCATGGTACCTTTTTAACACGTTTTTATTAGCTTTATCTGTATCGTCTTATAGCTCAGTCGACACCATAGGTCCGCTTTTGTAGCCCTTATGAGCCCGAATTGTAAAGGCTGATCCAGACGATACGTTTTCTGCAACATTTTGTTAGAGAGTTCCCATGGTACTCTTTTAACACGCCTTTATTAGCCGTATCTGTTTGTGAGTTGTGGGAGCTTGTAACTCTCTTTTGACGAACTTTGCCGCGAAAATAATTTTGACGGTTTCAAACCCAATCAATCAACTTTATATCAATTACTTCCGAAAGTCTTGATAACTGTCCATAGTATAAACTACTTCTATTATGTAATTGAAGTTATGCTGTTACACCGATGTAACAGGTAAACAGCAACTAGAAGTAAAAATGGGAGCAATATGTGATCATTGTGTTAGCACATAAATAATTACTATTGCAAAATGGTGTTCGTGCTTTTGATGGGTATCAGGAAGTATAAAGTCGGCAAAAAGGCATCGCCATGCACTAAAAAATAAATGTGCAGCAGATGTAGAATTTAATGAAGATACATCCCTTGCATAGGCCCCGACTAGGGGGGGGTTCTGAATGAAGGAGCAGTTTGAGAGAGACACGAAGAATTTGCTGAAGAAGAACGAAGGAACTATCGCTAAGCTTCAAGGACAACATAGAGTAGCCATGAGGGAACTTACAGCAGACCAGGATAAGCTTAAGCAGTTGCTTGACTCTCAGAAACGGGAATGTATGGGTATTAAGAGCAAGTTTGAAAGGGACAAAAAGAATCTGTTGAAGAAAAATGACCAACATGAGGCAGCCTTGAGACAGCTCAACGAAAAACACGACAGAGAAGTTTCTGCTTTGAATTGAAGGCTTTGGATCAGCCGAAGAAAGTGGAGGATAGATGTGATCAAGTTAGAGACGAAAATGCAATGCTCAAACAGAAGATTACCCAGCTGGAGGCTGAGAACGCATCCTTAAAGAAATACCTGGACCATGCGATTGTGCAAGCCAAAAAGACTGCGGTCAAGGAAGACGAGTCAAGGTTGGGAGAAAGGTTGGTGCATGATGAAGCAGAAATCAAGAAGACGAAATCAGATATGACAGATGCGCTTGATAGTGCGAGAAAGGTCATCGAAGACTTGTATAAAGCAGGAGACGTTGACAGTAAGATAAAAGAGCAACTGGCGAATTTAGAAGATGAGAACGTTCGACTGAAAAAGGAGTTGGAAGACGCTTTGGCTGCAGCACAGGCTGATAGTTCGGGGATGAAACAATTGAAGTACGGGCGAAATAAGATAAAGCAGAAGATTGGGCAGATGGAAGCGAGGTCGATAGCGATAGGGTAAAGAAGAATTCGAACAACGTCATTGAAAAAAAGGTGTGTACGAAATATCGGCGATGCAAAATGACGATGTAGATTTGAAGCAAATATTGTCGCAGCTGGAGAGAGAAAACGCGAAGATAGGAACAGAGCTTAACGTTGCGCTCAAGGATGTGAACAAACTGAGCAGACTCACAGAGGAACTGGAGAGCAACCTGAGTGACGAGAAGGGAGTGTCGAGAGTTGACAGCCGACAAAACGAAAGGGCACAACTGAAGAGGATGATAGCAGAGTTAGGAAAAGAGAACGCTGCTGGAGCTGAAAATGAGAATCACAAGTTGAGCAACTTTTTAATAATAAGATATTGCTGTTTGATCCCCTATTTCTACCTACAGCAATAATATGAGTGGCATATTCAGGAAGTTAGTCAAGGATGGGTTAATGGGGCGGACCCTGAAGAGCAAAAAAATATTTTTGTCTCACAAAGTTGGACTAGAAAAAATGTACCTACTGTGAGAGAAGGTGGTAGGGGGATGTTGAAATGTAAAGAAACTATAACTCTACCTTTTTGTGAGATTTTCGTCAAACGCGGCGAGGGTAAGACAAATACCAGCAAACATCACTACCTGCCTCTGCGCCACTGATTCATAATTTATATATGTATATGTTTGTCCCTCCCCTTCCCCTGGAATTACCCAAAGTTGGACCCTATGACTCTAATTGGCCAGGAGAAATATGTAGAAATAGCAAAAATAAATGCTGACTCATAGAAATGTTGAGAAATAAGTTATCATATAAATACACAGTAATAATATGATTTATCGCTTAATACACAATGCGGTGGCAATAGGTGTTCAAATACATCTCCTATTATAAGTGTGAGTGAAACAAAAGCTGACAAAAGCGAAATAATGTAATGATTTTAATTTTAAGGTATGCACGATAACTGAAAGAAAATAAATAATTGCTATAGAGGTTTTTATTACTTTTGCTATTAAAGTTTAATATATATTACTCCAGAAATTTATTTATAAAATATCCTTGCCCAAAACTGGTCACAAAAGCGCCTCACGCATATTATATGTAATAATTTATTTTTTTTAATTTATATTTATCTATTTTATATAAAATAAAAAGCGGCAAATTTTAATGGGAAAAATTTGTAATATCTCATATTTATAATGCATTACAACAGGTTTCACAATCATTCATTGACAGTTAACGTAAACCGAGGTCTTTTTATTTCAGGGTCTTAAGGCACTGTATACTCGTACTACGTGTCCAGTCCCAAATCGACAAGATTTATCTTTGCTAACAGTTTTTTAATAATGAATTTGTGGTTCTTGGGTTTTTAGGCCGGCGTCGTTTAGCGTTAAAGCTTGACGTTTCGCCACCACGAGTGGATGGCATCTTCAGAAGCTATTTCACTTCGGCGACTTCCAAAATACTTAATATTAATTTTCTTGTAACTATTTCTCGATCTGCGGTCATCAATTTCTTTGAATTTCTTTACCAAAATCCAATATTCCTGCTTTTTTTTGTCTCTGTCACTATATTTTTTGGATTTGATACGCCATATTCATTGGAAACTTTCATATAACCCGATAAACACAGTCAAATACTCCGCACTGTTCTTTGATTCACTGAGTATTCCACAGGGTTGCGACGCGCATCTGTTTGACATTGAATTGGAAGTTGTCGACTATTCTATCCATGGCCAACTACGTTGATAAATATGGCGAGGTGCTAGCGGCAATGGCGGCGTTACTAGCGTTAATTTAGGCGCCGCTACATGTAACGTTAATAAAGCACAAAGCGCCCTACTATATACATGTATACCTATAGATACACAACATAGTTCGGTAATTATTATATTGCCTAACTTTGGTAATTTTGGCATAAAACTATCAATATGCCCAGACCGTGGGGTCGATCTAGTATCTGAGGTATCTGATGAATCTTTATTCTTTCTTCAGAATTTACAGAGGATAGAATAGAATATGTCAGAACTACGGTTATGATTACAAAGATTTTGGAGCAGAAATTGTAATACAAGGCCTACTAAAGTTTGTTTTAACTGTTATTCTTTTTATTAAGTAATGGATTATATCAATGACATAAAATGTCCACCTCACACACTTAGTATATTTGACAGCAAATTAAAGAGGCAGGAGTATAATAATATCAGTGATGGAATGAAAACTTAATTAATTACAACAAATAACTTCTTAATGTAAGTATTAAGTCACTTTTGAGAACAGTTTGTGACTCAACTAAAAGTGGATTTCTTGACATCACTAATTCTTGCTTTATTCTGCGACCGATTCTCAGTATCCTCAAATAGTTATCCAAAACACGAGGTTTTATCTTAATAGAAAGCCATATACAGATTTTCGAATTTTAGGTAAACTTGAAATCTGAAAGATCTGAAATTTTTTATTTCCGTCAAACGAGACTAAAACACAAGAGTGCGACCATATTTGTAATCAGAACCCTCAACTTATCCAAAACACTGGATTTCCTCTTAATACAAAACCAAATAAAGATTTTCAATTTTTTAGATAAACTTGAAGATCTGATAAATCTGAAATTTTTAATTTTCATCAAACGAGACTGAAACTCAAAACCGCGACCGGATTTGTAACCAGCGCCATAACATTGTCCAAAACACGAGGTTTCATCTTAATGGAAAACCAAATTAAGGTTTTCGATTTTTTAGCTACAGCTGAAGATCTGAATCTTTTTATTTCCGCTGGAATTAAAAACTGCGACTGAATTTGTAATCAGTATCCTCAACTTATTCAAAACACAAGGTTTTATCTTAACACAAAGCCAAATAAAGATTTTCGATTTTTTAAGCAAACCTGAGGATCTGAAAGATGTTAAATTTTTTATTTTCATCAAACAAAGCTGGAACTCAAAACTGGTACCGGATTTGTAATCAGCACCCTCAAATCATTGAAAATACAAGGCTTCATCTTAATACAAAGCAAAATAAAGACTTTCGATTTTTTAGTGATATGAATGATCTGAAATTTTTGATTTTCGTCAAACGAGGCCGAAACCCAAAACTGCTACCGGATTTGTAATTAGTACCCTGAAATTATCCAAAACACGAGTTTTCATCTAAATAGAAAGCCAAATAAAGATTTTCGATATTTTAGGCAAGCTTTGGGATACGAAGGACCTGATTTTTTTTTTATTTCCATCAAACTCAAAACAACGACCAGAGTTGTAATCAGCAGCCTAAAATTATCTAAAACACAAGGTTTTATCTCACTAGAAAGCCAAATAGAAATTTTTGATTTTTTATGTATCTGACCGTTCTGAAATTTTTGATTTTCGTCAAACGAGACTGAAACTCAAAACTGCGAGCAGCAAATTATGCGATTTAAAAAAATTGATGATAAAAGTGTGTGAACATATTGTTCGCATTTTTAGTTGCTGAGATTTCTTCAACAAATATAGTATCGATAGGGAAAAAGTATATACCTAATAAGACATCTCGAATTTTGGGGAAATTTTATTATGATTCTTTTGCTAATCAATATACTACGTATTTTTTTAACCTGTGTGACTTATTGTCTATTGACTGTAACATATTGTACACATACTACTTATACAATCATACTTGAAAATAACTGCCTTCACAAATATGTCTTAGTGACTGCATGACCTTTGGAAAGTTTGGCTTCTTTTACGACTGCTTTGTTACAAACTTTTTTTTAGCAAATAACCCAAATATCACATTACTCCAAATGCCAGTAAACCAATCTGCAACTACAAGTTATCCTTAACAAGTAGATATTAAGGGTTTTGACACACTTTGCGCAAGTATCGTCCATAAACCCCGAGTCAAGCATTAGAACCATCGGAAAAAAAACTCCTATACTCAACGTAATAACTATATTTGGAGAGTAAATCGACTCTCTAGATTTTATAAAGCAAATTGCAGTACTTCAATCTCCTATTACTTCCAGCTCGGCGCTCGGTCGATTTTAGTTAATAGTCTATCGCAGTCGTGCCTAAAACGTGGTTTTAATCCAATTATTGGCCATCGCACGAACGTGACGTCACGAGCGCTGCTTCGTCGCGTCGGTGGGTCGCTCACTCCTAGCGACCTCTCATGTTTGTATTTCGTTGTGCAAATTCGCACATTGTTAATGTTATAGGGATGGCCAAGAATTGAATCAGTAATAGAAGTAGCAGTAGTAATAGTGATGAGGGGAAAGAAGTACACTGAATCAAAGAAATGCATTATCTTGACCAAAAATTATTTTCAAAGGAAGAAATATTATCTTGAGTAATAGGAAGTAAGTAAGTAAGTTTTGCCAACCCCACTGAACCAATCACTGAAAACACTAAAATTCTACACCCTAGAAAGCTCCTTGTCGAACCTACCAGACCTCCTGACGAAAGTCAGTATGTCCGACCATTTCGCTGAATATAGTGGCTCCTTCCCAAACTCCGTCGTGCCAAATATCTGAACCCTAAGGTTGCGATAAACTACACATCTGTCCAGGAAGTGGAACGCTGTCTCGTCCTCCTCCCAGCATCTGGAGCAAATGGGGTCCCCTACCACTCTCATAAGTGGCAAATGTCTATTCAGCCGGCAATGGCCAGTAAAAACCCCACCAGAACGTTGAGCGTCTCTCTGCCTTTATTCAAAAGCCATTGCGTTCGGCCCCTATCAGGGCCTGCTATGAATCTTTTAGCTTGCCTGCAGTCGTCTCTCTCTAACCAGGATTTCGCCAGTTCCTTGTACGCCCAGTTGTCAAGGGCCACATTGACTTGGTGTCTGCTAATTCCCAGCATAGGTTCTGGGCCGATGAAGGAGCTGCTGGCCCCTATCCTAACTTAGCGGTCCGCTCTCTCGTTACCCGGTATACCAATATGTCCGGGGACCCACAGCAGGGTCACCTTCTTATGGCTTGCTAACTTCAGAAGGGCGGCCTCTCATGTTTGTATTTCGTTGCGCAAATTCGCACATTGTTAATGTTATAGGGATGGCCAAAATCGAATATTTTATTTCAGTCAATGCATCGGAAAATTGAGTCAGTAATAAAAGTTGCAGAAACAGTAGTAATAGTGATGAGGGAAAACAAGTAGGTATACTGAAAAAACCTTGTCTTGATCCAAGAAAATGCTTTATCTTGACCAAAAATTGCCTTCGAAGGAAGAAATATTATCTTAAATAGTAGTAAGTAAGTAAGTAAGGCTGATGTCTAAAGTGCCTGTTAGCAGTGAAGAATACGGTTTACCACTCAATATCAAGAAAACTAAATTTATGGACCACACTCACCGTACATTAAAATCATGTCCACCAGTTCATTATTGTTATAAGTGTGCTCCATTGTTGCTGTTTTTAAAGTTCGATCGTCAGATGTAACAAGTCAAGCACTCTCGTACACTATGTCACAGCAACGCGACGTATGACGAACTGCTCTGCTCAGCATTCATGGGTCTGTGAGAACCCCCACCAAAAGGTTGAGCAATATTATCTGCCTTTTTGCTTAAGCCTTAGCATACGACAGGTGTCCGGATCAACTATACATCTTTCAACTTGCTTTGGCCTGACACCTACTACAAGCTTTTGATAAGAAATCAAACTTGTCTACTTTATATTGATCAGTCTTTTAAGACAATATATTATGTATAACTTCAATAATTTTGCATCAGATTCACTCGATTCCAGTCCACAATAAATAGGATTGCATTTTGGCCATCCCTAAAGCGTGCCCTATTTATATTTCGCTGATCCAGATCATTGTGTTAAATATCTGGACCTTGAAGCAGCAGTTTGCCCAGGAAGTGAAACAAAAGTTCTCCTACCATCATCTAGAGCTGATGGGGTATTCTTTGCTGTCGTAAGTAATAAGTATCTGCTAGGCATTCTGTGAGCGACTATCTGCATCTATTCAAAAGCAAGAGTAGTTGTCCTAACAAATACAAACTTGTCAACTTTGAGTCTGACGGCTAGCCCCTTCACTTTAATAAAATGACATAAGATTCATTCGATTCTAGTACCTATAGGATACATTTAATAGATTCTTTTGAATTTTTGGCGATCTCTAATCATATTTCGTTGTCCAAACCAAATCCTTGTGTCAAATATCTGAACCCTGAAGCAGCAGTGAAACGAAATTTTGTTCTTCTAACAGCAGCTAGATCAGTTGGGGTATTTCTAAGTGAAGTGAAGCTTTCAGTGCTTTAGTAATTGCCCGCTAGATACTTCCTTTGACTATATTTTTAACACCAAACATATCCACTTTAAGTTTGACAGTTAGGCCTTTCACTTCAATAAAATGGCATCAGATTCATTCTATTTTAGTCCTAATAGGGTTACTTTAATCGAACTCTTCAAGATCGATGATCGATTCTTTTAAATTTTTAGCCATCCCTACCCCGTACCCTATTTACATTCCGTCGTCCAAATTCGCAGACTGTTCATAATAATGCGTCAACTGCTGCAACACTCGTTTAACTGTACCCCTTCTACTAAACGAGGGTGAATTACAGTCCGGTCGTAAATATGAGGGTTGACAATTGGGGACTGATTACTCTTTAGTTTGTTGAATGGCTCATCTAAAGGCTTTCGATACGGTGGTGCACGAGAGGCTACTGGTCAAGCTTGCTGCGTAATACCTAATGGCTGATTGAGTCCAGGCCAATGCGTGGTGTCATAAAAAGACTTGGCTTGACCGGCGTTTGTTCAAAAATTATCACTATTTGAGGTGAATTGAAGACGATTGAAGATAGTAGATCGATGAAAGCGTAGTACTAAAAAAATGTATATATAATGCAGGTGAGAAACAGACCTCTTGAAAGAGATACCTTATCAACAAACAACAATCATCAACGTGACCACCATCATCATCATTTTTATTCATCTTTTGATACATATCAGTATCCACCCATGTAAATTGTAGTATGTTCTGACACGTCACGTTTTTCAAAACATTTAAGAACCATTCAGGATTTTATTTTAGCAATTGTAATATCTTCTGGGAAGTTATATAATACCTTTGATATCAATAGATTGGAGAATATGGAAATTGCTTCATATTTAATCAAAGTATTGCTGTTATCTATAAATCTGCAAATTAAACAAGTGACACATGACTGATCAGGGTCAGCTTGAGGTCTGGGTAATTCTGGTCATTACATTTGAGATTTTAGTAAGCGAATATATACTGGACAGATTAGAGATAGAGGTTTTCATCATGGTCAAAACGCAGTGACCTGTAGTTCTAAGCACTGATGTCTGTCAAGCACTATCCTTAACAGTTGATTCAAATCGCATTGAAATCTTGACACAGCCAAAAAGGTCGTAATCTTGGTCTTGATTTTTCTAGTCTTTATTCCAAGATGTTAATAATAAGGTGTTTCTCTCAAATAATTTGATTATCTTCTCTATCTTTATCGTTACTAGATTTCTATCATCTCGCTTCATTTTCTTGCATAGTCTTTCAACTTTACAGCCTTATAATCGTATATTAGTATGCTTTTTTCTAGTTTCTATACGTATATTTTTGTTGCAAAAAGATCCTCGTTCTTTTCAAATGCTAGTTTGGGCAGTGCAATGATGTTTTTCTGTTTCTTCAGTTTATCCAGATAAATAAAGGTATTGGAAATATAGCTGTGTCGAAATATACTAACTTATACCTCACTTATCTTAACGTTCAAAATTTCCAACTGTTAGCTTTTTAATCATCTTTGTAGATTCGATTAAAGTACATGTACCCTAACCTTACTGTTTGCACTTTAGCTAGTTCCTGTTACTCCCACACTGACTATATGGTCTCTGTGACCTATCAAGGCAAAACAGGACAAAAAGGACCCGACAAAATTGCATTTTCATTACGTTCTGTAATAACTTCATTGTCTTGCATACGTTTCGTTAGCTCTGGCATAATAATGCATCAAAGGTTCCAGGTGAAAGTAAGCGCTTTGACCGAGGAGAGGTGCAGTTCACTTCGTGATGCCAGTAAACTTATTGGTTTCTCATTTATGAAAATTAGCAGTATATATGCACCTTATTAGTGAGCTGAGTTCATCGCTGTTTTCACCTGTTATAAAATGTCTTGATAGCAAGTTTTGTGGGTTTTGGCAAGCACCTTTAACCTCAGCGAAGATTCGAAAGGAGATTTACCACTTTTACGTTAGAATTCATAAATAGGGCATTCCATTCAAACTTATGACGTAAAATTGGTAAATCTGACAACAGTGATGTTAGCGTTTTTGAATTCTGTATGTTCAGAATCCCCCTAGTATTGAATTTCACCTCTCCAGCTGTGGCGGTTTTGGAAATATTTAAGCGTTCCGGTACCGTTTACTGAAAAAAGCGGTGTTGCCGTTTCTCAGTAATTAACAGAAACAAAATTCTGAAATTGTGAGGTCTTACTAAGTTCGACATGTGCAATTCATTACAATAAAAATAAGTAGAGGACACTATTTAAAATAAATTAAAATCGGGAATATTTGTTTAAAAATTTGGAAAAATAATTTATAACTTGGCAACGCCGCAAACGTGAAAAAAAATTACAAGGCGGGATAGGGTATTAGTAGATATTTCGATTTAAAGTAAAACATACAGGGTGTTACATTTAAAAAAACAAAGTAAAATTACCTTCAAATTACCTTAATTTAAAATTCTGCCAAAAACACACTGTAGATGCAAATTGCTAGTGACATCCAAAATTATATCCACTTAATGTTGAAGTAACTCGTTGTATAATATTATTGAGAAAAGTTAAAGGAATATATCAATTTGGACGTATTACTTGCGGCCTTGCAAATCCGGAAATTAATAGAAAATAAATTATAACTTGGCAACGTCGCAACCGATCCCAAAAATATTTTAGGGTTAAATAGAGATCAATGATGGAAACTAGAAGAATTTAAGAAAAAGTTATAGTTCCCTATAAATAAAATCAAGTTGATCACTACCCTACTTTCCCGCAACACCCTGTATATTGCAAAATATTTTTACAATATGCATCTTAAGTAACCAAATAACTTTTGTTTTTGACATTTCTTTCTATCAGGTATACCTTGCGAGATATCGAAGAATTACACACTAACTGGACACCCTGTATAGCTGTCGAGTCTTGTGTGAAGTGACTGTATGTCTATAATTCCTCTGTTCCCTCAGTTTCTGTCTATAGTAAGCCTAATTATTATTATTATTAAACCTTCTGAATCATTCAAACTACACCTATGGCAGTTCCTAATGGCCGATGCCTGTCAAGTGACCGCTACAATTGGGCCAGACAGAGACGGCAAGACAGAAGACCGCAGTCTGTGGAATCCTGACAAGATCGCGATATGAAAAATGTATCAGCGGCTGGAACTGATTGGCCGAGGAGCGCCGTTTTTGCGGCGTCCGCTGTCCGTCTGTCTGTTTGTCGGTCGGTGCGGTTTCATTATCCCGGACATCGGACGCCGTGAACGTGTACCGGGCGCTCTAGACGTCTTTTTGTGCGACGGTCCACGCGGTCCGAACGGCATACCGGACCCGTACCCCTTTTAGAAATTAATTAAAATAGCCAAATTCCTTTTATAATTTGACACTCGTTGAATTAATCAGGCTGCCTTTATTCGGACCGGTGGCACTCTCACTCTTTGTTGTATGGTCTCCACACCTTTAAGTTGGCTCAATGAGACTCATCTAATGTCGGCTTGCCGTTGAACGGACAAAACAATAACAAACCACAAACTCCTGTCGAGGAAAAAGAAACTGCGAAAATTCGCAAACTTTTTGAACACTGACGTGTTTTGCGACAGTTCGGGTCCCGCTCGGAAGCGGTATTTCAAAAGGTATCGATATGTTTTGAAACTCGATTCTCTGTGATGGAAACGGTTGTGTTGTGTTTCTTGAAAGTGTTTGACTATATTTCGTTTTGCTGCCCAGATTTGTACCAAATAGTTTAGCAGTTATAGTTTAATATTAATGCCGTTTATTCCAGCAGAGCACACTTTCATTACAGATAAATCAAACATACGCAATTTTCTGAATCAGCGGTGTCGCATAACTGAAATTTGGTTCACTCACACTTCTGGTATAGTTCGTGATAGTTACTGAAGATTTACTGAGATTTTGCGTAAGTACATTAAGCTTTGATAACTGCCCCCAGTGGCAGGAAACCTTAATTGCTAATCGATCTTTCACAGAAATTAAATCTCTGAAGTTTGCTTTTTCTTTACAACCTTTTTGCCAATTAATATTATTAGATCTTCAAAGTCGGAGGTAGACATTCTCAAAAAACTACAAAAGGAGGAACATAGCTCTTCATGCAATCCCATGCCATCGTTTTGGAAATCATTCATCAGTTGTGCAGCGCCATCATTTATTCGTCTAGATAACAACGATCACACCCATTATCTCTGTTAGTGTTGTCTTCTCCTAAAATAATAGGATCTTTATATAATAAATCACCGGTACATTCTAAAGTACACAAGTCACTTACTCTTTTCCCAAAGATCGGAGCACAAACCAGCCAAAACCAAGAAAAAGAAAATCATCTTCTCGAAACATTGCTTGATGATTATTAAAAAGTATGTGTTCCTGACCAATTGAAAAGGACGGAAAACAAAACCGAAACTCGACCATAATTTGGTCCGCATGATGGAAAAAAAAGTTTGTTTCAGTGTTGATTTTGTTTCTTAGGTTCCAGAAAACACAAACAAAACATAAACTTAACTATCCGTTTAGTAGAAAACCGGCATAACACCCAAATAAATATATAAACGGAGGAAAAACTTATTCTACTTAAATACGATTTTATTCTTGTAATGAGTTTAAAGCTTTTACTCAATCAGTAATGTACCTGTATATGTATATGCAGGGTTGGTCCTACTCTACATATAATTTTCGTAAGTTTGTTTTCGATACATATTTCTCTTGTTATTAAATGTTCTGTATGTTTGATTTGCAATAAATACTGTATTTAGTATACTACTAGCAAGTGAAATCCGAACACAGAAAATAATAATGAAAAAGTAGTACTTATGGGGACATTTTGCGCCGTACGTGAGTCTTAAAGGTAAAAAGGTGATAATTCACGAATTTCCAAAATTATTTAAAATAAATGTAGTCAAGTTGATTGACTCAGTACTTCCCACGCATTCCGATGATACCAGTTTTATTATTTTCCCACTGCATGAAACTATAGTCTAGATGCCCTGAATGAACAAAAAGTGTTACATGTGTACTAGAGATGGTATTGCCAAGCTGTGTACAAATTTTCAATGCAAATACACCTTTTTTTCTAGGTGTTCGGACTTCACTGGACAGTAGTATATTATTATTATTATTATTATCCTATAGCATTGAGTAGAGTACAAGTACTATAAACTCAAATATACAAGAATATGGACAAGACAAACAGAATGAAAGACTGAATTACAAAGAAAATAGAAAATAGTCACAAGGCGCTGCACCACCTGTCATAGTTGTTTTTAAAATTATTGATAGAAGCTGAGTTCACCACGTAGGAAGGCAGGTTGTTCCATGCGTCGAAAATCGGTTGGACAGAAAACACTGACGAACTGAAGTGCGGAAAGCTTCTTTCTGCAACTTAAAGTTGTGGCCTCTGAGATTGCTTTGCGACAGGCGGTATAGATGAGATAGGTCTACAGTCTACATTTTATTTATGACTTTATATATTATAAAGAGGTCGCCCCGCAGTCTTCTGACAGCAAACGTTGATAGGCCAAATAACACACGACGTTCATCATAGCTTGGTCTTTGGATGCCAAAGGGAATCCACATCGCACGTCTTCATCTTCTAACAAGTTCTTGTCGCGCATGAGAGCTGGATCCCTACTAGGATCGGCAAATTCCAAAATGGGTCGCAAGTACGTTTTGTATAACAAGAAACAGGTACTAACGTCACATATATACAGGGTGGAGAATCGGGTGACGATAATATTTTTTTTTAGATAGCCCGTACCGAGTCCTATCCAAAACACCCCCATGTTAGAGATTTTCCAGTTTTTCCAAGAAATCGTCTAAAACAAAAACAAGAATGCTTTTTGGTTTTTATTTTTTTCCGCAATTATACAGTAGTATTAAGCCTATTTTAATATCCAATAAAGAGAATCTGTACATCCGAACAATAATTAAGTACATTTTGGGCCCAAAGATTGAAATCTCTATTTTTAGTCAGGAGACCAAAACCTTCAAAATAAAATTAAAAATACTTATGCCTGGTTCTGGAGCTTCAAACTAATCTTAAAAACCTTGCAAGACATTACACTTTATAAATAATGATGAAAAAATAGCTCTTATGGGGGCATTTTGCGCCGTACGTGACTGTTAAAGGTAAAAAAGTGATAATTCACGAATTTCCTAAATGATTTAAAAAACTATTATTTTACTTTATTATGACAAATTAAAGAAAAACTAATACACGATTGTCATTGATGTTTTAATGACTTTTAATAAAAAAAACTAATACCCAAATTGTGATTTTTGACGTATTTATGCTATGTACTATTAAGCTAAAGTAAGTTGTATGCAAAGTAAATAAAGGAAAGGAATAATAAAACTTTCTGACTACGAGTTCGTTGATAGTTTATGACAAGAGGTTTTCAAAATAAGCTCCGTTCACTTCAATGCATAAGCGACATCGTCTCATGAAATTATCTTTAAGCCGGCGAAACGCAGTTGTGTTTTCATTAATTTTCGTTTCACATTCGTCTAATTTCTGTCTGAGCTCCTCCATGGTGTTATTGTCACGAGCGTAGACGGTTTCCTTGTAATAGCCCCAGATGAAGAAATCAGTGGGGTTTAAATCTGGAGTACGAGGGGGCCAACTGATTGGCCCAGCACGACCAATCCACCAGTTTGGAAAGGTTCTGTCCAAGTAGTTGCGCACTTCCCTATCGGTGTGGGAAGTAAAAGAGATGGCGTATACTACGATGACGCTTCCCAGGTAATTCCGCCATGGAATTAAAAGTCAGATTGTTGTTTTATTATTCCTTTCCTTTGTTAACTTTCCATACAACTTAATTTAGCAGAAGTTCAATAACACATAGCAAAAAGCACAGGTATTAATTTTTTTTATTACAAGTGATCAAAACATCAATAATTATCGTGTTTATTAATTGTTATGAGTCTTTTTTTCAATTCATAATAAAGTAAAATCATATTTTTTTATATAATTTCAGAAATTCGTGAATTATCACCTTTTTACCTTTAACAGTCACGTACGGCTCAAAATGCCCCCATAAGTGCTATTTTTTCATTATGATTTTGAGAGTGCAATGTCTTGCAGGGTTTTTAAGATTAGACTGGAGCTCCAGTATCAGGCATAAGTATTTTTAATTTTATTTTGAATGTTTTGGTCTCCTGACTAAAAACAGAGATTTCAAACTTTGGGCCCAAAATGTACTTAATTATTGTTGGGATGTACGGGTTCTCTTTATTGGTTATTAAAATAGGCTTAGTACTGAGTATAATTGCAGAAAAAATAAAAGCCAAAAAGCATTCTTATTTTTGTTTTTGACGATTTCTTGGAAAAACTGGAAAATCTCTAATTTCAAAAAAAAATCATAACTCGAAAACTATCAATAATCGGTACACATACATGGGGGTGTTTTGGATAGGTCTCGGTACGGGCTATCTAAAAAAAATTATTATCGTCACCCGATTGGCCACCCTGTATACAAGTATCCTCCATGCCTTGTAGTAGCAGGCCACTTCTATATTGAACAATGTATGTCTCCATCTGCAACTTACTTCCCCTTGTTACGGCGATCCCCGTCTAGGTGGCTTTAGGCTTCCAACACAAAAGACGCATTTTTTATCGGGAATTTTGCACACAATACAAAGTTTTGCTCCTTCTCGTTAGATAGTTTCTATAAATAACGCATTCGGTGTTAAATATCATGCGGTCATGCATGAAAGTCGCCATAGCCAGCTAGGGTCTAGCAACCGGGCAGACTGGAGATCATTTACATAGAAATGTTTTCGAGTATATTTAAGGATGTAGCTCGTTTATCATGGGATCTCGGGGGATTTGATAAAAAGCCGGGTTTGTAGAGACCGTGTTAACACACACTGCCGGCATATGACTGCGTGGGTGAGCTGTTTGAATATACATTAGGAGCTGCAAACGCTGAAGAGGAAACTACCTATCAAATTTTTATAAATCAACATTAATAAAGACAGAAATCCTTAATTTAAAATCGTACCAGAAAATGTCGTAAAGCCGGAAGCCAGCGGGACCCGAACCCAGGACCTCCGGATGGGTACTTCGGCGCTCTCGCCAGTTGAGTTAAGGTCGCCATGTCGACTCAACCTCGAAAGCGCCCACTAGAATCGCGAAATCCTCTTGTCAGCTGACAGCTCTCTCGCGCCATTTTCTGGTACCACCAACGGGCCCGCATCTACGACATCAAGTGATCTGATGGGTCGGTATTGATCTCGGACCGTGCAAATATAGAGGTCTCTGTATACCAGCCCGAATGAGTCAATAAAAATTATTATTGATCGTCGTAATTGAAACAGACTTTACTTACACACAGAAAAAACCGTCGTTTTGTCAAAGACTTGGATTCAATGGGACATTACACTCAGCATTCTTCAAATACAGCGATGTTTTATCCAATGGGAAGTGTATAGTTGGTAACGAATTATATCGGATTGTCGATTCAACTACAAGATGTCATTGAATTCCAATGAATGATTCAATGACAGCCTGTCGTTGAATCGAATCTGTGTTTGGTAATTGATTCTAAAGTACTTCCTTTTCCTTGGACCAACAGACTTTATTGCGAGGACAGCTGATCGATTCGTTTGGATGTTTAAATGTGTGATTTTGTATGAAGTTATAAGGAGCATGATATAAGAATTAGACATAATCTTGCACCAGTTGTTGCATTTTTATCTGAAATATAACTGTCTGTCTAATCTAAGTACCTACATTCAACTGTGGGTGTTACCTCTTCTAAGCTCCAATTTCTCAGTAGGCCATCCATTTAATATATAGCTGGACACATTAAACCACGCAATTTCTGATGCAAAGAGCAAAAACGCGAGATGACACAACACGGCTAACACCGAAACAACACAACGAAGCAATCTCGTCCATGTTGGAGGGTTGGCGCCGATAATAACACTAAGATGATCCCCCTGTTCTTTCATTGGGGGCCATTGAATTCGATATATGAGGTTGTTGTTACGAATACTACTTACCAATTTCTTTAACAGTATAGGCAATGTTTTGAAAGCATGGGTAATAGTTACCTTTTGAAACAAAATTTTTATCAGACGAATTATCACGAACTGCTGTTGCAGTAATAATTTTTGTACATCGAATAGATCGTATTATTTGCTTAAATGAAACATAGGGTAAATTTCGAAAACAAAAGGATGTTTTGATTGCATTATATGTCAATACTGGTATTAGAAGGATTATACATATCGTTAGAACAAATATAAAATTATTTTGAATTTATTGGCGTACCTGTGATCACTTCGAATATAAGGATTAAATTCTTTCAATGACACGGATTTGAAACAACTGTAAATATATTTAAAGCGATGGAAAAACATCCAATTCCTAGCAATGAATTGGAAACGCGACAGTATTTTTTTCTGTGTATGTTTGGGCCGTTTTCTCTATTAAAATTTAGAACAACTATATTTAGCAGAATTTCTGACATGTCATAATAGTACTTGTACTCATATCTGTGTTACTATTACCACACCCGTGGGTTGTTCTCGTATAAATTAATTGTCTGGCCGGCTTTAAAACTGTGCCTCGTCGGCGTTTTCTATTTTTTGCAATCCGTTATCTATTTCCCAGCGAAAATTTAATCCGCCGTGCTACAAATTACCAGCTAGCTCTATCCGACAGCAACACGCACAAAAAATGCTATTTACAGGGTTTCTATAATGAAAACAAGCCGCATCGTTAACATTTATTCACGGTACGTAAAACGTTTCATCCTTGCCCGTTTGCAACAGTGGTGGAGCCCTACACTTGGAACCCGTGGCCCCTCCCTCAACGAGATTGGCTACAACGTGCGTCAATTAAGAAAATTAATCATCTACGTACTGGTCGTCAAGTTTACTGTAATTTGAGCTCGGATGTAGCAGGCTCATATGAGAAGGATCTTCTTACGCTGTATCCACTTGCTCTGCTGCTGCTCTGTCTACACTTGACGCAGTCTAAAAAACAGAAATTCGACTCATTTGTGTCATTGCCTTAACGCGCCACTTCCAGCCGATTTTAACTCCAGCGCGCGGTTGATGACCTCTCACTTTTTTTTCGGTATACAAGCGGAGTCTGCTCTTCTAAGTTATCCTCTATAATCCTCTGCAGAACCGCTGCATTTCATCCCAAGGCGATCGTTCTTTATAAATCGGGAACCGAGCGGTACGACCGCATCTTTGTTCCCAACGTGTCGTATAAAAAGCAAGTTATAAAAAATGAGAAGGACGGGGCTCAATAATCAAATCGTCATTATGGATGATGACAAGTCCAGAAAATGTTAAAAGTGATGATATGGTAAACAAAGCATTTTGTGTGGGCAAATTCCGTCAGTTATGTATTAAAATAAATATAATATCATTGAACAATTAATATTTACTCTAATAGATTTTGCTAGAATGTATGAAACTCATAGAAAATGATATAATGCTCTTGAGAATATTTGTTTTTGTCGAAAGAATGTGGCCAAAAATATTTATAAAAAACGTTCATATCAATGCTTCCTTATTATGCTTTTTAATAAAATTTCCGGATCCGAAGAAAATGCTATCTCCTTTGAAGGCGATTTGGTTTTATACAATTTCTGCATATTTAATCGGAATCCTGTTGGATGTGGAGCATAATTGTGAATTCAGAACACCAAAAGCTATGATAAAAGTATATCGTTTAACATAACTTGACAGAAGCTTCAAATTATGTCAATAACTCCTTCTACAAAAATAAAATTGAATTCAAACATAGTATATTGTTTAACGAATATGTAATAGCTCAAGCAATCGAAGTTTGCAATAAGTGACTTATTACCATCGCCGCGAATTGAATATTATACTTTATCTACGACGGTAGGAAGAAGTAGATTGATTTAAATAAATAAAAATTATCAACTATTGACAATTTAACCACACTTTTGTCACTAAAAGCTACCTTTGCAAGTATTTAAGCGTGATATATTTAATGATTCCATCTTATAGCTGACAAATATTGGGTATCATTATAAGCTCGTACAATTTTTTGTTACGAAAATGCAGATAGTTCTGGAATCATCAACGTTTATGTAGCAGTAATATCAATGACCAAGAAGATGGTGTAATTGAAAGCAACATCCATAATCAATTATAAAAGGAACTATCATATACAAGAACTTCAAAATTTAAATGTATTGTCATTTATAAGATATATCCTTTAAGATAATCACAATTTGTAAAATAGTTACAGTTACCAGTACTGGAGCATAAAAATATAATATATGATTCACTCTGTTTGTTTATAGGTAATTTTTACCTGTTCATATGTAGTATGGTAATTTTATACAATGGACATAAGACGAATCTGAACCTAAATGGCGCAACTCATTTTTGTTCATCAAGTCCTAGCTAGTTTCAGATGAAAAGCATATTACACCACAGAGACTCCGATTATGTATCAAGTCCCACCAAAAACATTCGGAAACAAAATACCTATACCTAGTCCATATATTCAATGGTATTTATGCACATATCAAGTCCCTTTTAGCGGTATTTAAGTACAAGCAATTGACTTAGTATAAGAATAAAACAATCTCAAGTTGAAAAGTCAAATCAAAAAAAAATGAAGCTTAAAGTTCACTTTGCCAAGAGATCTATGGTATGGTAAGTCCTAACTAGATCCTGATTCAAATAGTGTTCCACATTGTTTAAGTCAAATCGAGAGAAATGTGCTAATGTGACGTTTGGAACTTCTAGACCATTTCGTGTAAAATGTTGGTTTTGTGACTGAATACTCTCTTATCCTGAGGTACAGATATGAAATATGAAGAACCGAGAAAGTCTACTTGACACCGCGTTTTCACACAATACCTCCGCTACGCGGTCTCAAAATGGCGACAGGAGGAGAGCATGCGAGGCAAAGAAGAAGAAGAAGAGTGGCGAACAAGCCTTGGTTGTCCGTCCAAAAAAAAGCATATATTATATGACTAAATTAGTGAGTTAACCTGAATTAAACTTAAAAAATACATCAAGATATACTAAGTATCTACCGGAGTCCTCATAGAAGATCCAATCTGAATTTGTGAAATTCGAATGCAAAAATGGGGAGAAATAATCAGCAAAGTCTACCTACCATTATATTTTTATATAAGTTACGATTCCTGAACACGGAACAGCTTTTTTTAAAAGACTCTTATAGAAATGTACAGTAGCAACAACAAGCCAAGAATGCATCGATACTACGTTAAATGAATATTTTATATCCTCGGCAGCGGAGCATCTGGATCTTCTTATATTAATGATGCGTCAGCTAGTTCTTCCTCCCCTCTAAGTCGGAATCACAAAGAGGGCATTTTTCTTCTCGGTGGAAACTTCTTTCTTCTCCTCTGCATCTCATCCTAAGGCGGTCGTCCTTCATACGTCAAGAACCGAGCAGTACAATCGCACATTTATTCCCAGGGTGTCTAAGGTTTGGAATGGACTGCCAGGAGATGTACTTATTGAACCTGGGGGTGTTGTCCCATTCAAATCCTGCATTAACAAACTTCCCCTAACATAACCGTTTCACAGCAGCCGTATTTAGGCTCTCTGGTATTTAGGCTCTGCGTACACGGCCAGCTCAATCAGGGGCGCCGGGTTTTGAAAATTCTTGTGGGTGCTCCGCCTTTTTAATGACAGAGCTACCTGTATTTTTAGTTGTTTATACCAGTATTAGCCTTACCTTTCCTTGTCGATTGTTATTTATCTGTTTACATGCACTACCATATAATTATTTAGTCTTTGCTGAGCCCTTAAATAAGTCTATATCCTTCGTAACGCGAAAACTGACCTTTCGGCGGTACTTGTCAATATTGGAATAGTTAAAATGATTTTTAATAATTTGATGACTGCAGGTATATCACATCTTTGGTAGATGCGCAATGAGTATTTACAAATGAAACAACATCCTCCACAGCATTGAATTTGTAATTTTTTGTTTGCGCAATATCTAAAAAAGCATATTTGGATGAAGAGTCAAACGATCCATATATCAAAGTCATCTCCATAAAAGTTTTTCACATGATTGCTGCTTGTATCATTATTTTTCTGAGTAAGAAATAGTTCCATGTTGCTCAAGGGTACATCATATGGTATCTTTAATAAAGTGCTGCTTAATACTACCTGCGACTTTATCTAATACTTCAAAATACAATTTTTGATAAAGGTCAGCTGCATTAGAAAATTCGTGTGGTTCGCTTGTAGAGTTGTCTATCCTTTTAGGTATTATCCGTATTTTTGGAGTTTTGGGTACATCAAATTGCAAAATACGAGCTAAATCTACAGCAGACTTCCAGACGTTTTCAAAATTTTCGTCAATTCTTTGGGACGATATAACTTCCTTGACTGTATTAATATTATCAATGGCTTTTTGCAGATGCAGAGATGCCTTCTGTAATGTAGCATTCAAAGCTTCAGTACGACCAAGAATTTCTATCAGTAAAAATTATTTTAGATACATAGTCGTGGGTAATCGGCACCCGCTATTTACCTCTCGTGGGTGCTGGAGCACCCGAGCACCCACGGAGTCGGCGCCCCTGTGCTCAGTTATAAAAAATAACAAATATCAAATTTGAAAACACATATGAAGAGAGTCTACTTGACACCGCGTTCTCACACAATACCCCGCAACGCGGTCTCCCAATGGCGACAGGAGGAGAGCATCCGAGGCAAAGAAGAAGAAGAAGAGTGGCGAACAAGCCCTGGTTGTCCGTCCAATTCCATCTCATTAGCGGCGGAAATGCCGTGACAGCGGAGCGGCTTGTCGTGCACCAGGGGCCTTATTCTCCGTCTCTTTCTCTCTCTCTCAAGGCACCCATGGAACCGGTTCCTCTGGCTGGCTGGTTGCACCAGCTCTTATTACCGCCACGCCACCCAATCCCGCCGCGCTGCTCGGCTATTCGATAAGGTTATCTGAGTCTTCAAGTGCCGGCCCAATACCCTAACCACCGTTAGGCTAAGGCCAAGTTTGCGGCCTGATCGCGGCGACAGAAACGTTAAGGCCCGGTCGCTATGTTGTAAATTCTGTACACATGGCCACGCTTACAAATCCGCGACAGCGTTTTTCAACTTCAATACAAAACCAAACTATGGAGAATAATGATCTCCTGTTGATTCTTTTGCAAGTTCCATTAAAACTGCTTTGTGCGATTGCCCAAAAACTTACCTATTGGCCTGAAATTAAAATTTTAACAATACCTATTGTGAATAAGGACTGTAATTTGAGCTGTATACTCTGATGGAAGGGTTACGCCTACCAACTATAAGCTGTATGTCTTTAATATACCTATCAAATAATTTTGTCCTTCATGTTCTACCTATAATTTTTATAATGACAAGAACATTTATACAGGCTGATATTTCATCAATTTGTAAAACAATGTACTTCTCCGAGAATGCAACAGTTTTAGTGTAACGCATATTTTCTGTCAGGTGCAATTTTTAAAGAACTGCAGTTTTGAGGAATATTTAGGATGGTGGTAAAATTGGCAACTTATCCTCTCTCACAAAATTGTAAACTTTCTTTGGCTGGACATAGAAAAGGTTTTAGCATTGAAGCAACACAAAACCTATTTGAAAATAGTGTGCCAAAATATTTTCTATTTGAGACCAACAGGATATTCTTAATGACAGTGGTAAAATCTAACTCAAATCACCAACAAACTATGATTTACTGATTTAAAGGACTGTCTATATTCATTGATACTAATACCACCTACATCTGATGTCTGGTTCATCGTAGTCAAACACTACAAAATAAAAATAAACGCAACCTGTTTCCTGCTGCCACTTCCACTTAAATGAACTCTCAACTTGCTTTGTAAATTTTCACTTAAGCTAGAAAAATTCACTATTAGGTCACTTTGAAGCTATTCTTGCTGGTCTTGATTCCCCTTCACTATCAAATCTTTTCGTAGGTGTGCCCAGATGTGTTCTATTAGAACTGTATTTTTCCGTGATATCTCGGAGGTGCAGAAAACATTGTAGGTACCACATTGTGCTTTAAAATAGGTCTTATCCTTGAAAATGTCTGTAAATTATTGTCTTTATTCTTATAAATACAACCAACCCTTACGAGGAATACCTTTCACCCACTTCTGTTTGAAATGCTCGTCTTGAGGAAAATTGAACAGCCTAATATGTCCTTTATTGGAAGCACAATTCCTAGTGCAACCTGGTACTGCACACTTTGCAGGCATCTTTTTATCTTTATAATTTCGTTTGTGCAGGTAAATAATTAGAAACACAGTCATTATCTCAGTGTATTTAAGAAGGAAACGGAGGGACAAAATATAATATCCACACGTCACAGACACTTGAGCTAAGTCCTTCATTACCCCTGCATGTAGGTAGTATAACAAGACATATGGTTTTTAGATATGTACGTACTTAAAGCATTTTAGCACTTTTTTAAACGTTTATATCTTCTGCACTTTCCGTAAGAACTCAATGTGGCAAACAATGAATTTTGTCGGGAGGTAAAAAAAATAGCCCAGCAGCAAGCACCATTCAGTTACTCATTAAAATGTCTAAAGCCTTCTCCATGTAACTGTTTTCCAATGACTTTTGGGCAGAAAACCCCTAGATCTGATTAAAACCCCATGGATATATTTTTTTGGCTATCTGAAGTCGCTTGTACATACACTTGTGACACTTGTGAATAACGTAACGTGTGAATTAAGCAAAATACATAGAGTTTGTCAGAATTTTTTAAGACATAGGTCACTTTGAACATTTATTTGGAAATTTAATTTATTGTTCTAATAACTTATGTATTTTAACCCTATGACTTTTTAGGTAAACCATTCTTTGTTTGTTCAGGAAGCGATTTTTTATTATTTTCCAGTGACCACCATCAGCAAAACAAAACACTTTAAAAAAAATGGCAATTGTCAAACTGATTCTCCCCAAAGTTGTTTCTACATTTTGAACTATTTACAAATTGGCTGAAATATTTTAATTGTATAAAAACTTACCCCCAAAATGTTTCATCATCTAAAATGTAGTGTAATATTTCTACTGTAAAAGATTTGCTTTTAACCTCTTTATTAAACGTATTTTGAACAGTTTTTCCAATATTTCTGAAACCTTCAGAAATTTCCAGTATTTCCATTGCCATGAAGATTAGAACTTTAGACCTTATATTATTTGAACCTCAGCCTAGCCATGAGGGACTTCTGATAATCTTAAAAAAAAACACCTTTCAATGCTGTGTCCGTAGAAGAATCACGTTATGCCTAGACAAATCAACGATTTGTGTAAAATTCTTTAAATCCCGTTTCTGATAACTTGAAAATGCCTGAAAGTATTCCATTTTCATTTTTCCACAGTCTACTGCCCTACAATGTTTGCCAATCTGCCTAACCTCTGAGTAAAGACAACATGATCCCACTGTACGCGATATTGATATATGGCGGCAACATATTAATAGCTAATGTTTAACTAGAAATATGAAACGGCATAAATCCCCATTATGTTTACGCAAGCCGGTAAATGTAATATGTCAATAGCTAATTGATGAACGAGAAGCGGTAATTATGTGATAAATTCCAGGTGAAACGCGTGCACCAGCGCCGATTTTAGTTTATATTGTATAAATCCTGCTGCTGTGGCTGCCACCGCGCAGCAGGATAGTGTGTGTACGTTGCAGGATGCAGGAAAATGTATGGGGAAACCACCGGTACTCTCTATCGGTGCCGGTACATGCTTTTGCTTGCTACCGATTTTTTTTAATGTCAATGACTGTGCAGATAACTGTTCATAGACGCATTCATTGCATATTGCCTACTTGAGTTAATTTCTCTAAGACCTGTATGACACTATATTAAATTTGCAATCAAATTTGCTAACAAATTTATCAAAAATGAGCGTAAAAATATGCAGGAGAATGGAAAGAAGGACCCAATTAGTCGTTTTTGTGGAAACTCTTCCCTGATTCCTTTTTTTATATCATCCGCCAAGTTTTCTCCGACACTAGTAAAACAACTGACAAATTCGTCAGATATTTCTTGCCTACTGATTCCAGAAATGTTATTTCTCTTATCAATTTGGTTAGTCAAGTCATGTATTACTGACCAAAGTTTTCTTGAATCTGATTTGTTGTTATGATTAAGCAATAATTTTGCTTCTTTTGTTAATTTAATAAAACATTTTTGTGTTCCTTCCGCTTCTGCTCTTTGAAATATTGGGGTAACACGTCAGTTCAAACCACCTCTGCTTACATTTCTCGAGCTGCTTTTACTTGCTACCAATTTTTTTTAATGTCAATGGCTGTGCAGATAACTGTTCATATAAACATTCATTGCATATGCCTAACCAAGGCAACTTCTTCAACTCAGATTGTATCCAAAACTGTTAATAGGTATAGGCGAAATGTAACTTCATTCATAGTGTCTTCAGTATTCAGTCAAAATCATCAGAGAAAGAGGCTACAAAGAGAACATATTAGATATTATAGAATGCTGAGACGTATTAGGTACCCTTCTGCAGATATCCTGACTGATATAAAATGAAGCAGTTAAGACACCAGCGGCAGACGATGAGGCATGTAGATTAGGGACACAAATTATAGTTGCAATACATACATTCCTCAATATTCTACACAAGGCATAGCCTTCTGAGTGGCACTGTTTGTATCACTGAGTACAAATAAAGTAAATAAAGTAAAGAACTTGTTGTATGAATGAAAGGTGACGAATAATTGTAGATCTTTTCTGTCTACAAACACACACATTGCTACTGCACTGAATTTTGACTGTAAGAAACTGTTTGTTAGCTTGGATCACGAAACCTGGACCCCTGGAGCGCTGTACTTTAAGGAAGCCTTTATGGTGTGGTTCACAGATAGCTCAAAAATGGAAAATGAAGAAACCGAAGGCACTATCCTTGGTCCAGGATGTCAAAAAATAGAACCTCTAGGTGCAACGACTACAGTTTATCGAACAGAGGTTTACGTCAGTAATCTCTGTGCTCGAGTAAACCTAAGAAAGAGTCTAAAGAATGCAACAATAAACATTTTAACTGACCACCAGGCAGCTCTAAAAGCTCTTGATTCTTACACCTGTGAGTTAGAACCATAGCGTACCTTGGGGGGCCACCGTATAAAAGTCTGTTTGACGGCCCTTAAGAAGGGTAAATATTTCTCACAAAGGAAAAAATTGTGTTGGGGGATCCCGGGCAACGGCAATTCTTTATATATTTTTTTAATTGATACTGCAGATACAGGGGTAGCTAGGCCCCTGCTGTGGGTTTAAACGTGTCTGCACTTTCCAGGAAAACTTCAAACAATTGCCAAAAAACCAGATTACTGATGGGTTTGCCACGGCATGAGGGAATTGTAGGCAATAGTTGCGTTTTGTTGCTCGATTCCAGCTGACCTAGAACTGTCAATATCAAAGAAATAACCGTTTTGTGATGGATTGTTTTCGTTCTGGCCATTCCTGTGACCCCGAATTAAAACATGGAATTTTGGGAGGGAATCAAATATGGACAGTGACAGCTGACTTCTGTCCGACTTTTGCTGCACAGAACAGCAGAGAATCACGAGAGATTAGATTGAAATGTCACTCTACAAATCATCCGTTAAGTTACTAACAGTTCCAGCAGTTCTTGGAATTGTAGGGTTTGTGGAAAAAAACGCAGCTAATGAAAAGCAGATGAACTTGTTAAGAAGGGACGTAAAATCCGCTTTATAGAACCTGAACCTCCATGTGGAATTATGAAAAGCCACTAAAACAAGAAATTAGATCGATACGAGGAACAAAAAAAGACCTGGTATTTGGAAAACATTACAACACAAAGACAGGCGAAAAAGTTTACAACTATTACGTCAATAAGGGACAAACAGGCTATATGGTTTACCAAGGAGGATCTAAGGATCCTTACTGGTATATATACAGAACCCCCCTTTTGAGTTATCACCACAAAATTGAGGTGTCGGAGGACAAAACCTGCCGACTCTGAAAAAAAAGGAAAAGAAACAGTATAACACATTCTCTGTGACTGTGCCGCTGCTTGCACTGCAGACTACAACGTCTGGGAAAGGTGACACAAGACCGTCAGGAATAAGGAACGCAAACCTAAAAACTGTTTTAAGATTCATAAAATGCCTAAAACTTTTTTAAATGTTCATTAAGAGCTAATCGGGATAGATCCTTACAGACTAAGAGTTCAGCTGTATTTGGCCCTCCAGTAAAGAGCCTGAATTAAACCTAGTACGTGCAGTGTTGCTTCAAACAAGCCCTGAGACGATCTCTACAATATTATTGAGCACCTGAATACTACCTAAGTATAAAAATAAAAATCGCAGAAAAGCTAAACACACAAGTAATATTTATGCGTTTACGTATTTCTACTTAAGCATTACCTGTTAATATGATTACCATGATCTGGCCATAAATCAGCCAGACAGATTATATCTCACTGCTGGGCCAACGAGAAGAATGAGAATGCTCAGTAATTCAATAAATAAATCAAATTTATCGGCCGACCGTTCTTTCGCGGGCGCGATTGTATATCTGCTAATTATATTTCGTAATATTCGCGTATTAGCATTGTAAATGATGAGTAGTGAGCAAAACGTTCGTAGCCCGGTGAGTGTAATTGATATTTGCAAGCCTATCCGACGGGTTGTAACTTACGCTAATGTACTATTATTATTTAAATCTACCAATGAGCCTCGACTGTTGTATCTTAACTGTGTTTTGGTTCACACGTTAGGTTGATTGCGTCTGTAGGTTCAACCATTTTTCAGGTGGGACAATATGCTATAGTTAAGGGGCCTGGATATACGCCATTTCGAACAGAACTCACTTGTTTTTCAAACTACTGACACGGTATTTCAAAAGGTGATAGCTAAGATCTCAATGAATGACAACTATTTGCGATTTTCACAAAAAAGTTTTTGAGCATGCAAAAAAGCTCGCAAATGCAAAGTTATAAATTCTTCAAAAGTCTGTAATTTAACAACCAAACACAATCTCAAAAAAAGGCCAGATAAGTGACAAACGCAAGCTTTCTTCTTCAATTTGCTTTTTGAACATTACTGTAAGTTTAAAGGTAAAGTGAGGAGCTTGGAAATGCGAAATTCATTTTCATAGTGACCTTTGGACCTTACCTTTAGACCTTACCTTTGAATTTTTTATGTCCCCTCATCTTAGACACACACACACTGATGAAAGGGGACAGGCTAACACGGGAATGCGTATTTTCTTGGATTCTCAATTTGGCCGCTATACCCTAGACCCTTAAGTTGGGCTCAAAGTATATATACAGTCGAACCTCTATAACTCGAACTTCAAGGGATATCGAAAAATGTTCGAGCTATAGAGAGTTCCAGTTAAAGAAATATCACACATATTTCGAAACTATTTTTTCATCCAAAAAAGTTCGAGTTATAAAGAGTTCCAGTTAAAGAAACATCACATATATTTCGAAACTATTTTTTTATTACATACACAGAACATATGTTCTAAAAAATTAAAGCAAATAGTAATACAGCGTTAGAATCTCTAATTTGAAATATATTATAGTAAAACACGAAACTTATTTTTTACATATTGTAATGTTCACGAACAAAAGGCAATACAAAGCAAAAACGGCTCAAATTATTTGAAAAACTACCTAATTTTGAAAATAACCAGTTATCAAACATTGGTTAAATGTCTTTTTTGGCGAAAGATTCAATCTTTTCCCTAATTTTAAAGATTAAAGATAAATCGTCACTATTGGCGGCCTCATTCATTGACAAAGCCAGGTGGATGGTTTCAATTGCTTCGAAAACACCAGCATCATAAGGCTTTTTTCTTGGTGTTCCTTCACTGTCATCTTCATCATCAGATTCCAACTGGTTTTCCACGTCATCCTGTTTTTGACTTACACTTGCCAGGATTTCGTCTTCAGCAGGGTTTTCGCTTGACACTACATCATCGTCTAAATTCATAAATTCATCGAAAGAGACTTTATCATCAGAATTCAAAATTTCTAAGCATCTATTAAAAGACTCTTGGGTATTTAAGGTTACCCGCTGCTCAATAATTAATCAAAAGTTCGACTTATAGAGGATGTAACTAATGATTCGAGTTATAGAGGTGTTCGAGTTATAGAAATTCGAGTTATAGACAGAATACATGATGAAAGTATTGGAAATGTACAGGGACAGGGACAGTTCGAGTTAAAGAGAGGTTCGAGTTGTGGAGGTTCGACTGTGGTATTTTCCACAAGTGGTTTCTCAGACGACAATGTCCTGTCAGCAGTGTGCTTTCCTCTCTGCTCATTCTGAGATGGTTTTCCTGGCAGTAAGTACTCTTTGCAATGCCCGCAAATGGTTATGGTCTTAAGAACGCAGATTCAGTTTCGGTACTGTTTTTGCTTGTTCCAACTTTATTTTGGGGATGAGTTTTGAGTCAACCCGTTTGAGGCTCAGGGCTTTCAGATCAGACTGATGATCTGAAAAGATTTTCATAGATATTTATTTGTCAGCGATCGTTTGCTCAGCTCTATGTTCTTAGATGGACATACTGGAGAAGGTATTAACCTCAATAGATCAAATAGTGACTATGAAGGTTCACTCGACGTCCTGCTCACTTCAAGTATATAACTATACTAGGTTTATTTTTGTAGTTGTTGCTAAATTGTTCTTCGTGTGCTATTCTTTACGCCTAAGCAGCTACAAAGACAAAGCCTCAATATTAAACATTCTTCTCTTGACTTCTGCTCTAGACTTTATCTGGTGTAATGATTTGACGTATGGTATAGGTACTGAGTAAATAAATGCCTGTATTTCTCAGGACCTATAGTTCTGCTAGTTCCATTCTCTTTATGTGTTGCCTGTTGCTTCCGCTAGCTTCTTGGAATATTCGTTTTTCTGACAGATTTTCTTTAACATGACGTACTTCTTCTGCCAGCCTCTGTTGTGTGTTACAAATATTCTTGGTTAGATCGTCCAAGGCCCGAATGACTGCATTCTTCATTGATGTTAAGTGGTTTGGGCCATAATGCATGTGCATTGGTTTTCTGCATACCTTGTTGGTATTTGAGAATTTTTTCTCATTATCTAGTCGTCCTAAAAGGATCTTGGTTTCACTAGCTTCTTAAGATACGCGTTCTTTGGCAGATCTTTAATATGACATAATTTTTCTTCCAGCCCCTTTTGTGTATTCCAAGTGTTCTTGGCTCGATCAATAAAGGTTCGAATAGTTCCTTTCTTCATTGATGGTGGTGTGGTTTCAGGCATAATACAGATACTGTCCTGTGTGTGTTGGTTTTGTGTACTCTTTGGTTTCTATTAGTATTTCCTCTCATTACCGAAACATCCAAGAAAGGAAGGCTGTTCTTGTTCTCTTCTTGTTTTGTGAATTTTATGTATGGTTTCATGTTGTTGAGGTGCAAATAGAATGTTTCCAGTTATCTGTCTCCACGGTTCTAGTTTAGGAACATCATCCACATAGACATAGCGAAGCTATAATATTGGTTTGACGTTTGAGCTTTCAATGACAGTTGATTCGATCTATTCCGTGTCAAGCCTAGCCAGGACTGGTGATCCCATGGGTATCCGTTCTTCTTGGGTGTTATATTTATTGAGTAATTTATAAATATTTCTTCAAACGAGTTGACACACACCGTGAAGTGAATGGAAAGCAATGATTTTTTAATGTATATAATTATTGATTCCACAGTGCATTTTAGAAGCACAAGGAGGTGTACAATCGATCTACACATAATGAAAAGGAGTGCCTGAGATATAGCATACTTCATGCACCGCAAATGGTGGATTGTTTATTAATAGATACCTCAACTATTAATTTAAACAGTAATTAGCAGCTTCTTTGATTGGAATTTCTAAGACGAATATATTTTCTGTTCCGCAACTTTTATTTTTTAAACTCCATTTGCGTGTCGGTTCATCTATTTCAACATTTATGGCAGTATACTTTTTTTGAGGACTCAAAAATTAAAAAATCTGTCAAACATTGCTCCTGTATACTTTTCGAGGTTGTGTTGTTTTAAGCATGGAACTTTGAAACAGGATGTGTTTTTTTCTTGAAACAGGTTTCTGTTTGGAACAGGGTAGAACAGGTGTTGCTCTATGCGTTTTCCTGTTTTGAACAGCTTAGTATCACGGAACAGCGCATGAATGCAGTGATGGACAGATCCGTGCCAGTCATCGTCTGTTCCTCTTTCTGTTCCTGTTTCAGCTACACATGTTCCACGCTGCTCGTCGTTGGCTTGCCCGAGATTGCAGATACGAAATAATTCGGGATTTTTTAGTAACAAACAAAACTTATCTTTTGTTTTGTGCTTTTTTGAGTTGTCATTCATAGTTAGAGATGGGTTTCTTCTTCTTAGGGTGGCATGCAGATTCCTGCGTAGGCGTTCATCCTTTCTCTCGTCAGATCATCCTATTTATTGCAGCCCTCTGTAATTCCTGGAAGTCGCTTATTCTTGTCCAGTGACGGATATTTCTCAGCCATGATAGCTTTTTTCTTCCAATTCCTTTTTTCCCACCTTCGATCTTACCTTGAAGAATGAGACGCAGGAGGTGATAGCGTTCCCCACGCATTATGTGGCCTAGGTAAGCTATTTTCCTCTTTCTTATATACTCAAAAAGTTCTCGTTCTGCTAACCCAGCTCTCTGGAGAACGTTCTCATTTCTTACATGGTCGACCCAGGACACTATCAGCATTCGTCGCAGAGTCCACATTTCGAACGCTTCAATCTTATTTACAATGGCTGCCTTCAGCGTCCATGCCGCCACGCCATACAACAGAGCGGACCAGACATAACACTTCATCATCCTGTATCTAAGACTGAAGTTCAAATTTTTGTTGATAAGAAATTTTCGAAGTTTCAGGAAAATTGTCCTAGCTTGTTCAATTCTGCATCTTATCTCCTGATCTGGATCCCATCTTTCGTTTAGCATCTATCCCAGATATTTAAATTTGCTGATCCGTTCGATGTCCCCTCCATTCAAGTGGATTCGGGTGTTTGGGATATGGTTTCTGCTAACCACCATGAACTTGATTTTGTTGATATTTATCTTCAGACCCAGCCTTTGGCTTTCCTCGTTAACGCGACTCAGTAGAGTTTGAAGGTCATTAACATTGTCTGCTAGTATGACAGTGTCACCTGCATATCGGAGATTGTTGATTGGAAATCCATTTATTTTAATGCCGATAGGGCTATCTGGGGTTGCCTCAGCAAATGCTCTCTCCACATATTATAGGTTGAATAACATGGGCGACAAAATACACCCTTGTCTGACTCCCTTTTGTATTTCAACATCATCTGTTAATCCTGCATGGGTTTAATAATGTCGATTATTGTACTGTCTTATGACGTCAGCAATTTGACCGAAACAGACGCTTTGGAACAGTTTGGAACTGAAGCAGCTTTCTTGAAACAGGTATTCCATGAAGCCGTCTGCTGGACATTAGAGTGCCGCCAATGAACTTTGGGCAACCCAATAACATTTCCTCTGTGTGCCATATAGGCGAACAGCTGTCAAGCGGGCCAGAAGAGGCCAAAAATAGTTGCGAATCGCACCGCTGACGCATCTACGACATGGGCACTTCCTTTTTCAAACAGGCGCCTACGCCGTTAATCAAAGCAAGCTGCGACCTACTCCTTCCTAATGGATGTACAGGATGTATAGGAGCCCTGGGTCCGCCGATAATATATTTAGCAATTAATTTTGGGTATAGCAAAACAGCGCCGAGATTTATTTTTAAATTTAAAATACTACCCCGGACTAATTCACGACGAAAGATATATAAAGCCGTACGATGGCGTCGGGGAGAAAAAGAACCAACATGGCGACGGTCCGTGCCATTGGCGGAGGTCCAAGTCAGGAAAGGGCTCAACGCAATCATGTTGTGTAAAGCATCTGTTGGTCTTATTTCCTAAGTCAGTGGTTCTCAAACTATTTGGAATCATGCAACATTTTTACCATTATCCAGATGCATTTTCCTCTTAAAAATACACCTCTTATAATTTTAGCTTTTATCACATAACTGTTGATTACAGCAATAATCATTTAATCGCTAAATAACTACATAAATTACGGAACAGATTTATTTATAATCAACTTACTTACATTAACTGTGTTTTTATCTTTTATATCACTATTTTTATGGAACTATTAAATCGTCTTCAGCTTTTTATTTAGAATACGAAAAATCTCCCCTTACAAGGATGAAACACACAAGTTCCAGAGCACTGAAATAGACTGTACAAACATCGGAGCACAATTAAATAAGAAATTGTGAGACCATCTCATAAAACAAACAAAACAAAACCCAGAAATACTACCAGAGCTACAACTGGAACCTCATGACTTTAAGGAAGTTTCACCCTTCACGTTCATCGCCTTCGCAAAGAGGTGCGGACTGTACAATGAACTCTAAAAAGGAGCCACAATAGACACAACTGAGTTGCAGTGGAAGGAGATAGCGCTGCCCCACTCACTTTCAACCTAACCTAACCTACTACCAGAGCTATTCACAGGCTTGCTATACTGATCCCAGAATACTCATATGATGGCATAATTATGTGGTTTCAAAAAGAGGAGGGCAATGATGTCTCGATCCCTCTACTTATGTCATTCTAAGGGCTCACAGCAACTCAATTCACGCCACACCTACAACAGCTAAGGCTATACGAAAAATGTTCAACAAAGCAAGAGAAAAGTAAGATGAGGAGATCTTGGATTGGTTTTTCAGAGCAATAAGCTTAACCAACATCATGACAATATTGTCAGGGCACTATATAAGTGTTTGGTGTTGTCTTCATAAATACTAGATGTTTTAATACTACCACTAAACTGTGTATAATGCCCTAGTTAGGGCACATCTTGCAAATGCATCTCAAATATGGACGCCTTCTGTATCAACTCATATTGATTACAAATGTTCAATTATTAATTAAAAATGTTCAAAAACACTCCCTAGAGTACTTACACACAATTAAAAAAAGTACTTGTATGTAAAGAAAAACAACGTATAACCTAATATGAAGAATATTAGACAGTTTTAATATTGGAACCCTACCTGACGGGAGAAGCAATCTGACTTTAATGTTCATATAGTATGTAGTGTGTTTACAGATATTAACTAGCAAAGGCTAGGCTTAGAGCATTAAATTTAGATAGTATTGACGTAAACCAATCTGAGTTCATCACCGATCAATACAACATATTTTTTAAACAGCTTTGGTACATTTGCAATAAGTCTTGTTTACATTACGTGTAAGCATGTGCAATATAGTCAAATAAATAAATCAAAAGTCTGTGATTCTGTGAGCAATATTATTAAGTTCTTCATCAACACAGAACACTAATGCGCGTTTTGATATTGCACAGCCCGTCAATATGCCTTTACACAGCAGGAATGCGAGAAAAAAAACTCATAGAAAGAATAACAAACTAGACAGTTTCTAAAAGAATTTAGTCAATGAATTATATGGTTTGGGTTTCTACAACGGTACAAAACTCTCCATAATATCACTCAACTTGGTAGGGAGAACCTATTTTTGATCTGCCACTGGCTGCTGAAGCTTTGTACTACCGTCGTAAATAATACAGAAACTTGGAGTGTAAATTGTGAGTCCCGATAAAATTGGGAACAAGCAATCACTAATTTTTTTCACACGATGGATGAAAGGTGCCTTTTTTCGAGCATGGTGATAGGTTTAGAATAATTGGGAATGACAGCTTTTATAAGGCGATAAAATTAACATCTGACTTATATTGCTATATTAAATGAGATGGTGTGGGTCCCTTTCTAGAGAGTGGGCAGCCTTTTTGCGTGCTGTTTGGTCTGTGACCGTCCCAAACTTTCTTTTATTTGTATACCTTTTACTCCGCCATTTGAAGTAGTGGCATACTGTATGCTTCAATAAAGGCTATTATTATTATTATAATTTCTTCTCGCATAATTGCGGTAGCAATAAATGTTGACGGGCTGTGCCAAGTCAACACCCGGACTATCATTGATTGGAATTTAGGAAGGATGGCACAATATTACAGGTCTTCAGGATTACAGACTTTTGGAATGCTTTGTATAACTTTTCGTCCAGGCCCATTGAAGATGCTGTGTAAACGTGTTTGATGTAAGGCCTGAGACCAACGTAATGAGGGGGACAATAGTGACTCCAAAGTCATTTTGTTTCCATTATTATTATTATTTTTAAGTTCCGGATACTCCACTGGCAAGTCGACTATTTTTTAGGGGTGACATTTATAATAACTGCATATAAAATTTGACGTAAATGTACAGCAAAAAAGCCTTATTACTTTATATACAACCCTTCAGCCTATTTCGCAAATGAAACCATTCATCCTCCCCATTTGCTTATTGACTTACGCAATTGTCGAATTCTCAAAATGGTACAAGACCTCAAGTTCCATCAAATTAGGCTGTTGTTGCTTTAAAGCCAATACCATTAGTCTGATTTACATGCAAAAGCAATCTATCCCTACGCGGTTTTTGCAACTGATAAAAAATCAAATCGTCTAAACCGATAGGGAGTCGTCCCTAAACAACCCAACCCCCTCAAGGCAAGGGTATCTGAGTGATTACCCGAACTAAGCCAATAACAATAAATTTAGGGTTGTGAGCTGGTTAGGGAAAGGGCTGATATCAACTCCCGATACATTTGAAGAATTGAGAGGGCAATAAACTCTTGCAGTTTGTATGTATGTACTGAAAGTAGAGACTTCGATGTCGGTCCTCATTTTCAATGTTTTGTATCTGAATTGCGAAAATATAGAAAGAAACAATATGGGTGACACTGTGGAAGGCAAAACGATTAGAATACACAAAGAATTTCCGATGAATAATCACCACTTTGATTTGAAGTTTGTGGCAATCGTTTCGATACAGTGTCTTTATCAAACAATGATATTGTTATAATCACCACTTTTCTTTGAAATTTGTAACGATCATTTTGACACACAGTGTCTTTTATTTATTCATCGGAAATACTTTGTGTATCATTCTAGAACTCCATCAAGTAACTTCGAACTCTATCGACTAGAACGATTAGAGCAATACTCTAAATTTCAGAATAAAATCGAAATTAATGTACAGGGTGAATGTTATTTCGACGCATTCATTTGGGAAGATGATAGTAGAGGTAGAAAGCTACAGACGTGTTACTCTACCAAGATTTAAAAGCCATAAATCATTTCCCCCTGGGTCGTCTGGGTCCGCCTGCCTACTACCTGCCTCAGTCGTGGAACCTGAGTCACCGGGCGTGGTTCGCAAACCAGTAGTGGCGATAGATTCCTCGGTATTTTATAGGCGTAAAATAAAAAACTATTGATCTCATTTTGACTGCTTTGCCGATTGCAGGTGTTCAGTTTTTGTGGGTTTTTTACCTTGATCGCAAAAAATGTAAACATACTCGTATGTTTCTGACTATTAGTTTATAGCTTATAGCATAAAACTGGTAGACACGCCACTGATTTTGACCAAGGCGTGTACTACGGCACCCATACTTCTCTTTTTATTGCCCAGATATTTGCTTATTGGTAGGTAGACGGCCATCGTACCTGTCAGTTCGTGTTTTGGCTGAATCTCGGTACAATAAACGGATAATAATAAATTGACTATATCAGGGGTTCCCAACCTGTGCGCCGCGGCGCCCTGGTGCGCCGTAGAAAGTAAAGAGGGGCGCCGTGACTCGATCCTCTATAAGTCTAAAGCACAAATATTTGTGGGTGCCTAAAAAGCAATACCTATTCCGACGCTCGCCACATTTTGCAACTGCTGGAGAAGATTACAACGTCCAGGAAGAAACTACAAGTTTGGATAAAAAAGACGACTGAAGGCGGCGGTCAAGATTGCTTTCCACAATTGTATAAATATGCGGGATCCAATGAACTGGTTGTCTCACAAGACCTGATGGCCCTTTTTACGGAACACTTATGGAGGCTCACTGGATGGTTTTCGAAATACTTTGCAGGTGGTGATGTCGAAAGATTTGCGTGGATCCAAGATCCCTTTCATACGCAAGCTCCGCCTGAATTCTTCAAATCCGATTTGGTGGAGTTTTGGTTATCGATTCAAAATGAATGTCCAAACCTAACTTCTAAAGCTTTAAGAATTTTTATTCCGTTCGCTACGTCATATTTATATGAAGCTGGATTTTCAGCCGTAGCTGTAATCAAGAACAAATATCGCTCAAGGATCAGTGAGGAGCAAGAAATGAGAGTCGCAGTGTCGAACTTTATTCCCCGTTTTGAGAAACTATGCGGAGATCACCAAGCTCAATCGTCACATTCATTTGACTGTCGTATTTTATTTTTGTTTTTCTTGAGTCTTTCCTTTTATTTTCTGTTTCAATTCTGAATTCTTATAAATATAATAAGATCAACTTCATTTCCTATTGAGGAAGTTTTAATTTTTGTGTCTACTATTATTGTAGATACTTATTTGTTTCGACAGTATCTTTTTAAAATAGCTGTCTAAGGTAGGGCGCCGTGACAAAATGCCAAACTTGAAAGTGCGCCGCGGGTTGAAAAAGATTGGGAACTCCTGGACTATACACATAAATATCATGCCCAATTCCCAATAGTTTGCAAGAGAAAATGGATTTTAGAGATTTTCATTAAAATGCAGACCTACAACCAAAAACCTAATGATACTAACTTTTAATACCGGATTTTGGAATTTTTGGTAACTTTATTATCTAGGATTCATTTAAACGGATGAGTCCATAATTATATAACAGAAAGTTTGTGGATGCAAGATACTCCATAACGTGGCTTGCATGCTCTGCCTAAAGACTAAATAAGACGAATCCATTTTAAAGTACACCATGAAGCTTTCCTCTAAAATTGTACAGTATTGGGACCCTGTACTGAGGTTTTGGTTAACCGGTAACTTTTTATGACTAATCATAATGTAGTAGCACATTATTCAAGCACCTTAAAACAAAAATCAGAGATACTACTCGTATGACTAGCTTTTGCCAAACACTCTGTTAAAGTTTTGTACTTTCGGAGATCCATTATGCTGTTAGAGGTTAAATGCAACCTTATTAAATCTGTTTACCATATTTACCACAAGTTTGTGGTACCAAAATGGATAACTAGAAAGATGGGTATGTTTTTACCACAAAGTGCACGGTTAATTATTTGTTAACCTTTGCTTAGAATTACCAATGACCCTCTATATTGATGTGGTGTATCACCAAACTTATCTATGCATCATATTCTGCAATTTCTTCAAACTCAACACAAAAATTCTGGGATTGGGCATTTTACTCCCAAAAATGTTTAAGAACTCCAATCTTAACGAATTATGTTTGGATTACATGAATAATTTGCAAGAAACCTTCGCTCTATATTGTTATTGCTACTCTAAACATGAAACTCATCAGAAGATTTATTTCGAGTATTTTATGTGAGATGAACTTATCAGACTCCATTAAACTTTTGCACAACCGTCCTCCATTTTACCTGTAAACATGTCAGAGCAATTCCCAACTAAAGTTACTTCTAAAGTCTGAGCAGTAAATCCACAAATACGCCACAATTATTAACTAAACAAAAGCTGAAATACAACCTCACCGACTGTGCTTAGATAAAAGAGCTTTGCATAAAACATCCCTTAATAAACCAGAGACCTGCTTCCTCTAATAAAACTTTCGCCAACCACTCTTCTTTTTCCGAAAAAAACTTTCTAAACCGACCACCTAAAAAACGGCTAAAAAGTCAGCTTTCTCCCCATGAAAGGACCAGCTTTCACTCCGTAAAAAACCCTTGTCACCCTTTGTTAGTACCGCTATCCCAAACTTTCTATATTCCACGTTTTCTAAAATTTTTATTGGGGTGCATTTTTTAAGTGTCGGTCAGGTGCCGTAAAACGGTTACTGACCGTCGTAAAATTTTTTACGGTCTCTTTTTGGGTCTGAAACTTGTAAAACCGCGCATACTTGGTTAATTTTAAGGAAAACGTAAACGTTTGGTGTAGCAACTGTCATAAAGCTAATCATGGGTCATAAAAGTGTACCGTTAAGACGGCAGATTAAAATTAGGGGTATTTTGGTTAGTGGTGGATTTAAATAATGAGGGGGTACGGAATTGCTTTTATAGATTATCTTTGAGGCAGACTTTAAGGCGCTTAATGGTACAACAAATTGATTACGAGTGTAACTGACTGTTTGGAATTCAGTACGTGAGCTGTGGCTTGAAGTACTATTGTTACAGTTTTTCAGATAAAAGTTGTATCCTGTAGTGAAATTGACGTCATTTTAATTTTATGAAAAGGCAGTTTTAGAATCAAACATTATCACTTATTAAGTTACTATCCTTATAAAATTGGCAAACCAGGATATACTTTGACATTGAATAAATCAAAATGTTTAAGGAAGGATATTTTATATAAGACGTAACAAATGACAAAAATAATGATAAGTCTTGGACAGAGGCAGCAACAGTATAATAAATACTAGTTTGAAAAAAAACAGAAATACATAAAATATTGGCTATAGTATATAAAATAAACTCATGTTAGATAAAGTACCCTTATCACACTAGGTTATATTGAAATTATTAAAAATTTAATAAATAAAATATTCGACTGGAAGGAGTAGGAAATAAAAAATATTCATAAATGTCAGGTATGAACTTCATGCCTATATATCTCGTATACTAAAATACCTTTAGCTCTATATAGTCAGGCTTGCTTTTGTTTTTGCACAAAGTTTCATATAAACAAAATAGGGAGGTATAGACAGATTATTGTGATATGTATATAATATGTACAATACCGAAAACGAAACAAGAAACGTAATATCATTGTACCAACATATCTTTGACTAAGCTTCAATATTTTCGTAGTTTATTATTTATGTTATATGCAAAATATTGGAGAAATCATTACACTTTATCCATATTTCGTTTATTGTTCAGGTGGTCCAATTTTCAATAATCAAATGCCCAGATGTCTATATCCAATAACTGCTGGTGCATACACAGACACACTACACATACTTAATATCAACAGTTAGTATTTTTAAAATATTTTTTATTTTCAAATAAATTTAAGAATAATTCTTGAAAATCTCTAAAAAATATTTCTCCAACGGCAAATACTGCAAGTTTCACGAGGTTCGTGGTTGCACAGCGAAATATTTTTGAAAGCAGAGCGCCTGATTGGTCAAGAGCTGCAAATCTCAGTTTTTTTGGCGTATGAAGGCAAAATTAGGATTAAAGAACTCGGAAGTACTATTTCAAAAAGAGTCTTAAAAATGTCTTACTTAAAAAGTCGTATTACCCACTTGCCGAGTATGTTAGCTGAATTTTACTCATTTGTTGTTCGTCTGTTATTTATATTGTCTGGTTTTTTTCAATAAACACTGTGCTGACTTTTTAAGGTACTATGTATCATAGATTTTTGAAAATAAATAAAATGATTGATTGATTGATTGATGGATTGGTTGACTTCAAATATACGTTGAAACTAATTATTCAAATATCGATAAACCGTGTCTGTGAGTATATGACATATTTAGAAATTCTAAATGAGCAGGGGTATCTTTGAATATGCTCTTATCTAAAAATTCATAGCCAATGTTTTTATTACAAAGAATTATAAGAATTTCAATGACAGTAACAGAGGCAAAAGACGTCTTTTTTGCTTGGTAGTAGCATCTCACGTGCCTTACTGTATCTAACTCAAGATGGAGACCTTTCAAGTAGAATCAGTGGCTGTAAAAGACCCAGCAATGAAATGGTTATTAGGTGAAAATCTATATATCTCTAAAACCCCTTATTATTTCCGTTACCTAATACAATAATTAAATTAATCGTAGAGCATAGATCATATACTCCGATGAAATATAATATACTACCAACATGAAGCTGCTCTGTAATTTGCGAACGTAGTAAAAATGTTTATTTTTACCGCCGCCGCTAATAATAACTTTATTTGCGGCTGCAGAACAAGAGGCTGATAAAAGTAATAGAAAGTCGCTTTGAAATAATTAAATAGGGTACTATCTGTTATCTCCGAACGTCCGTCGTGCTCGTAGACACTGGACGTACTACCTTGTAATTGTATTTTTGCAGACAAATAATTGTTGGGGGATCGTACGTTATAAATTTGTTTTAAAGGAGGTTCCCGGTATCCGCTTTCAAAGTTCTCAACATGTACCCACCTTTATCATCATTATGGTTGATTGGAGAGACTTCTCGGTCAATCAAATAGATCTTACGTATCCGTATCTACTGCCTTATGGGCATCATCATAGTCACAAGGTCTTAACAGACATGTTGTGAACTCGTAGAACGCATTAAGTCGGAGCTAGAGTATTGCCGACGCAAATATTATCAATAGTTTTGAGAACTGTAGCTCACCATCGTTCGCGAACTTACTGTCAGTTCAGTGGAGCTCTTGATACTCATATCCAGCAGCTGTTTCGTCGTATCTATCCAGCGTGTATATGTCCGAAGAATGTAAGCATTCTCGTCGACAGGATGGAGGATAGACTCTTTGGATTAAGGAGCTCATCCAGTATGGAAACGTTATGGATACGTTAACTGCCTTATGGGCAGGTATCTACTAAAGACAGTATAAGTGTACTACATGGTCTAATTTTATTTTTTCCCTAGAAGTCATCCGTGAATACTGTCCCCGTTAACACCTTAGCCTTAAGGCTTGTTGTATTATACCTCCAATCTCCTACAGTATCCATTCCAGCAATCTAGATCCCTCCACTGGTTTGTACAGCTTCTCTGCTGATACTGGCACTCTAATAGTTCTATTCTAGGCTTTCCAAAGAGTTCCCCCGTGTGGGGGCGGGTTAGAATATCTCTCATCGTATCTTGCGTGTCGTAAAAGGCGACTAAAAGGAACCGAACTACTGTCGGTATAAGCAGTAACCTCTCCTCAACCAACAGCTTTGGGTGGACGAGTAGAGGAGAATCGGGACACCTTCTTGTCCTTGGGGTGAGAAATTGTCGCTAAAGGCGGATGAACTAGTAGATACATCTGGTCAATGGCATGAGGATGCAGAAAGCAAATGGGAAACTACTGCATTAAAGATCTTAAAGATATCCCAAGAGAAACCCGTAAAATGAGTAAATGCATTTTACGAGTTCACAACATGTCTGTTAAGACATTGTGACTATGATGATGGCTCCAAGTAGTTGGATCTCGTTATCTAGTGCTTCTCACTCACAGACCACACAAAAGACTGACTCTGTCCCTCTACTACATAGAGATACATGGTAGAGCCCCACTCTCCTCAGGTACTCCTTCAAACCACAATGTCCTCTAAGGACTCAGCACTCCTTCAGCCACGATGTAGTCTCATCTGTTCCGAACATATTTAGTAATCAGAGTTACCTTTCGGCTTGCTTAAGGGATCCTTAAGTTTTGGCTGAGGCTGGTATAAAGTCCTGAATCCCCGCCTGAATCCCAAATAATGTGGATAAACTTCCTCGATATACTTTATATATTTAGAATTGAAAGCTATTAAAATGTTTATAAGGATCACATTCAAGGTATTTTAATACGCTTTCATTAGCTTCAACTGTATGTTTGTAACCCTCCTTTGGAGAGTTTTGAGGGCTTCAAATCCATCGGACCAGCGGTCGTATCCACTGACTAAGAGATAGTGCAATGTTTGTTAATATTAGACAGAGGCGTAGTGACGACAGCGTAAAAGGCGTGACATCAAACTGTTTTATCTACAAACAAAGTCTGATTCTGTACACATCATAAGTAAAGTGTGTCGTAATGTGATATTATACCTAAATATCTTCTAGATTAGGTCAAATTCATATGTGATTTAGTTTCAATTAGTAATAACTAATCAACCTCAGTTTTGTCAGACTTCATCTCATTGTCTATAAACAAACAAAATTTCTAAATATTTTATAAGCAAATTGTGTCATCATGTGATCCTATCTTGTATCATGTGCTAATTCATATCTAATCTAGTTTCAATTAATAATTAATTAACCTAGTGACTGTCAATGGCAAATTAATTTCCTACTTGATAACAATATAGCTAATATTAATTACATGACCTGTTTAACTGTTTATTTCTATTATGATTTGTGTATCTAGATATTATGAGCTAGATACAGCCAGCTTATTTGGTTGGGCAGACACATAAATAATACTTAGGTTTCAAACCCATTTTGTTTTATATAATTCTGCTACAGTAAATACTTGTTTGTAGTCATTTGCATTTCATTATTTTGCGCCTGTTTCAAAGTTTTTTTTTAATTTTACACCTAAAGTTTAAGTGATTTAATGCCAAAAATGAAATATACTGCTTTGATAAACGGTATTTTGTTTGTTTTTGTTATACATGAACACTTTTAGTGAATATGACATTTTCAGGGATCTTAGTAGTCCAAATTTATATGTATACAGTCATGGCCGACTGTACTCACTAGGCCGGAGCATGAAATATGGCAACACTGAATCTGGGGGCCGAGTTTGCATTTGTTGTTATGTCATGTGTATTCTTCCAGGTGCAGAAAATATGGTTGGAAGGTGATTATTAATGTGTTTCTAATTATTTAGCTGCACAAACGAAACTATAAAGATAACAAGATGCCTGCAAAGCGTGTAGTACCAGGTTGCAGCCCAGTAGAGGACTACCAAACCATGGCCCAACATCACCTTATTCCAGATTAAAAAAAACGTTGCAAGGTGATTTTTAATGGGTTTCTACTTATTTACCTGCACAAACGAAACTATAAAGATAAAAAGATGCCTGCAAAGCGTGTAGTACCAGGTTGCAGCCCAGTAGAGGCATGGGTAGAGGACTACCAAACCATGGCCCAACATAACCTTATTCCAGATTAAAAAGAACGTTGCAAGGTGACTTTGAATGGGTTTCTACTCATTTACCTGAAAAAATGAAACTATAAAGATAAAAAGATGCCTGCAAAGTGTGTAGTACCAGATTGCACTAGCAATTGTGCGTCCAATAAGGGACATAAACAGAAGTGGGTGAAAGGTATTTCTCGGAAGGGCTGGTTATACTTATAAGGATAAAGACAATAATTGACAAACATTTCAAAGGACAGGACCTATTTTAAAGCACAATGTGGTACCTATAACGGTTTCTGGACCTCCCAAATATCACAGAAAAATACAGTTAATAGAACTCATCTGGGCATGGCCTGGGGCATACCTACGAAAGGATTTGATAGTGAAAGGGAAATCAAGACCATCAAGAATGGCTTCACAGTGACCTAATGGTGAATTTTTCTAGCTCAAGTGACAATTTGCAAAGTAAATTGAGTGTTCATTTAAGTGGAAGTGGAAGTGGCAGCAGGAAACAGGTTGCGTTTATTTTTATTTTGTAGTTTCTGACTGTGATGAAACAGACATCAGATGTAAGTGGTATTAGTAGTAGTAGTCCTAAAAAGTATTTTTCTTAATTTATTAACCGAGATGAACTCTAATACAGCTAAGCCACGTTGCCACATCTAAGGCTCCGGCCCAGTGTAGAGTCGGCCATGATACAATAGTTACTGTAGTTAGGAATGTAAAAGTCATCGCATGTAAGATTTCTCAGGTTATGTTTACTTCGCCCTGTCAAGAAATATCTCTGTCATGGCCTCCCTGATTTCGCCACGCAAATCGTTTGTTTACCTGTATGTTCAGCTGTTACGCTGAAGTATGGGCCTACTATGACTATTTTCTATAAATTATAATGGGCTATGAATCCGTTTACTAATCAACTTCATTTGTTTCAGGTGAGGTTTAGAAGTTTATCGTCGATCTCTCCGTTAACTGGCAATTAACTGCAACAATAGCAACCGTGAGTACGTATCACATCATCCATCTCGTCGTCAGACTATCTCGGTCTCTCTCTTTCTCGCCACTGCTTCGACGTCTCTTTTTGTTCACCCGGTACGGTGACTTCACACGCTGGAAGTCTGGAGACTTGCTTTATGATTTTACGACGCGGTCTCGGAAATTCTTCACGAGTTTCTATTGATTTTTGTTATCTATAGATGCATACGTGTCGTGAAGGAGGTTGATAGATTGTTGTAATAAAGTGCGGTTATAAATTGTGTTTAAACGTTAATCTGATCTGGAAGCGCTGTTCATTAAGTATTTTTCAAATGCGAAAAAAACCCTGTTTCTTTTGCAATGATGTCATTGGATATGAGAAAACTTCAAACTAATTTTTATAAAATTTTCGAAATTTTTTGTTTGTATAGTCGCTGACGAATAATTACAAGCAACGATTTAAATGCATTACTTGCCAGTCGTAAATAGTTAAAATATTTTTCTGTGTCAGTTAGCTTCATCTCCCATAACAGATTATGGTACGCTCCTTGCTTTCTTCTGTTTTAAAAAATCTCTCGAACCTAAAACATAGGCGTAGTTAGGTGGGAGCTTGGGGGGCTAAGCCCCCCCAAGAATGAAATTAGCCCCCCCCAAAATTCAAAAATAATTCGTTTTGTTAAGTATACTGTATCTTGGGCAGTCCCCAGATGCAGGGACTTGAGCCCCCCAGATTCAGGGACTTAACTACGCCTATGACCTAAAATCTTGGATTTCTCCTCTTTTTTTTATTTTCATCCATAAGAGGGATAAAGGGACATATTTAATGGAATCACATATTGCGCTACTATTTTTAATTTCAAGTTCATAAAAACTGTCAGCTGTCAAATTATATATTATATCGGATAAAAAGTTAAAATGTCTTCAACTCGTCCGATCGTCGTGTAAAATTTAAAATTATCGGATATAAGTTTGATGCCAACAGCAATTCAACTAATCGATATCTTGGCTTTAATGCGTCACTTCCAGTAACTTTCTCAGCGACGTGCGGTTTGTGGTATTCACTGTTTTACCGGTATTCGAATAAATTTATAAACATAACTTACTCGTACCGGACAAGGGCATTTTTAAAGGAAAACAAACATCACTACAGTGTAAGAGGTACTTCGTCAATAAATTTGACCTCATATCATCGGTATACCGCAAAAAGTAACCAAGCAAAAATCGACGATATGGCGTTTTTGGTACCAAGCGACAATAAAAGAATTTTGTCTCTTTTGAAAAAAAACCTAATTCAATACTCAAATATTTTTGCCAGTTTAGTTAACAGCTCGGTTTGACCAAGTCCATAGAACTAATAAACTGGCAGATAAAGGTGATCATTTGTACATTGTGAGACATATCACGTAAGAGAGACCATTTTGACTATCACAGATAGTATAAGTCCCTCCTTTAGATAGGAACAATAAAAACAATGAACCGGAACGAAACTGCCCTGTATTTGAATCAGACTTCTAGTTTTAAATATTATTGATTATGTTTATTATCTCAAGAAAAATAAAATTTATTTTGAACAAGTTCTTATATTTTTTAACATCAAGCGTGACCCTGTAAATATACTCTAATTTCTTCAAAGTTGTTGAAGGTAAAATCATTGACCCTTAAGTCTATACTACTATTTACCTGATATCATCAGTATACCGCAAAAAGTAACAAAGTCAAAAAACGACGATTTGACGTTTTTGGTACCAAGTACCAAGCGACAATAAAAGAGTTTTGTCTCTTTTGAACAAAAAGCCTAAATCAATACTCAAATATTTTTGCCAGTTTAGTTAACAGCTCCCAGGACCAAGTCCATAGAACTAGTAAACTAGCAGATAAAGGTGATCATTTGTACATCGTGAGACATATCACGTAAAAGAGACCATTTTGACTATCACAGATAGTATAAGTCACTCTCTTTAGATAGGAACAATAAAAACAATGAACCTGAACGAAACTGTTCTGAATTTGAATCAGACTTTTAGTTTTAAATATTATTGATTATGTTTATTATCTCAAGAAAAATAAAATTTATTTTGAACAAGCGTAAGCCTGTCGGAAATATAGTCTAATTTCTTCAGAGTTGTTGAAGATATAATCACTAAAGTCCATAATACTATAAGTCGCAGTGAAAATTTGTGAACTATTTGTTTTCTAAAAAAAGCGTTGAGTGATTTGTTACTAAAATCATTACTTTCAACAGCCATTTGCGAGGAACTAGTCTCCCAGTAAGCATGCATACGTTGTTTAAACGTAATTTAAACGTATGAAGGGTTGAAGTACAAAGGAAAAGTAGAAAAAGAGCTACTTTGATGAAACAAAAATGTTGCGTTGCATTTTTTATATTCTTTTTATAAGCGGCCTTCCAATTTTATTTATTTTATTTATAACATTCTTCAGAACTATAAGCACTATTAATAACAATTCAAATACAATCTAAGAATAATGTTTCAATTGAGGCAAAACGCAAAAATAATATCTTATAGACGACTATAAAACGTTTTCGAGAAGGGTTAAAAATTGAACATTTCGCCTCGTCCGTTGCCTGACGTTATTTCACGTTGTCGGCTATTTGTGGCATGCTTAGTTCTCCCGAAATGTTCGAATCGGTGAATAACCGATAAAGTTGTACGCTATCTACGAAAGATTACGGTACGATATTGTTACGTTCGGTTTTGCCAGGTCTAAAAACCATTATGCGGCAATGAGGACAGAACCCTGATGATTTTGATAGCAATAATACTTACTTTGTGGTTTATCATTGTAGAAAAGGATCAGGTTTTTTTTCATGCGTTTTTATTTGACAGTATTTTCCAATAAAAGCTACAAAATTAGGCGTTTTCACCGTTTCCGGCAACAGCGCGTTAGCATCACGGAACAGAACCTTGAGAGCGAAATGTCATGCTTCGGTGGTCGTGCAAAACCTACACTGTTAGGTATTTGTTTGTTTATAATATGCCGCCGACGTTTCAAAACGATATCTAAAGCTTGTTCCATTCTGAGCGTTTGCAATACAGTCTATAAAAATAATTTAAAAAAAAACACAGAAAGCCTAGAGCTCGAACCTCACTTATTCTATACGCTACGTCAAACAAAGGAGCATGCAAAAAGTCAAAATTATATACTATACATAGCGCAACGTTAGAATCGTTTGATGACGTCAATAACCGTTAACGTTTCACTACTGACACTTTGGAAAGAGTCGTTACGTCAGAAACCGCGACATCTTAAAGTTGATTGTACATAAAAAAGTAACGCTAACGGATTAAACAGCGTTTAACTAACGTATAAGTGTTTGTTGGGCTTTCTGACTTGGTTACTTTTTGCAGTGTACCGACGATATTTTCGAAGCTGCGGTTAAGGCATTCCACTTCATATAACTGTTATATCCTTTCTTGTCACTTATACTGCCTAATCCATCCGAAGCTGAGATCCCTGCAGAGCAAGCAAAGAGCAGTAACTTACTTCGAGATGCTTAGGCGAGTCTTAGGAAAGTTTTAAGCCGTCGCCAGCGTTCGACTCCGGAATGGGCAAAGTCTGAATCCTCATCCCGGAAAGCCCGGAGGACGCGACGCCACGTACTCTGCTCCGGGCTCCGGGCTCCGGATAAAATCTGGATCTGCATCTTTGAACAGGCGCTGTCGAATACGTTCGGTTGGGGTCATGCATTGCAGATGAAAAGCGCTGCATATGATGTCGTTGTGGAAAGTTGGTGGAAGCACGGATTCTCATGTAACGAACGATAGTTTTAGAGTTTTGAATTGTAAAAACTTCAGAGATATTTTTTCCGATAACTTGAGATTAAAGAAAGTACAAGTGAGGTGTAACCATGGAGGTTGCTACGTTGTTTGGGATCTCAGAGTAACAACTGATCATAGAGGTAGTAAACAAACAGTTCTAATAGGCCAACATCTTTTCTTACGTTGTCATATTGACCACCAGATACGGCAATCCTAGTTGTTTACTATCGTCTTAATTGTATAGTATCCAGAAATATTCCGTTCTACGTTGGAAAAGACGGTATTTTGATGGTTCAGAAATGATTACAGCAAAATCAATAGATATGTTGACCTATACTGCGTTACTGCATGTTTCTCCATCATAAACGCAAATTCTGTCTTACATAAATTTTGAGGAGCTGGCAACGCCTATATAATTTTCCTGCGATTTTTTACGGTAACCTCCGACTGTCAAACGTTTGTTTTGTTTGTGCGTCTATTATGCTTCGTCAGTTCGCTATTTGTTGGTAACTGTAGTGAAGCTTTACAGACTTGCTGTGCTATATTCGAGTGTAGTTTACAAGTTTACAAGTGCAGAGCAGTGTTTGTAACATGGGTTGCATTGGAAGAATTTGCCGGTTAGTTGGCAATGTTTGGGTCTGAAGTGTCAAAATATGATGGCTTTGAGCACGCCGTGCTGAAGTGGTTTGTTTACTACCTCTATGTTCAGTTGTTAATCTGAGTTTGGGATACATCTTAAGTTGTTATAAAGGCTTGTCTACGCATATAGATAATTCTATAATGGTGTATTCAACTACCTAGGTCGACGTAGAAATTGCAAATGACTCATAAATTGACTGAGATTGAATTGAGATGACTATTTTTTAACGCGAATTATAAGCTTTGATTTTTTATGCTAACGCTCAAGATGACATATAAGTAGGTAAACATAAAATCACGAGAAAAATGTAGAACACTCTTTTCAAGACAGTTTCGCTTCTGGAATCGATGATAGGATAAGAAATCTTGAAGGTAGGTTTTTATATATAACCAATCACAGAGGCAAAACCTAAATGCTACACACAGCTGCTATGAGGGGACGAGGTTAGCGCATAAATACGCAAATTTGTTCATCATTACTAATTTTCATAGTTCATAATCAAAAATACTCGCGCTTTGCAAACTAAAACAAAAATAGTCTCTAAATTAAAACCATACCATATCATTGCTCCACAACACAACCATGTTTTTTTTATGTTCAGCCTCCCGCAAGGGCTGAAAGCCTATGGCGCTGTAGAAGCGCTGCGGGAGGATAAGTGTCGGTTCACGTTAGATTTGAATCGCTGTAGGTTGTAGCTGTCGGGAAACAAATTCCCCGGCATCTGATTCCACAGCGTCAAAGTTCTCCAAAAGAAGGAATGCTGGAGGAGACTGGTTCGGGGAGTAAGGACCCCGACCTAGTAAAGATTATAGTAGTAGTATGTTGGATTATATAATTAGGCAACAAATTTATTTCTTCAACTCCATATTATACTGAAGCGTTTATTTTATTACCGTATGTATACACCTTATTGTACACATATCCCAACACGCTCTCTAGATCAAAGCGACGTTGAAAGAGGAATTTGAAACATCTATTCCGCCACACATCGACAGCAAAACAGAAAAACTAATTTACGACTTCGTTGACGTTACACATACCATCCAATCTTATCAACAGATGAACTACACGCATAAGCCTATATTCATGTCCAAATACACGAGTTTACGTAATATGATAATTATGCGTCCCACAACCTGCACTTGTCGTACACATTCCAGTTTTTTGTTTGGTATTCTTCATTGCTTGATGAGTTTCTGTGTAGCAATACTAATCCAGACTAAATGCTAGTTCGTATAAGATTATCAGTTCAGGTTGCCGTGTTTCTCGTCGTGCGCTGTCATTCCAGGCGTATTAATAATTAAAACATAACGTCTACAAGACTTCAGATTCACAATTGTTCCTTAAAATATTGCCTATACCATGTCAAGGCATTGTTTATAGTTATTACTTGTATGACAAAATATAAGGTAGTATATGTTTGTTAGTTTGTCAAGTTTGGGAACCCAGAAGCCAGACGACGTCAAAGAAAGAGAGGAAGAGTAAAGGTGGAGATAACAGTAGTTCTTTCACCACAATCTGCAGACTGTCGTGGAATAGGTCTTCAGAACATGACTGTGATACCTACAAGAGCAGGCAACGAAGGTCAATCCTAAAGCCCGAACAGTGAGAGACACTATAATACCATAATATGATGTACAAAGTTACAAATACTGCCAAACTCTATCAACTGTGTCTGTCAAGTCGAGTGAGGAATTTGTTAAGTGAAGTTCGATCGATGTCACTTAAACCAATTTCCTCAATCTTTTGGATTTCTTTGAATTTTTCCAACCGCATGACAGCTTAACCTAAACTACTTTTTTATTTATATTTAATACATTTTAATGTAATAAAATCTAAAATAGTGCCACCTCGAAGGCTAGGCCTTGTATGAGGTATAGGCGAATAAGCTGTATACACCACAATTTGTCTATATTTTCACCTTATATGCAACTAGTTTGGTTAGCCTATCCTCCATAACATCTTGGTACTATATACCACAAATGAAAATGAAATGAAATTGCTAAAGCTATAATTCCCGATATTTGCCTATTATGTAAGAATTTTGTACTTAAAATTTCAAGACGACATGTCAAACATCGTGAAATGGTCGAGGAAGTCCGCAAAATTAAGTCTTGAAATTTTTGATTATTATATTATTATGGTTAAAGCATCAAAATTACAAGAGTTACTCCAACAATGCGCATTCTAACAGTTTAACTTCGCTCCCTTTCCCTTTGCCCTTCCTTTCCTCAATTCTCTGTAACATTGTCTGGCTTCCGAATAACCACGCAAATACAATGACAGACTGACTGACAAACTGACATAAAGTTCAAGGTTCTCCGGACTGTCTTGATAGCTAGCTAATAGTAGTAGTAATAATCAAATTAGAGTTCAGATTGCGTCAAAACAAACGTAATAATTTCTATTATATTTGATTTAAAAAAATCAATGAGGAAGCAGCACATCAATTCTACGTTTCCACGCCTATCGAATGATTACAACAAAGAACTCGTACGCATATATGCACCAAGCTGCCAAGCCAAGTGCAGTTTATCCATACCACACCTTCTGCAAGTCATTAGCTAGATAAAAGTGCGTCGAGTTGATAGGCTGTCAAGCAGCGGTGGGGGTCACGTGGTCTCTTACTAAGCTCCGCCCCTCATTGTCTCTAATTGCCGTCTCGGAACTGGCGAGTGGCAGTGCGTCGTAAGCCAACCAACGTAACTACGCTACCGTAACTTATAATTAATAGCTTTGTGATTTTCCTTGAATCTCTTTCCATCAAGAGGTGCATTTCATCTACATTGTACGCTTGGTTTCGTTCTAACTCTACGCTAATCTAGGTGCAGTAGTGTGACTCCATGTCACATAGAATAGGGTACTTGCAGAGGTCGTGAAATCGCCTCGGGAGTATACATAGCGTAAAGAAAACCATATCAAGGAGCAGTAGGAAACAAAAAACATGATTTTATTGACGGCCAAAAAAAGATATTTGCAAAATAAATAAGGATATATTCAAATTTTTCCACGTGACTTAAAACAAGGGCTGACGTCACAGATATCTTATCGATATCGACAATCGATACTGCTACAGGTTTGCCAACTGCGCATTCGACTAGAGATGATCTGAATTCTTTAACAATGCGACTCAATTTATTGATACTTAAACATATTTGAAACAGGCAATTAACCCACTAGCATTCTCGTTGCAATACATTTTTATAACTGATAGGTATCACAGTTCATCCTGTTTGTGACCGAGATTCGCCACTAATCGAAGCCATCATTTTATTTCGGCGCATTCCATTATGAATGAATCCATCAAAGATAGAATCTAATTTAAGCCCATTCCTACAAAGTGAATTAGTAGTCTATCCTAACTTCTATTCTTTTGACTTTTGTACTTTTGTGTGTGACTGTATTTTGTGGTTATAATGATCAATGTCAAAATGCTAGGTTAGCACTGGCTATCGATATCGAATATCAATACTTTACATCCCATCACTATACGATATCACTGACGTCAGAGGTTGTTTGCGCGGCATTTTCCGGCATTTGAAATAATTTTTGGAATACCAGCCGATTCCAAAAAACCAAACAAATGATTTTGTCATGTTTACTAGGCTCTAAGGAACGCGTAAACGACATAATATTTTTTTCTGCATGTACCCTATTGGACAGCTCGATTTGTACAATATAAATCTTCTTTCGTAGTCGATATCGACTGCTATCGACGTACTTTCGGCAATGTTTGGTAGTTTACTAGTTATTCTCAGCAAGTTGACTGAGTTTTGGTGGAAAACTAGTGACTTTGGATTTGCGTACTGATTGACTGTCCAACAAAACTAGCCCCTTTTCATCAATTTTAAAATTTTGTCAGTCGTTTGTGTTATTTGTGTTTGCCACTGAATTGGATGATTATCATGGTGGAATCGTACAGAAGTTTTATTACGTTAAAACCAGTAAAAGTATGCTGCCTGCAGATATGCAAAATATATTAGTCACAGAAGGGGAGGAATGACAGTTCAAACATATACTGAATGCTAACAATTTTATTCTTAGTACTTAGAATTTGATATGCCTAAGCCGCTAGCCGTTGTGAAGTAGTTCAAAGTTTTGTGTACCTCGGTTCTTTGATCGACAATTCGGGTATAGCTATGAAAATGATATTCGACAGCGCATTCAACAGACCATGTCAAAGCTTACTAAAATATGGCGTGACCATAATAATAATAATAATAATATCAAAACGTCACTGGTTCAGTCTCTTGTGTTCTCCATATTTTTGTATGCCTCGAAAACTTGGACTGTTGAAAAAGCAGATCGAGCTCGTATAGATGCTTTTGAAATGTGGACATGGAGGAGAATGCTGAGAGTTCCTTATACGGTCCATCGAACTAACGTTTCCATACTGGATGAGCTTGGTAATCCAAAGAGACTATTCTCCATTGTGTCGACGAGAATGCTTACATTCTTCGGACATATTTACAGAAGCGATAATATGGAGACTTGCAGTTCAGGGTCATGCTCCGGGTGGGCGGCGCCGTGGCCGTTCCCCTACACACTGGATGTGGACACGACGAAACAGTTGCTGGCAATACTCTAGCTCCGACTTAATACATTTTACGAGTTCACAACATGTCTGTTAAGACATTGTGACTATGATGAAGCCGATAGATACGAAACCATCGTTAGTATCGCGTCATGTCGATCTCGTTAGCAAATAGAGTGACAATTGCATAGAATAGAGTCGATATGTAGAACACTATAGAACACAGAGCCCTCTACAGGCATGGATTTAATGTAGAGACGTTGAATACAGTACTATGTTTCAGTGTATCGATCTATAAAAGTAATAATCAGGTATTAAGGGACCCTTAAGTATCGACTATACATACGACCCTCAGTCGCACACTTCCAAGCATTTCAGTTGTCACCGTAAACTCAATGAAAAAATCGTGGGTACAACTCGACTGGATGATATTTTATCATTCGCTTCATTCTAACTCTACCGTGTGAATTTCATTCAGTTACACGACGGCTCCACCAAGAAAAGCTTCAGATATGACCCCAAGAATCATCTTCATTACTAAAAGATTATTAATATACTGTGTAAGGCTTTCGCGGCCATCGTCCAATGAATTTGTGGTTCTTGGGTTTTTAGGCCGGCGTCGTTTAGCGTTAAAGCTTGACGTTTCGCCACCACGAGTGGATGGCATCTTCAGAAGCTATTTCACTTCGGCGACTTCCAAAGTACTCAGTACTATAGCTTCTGAAGATGCCATCCACTCGTGGTGGCGAAACGTCAAGCTTTAACGCTAAACGACGCCGGCCTAAAAACCCAAGAACCACAAATTCATTAAAAGATTATTAACTAAATGCGACCCCTTATATAACAGTATAAAACAAAAAAAACCTTGAAACAGTATTTCTCGGCTCTTCAGCTACCTCTGAGTGAAGCACGCTACGGCAATGCCTTTAGTTTTTTTGCGAACTCGCGCTCAAACGGATAATAAGAGAAATGTCTCGTTATGGGGGTAATAACCGGACTGCTGCAGCTTGATTTAATAATGCATATCTCCGAGGTTTTTGCGAAGAATTCCAGAATCATAAATTGGTGCTGGTCTTCGAGCATCAACAGCCGCTGGATGGTAAAGACGCGACGTCGTTAGTATGATTGGGTGTTGGGACAGTTCTTTGATGCCTTGTGCACTTTGCATGACTATGTAAGGGGCCGCGTTATGTCGAGAATCCCTCAGAAATGAGGATGCATCTTGAGGTTATATCACATTTGATGCTTTTCTTGACGAAGCCGCTCCAAATGTAGTTAGTTAGTGGAGAGTTCACACAGTATGTCCAGCAGGATACATAAATTACAATGAAGTAGTGAATTGCCTAGTCCGTGGTTTGAATTCGCAATATTTTAGCTGAATCTAAAGTTGTACCTACAATTCGGGTAGCTGTGAAAATGAGATTCGACGGCGCATTCAACAGGCACGTGTGGCCATAGCAAAGCTTACTAAAATATGGCGTGACCATAACATCACTAAAGCTACAAAAATGTCGCTGGTTCAGTCTCTTGTGTTCTCCATATTTTTGTATGCCTCGGAAACTTGGACTGTTAAAAAGGCAGATCGAGCTCGCATAGGTGCTTTTGAAATGTGGACATGGGGAGAATGCTGAGAGTTCCTTACACCGCTCATCGAACTAACGTTTCCACACTGGATGAACTCGCTAATCCAAAGAGACTATCCTCCATTGTGTCGACGAGAATGCTTACATTCTTCGGACATATACACAGAAGCGATAGTATGGAGAAACTTGTAGTTCAGGGTCATGCCCCGAGTAGGCGGCGCCGTGGCCGTCCCCCTACACGCTGGGTAGATACGACGAAACAGTTGCTGGATATGAGTATCAAGAGCGCCACTAAACTGACACTAAATCGCGAACGATGGCGAGCTACATTTCTCAAAACTATTGATAATATTCGTGTCGGAAATACTCTAGCTCCGACTTAATGCATTTTACGAGTTCACAACATGTCTGTTAAGACATTGTGACTATAATGATGATGAAAACTTTACCTATACTGATATCTTTCAAAATGAATGACTCAGTCTCTTGTCGGTTTTTGGTAAATGTGCGGATAGTGATCAACGTCAAATATGAATTTCAATAATATTAATTAATATTTCAATAATATTAAACTTCTCAGTAATTTTGAGAAGTAGTCAACTAGTCATATGAATTGGAATGAAGTCAATCATAAAAAATCGCCTATTCTGGAGTTTGGAGTATATCTTAATTTGTTCAGTTTTGATAAGTCTAATCACATAGGTGTCTACTTAACTAAAACAAATTAAATTAAAGTCGTACCATCTCTTTGTCTGACTTATAACTATGCTACATAACACGCAATCACATGTAGTATGTTCGGTTATACAATTAGGCAACGAATTTGTTTCTTCAACTGCATATTGTAGTTTAGCGTTTATCTTATTACTGTATGTATACAGCTTATTGTACACATATCCCAACACGCTTTCTAGATCAAAGCGACGTTGAAAGAGGTATTTGAAACATTTATTTACGCATGCACCGACAACAAAACAGAAAAACTAATTTATGACTTCGTTGACGTTGCACATACCATCCAATCTTATCAACAGATGCACTACACGCATACTCCTAACATTCATGCACAAATATAACAATTTACGTAATATAATAATAATTATGCGTCTCACAAACATGCACTTGTACACGTTTAAGTTTTTTGTTTGGCATTCATCATTGCTTGATGGTTTTCTGTAAAGCAATATTGATACACACTAAAGGCTAGTTCATACACAAGCCAAACACTTGTGGTGATCCGAAACGCGCTCCTGGCTGCCATACGTTAGAACGTACCTTTAGCTGTCAGGCTGTTAAAGTTTGACATTGACGGCAGTGACAGATGATAGAAGGAAAATCGATTAAAATTTGTTAATTGTTATAAGTGTATGAGTGTAGTCATTTGATGGAGTTCAGATAAGTAATTTATTTGATTATTACTACATCATATATTGTTCAGATATTTTGATATTTGTCAGATCATGAGTGACTTTTGATACAGCAAATAGTTCCGTCTTCATTTTCAATCAGAGCAAAAGATACAGTTCTGTAATGCTTTTGTGTTTTGTCACTTGAATAAAGTAGGGAGTCCTTGGAGACTGGCTGCCATAGTTTTGTTTATTTATTACGAGAGGGGATGGTTTTTGAAAACAGGAGGAGTTCAGACACCAAAATTGACACAATGCATTTTTTGAGTCTTTTTCACGAATATCTGCAGGTATGTTGTCTTTTGAGTCTGTATTATTAACTAATGTAATCTGGCTACAATATTTAAAGTGTTTCACAAGGTATACTATAACATCTTGCTTTTGAGACGATACTACTGGCGTTGGGTCTCTGATTTCCATCTACTCTAGGTATTAGGTCCTGGAGCTTGTAGCTTGGTAGTGTTTAGGTGTATTTATTTAAATCCTAACTGGTTTCTCTTTATTTATATATGATATTTATTTACGGAAGGTCGATAGCCCGGCAATAACCCAGGTTGGACCTATTCCAATGATCTCCTTTATTTACTCCTTTATATGGTTGGTTATATTTATTTATATATGCTGATATTTTACATTTTTCCACATCCTATCCATATTTCTCTCGTTCTGACGTTGAACAGAGGTCTAGCCCACCATGTATTATTATTATTATTTATCATTTAGACTGTGAATGTTTATAACCATTTCTTTATTATACAATATCAATAACAAGAGCCAGTTTACCAATATTATTAAGACATTTTTGAATCGTATATTTCAACATATCATTATAAATATTTCACCGGTAAAATATATAAAATACAAAGCACTCATGATTAATAAATACAAAACAAATGTTAAGAAACAAATGATAAAAAACCATATCATAACATTTCTGTGTTTTGATTTCATTCTCTCTGAGTTGGTACACATGCATGCTAAAAGAATCTGGTTATCACGGACACATACACACATCATTGGGTTCTAAATTCCACCACTAGACGTCTTGATCACTTTGGCTGTTTCTAAATTTGGTATCGGTTTTGGCAGTGACCAGTTGCTCACTACACACTTCACTTTACCTTGCTAGCAGGCAAATTATTATGAAAACAAAACATCTATGAAACCTCAGCATCATTCCCTGAGTACTGATCTTGAAGCTCCAAATTCCGAACGTGGCCTTTACTGTGTTGGCGACTGTACTGCCCTCTCACTTCGTGCAATAAATTCTGTTCTAGTTGTCCTCGGATGAAACAGCATCAGCAGAAGTCGGAAAAGGTCGCACTTCGCCGTAAGTATAACGAAACGAGATGAAAAAACGCGGTAAAAAAATGTAAAAGTCGCTCGAATGGGTTTACATACATCCACAGACATTGACGACACGTGCTCCACATATAAATAAAACGCTCTGGTCTCGGTACCGTGAATAAAAAGCCAAACGCAGCAGTATCTGTAATGTGATCTGATTTCATTAATGAACTACCCGAGGAGACTTAATTAAATTAATTAAGTTTTTAATTTCTCAAAAGGAAAGCTAAAGGGTAAGCCATGAATGGTATCTAGAACGACGAAACTGCGCGCTCTGGTATTGAGCCGGTCATCATTGAACGTTAATAGAAAATGGAAAGTTTATCTAACACCGAGTTACTTTATTGAATAGTAGAAATAGTCGGTTGGCTAAAATTTTCAAAGTAGAAATCCTTAATTGTGCCAAAGCCCAAACTTACAGGGTGAGTTTTTAGTACCGGCTCGGTCGATAACTCCACTACTGTAGAAGATAACGAAAAAAGTTATATATAAAAGTTGTACCCACGGATATGCTCCTTACTCAGAAAATATTTTTATTTATACAGGGTGACCCATAACTACGTGGTAATGCAAACATGCATTTTTTTAAATGGGACACCCTATATATTATTCCACATTCAAATTCTACTAATGATTTCCGTTCTTACAATATAGGGCGTTATTACATTATACGGGGTATTTCAAAAGTTATGACCCTTTTTATATCCAAATCGCGGTCGAATGAACGTACTGTATATCAAAAAGTAATGAATTAAAAATTATTTTTTTTTACACGTCAGGATTAAAGATATCCTCTAGTTTTAAAATCGGCTATAAAAAAGGCCCGTGACGCATATTTGTATACAGGGTGATATAGAATGCAAAATCCAGATTTTCTCTTTTTTTTTAAATGTAACCCCCAATATTTTATTATTCCAAAGAATTGCCTTTAATATGCTCTTTCATCTTTGTATAGCACTTGTTGTACCTACGTCCATCAATTTCCGAGATATTTAAATTTTTCGGTTAATTTAAAGTATAGCTCCTATTTGTGTACAGAAATTTATTTATTTTGAGAAATTACTATGTCATTTGTTTTTTAATTTAACAAACAACTAAATTATAAGGTCATGATACTATTTTATGAAGTCAAACCCCTAAATCATCTAGATAATGAGGTCAAGTATGCCGAGGAAACAATTTTTTAGGCGTGATGCATAATTATCAAGCAGATTTATCAGGTGTGCTTAGAAAAATTTACAGTTTTCATAACCTGCCCAATAATTCCGTACTATGTGAAAAACCAGCTTTAAAAATTAATTTTTCCATTGAGGGTATTTAGGAGAATCTTTGAGAAACTGTCTACTTGCCTCTAGAATATATCAACTATGAAAAGCAAAATCCACAACGGAGACACTCTAAAACTAATGCGTTTGAAAGACTGAAGAATCGTTTTATTTGGACTATGCCGTTTAATATTTCATAGCCTACCTGATACATCTGCCTAATAATTATGCACGACGTCTATAAAATTGTTTCCTCAGCACACTTGACCTATATTATCTCGTTAATTCATTGTTTTGACTTGATCAAGTACTATTACGGCCTTATATTGTAGTTGTTTGTTAAGCAAAAATTAAATTTGATAGTATTTTCTCAAAATAAATAAATTTTAGTCAACAAATAGGAGGTATATTTAAAATTTGTAGAAAAATCGAAATATCTCAGAAACTAATGAATGCAGCCATAATAAGTGCTATACAAAGATGAAAGAGCATATTAAAAGCAATTCTTTGGTGTAATAAAATATTAGGGGTTACATTTAAAAAAAGAGAGAAAATCTAGATTTTGCACTCTACTTCACCCTGTATACGAATATGCGTCACGGGCTTTTTTTATAGACGATTTTCAAACTAGAGGATATTTTTAATCTATTCATGTAAAAAAAGTAATGTTTGATTCATTACTTTTTGAAATACAGTACGTTCATTTGACCGCGATATGGATATAAAAATGGTTATAACTTTTGAAATACCCTGTATAATGTAACAGTACCCTATATTGTAGGAACGGAAATCATTAGTAGAATTCGAATATGGAATAATATATAGGGTGTTCCATTTAAAAAAATATATGTTTGCATCACCATGTAGTTATGGATCACCCTGTATAAATATAAATATTTTCTGAGCAAGGAACATACCCTTGGCTACAACTTTTGTATACAACCTTTTTCGCTATCTTCTACAGTAGTTGAGTTATCGACCGAGCCGGTACTAAAAACTCACCCTGTATGTATGCAATGGCTCACCTTTTAATTGTCAAAGTTATAATAAGATTCTTATAAAATTCCATAGAAATTTAGGAATCTTTGCAACAATACATGAAACTAATAGGTCATTGAGAAACAAAATAAAATTGAGTTCAAAAAAATATATCTACTCACAAATCATTAGGATGTATTGAAAGCTTCAAAACTTCACTATGCTTATCAACAAAAATATGTATTTAGTCACAAAAATTTGTCTTCAAAGTGTTTAGGCATCACATACTGTCCTTGAAGTCTTACAGAAGTCTTACAGATTTGTACTACTGTAACTTGGAAGCTGCTAACTGAATTGTAATATAATTGTGATCCATATTACCACCCGCGATAAGATGGATCTTTCGATATTTGTACCAGAAGTGACTGAGTATGACCAAATAACGAAAATTATAAAAAACCATAAAATTGGGGAGGGAATACGATGAATACTAACTTATACCTTGAAAACGCCGGTGTTCCTCAGGGATCTGTCCTATCCCCTACACTGTTTCTGCTGTACATCAACGAGCTGCTGGAAATAACATCCAGTTTAATCTACAGCTTCGCAGATGACAGTAAATTAGTGTCGTGCATATAGAACCAGGCAAGCTTCTATCATCCCAGGAGACGGTACGTCGGCGACAGCAGCATGCCTTACAGATCAACGCAGATATCAAAACAATTGTCGAGTGGGGATTAGCAATTAAAGTACAGTTCAACGTACAAAAAACTCAGACAACAACACTTACAAAGAAGTCTCACGATGGCTTACCAACCGTGGAAATGGTGGGCCACCCCATAGTCGAATCACCTTCCGTCAAGCTTTTGGGGATCAACATCAACAATAACATGTCCTGGTACGACCACGTCATCAGTACTGCTAAAACGGCATCCCACAAGCTTGGAGTTTTGTTCCGCTGTAGGAAGTTGTATACACCAGAGCAACTGCTGCTGCTCTACAAGGCACAGATCCGACCATCGCTGGAGTATTGCTCCCATGTGTGAGGATGCGTTCCGAAACACTCTCTAAAGCTTCTGGACACTATCCAGAAAAGAGCAATTAGATTAATCGATACGCCTAACCTCACAAAGGACCTACCTCCACAGCCTGGAACATCGAAGGAGGGTGGCTGACCTATCCCTGTTTTACAGATTCTATCACGGAAGATGTTCGATTGAGCTCTCCCAGATAATAACACCAAAGGTCGTCCGAACCAGGAACACTAGAGAAGCTCTGCGAGTTCATCCTTACCAGGTCGAGGTCCTTACTCCCCGAACCAGCCTCCTCCAGCATTCCTTCCTTGTGGAATCAGCTGCCGGGGAATTTGTTTCCCGAAGGCTACAACCTGCAGCGTTTCAAATCTAACGTGAACCGACACTTATCCTCTCGCAGCGCTTCTACAGCGCCATAGGTTTTCAGCCTTTGCGGGAGGCTGACCATAAAAAAATGAATTTTGATACCTTGTTAGTACAAAAAATGTTTGTAAAGTACTTAGTCAGGCAACTAAGCTTATTTTTTTATATAACACGAACAAAAAAGCTCTATAAAGGGTCTACTTGATGATCAGCTGTCACAAGTCGAAGTTTCTACTACTCAGTTCAACTACTCAGTTCAACTAGTTGACACCAAAAACAAGCGAAGGAGGTAATATATATGTATATTGATTTTAGGTGATGGTATAGGGTTAATAAGGTGATTGAATATTGCAAAAACTTGATAGTATAATGCCTGATCTATAAAACGATTCCGTGGGAAAATTAGAGAAACTTGTTAACGAATCAAGGAGCATATTTTGTAGATCTATAAGACCGTATACGGAATACTGAACATAATTTAATCAGGATCGACAAGGTTGGCAGCGGTACGCGAAGAACTAATAAAAAATCGCCCGTTAATTAAATAATGGCGGGCTGTCTTCAGCGCGTCAGCTTGTCAGCTTGCTGTCGGTGCTGTCGATCACCAATGGAGAAGCGATGTGTGAAATGTAAAGACTTTTTTCTCTTTGAATGGTTCTTACCGCTTTTGGTCTTGAAGTAAGTATTGACATTTAATATTATTTCTGGTACGTCTGTAAGCAGCATTGATGAAATTAGGGCTAGCCAGAAGACCCGAATTCCCCTCCCCAGAATAAATTCGTATTGTGTATATTAGTGAGACATCAGCCCCCATATGTCGTATGAGTCGTGCGGCCCCCCTAAAAATACAGAAGTAGTTATACATCCTAATTTTAGAGTTCATTGCTAACTTCACCTAAGTGGATTCTAGTGATACAATAACCATGAAACATTAAAAAAACCAAGCACCAGGAATTCAAAAAGACGAAAAAGCATATCTTGCTCGAAAAGCACATACATATTTACAAGTACTGAGATGTCGCAAGCAGTTTAACAACGATAGAATCTCTAGCTTGAAGCACAAGATTGCAATTACTTAGACAGATTAACTGGCTAAGCAAGAATCACCATGATAATAGCCAACCATCTTAGAGCAGACGGCATATAAAGAAGAAGAAGAAGGCTGTTATGCTGCACAACTGTTGGAATCCGAAACATAGCAGTGCAAATAAAGCCTCATAATCTACTTCCATCATTATACATAGCTAGGTCTCATTCCCTATATGTGTCCATCCCTTAGAAATGTAAGTTAGCTTAATCTGACTGTATTTAACTTAGTTATCGCTTGAAGATAGAAATGGACAGAGTGAGTTCAAGAAAATTAAGACCTGCATAGATTGACCTCAACAAAAATATGTCACAAACACCTGTATGACGGGCAGACCTTCTAGTTTTGATCTTCCCGCAAAACATGGATTAGCTTCATCAGATTGAGAGTAGGGTTAAATGATAGAGAGGGAGAGATTGTGTGTGACAGAGTTAGGAGATTCGTTTGTAATTAATTCTTTTATTGTTACAAGATCCAAAATAGAGACTGAAGAATAAAATAAAAGAAAAGAATAAAACATTACTCATATCGGCAAGTCATCTTCGGACTCGGAATTCTGCTCTCCAGACCTAACATCCATCATAATAATTATCGATCTCAAAATGCAGGAACAAAAAACTAAAGGCTCACAAACTACCTCTCATTTAAATACTCGATTTTCAAAAGCGCCCAAGCACTTATATCCGAGCAATGCGAGCAGTGAGTTCCCAGCCGGACAATGTTGTGAGCATATAAAAAATTGCAGCTAATTAAAAATCGCAGCCGTTCTGTCGCTGTTGAAATGATGCAGAGAGAGCTGCCTTTCTTTCTACACCGCGCCGTCTGCTTTTGCTGTCGGAGATACCGGCGAAAGAAATTGCACCTGCCTACCTGTGCAACTGGTGCGCAGGACGTGTCCTGCTGTTGCCCGTTTTTGCTGCTGTCATCCACGATCTGGTGCGCTGAGGAATCATAAAAGCGGTTTTGAAGAAACTGTCACCCGCGCCAAAACTGATTCACTCTATTTTTAAGATATCAAAAGATAGAAACATTAGTCACATTAGTTTTATCCAAAATCTCAGACAATATCAGCTCACTTCACTTTACTCAGTTCAATAAGTGTTCTTTTTATCCAAACTCATTCAAATGAAGTGAAATTTTCAGCTCATCAGTTTCCTTACTTTTGGCGTTAACGCAAAATTCTTAATTTTAGGTTATAAACCAAGCAACTGTGTTTAGCTATTCTTTTTGAACACCTAATAAAACTGATATTTAGTGATTGGAGAATCTCACCTTAGTTTGAAGTATCCCATGCACTTCACTTGCAAAACGATAACGAATGCAGTTTATGAGTTCAGCATTAGAGTATATCTCTCTATAGGTAACTCTGTTCCTCAAGAAGCTGATTTCTACGATATCTAGGTCTATATACACCCAATTCTCCAAGGCTAATGTAGCCATAATCAGAAGTCAACGAATTCGGATAGCTTGGAAGAAGCAAACCCAATGCTCTAGCAGGCATGTGTGTTGCAAGACTACGTTGTTATTATTTACCATGTGTTTATATTCTTACCAATGAGAAGATCTGCACTCTTCAGCTCAAATTGTATCTTGAAAATAGCCCCAGTGTAGTAAACCTGCTTACGAACTACCACCTGGTCTGCGCCAGTGGCTGAACAGCTTTTTGAACGACCGATCTCTGTTTGTTGTAGTCAGACGTATTTTTAATAAACGTGTTCATCAGGGATCTGTCCTATCGCCTACACTGTTTCTGCTGTACATCAACAAGCTGCTGGAAAGATCATCCAATCCAACCTACAGCTTCGCAGACGATAGTACATTAATATCATGCATGGAACCAGGCAAGCCACTATCATCCCAGGAGACGGTACGTCGGCGACAGCAGCATGCCTCACAGATCAACGTAGATATCAAAACAATTAATTGTCGAGTGTGGATTAGTACAGTCTAACGCTCAGAAAATTCAGGCAATAACACTGACAAGGAAGCCTTACGTTGGCTTACCAACTGTGTCACCCAATAGTCGAGTCGCCTTCCGTCAAGCTTGTGGGGATCAACATCAAGACTATAATGTGGTACGAATTGCTAAAACAGCAATCAAGAAGTTTGGAGTTTTGTTCCGCTGTAGAAAGCTGTGTACACCAGAGCAACTACTCCTGCTCTACAAGCCACAGATCCGACCATGTATGGGGATGCGCTCCGAAGCATTCTCTAAAGCTTCTGGACACTATCGAGAAGAGAGCAATTAGACTAATCGATACACGTCTAACCGTCACTAAGGACCTCCACAGCCTGGAATATCGAAGAAGGGAAGATGTTCGAGTGAGCTCTCCCAGATAATAATACCGAATGCCGTCCAAACGAGGAACACTAGAGAGGCTCTGCGAGCTCATCCTTAGCAGGTCAAGGAATGAGCTGCCAGGGAATTTCTTCCCAACGGTTACAACCTGCAGCGCTTCTAATCTAACGTGAACCGACATTTATTCTCTCGCAGCGCTTCTACAGTGCCATGGGCTTCGTACTGACCTCTGACCACTTATATTGAAGCTCGAGGAGACCAAAGATGAAAAGAAATGTAGTAGTGAGGTTGTAATCTTGTAACTTGTAAATGTCAATTCCTCAAACAAGGCGTACGAGGTAGCTTTTTTACTACTAGGCCATGACAAGCTCTAGAAGCATCTCTATCTGGTGGTGAGACGTGAATGAATACATATTTTGTAATATTAATACCACTATTCACTTCGCGCAAGTGGAAGCATTAAGAATAACACGCTATCACCTTTCAGCGTGGTTTTCAATCCTGGCAACCTCCACTAATAAACCTGATATCCAAGATCTATTCACAGATACGCGCGGGGACAGCAAGTAAAAACTATAAATCTTGTCGAGTCCGTCCTGCAAGAAAGCACTCGTGCAGTTTATCTTTATATCAGATTCTTTTCAGTTATGTGCGCCTGATTTACTGCTTCCTTATCTTCCTTGCGAGCGCGGAGAAATGTGAAAACAAAATGTCAGCAGGGTTATAGGAGAGCTGCTATTTAGTTTCCAAGGAAAACATGCATTACAAGACTCTAATAATGGTACTGACGGAAAGTCACCCTCAAGTAAATAGTCCTTTATATATATTTATTCACTTATTCCTTAAGACCAAAAAACCATTGGTATAAGTATCGTCATGAAAAATCTACATAGCTAAAAAACTTAATATGTAGGTACATAAAATAGAAATACAGAGATTACAGATGAATGGAAAATACAGCACCTAATTATTTAGGTTCATAATGTTCATCAACGCTGTATACAGAATTCTCAAGTAGAATCCGTTTTACAGTTTTTTGGAATTTCCTTAAGAGTGGACCTTCTGCTGATGCAGCTAAACAGTGTTGAGGAAGTTGAAAATGGTATGTGTATTTAGAAAGTTGTAGCCACTAGCTGAGCTAACGTCAGAACGGGCAGTAAAACTAGAATTATTCTTTTTGATATGACATACGCAGTTATGTAGATGTTAACACAAAACAAAAATATAAATAAATGTGTAGAATAAGCGTACACTAGAGAATAATGAAGATACATCAAATGAGAACAGTATCTCATAATTCAGTTTGACGTCTTCAATTTTGTTTATAAATTTATTGAAATTAACTACTGTAAAGTATACATTTGTGGTACCATCAGCAGAGCATTAAAAAATAAAACAAGGAAAGATACTCAAATGAAATTTTACAAGACGATAGCTATTCCAACCCTCTTATACAGTAGTAAAACTCGGACAACAGCAAAAAAAGAAGAAAATGGGATACAAACACAAGAAATGAGATTTCTAAGTAGAGTGATAGTTGTACAAAGTTAGACAGATTAAGAAACAGAGATATATATACGAGCGGAATTAAACATCTTAGATATTAACGAAAAAATAAAGGATAATAAAACTAAACGGAAAGAGCATGTAAAACGAATGCACGGAAATAGGATTGCTGCCAGAGCCAGATCTTATCAATGCTCTGGAAGAAGAGGATAATATTGGAAGACCGAGAAAAAGATGGTATCGTAACAGGCAAAGTGCCTAAAACCTGAAGTGAAGAAGAAGTCGTTCCATAGAGTTTGTGAAGCATGTTGTTCCTAGTTCTTAATTTGGCTGCTGGATTTTGAAGCTGTTGTTTAAAAGACAATGTTCTGCCTAGGGTTACTCCCAGGTATTTTGGGGTACTACTGTGTGTTGCAAATGGATATCAGTATTGACTTGTTCGTGGATATCTTTCTTTCGAACACCGTATAAATTCAAATTAGCCCGACCGTAGAGGGACAAAAGCACGTAGCTGCACGTAGTCTTTTTTTTTGTCCAGAAATAAAGAACCCACATGCTTTCCACGCAGTGTTTCCGTTTTCATAGTAGGTATTTTTATTTTTATAATTACCAACACACTGTACATCTTGTGACTTAGCCAAAGCCTAGGACTGTATCCCACAAGCTATTTTGTTGAACAAATTATCTTTGTATGTGTTTCTGGTTTCCCCTTAACGGAAGAATTTCTTGGAGAGATAAAGTAATATGTGCCACTCTGCGATGTTAAATCGAATTTACAAATCTATAAGAATGGTGTACCACAAGGTTCGATCCTATGTCCAACATTTTTCTTGATTTTCATGCATGACATTTCAAATTGCGATTCAAATCGGAATTTATTCTTTATGCAGATTTGTTATACTTTTATTAATTTGCATGAATCTTACAAATAATACCACCCCTAGAAGGCTGAGCCTTGTGGTGGGGTATAGGGTATAGGTATACAGAGAAATGTTATAATAAGTATCTTCTTCTAAAGCCATTGATATTCCTGGTTAGCGTTAACATGTCAAATGTCACTCTTTCATATTAGAATGACCCAGTTTTTGACGTAAAGTTAAAAATTATTCAAGAAACTTGTCGAAACCTTCCTGGGATGTATCTGCTGTTACAAATGGCTGAAGTAGATACAAGAAACACAGTGGACAGTGCATCTTAATAACCCTAAAGACCCAATTTTGAGTATCGGAAAGATCTTTAATGCAGTAGTTTCTCATTTGATTTCTGCATCCTCATGCCGTTGATCAGATGGTATCTACTGGTTCATCTGCCTTTAGGGGCAATTTCTCATCCCAAGGAGAAGGTGGCCTGACTCTTCTCAACTCGTCCACCCAAAGCTGTTGGTTGAGGAGAGGTTACTGCTTATACCGACAGTAGCTCGGTTCCTTTTAGTCGCCTTTTACGACACGCAGGACATACGATGGGAGATATTCTAACCCGCCCCCACACGGGGACACCCAGTTTTTTCGTAAAGTCAAAAATCATTCAAAAAACTTGTTGAAATCCTCCTGCGCTGTATCTGCTCTTACAAATAGCTATTGTAGATACAAGAAACACAGTGGACAGTGCATCTTAATAACCCTAAAGACCCAACTTTGGGTATTGAACGTTCGTGCACATCTTTCTCTGGGCCACCGTATAAATTCAAAGTAGCCCGTGCGTACAAAGACAAAAGCACGTAGTTGCACGTAGTCTGATTTACATAGTGAATATCGAAGTCGAGCGAGACCGGAAGAATTTCGGCCGGCGTCGTCCGGTGCACTCGTAGCGGGGCCGACGATGCAGAATAGAGACGTAAAGTAAATGCATAATGCATTATTGCGCTAATAAATAATCGGAGGGAGGCGAGTCGGTTAAAAATTAAGACTTGCACCAACACTAAGAGAAACGCGGCACGAAATGCCTTTGTTCTCCGCTGAGGCGAACAATAGAATGTAAAACAAGCAGAAACCGAGTTTACATGTAATTTTAATCAAACGGCCGCGGAGAGCCAACGAACGATGGCGATGGTGGCCGTATGGTAGCCCCTAGTCGATATTGTAATTGGGCATTCTCCGTTTGGAGGAGAGAGCGCAAGGCGAGAAGCGATTTTGCACACAATTTGCGCGTCGACGCCCAGACAGACATAAACTTCGACTCGGCTGCGGGAGGCCTGCTTACGCTTTGCGCCCACGCCTAACCAACTCCGTGATCCTTGAAGGACTCAGCTTTCCTTTGTGATGATAGTTTTAGCTTTTGCGCTGTGTAAGACGATACCTTACTTATGGCCTTAAAGCTGCGTACACATCTGAGCACACATGGTTTCAGTAAACCCCCATAAACAGTTGTCGTTCCGTTCATCAAAAGACGGAAACTAGACAAGCTCTGCTTACCGAGAATATCGGGAGAGTCAATCCAGTTTGCAGAGGAGGTGAAATATCTTGGTCTTATATTGGACAAAAGACTCACCTTTAACTCTCACCTGGATTCTGTCGACTTTGTTGAATCGAAAAGGCTCGTTTCGCCCTCTGGAAACTCTGAAGGATTTGCGGCAAATCTTGGAGCGTTAGTCCTAAACTGATCTACTGGATATATCAGCCGGTGGTCAAACCCGTGGTAGTATATGGCGCTGTTGTCTGGTGGCAGAAATGCCTACAACAGACAGCCAGAGTCAGGCTGGCGGCAGTGCAACGCATTGCCTGTTTGACCATCACTGGAGCCATGTCTACCACCCCAACGCTAGCCATGGAGACTCTTCTAAACTTTAAACCTCTGCACATTGAGGTGGAGAGAGCTGCAAAAGTGGTCGCCTACAGACTACTATCAGCTGGCAGACCTGACAAAACGGAACTAGGAACAGGCACAACGGGTATATGGTTCCCCAAGCGCACATAGAGCGATCCTATAACGTCCTTTTCCCAGGCAGGGACGAATGGAGGAGGGATGGCTTCATATCACCCTCCGATCTTGCGCTATTTACTGATGGCTCCAAGTCTGAACTGGAGGCAGGAGCGGGAGTAGTTGATACCAATCCAAGAGTTGAAGTTTCAGTAAACTTTGGGAGGTATACCACAGTCTTCCAAGCAGAAATGATTGCCATAGAGTTGAGAGTCAGGGAACTAATCAAAAGGCCCCTGACAAACAAATCTATAAAAATCTTTTCAGACAGCCAGGCTGCATTGAAAGCACTGTGCTCCCGTCGGGTTGATTCATGACTGGTATGGAACTGCATGGAACTCCTCAACAAACTCCTCGGAACAGGATTTGGGTTCCGGGTCCCAGCGGAGTGGAAGGCAATGTATTGGCCGACGCGTTCGCAAGAGGAGGAACCGAATCTGTGTTCATAGGACCAGAACCATTTGCGGGCATTGCAAAAAGCACCGCTAAAAAGATTTTCTCAGACTGGGCAGAGAGGAAAGCACTCCTGAACTGGCGAGATACACCAGGGCTACTGGACTCAAAGGCGTTCATAAGATACCCCTCGAGTCAGACCCCCCGGGGATCAAGGAATGTAGCAGGAACGATCTCCGCATTCTGGTTGGTCTGCTGGCGGGACATGGTCATCTGAGGAACCATATGCGGAAGTTGGGTCTTGAACAAACTTTAGACTGTCGCTTCTGCTACGTGGACATCGGAGCATATTCTTCGCTCCTGTCCAGAACTGGATAACGCTAGGTACCAGACGTTTGGATTTGCCCAACTGAAACTTCATGACTTCAAGTCAGTCAACCCTTCACGTTGATCGTCTTTGCAAAGAGGTGCGGACTGTATGGTGAACTCTAAGAAGGTGTGAGCCAGTGGAAGGAGGCAACGCTGCCCCACTCACTTTCAACCTAACCTAACCTATGGTTTCAGTACATACGAATATGCAAATTTAATGTAGACATCCCATTCGTAGTGTCTCAGAGCATGCGCGTATCGCGCGCATGACTTTGAGCGCGTACGGGTCGAGCCAAATCTTTTGGAGCAAGTTGAGAACAGACGCATGCGATATAAAAACTAAAACTAACCCATGACTTGAGAACTGACAAGATTTGACTCGACCCTTGTGACTTGAGAACACACACATTGAGCACGCACGCATATGTGTGTGATTTCAAGATGTGTACGCAGCTTAAGAGCTCATTAATAATAAAGGTTTATTGGTGTTAGTACACCCAGTTGAGTATTTTTCAGAGAATAACATTTCGTTCCTATACATTTTCCCACAGACTAACTTTTTCCGAAATTATCGCCGCAAAAAATGACGCTGAGTTGTTTTTTCTCTTCGCGCTGAGAACTGTGTTTATCTTTCATGGTCGTTTACGAGCGGTGGGTGGAAGATGCGCAAAAAATATCACGAAACGTTTTTATAGAGAATCTAATGGAGAATATAAAAAGTCCTATGCATTTTTTGAAGATGTTGCGGTTCATGAGTGAAATGCAGAATAAGAGCCTGGGATCATCATTGGGGGTAGTTATTTGGGCAAAGGGGGGATCATGCTCCCATCGGAGAGGTTGAAACTCATCCGATCTGTTTGTGTTCCTACTGAGAGTTCTAAGATATCAAAACTTTATCATTCTTTTTCTATTCCTCCTTTTACTTCCCACACTGATAGGTGAGAGGAGTATTGTGATCGCTAAATTTTCGATTTTGAGATAATACGCTTTTTGGGCGTTTTATGATTTTTTTTACCCTCGTATTCACACTGATTGCTGCATCGATTGTGATGAAATTTGGGTAGCGATATGCGGTGGGGTCGTAATAGGTAATGCTGTCATAATTTTGAAAATTGTGCATTGGCGGAGGAATTGACAAAGAACAAAAATTATCAAATATTCCTCAAACTTCGTTATTAGGCGTTTTGGAGGTTCCTGATCATTTTCTACTTTTTTATTTTTACTGCAGAAGCCAAGGGAATTTTCTGATTATTATAAAATTTCGACTTAGTATTATTTCCTTGGTGAGGACGAAAAACGCTTATGTTTTTTTCGAAATCGGGTTAGCGGTAGTGCAACAATGATAAAAAAACTGAAACAATATATAAGAACAGCTCAAATTTCGTTTTCAGGCGTTTTAGGGATTATTTTGTATTTTTTTTGAGACAGGCTGAAATTGGTGAGGGGCTGTAAAACTGAAAAAGTTGTTGTATTTATAATAGGCCGTCCATTAATTTGTGAAAGAAAGGCCTAGCGGCATATCACACTTTTTTGAGGGTGGTCGGGTGGTCGATGATTTGGTTGCAAGGGGATCTCAGACTATAGCTTAATGGTATGGGTAAATAGTAAACTGGTATCACCGAAATGTGTGGGAGCCATTCAACTGGACATTTTTTCGAATTAACTTGGATTCGGAACTATCAGAAATAATTTTATTTTGGTGGATTCACGTTGTGTATTTAAGTATCAGTATCTTGTTACTCGTCTCGCCTTTCCCAGTATCTGTAGGTTAGGGAGGGAAAAAAGGTATAATAGGATTAAAGGGGAGGGAACAGTATTTTTGAGAAAAAAAGCAATATTTTGTTTTTATCATGTTTTAAACACATTCTATTTGGAGCTTTTCGCAAAGCTTGTCAACAAACTATCATTTCTGAAGACCTCATCATATTTTAGATCAAAATTAAGATATATGAGTAACTCATTTTTCATGAAATTAATTGAGGCTTGGTTCCTATCATCTCGCCACTTCTCATTCATCACAGAAAATACACTCACTATGAATTGCGAAGTAACAGGAACAGAAAGTAAATACGAAATAATTTTGGTAATATTAACGAATTCTTCTGAATCATTTACTAGAAAATAACTTCATTTTTTGCTAGTGTTCGTGTTGATAAACTCTTCTTTATGGCTGCGTATAAAGCTCCGACATCAATGTTAATATAAAACAGTATATTAGATACTTTTTTTAGGTTAAACATTAAAAAGCATTAGATAGCGAAAAACAATACAATACTGTTTTTAACTGTATACCTGGCAACCGTATTTGCCATTTGCACCGTCGGCGTTTGTATTTATGGCATAAAAGCAATGGCGGCGTCTTCTGATAAACTCGTAAACCCATTAAATACTATTGCGAGACGCGTGCCTAAAATACAGCTATAATTTTTGAGGTAACGAGTTCATCCTGCGCTGCGATGTTCATTAGGGATCCATTTTCGTATTTGCCATGTTTGGTCGGTGGTAAAACAATTAAGGTCCGTATGAATATATAATGAGGACATAGCCGATAAATTTCAACGATGGCGGTGTGTGTGTAATTATAGGTTGTAATGCATCCATGTAATTGTGAACTAGTATTTTACACCGTGCTTAGCCCTAGAGCCATCATAAATCCGTTCGAGAACTGCGTTTGATACAGTGCTCTCTCTTGCCGCACAACTTTAGATGTTAGCTTTGATGTACTGATAGTAGATACGGCCATATGTGCGTGTGTGGAGCTGTTTTTTTGTCCAGAAATAGAGAAGTCAAGTGCTTCCCACGCACGGATTCCATTTTCGTAGCAAGGATTTTTGTTTCTATTATTATTAGGGCTTTTATAGATGCACTGTATCTTACAATTGAAATAGAGCAAAAACACTAAAAACTACTTCCTCTTCTGACTTGCACTTTTCACTGTTCTATTTAAGAGAAAAGTCTATAATAAGAAAACAAAAAAGCCATGATTCGCAAAATGTCAAATTTGAATAAAAAAAAATTACTTAAAAGGTACTAATTTAAAGCACATTAGTATCTTAGAAACCCAGCATCAAATAGTCATAAAATAAGTTAAAAATTATAAGAGTTCAATTCATTAAAAGTAGTATTTCAGATCAGGTTCAGCCTAAAGATCTAAAATCGTTATCTGGCTTCATGTTAAGACAAAAACTCGTATTGTGTTCAGTTTGAGGGCGTCAATTACAGATGCCGCCGTTGTTTTGCGTTTCAGCCTAAGGTAGCGAACATTAAAAATTTTCAGATCATCGAATTTACCACAAAAAAAATCTAAATTCGTTATCTGGCTTTCTATCAGGACGAAAACTCGTATCAAGTATAGTTTGAGGGCGCTAATTAAAAATACGGAGGTTGTTTTGAGTTTTACTCTCAGGTAACCTACATCAAAAATTTTCAGACACTCAGGCTATTATCAAGTTCACCCTAAAAATCTAAAATCGTTATTTGGACTCCTAGCAGGACGAAAACTAGTATCAAACTAGTTTGAGGGCGATAAATGAAAATCCGGCCGTTGTTTTGAGTTTCAGCCTCAGGTAACTAACATCAAAAATTTTCGGACCCTCAGATCATCAAGTTTACCCTAAAAATCTAAAATCGTTATATGGCTTTCTATCAGCACGAAAATTTGTGTCATGTATAGTTTGAGGGTGCTAATAAAAAATCTAGGCGTTGTTTTGAGTTTCAGCCTCAGGTAATGAGCATCAAAAATTTTTAGAAAAAAATCTAAAATCGGTATCTAGCTTCCTATTAGCACAAAAACTCGTGTCATGTAAGGTTTTAGTCCTCTAATTAAAAATCTGTTATGAGTCTCAGCCTCTGGTAACGAATATCAAACATTTTTCAGACCCTCAGATCATCAAAGTCATCTTAAATATCTAAAATCGTTATCAGGCTTCCTATCAGCATGAAAACTCCTGTCATGTATAGCGCTAATCACAAATCCGGAAATTTGTTGTGAGTTTCAGCCTCAGGTAATATACTAAACAGTCTTTTTCATGCCTTCAGTCAAGCTTTTTTGTGGAAAAAATTGCAGCTATATAGTTTATATTTTTTGATCAAACGTTATGACTTCTTCAGACTAAAATGGTACTCTCTTCAAGGCACTCTATTGAAATTTGAATGAACACAGGATAAGCAAGAACATCCACACTTCATGTGATTTTAATATTTCGTTGTTATTAAGCTCTGTATGCAATTTTCGAGTCACTGATGTATTTCCTCAGAATCTAACATCCGTCAATGTTTTTGTTGTGTTTAAAGTTAAATTTATTTTTTTCCCGATTATCTCTTCTGTACTTAAATTTAACCACATATGTAGGTATTACATAGATTTTCAATATAATTCAAGGGTTGAGGAGTTCACTCTATAGTGAACTCCTATTTGTGGTTTTCAGATAGCTTGTATCATTTTAATTTTGTTGATTTATTAATGTTTTTATTTATTCTCTTTATGTTTGTTTTGATCAGCTGTTTGGAAAATAAAGGCATTTATTATTATTATTCATCTGACTTTCTAAGTTCCTCTCGCATAATTGCGGTAGCAACAAGTGTTGACGGGCTGTGCCAGGTCAACACCCGGACTATTATTGATCGGAATTTAGGAAGGATCGCACAATGTTACAGGTCTTCAGTCTTATTATTATCATTATTAATATTTATTTATTATTAATATTATTATTGTTATGTATGGAGAATAATAGTAAATACTGTAAGGAGTTTTTATAAGCAAAACACTGATACCTGTGAGTGGCATAAAAACAACCGGGTGTGGGTACCCGACACCTTTTGTATATTTCGCGAGTTCGTAATATATGTTCTCCAAATTGAGACGTGTTTATTTGTGTGCAAACATAACAGTGGCGACGAGGATTTTAAGGATCTCGCGAGTGAGCGACCGATAAGTTAAAATGTCTCAGCCGTCTCAAGTGCAACCGTTGGGCCTATTGGGATCTTTGGGTACGTTTGATCCAAAGACCTCCGATTTTTCGGTGTTCCAAGAGAGATTGAACCAGTTTTTCATTGCCAATGGGATCACAGAGGAGCAACGCAAAAAAGCTATTTTGTTGAATACACTTTCAGAAGACTGTTATGTACTGATTCGGAATTTGTGCGTACCAGATTTGCCCGAAAATAAGACGAGCAGCGAGTTGTTTACACTATTGGTAGAACACTTTACTCCGGTCAAGTCATACTTTTCGGAAAGGATGAAATTCTATACAGCGAGACGTGAAGTTCATGAACCAGTGGCAAGTTGGGAGGCACGCGTGAAGAGCCTGGCAAAAAACTGTGGTTTTAACTCCAACGAGTTAAACACTGTCATGCGTGATGTCTTTGTGATTGGCATTAATAACGAAAAAATCATGGAACGCCTATTTGAGGAGGATGCAGCCAAAACAACAACAACTTTTTCAACTGTATTGAAGATTGCATTGGCTAGAGAGTCATCGCTGAAAGAACATGGGAGTCAGGAGTGTGCCTCTACGTTCAACAGATCTGAGGCTGTCAATTATCATCAAGTACGAGGTTCCGCTATGAGGCAGCCAGTTCGCGGGAATGCGAAAAGGAACTGGAGACAACAGCCAGAATCAACAGTCCACGAAAATGAGTGCGGGGTTTGTGGTCGAAAGAACCATGCAACTAGTGAATGTGCGTACGCCAATTGCGTGTGTTTCCGGTGTGGCGTGAAAGGTCATTTAGCGCCGCGGTGCAGGCGAAGAGTGCCGGTGCGTCAGAATTTTGTGAATGACGTTGAATCCGATATTCAAGAAAATAATATTTTTTGTATAGAAGCAATGGACAGTTACTGTAAGTTTAATTCCAATATCAAACCTACTTATGTTAAATTAATTGTTGAAAATGTTCCATTAAGTTTTGAGGCTGATTCAGGTTTTGCGCATTCAGCTATATCTGAGAAACTGTATTTGAAACATTTCAAGAACAAAGAGCTTTATTTGAATGACTTGTCATTAAAAGACTATATTGGAGTAATTTTCAAACCGTTGGGTTATCTAATGTTGAGCATTAAATTTGAAGATAAACATTATTTGTTAAAAACTTACGTTATTAAGAATGGTGGGCCACCACTTATAGGAAGAAATGGATTACATATGCTAAATCTGGGTATAACGAAATTGAATAAAGATTGCACATTAAATAATATTGCGCACCTGGAGAGCTCAGACAAGATCGACTCGCTTTTGAAAAAATATGCTGACCTATTCGAAAAAAAAATTGGTACATTTAATAAATTTAAACTTACTCTAAAATTAAAGAAAAATGCGGTTCCAAAATTTTGCAAACCACGGTTAGTGCCTTTCGCTTTGAGAGAAAAAATTGAAAAAGAAATACAACGCCTGGAAAAGAATCAAGTGTTAGTACCAACAGAATTTTCGGATTGGTCAAGCCCTATTGTACCAGTTTTGAAATCGAATGGCGACATTCGCATATGTGGAGATTTCAAGGTTACATTGAATCCATATTTAGAAATCCCACAGTTTCCACTACCACGCATAGAGTATTTATTTTCTCAGTTGCGGGGTGGTGAAAAGTTTTCCAAAATAGACTTGTCTGATGCCTACCAGCAAGTAGAACTTTCGGAGGAGTCTAGGAAACTCGTTACAATTTCAACGCATAAGGGACTCTACTCTTATACTCGCTTACCGTATGGTATAAGTTGCGCACCAGCTGTTTTCCAAAACATAATGGAACAGATGTTAGTAAATATACCGGGAGTTGTGTGTTTCCTAGATGATATTTTAGTTACGGGTAGGAATGATTGTGAACATTTAGAAAGGTTAGAATTAGTATTTCAGAAGCTACAGGAATGTGGACTGAAAGTTAAAAAAGAAAAATGCAAGTTTTTTGAAAATTCGGTTAATTATCTAGGTCATACCATTGATAAATTAGGACTACACACTTCTGAAGAAAGGGTGCTTGCAATAAAGAAAGCTAAAGTTCCAGAAAACGTTACTGAATTAAAATCCTTTTTAGGGATGATTAATTTTTATTGCAAATTTATTCCTAATATTTCAAAGTTGTTGAAGCCTCTGTATGATTTGTTGAAAAAAAATGTTCCTTGGAACTGGACTTCTGAATCCATGCAAACTTTTGAGGAAGCAAAGAGTATTTTGTGTTCTTCGTCCGTTCTCGCGCATTTTGATCCGGACAGGGTAATAAAATTGACAGTAGATGCATCTCAGTTTGCGATAGGATCATGTATAAGTCACGTATTCGATAAGCAAGTTGAAAGACCGATAGCTTTTGCTTCGCGTTTATTAAACAGTTCAGAACAAAAATATTCACAAATTGAGAAGGAGGCACTAGCCATCATTTTTGGCGTAAAAAGATTTTTCCAGTACCTGTATGGTCAGAAGTTTTTGTTATACACAGACCATAAACCGTTATTAGCTATTTTTGGCGATAAAAAGGGTATACCAGTTTTTGCAGCCAATCGTCTCCAACGCTGGGCCCACATTTTATCTGCGTTCAATTTCGAAATACGTTATATTAGGTCAACCGAAAATGTTGCAGATTTTTTATCTAGATCATCCTTAGAACAATATTATCATAATGCGGACGATTCCATAAATAATTTAGCAATTGACTTAGATATAACCTACTTGAATTATGTAAAAGAATCAGTACCTATAAGGTTCCAGCAAATAAAAAAAGAAACAGCTGTTGATGCGCTTTTAAGTAAAATATTATATTTTGTTCAACATGGCTGGCCTACGAAGAGCCCTCTAAAAGAACTGCAACCGTTTTGGCTCAGAAGAACGGAAATCAGTGTCGAACAAGGGTGTTTACTTTGGGGCTACCGGTTAATCATTCCTGAAAAATATCGTAAACAAGTACTCGATGAATTACATAGTACGCATATGGGGGTAGTTAAAATGAAATCACTGGCAAGATGTTATGTTTGGTGGCCCAATATAGATAACGATATAGAGGGTTTAGCAAGAAGTTGTAGAACATGCGCGGTGTATTCTAATAAACCACCTAAAATGCCCTTGGTGGTTTGGGACTGGCCGAAAGATCCTTGGACACGATTGCATGCTGATTTTTTTGGTCCTGTTTCGAACAAAAACTTCTTAGTCATTGAAGATGCCACTTCAAAATGGATTGAGTGTTTCGAGGTTACAAACCTCAGTACGTCCAGTACTATCAAAATTTTTAGAGAACTTTTTGCAAGATTTGGGCTTCCTTTCGAGTTGTGTACAGATAATGCAAAGACATTCACTTCAGAAGAGTTTCAACAATTTTTAGCCCTCAGTGGAGTTACACATTCACCAGGAGCACCATACCATCCAGAAACTAACGGTCTTGGTGAAAGTGCCGTAAAAATAATGAAAAAAGCTATACAAAAAGGGGTTTATGAGGATAAATGTACGGATATTCATTTGATAATCAATAGATTTTTGTTTGACTATAGGAACACTCCGCATAGCACTACTAATGAAAAACCTTCTAAATTACTTTTTGGGCGCACTGTCCGTACAAAATTTGATTTGATGGTACCATCAACTAAAACTGTAGTTCTGAATAAACAGAATCTGCAAAAAAAATATTTCAAGGGGAATCGAACGACTCATATTAAAGAGCATGATCGAGTATGGGTACGTGATTATAGACCTGGAAAGCCGGTATGGTGTCCTGGCATTGTAGATAAAGTCTTAGGTCATAGAACTTATGTGATCAAAACGGAGTGTGGAAATACTTGGAAAAGGCACAGTGATCAGATTAAAATTAATCATTCAACAGACGTCATAGGACCAAGCCAGTCCGGTATAGTTCCACGATCTGCTCTGATAGAAAGTAAGGATCATGCAATAGAAACCACGAACCTAAACGGAGCAGTGGTGATTGATAGTGATCAGTCTGACGATATTAGTAGAAGTTTAAGACGTCGAAGTCAACTTAAACCGCCAGATAGACTTGTTGTAGGGTTAGAATAATAGTGTAGGTATTTAGGTTTTCCCTATTAATATAGGCGGAAGGTGTTATGTATGGAGAATAATAGTAAATACTGTAAGGAGTTTTTATAAGCAAAACACTCATACCTGTGAGTGGCATAAAAACAACCGGGTGTGGGTACCCGACACCTTTTGTATATTTCGCGAGTTCGTAATATATGTTCTCCAAATTGAGACGTGTTTATTTGTGTGCAAACATAACAATTATTTACTATTATTTTTTCTGCTCACTAGCTAGAGCATATTCACATATAATCACACGTTGTCCTCAAGTATTTTATACCCCATTTGCTATAGCAAAAGTTACATCATTATTATGGTAACGGCCTACTCCAAAGTCACTTAATGCCGCCATCAAATTTTAATATTTTCCAAAACAACTCCCGTGCCTGAAATTGCTCTGAAACATTTATGATGGTATAGAAAGGGCAGCAAAAAGGCATTAGAGTAATCCCTCACGTAGTCTGCCGGAATTGGCCATTAAGGGCATTTTTGAAATACGGCCATGGGGTGCATTTTTATGCGGGACACTTTCGGAAATTTAAAAACGGCCGTACTCCATAAATACTCTCCACCCCGCCATATGATTAAATACTTTCACGCCACAGCGATGTGGAAAATTGGGAAAGAGGGTGGAGTTTTAAGGGTAGAATCATTCGGATGTAATTGTCTTTTTATTTGCTCTTATGAACTCGTAAATATGGACTCTCTTACTGGAAGTAATGGTGATGGGGGGCTAGAAGAATTATATCTAATCTCTCAATTTTTTCAAGGATAAACGTTTTTCGTGGAACTCTACTTGATAAAGGCGTAAGGAGGAACTATTCTCTGATATCTTTTAAATTTCTAAGTTCTTTCTGTTTCTTTGTTGTTCTTTAATTTACCAATCACTTCTTCTTTATGAATACAGCAGATAGGTAAAACAAAAAGTCCTTAGAGCATCAAAAATCAGGAATTAGTTCTTAGCTACATATTGTAAGAGGTTGAGGAGTTTCTGGAATATTGGTATATTCAAGTCATGTTTGCTGACATGTGTAATTTTTTTTTAGATTGTCTTCGATTGCAAGCATCAGTCTTCTATTTTTGGGAAGAGTTGGTCAATCTTGATCTTTTATAAGAGTTTCCAATACCAAATAGCACGGACTGTGTAGAAGTTTTGCATGTTGTTATAATCATCGTTATGACGTGTTAAAATTTGAGGTGTCAAAAAGTTACAGGAAACATTTTGGAAATTTGCGAGCAGAATTCGTTATGATAAGGTTTTAGAGTATATATATATATATTAATATCTTGTCTACCAGTGCAAGGTCAGTGATGCCTAGGTATTGAAGAAAAGTAACCACTACATATATGTGTATCCCAAGTGGTTGATTGCTGCATACAAGTTCATATCTTTCACGGATGATAGCTATTTTAATTGCTTTGTAACATATTAGCAAACAACCCATACGATTATATAATTACATTACCATTATGAATGATAATGGCGATTATAGAAAAAATGTATTCTAGATTACTGAAAAATCTGCTGCAAGAAGATATCCAGGATAAACAACCAGAGGAAGTATCTGGTTTATTAGCATTGGAAAAGAGATCGCAATGAGACAGAAAAACTCATATAGCGTTAATAGGTCTGGAAAACTCTTCCAAAATTTGGAAGTAAGACCAACAATAGTTAAATCTATCCAGTTGTATTATAAACAAAATACTGTTTCGATTAAAATCGGCTCCCAAATAACGGAACCACACCAGACGTCAAAAGGAGTATTTAGATCAATCTTTAAGCAGATGGACAAAAATGCAGAACTATGGAGCTGTAAGTTGGAAAAGATAGTCTGCATTCATGATATTTTGCCGACGATCAGGTGGTATTAGTGGTGGATGAACAAGATTTAAGCATAATTTACATGATCAAAAAATTAAAGAAGGAATATGAATATCTCATAGCAGGAGAGGGCATAATGTAACATACTCGTATTACAATGGGAGAAAGAACAAATAAAGGGGATAGAAAGGTGTAAATATTTAGGAGTACTGTTTAATAAGCAAGAGACAAGTAACGATGAAATACAAGATAGGATACGTAAAGAGAGACAAGCCATTGGGGCACCGAGCTGTTTTGTGAAAAAGAAACATAAGAAGACAGACTAAGAAGAGAATACTAAATACTATACGATATCGAAGAGTATACTCACATGTGGAGCAGAAAGTTAGAGTAAAAGCAATAGTTATTGGCTACAGAAATGGATTTCTTGCGGAGAAGTTGTAGGAGATCGAGGCTTGAGAAAGTCCGGAATAAAGTTATTCAAATTCAAATTCTTTATTATCCCTTAGACATTCAACCGAATGTATAGGATTCGTCACAAAAAAATACAAAAATACAAAATACAGAGAAAACAGGTATACAAGACAAATAGGTATATAACAATCATAGTCAAACAAATTCAGAGACAGCGTAGTAACGCTCAGAAAGAAGGAGGTCTTTCAGCTTGATTCTAAAATTGCTCATATTTAAACAGTCTTTAATATTTTTTGGCAATTTATTGTAGATTCTAGGTCCCAGTACATCGGGCGATTTCTTACCCACATTGTATTTGGCGAAAGCCACGTACAAATCTCCAAATTGTTTGGACACTACAGAGCATGAATTTTTATTCGAAAACTTATTTTTATTTATAAATTTATTATTTTTATTTATAAATTTCATAAATAAACAAAGACGGTTGTGTTAGGACTTATTAGAAGGGATATGGGCGCTGATGGAGATATAATAGACGAAGTTGGAAAGAAATACCTGAAACGGGTCGGGCATACAAGGAGAACGACAGAAGAGATATGGCCAAGAAGAATTTTAGAATAGACAGCAACGGAACTAAGAAATAAAGGAAGACCTAGAAGAATCTGGAGGGATGATGTTGAAGAGGCGGTGAATATTAGAAACTTGAATGAGTGTATACTTTGCATCAGTAATTTGAAGGCGTCCATTGTCCTCCTAGCTCAGACGCTGAGTGCGTGAGACACCTGGTTTAGTCAATACGAAGCAACATCAGGTATTGCGTCTGTTGCCGCGAAAGCCAATGGCGCAAAAACAAAGAGGCAAAAATAGGAACAAAACCCGTTTTTGTTTTTCGCAATTTACGTCCAGGTGGTATCTATTATCGTGTCGTAAAAACGCTCGGTACGTCGGGCAGCACCTTGTGTCACTTTTTAAAGGCCGCGTCCGCGTCCGTAGCTGCAGTGGTGTAGCGGCGCAAAGGGCAAAAACCCGCCATTGTATTGTTCTGTGAGTGCTGTCGCTGTCGCAGCCGTCAGTGTCGCTGTCTGTCGCTTTGTCCGTCCCGTCCGGGCCCAAAAAAGGACGCGCCACTACGTGTCCAATTAAAATTTCCTAAGTGCGGCGCGTTCGTTATAAAGAATAACGCCGGCCGGCCGGTCGGAGCGGCGCGGCGACGCGCGGCGGCGGCGGCGGCGGCGGCGGCGGCGTTTGTCGCCATTCCGAATGCGTCGGAAATGAGCGGCCAATTACAGGCGAACGACGGTGTTGCCGTTATGTCGGCTGTGCAAAAAATCCAAGACCTCAACTTCTGATGCTCACCCCATAGGTGTGTCGAACATAACATCATCATCATAGTCACAATGTCTTAACAGACATCGTGTAAACTCGTAAAATGCATTAAGTCGGAGCTAGAGTATTGCCGACACGAATATCATCAATAGTTTTGAGAACTGTAGCTCGCCATCGTTCGCGATTTAATGTCAGTTCAGTGGCGCTCTTGATACTCATATCCATCAACTGTTTCATCGTATCCACCCACCCCTGAACTACAGGTTTCTCCATATTATCGCTTCTGTGTATATGTCCGAAGAATGTAAGCGTTCTCGTCGACACGATGGAGGATAGTCTCTTTGGATTACCGAACTCATCCAGTATGGAACGTTAATTCGATGGGCGGTGTAAGCTACTCTCAGCTTTCTCCTCCACGTCCACATTTCAAAAGCATCTATGCGAGCTTGATCTGCCTTTTCCTTTTTAACAGTCCAGGTTTCCAAGGTATACAAAAATATGGGCTTGTCGGGTAGCAAATGCTAATATAGTTTTGAGAAAATCGAAGTTCTATATTTTGTTAGATGCCAACCGTTTCCGAAACATATAAGTGAAAGGCAATATATGCACTTGTCGGAAATTTTCCACTAAATTTCGGTAGTTTCTTCAGATTTTGTTTATTGTATTCAGATTTCCATTTATGACAGACAAGCTTTTTAGCCTTATCAGTGCTGAGACGCTTATCAATGAAAGAAGGCCTAACTGAAAATGCTGCACACGTGCTTAAATGCTTTATAGCAACTTGATAGTAGCTCTGTAGTATTTAAGCAGCCAAAATAAAGTACAGATCTACCTCGATCAATAATTATGGATTTTGGAATTGTAATTGACATAGTGAATAGTTCTGGAGAAATACATCGCACCTTGAACTAGTATGTTAACCTTGACTCTCCTCTTAATACTCCGATGGATTTTCTTAAAGGGAGCTTCGCAGAAGTATAAGCTGTAACCTATTTCGAGCCACGATTGGTCACAGTACTGCTAAAATGTATCGTCAAGCCAAACATTAAGGAAATCCGTTTTTTTAGAACTTTAACATTTAGAAAATTCAATTTTATGAAAACAGTATCAAGAAAGCTTCCTTTATACTCGCGCTCTCATATTATCCAAAAGACAAGATTTAATCTTGAGAGAAAGTCAAATGAAAGTTTTCGATTTTTTTAGGAAAACCTGTGGATCATAAATATCTGAAATTTTTGATTTCCATCAAACGAGACTGAAACTCAAAACTACGAAATGATTTGTAATTCTTTCCCTCAAATTATCCAAACCACTAGGTTTCATCTTAATAGAAAGTCAAAGATTTTCGATTTTTTAGGCAAACCTGAAGATCTGGAATATATGAAATTTTTTATTTTCGTCATACCAGACTGAAACTCAAAAATACGACCGGATGTGTTATCAGTTCCCTCAAATTATCTAAAGAACGAGGTTTCAGTCGTACAAAAGTTTGCGATTTCTTAGGCAAACCTGAAGATCTAAAGGATTAGAATGTTTTGATTTTCGTCACACGAGACTGAAACTTTTGATCAGATTTGTAATCAGCACCCTCAATTATCCAAAACAAAAGGTTTCATTTTAATATAAAGTCAGACAAATATTTTCGATTTTTTAGGCAAACCTGGAGTCTGAAATATCTGAAACTTTTGATTTCCATCAAGCGAAATTTAAACTCAAAGCTATACGACCGGATTTGTAATCGGCACCCACAAATTATCCGAAATACTAGGGTTCAGCTTAGTAGAAAGCCAAACAAAGATTTTCGGTTTTCTGGGTAAATCTGAAGATCTGAAAAATTGGAGGTCAACTAAGAATAAATTAAAAGCCGAACGGATACATATATACAAATGTTTCCTTAGGGGGGGGGGGGCAGAGTCGGATCAAGGCACCTAATCCGGGAGAACTTAAGCCTCAATGACCTTTTTATTTGACGTCTCCGGATGGTGAAATTAGTGTCGATCGACTAAGAATGTTTCTATATTGTTTAGGGCTGGATCGTTGGTCCTAATTTGTACCCTTATGCCTTGCAGACAAAATTCAAACGCGAAAATCGGCAACACTGGCGTCGGTGGCGGCAGCATAAGGCATGTCCCACCATTTTCCGCGCAAATAAAATTCCTGTTCGGGACGGGGAATTAAAATTCTTGACAGTTGTCGGACGAGACACCATCGCATCGACAGTGCCGCCGTCGATTCGCCGTTTGTATGCAAACTTTACGCAATTACCGGATGATTCTGCGTCCCTAATTAGAAGGGAATTCTTCCGGCAGCGCGTGACAGCCAAGCGAGGAAGCACTTGGGACACTTCGGGATCTCCGCGCGCCCAGGCACTCGTATTATCTGTGTACTGCCAACTGGGCCTTTGTGTACTTTTAACTAGACAATGAGCGCTGATTTTATCAGCTGTAGCGACGAGAAGCATCACAGATATGTTGGCAGTTACTTCTTTATCCTAGGTTCGATAATCTCTGCTTTGAGTCTGATTGAAATCTTCTGGAACTGGTGCATCGATATCAATACAGCCTAGTGAAGAGCTATTGAGCCAACGACAAGGATCATTAAACTCCATATAAGATACTTTTGGCGCAAATACTGCTTACTAAAGTCTTTAGACTATGTATCAAGTTTAATAAACATTTGTTTCAAAACAAGTTTATTGAGCGGTAATGTTTTAAGATGAGAAGCATCACAGAAATGTTGGCAGTTATTTCTTTATCTTTATCTTATGTTCGATAATCTCTGCTTTGAGTTGATTGAAATCTTCTGGAACTGATGCATCGATATCAAGGTGCATTTAATTCGATATAAGGAACTTTTATCGCAAATACTGCTTACATATACATATACAATGTGCAACGAAGATTCTTCCGTGTTAAGTCAGTTTATGACGCCATTTTGGACGAATCAATTTAAGATTTTATGGTATTTAATGGTGAGAAATTATATAGCTGTGTAACCTTTCAGGGCTTCATTCAACCCGTTTCTATAGCAATTGGATAAAACAAATAAAACCGTTTTTAACATACGTTTTGTTCAAGTATGACAAATTCAACAAATTCAACCCATTTTTATAGCAACTGGATAAAACAAATAACACCGTTTTTAACATACGTTTTTTTCAAGTATGACAAATGTGTTCAATTGTCGTTAATTTATTAGTTGGGGATTATTACCTATGAACATTAATTTAATTTATTAATTTGGTTTAAATTATTTAAACTGTTCAGAATTTCAATGGCTTGTAGAACCTTCCTTTGAGAGGTACAGGGGGCTTTTGCAATAATCTATGTATCATAGATACTTTGTGTCATTATGATGCTTTACAAGAGCAGATCCTGTTGATTACGAGAACAAGGTATTCTTTTACATCTTTTTTTTTGTTTGGTTGAAAATATAGTGAAGATATTATTTTTCCCAAGGATTCCTAATGTTTTATGTCGGTTATAGTTGTCCTTTAAACACACTGAATTAACTAATTATCAAGAACTGCTATTATAAGAATAATTTAAACAAAATAATGCTTTTATTGCATTATACGCTAATGTTAATATTGGAATGGTTAGAAAAAGGGGTAAAAATAACATTTTGTTGCATCTCACGAAGATTAGCAATTTCTAAAGTGCAATTTTCCACCCATTTAGGATGGAAAATCTGACTGGAAAAGATACTAGATGGTTCACAATGGTTGACTGTATATAAAGCATGTCATTTTTCACCTTTTTGAGGTAAACTTCAAGAGAAATCAATATTTTTCAGAGAACTTTGACAGACGCATGTTCTTGAATGGGCTGCTCTGATTGGTCAAAGTCTTTGTTAAAATGTGCGTGTTGATAAAATCGGGCCTAAATGTACCCTCACACTATCAGTAGGCTACCAGTCAGTCACTCACGACCTTCAAACTTACGTCGCCTCATTTTATTCTAGACTCACATACTTGAGGAAGCGCTAAAACGCGAGAATACGTATTTCCTCTGATTCTCAAGTTCGCGCGCTATACCCTAGCCCCTTAAGTGGCCTGGGTATACACAGTTATACATATGTATTTGCCATGTTAAAACACGGATTCCCATTTAGAACAGAACTCACTTGTTTTTCAAACTACATCATACACAGTATTTCAGAAGGTAATAGTTAAGACCTTAATGAATGACAACTATTTGCGATTTTATCAAAAAAGTTTTTTGGTGTGCAAAAAAACTCGCAATGCAAAATCATACATTCTTCAAATGTCTGCAATTTAACAACCAAACAAGATATCAAAAAAAGGCCAAATAGGTGACAAAGTGCAAGCTTTCTTCTTCAATTTGCTTTTTGAATCGTTACTGTAAGTTTAAAGGTAACGGCAGTAGCTTGGAAATGCGAAATTCATTTTTATGGTGACTTTTGGACCTTACCTTTGGACCTTTTGACCTTATATTTGGATTTTTGGACTTAGACACGCCTCCTCGCTAACACGGAAATACGTCTTACCCCTTAACGGATGTCATTGAACTGACGCTTAGGCAAATCAAACGACACAAAACCTGGGGTTTTGATTGTGACGTCGATACCTCCCAGGTACGATACATACATATCGGTGATCCCTAGCAGCACGTGCTGCATCCCTTCGAAATTGTGAGTTATCCCCGATTTCCATAATAGAGTCATACATCCCGGGCCTCTCTCGCCGTACATCAATATTAAACAGGGTTTATGAAGTGACTCACGCGTAAGGGCCCTGTAACGTGGACATATTGCACCCGTGGTCACGTACACACTTTATTGCACGATCGTCGATGCCATTGGCTTAACGGGAGGGCATCTGCCATTTTTGTAATTCGATAATTTCGGATCCGCAATAAGGCGTGTTATTGTCATGTCGAGTACGGAGTAAATCAAATTTGACGTTTCTGATATAGATACGCTTTCATAGAAATTGCGTTTTACTACTACCCTGAGGAATCACCGTTGTTGAGCAAATGGCAGAGAGTTCTGCCGGAGCGCCATCTGGTACCCGAAGGTAACGGCAACCAAAGAGAAACGCTACTAACAGCAGTAAACTCTTTGGTGGTACGACAAGGCTCATCCGTTTTTAGCCACCAGAGGCGCGGGTTCTGTACGCAGAAGCGTATGAAAGCCGATATACGAGGGTTGCTCTATACCTCCGTCAATCCACCACTACGCAGACAGCTGTTTCACGCTTATTTGCGATCATCAGTGCACCATAGGCATGTGTGTGCAAATGGCAGAACTCTCCGCCATTTGTTAACACATGTTTCACATGTTTTGCTAATATGAAAACCTTATGCTCTCTATTTCCGTCAATCGACCTATGGCGCACTGATGATCGCAAATAAGCGTGAAACAGCTGTCTGCGTGCTGGTGGATTGACGGAGGTATAGAGCAACCCTCGTACACCGTTGTTGACTTTTGAGTTAAAAAATTGTACAATGTTGTGCCTCACAATACCAGCAATGCAACTACACAGGGTGGTTCACTTTATAATCTGGGAAAGTTTTGCTTCCGAGAGATACAGAGTGTCCAAGTTTTAATAAAAATCTATATTTTTGAATATTTCCTAAACGGATGCTTAGAAAAATTTTAAATTTGGTTCACAGGATAAGCTAAGGATTTTCCATGATTTTGATATTATAGTGATAAGTAAACTACTCACCGCGTTACAAATAACAATAATATTATTCAATGCTTGATGTTTTTTGAAATAAAAAGTTATCTTGCATTTTTTTTTTGGTGCAACGAACCTTTTTCGAGACATTTGCGATTTTCTCTGGTTATGTAGGACTAATGGCAGCAAATAATCTGGAAGTAGGCTGATTTATTTTTTACGTTTTCACCAATTTTATACTTCTGTATATCGCTAGGTTAAAGCAAGTCTGTATATTATATTGTTACTAGCCTTGGGTTCCAATTTTCTAATCACATTTTATTTATGGATTTTGTGCAGCAAAGGGAATTCGAGAATACCTCAGAAGAACAAGTACATCGTAATGTTTTCTCAAATGTGCATAAACAATTTGTTTGTCAGGGCTGTAAATTTACATAATCAACATGTATGGGTCCATGAAAATTCCCATCAAATTAGACCACGAAAGTTTCAGTATGGATTTAGCGTTAATATTTGGTTGGGAATTTACAGTGGTAACCTCTTTGGCTCTTATGCAGCGATTGAATTCTAGAAACTTACATTAAAACTTATTTGATTAAAAGTTGTATGCCTATATACAACAGTTAACAATTACTAATGGTACCTGAGGAAATCGGAAAATATCTCGAAAACAGTTTAGCATAAAAAAACACTTTTATTTTAAAAGGCCTCGATCGTCGAAAAATATGATTGTCATTTGCAAAAAAGTCGGTGGTGTCGGAGTTTAGAAAAAAGGGCAATTGTATAGCCACATTTTTGTAAAATAGCATCAGATCCCTTAAATTTTAAATTTTTTAAGCAACGGTTTAGGAAATATTCAAAATAATATACATATTTTTTTTAATTTGTACACCCTGTATCTCGAAATTGAAGCTGTCCCGAATATAAGTATTATTGGGAAATTGTCATTATTTTACCATTATCTAAAATGTTCTAACGCTATGTCATCATCCTGTATAAATTATATAAAAAAATGTTTTCCCATTCGCACTATCCAAATGGTGTATTCTATCGAAACATGAATTATACTACACTTGAGTTCATTGCTTTCACAACGGTCGTTAGTCGAAGTAACTAGATGGCGTACCAAAGAAAAACGATTCCTCACAATCGCTGCTATGAACTATTTTCCCAAAAAGTCCTACGAAAAGCGCTATAGGAGATAGAGCAGAGTTTGCAGGGCTGTACTAGCTTCCATCAGTTTATCTCTCCGTATTCTCCAGGTTTACTTACCAAAAAGGCAGTTGCCTGTAATAAAATATGTTGTAAGTTAATAAGCAAATTAAAGAAAACATTTTTATTTTTTTGCTATACGGTATTTGTATAAAACTACGCGTGACGTATTTTAAGTGCAATTGATGAGTCACTTGGCTACATGAAGTCGAAAAAATTTGAAGGAATGCGACAAAACTGTATGAAGGTAAATATCACTTTTGACTTCACGAAGGATCAATTCATTCAATATATTGAAAACCATAAATAAAGAAAATACTACACAAATCGAAATCTCCACCAAAAAGTCATAAATTTTATGTTAAATGATACATAGTACTGCAGAATCAAGTGATTCTAAAGGCATCATTTTTTAAAATGACCCCCTTGGTATTTTTATTGTTAACCATTGCTGCCTGGTATAAGCTAAATATATGTTTGTAAATTTTTTTTAATGACTGCGGTTAGCTTAAAATTCTAGTGAATCAAGGTAGCAGTTTTTGAATACTATTATCAAGAAAATGTCCAAAGGTTTGCAAAATAACTTGCATTTGTATTTGAAGTTACATGAGCACATATTCATTTAGATAGGTTTAAAAAGTTCATAAAATATTGCTGCGGTCAATTATTTTAAAGGGTACTACATTCCTTACATAAATTCAAATCGGGCCTCTGGTTCCTCCTTTACCAAAATTTAACTAGAAAATTATCAGTACCGCAAGAAGTCCAGAACAGTGCTGTAACAAAATGTATTAGATTGTACTAAAGTCCCTGAATTTGACACTGACATAGAGAGGAACCAAAGCGCGCTATAGTTTTCTGAAGAGCAAAAAAATCTGTCAAACCTCTACAACCCTACAATTTTTTGCATTCTACATCCATTTCAGAAGTCACAACGTGTCAAATGAAGAATTTACGGAGGGAAACGATCAAATGATTTGATTTTTCGGTCCATTTTTCGAAAACTGAAAATGTACTAGTATTTGGCTGAAACCTACTTTTGTACTTTGACTTCGAAAATGTACTAGAAATAGTACAAATGTACTGGTCCAGAACCAACAATCCACTGCCCAAAGTATGTTCCTGGGCATTCCTCCAGCCCGGTCCTGAGACGTTCGGTAAATCATGGCAGGCGAGGGTAATTCACGCCTCCTTCCCCCTCCCCCTTTCATGCGCCGTGATGCAAAGCGCCATCTATCAGCTTTCGCGGCGGCGCGGCACCATCTCTCTGCTACCGCCAAACGACTTTTACAATTGCCATTATAACTTATCTTTTAAATTATCTGCCCTATAATGTCTAATGAAAGGGAAGATGAAGCTCTCCGTTTTCTTTGCCTTGATGTCGGCCGTATTCTATTCTAGACCCACCCTGATTCTATTGTTTGCTAGAAGCAGAGATATCCCGATTGTTGTGGAAGTGGCAATACGTCATGGCTTGATTTCTGTGTAGATTCTTCTTGTTTTGTTTGCTCAATTTTACGTTAATTCTCTGTAGAGATCCAGGACATCGACTTTGGTATTTAGTAACGACTACTCTTCTTCTCAGCTTTCTTTATGTCAAAAGCCAAGAGTGATATAATTATTGTCCAGAACAGAACATTGGTGTAAAGCAAAAAAAATATAGGAATAATTCCAAGCATTTTTTGTATATTTATAGACTTTGGCAGAATCTATTTGAGTATTAAGTACCCTTTCCTTATCTATAGAAAATCCACAATAAAATGATCCTTTAGAAGTTTTACAACTTAAGGGTCTAGGGTATAGCGCGCGAAATTGAGAATCCAACGAAAGACGTATTCCCGTGTTAGCGAGGAGGCGTGGTCACATGTTCTCTTTCTCCAGTGTGTGTGTCTAAGATGAGGGGAGATAAGTCCAAAAATTCGAAGGTAAGGTCAAAAGGTCCAAAGGTACGGTCCGAAGGTCACCATAAAAATGAATTTCGCATTTCCAAGCTCCTGATGTTACCTTTAAACTTACAGTAATAACTCAAAGAGCAAATTGAAGAAGAAAGCTTGCGCTTGTGTAACTATTTAGCCTTTTTTGATATGGTGTTAAATTACAGGCATTCATAGAATGTACGATTTTGCATTGCGAGTTTTTTTGCACATAAAAAAAACTTTTTTGAGAACATAGTTGTCATTCACTAAGGTCTTAACTATGCCCTTCTGGAATATTATATATGTAGTTTGAAAATAGAGTGAGTTATGCGAGAAATTGTGAGTCCGTGTTTTACATGGCAAATACGTACGTATAAATGTGTGTATCCAGGCCCCTTAAAGCGTTGTATTTTATGTTTGATAGTGTAATTGGCCAAACTTATCTTTCACAGTGAAATTTTCAGTGTCTGAGTTACAGTGTATCCGAAGTCACTTGGAACAGCAAAAAATGCTTGGGCGACATTTCCTTTGTGAAACGCGGCAGATGTACCGGGTCCCTGGAACGTTTCACAAAGGAGAAGCCGCCCAAGCATTTTTTGCTGTTCCAAGTGACTTCGGATACACTTTACCAAAAATGCTTATGAAATTACAAAATCGAGCAACCTCTACAATACACCATGTACTACTTCTGTTTGTGCCAACAAATTACATAAATTCAGAAATGAGAAATTGGTGGACAGCTGTTTGAATTTCTGAGCTCTGGTCCTATCAATGAAGTACAAAAAATATGCTTGTACATGCATAATTATGAAAGCCATGACTGAAAAAATGTTATTATCTTGAATGAAGCATTAACTCTGGGCCAGTTCTGCAAGGCTCTGGAGGGAATACTAAACTCGACGGTACACCCGTTAAAAAGCATTTCAGTGCATTTTAATGGAAATATAATTTAGCTAGGGGTGTAAAATTTATAAAGCAAGGTTTCTATATTGACATAGCCAGTCTTACAGTGGTGACACATTATACATTGGATCACCGGTGTCGGACGAGCCTTTAGAGGGATAAAATAAGTTAATCTTTATCAACAAATCACCTCTCAAAATTAGTTTTTCTCCCACCATAATAAAACCAATTTCAACCATAATGTACCTGAAGTAAGAGAATTTCGAAGAGAATCTACACTCATACTAAGAATCTACACTCATACTATTAAAGCATTGAAAATACAGTATTTTTTATTGACAATCCACCCCTCATAATAAAATGGCAGCTATTTTGTTTATTGTTTAATTGATGCACGAGTGCTGTACTAATTTAGCAATAGATACCTATGTAGAGGTTCTACAAACACAAAATAAGTCTCATTCGATAGCGAAACATGTAGACCATAAAAAAAATTTAAAAGGAAATAATTATGTAAATTTTTTGAGAAAATCGAAAATAGTTGTCATTCACTAAGGTCTTAGCTATCCCCTTCTGGAATATTATATGTGTAGTTTAAAAATAGAGTGAGTTATGCGAGAAATTGTGAGTCCGTGTTTTACATGGCAAATACGTACGTACGAATGTGTGTATCCAGACCCCTTAAAGCGTTGTATTTTATGTTTGATAGTGTAATTGGCCAAACTTATCTTTCACAGTGAAATTTTCAGTGTCTGAGTTACAGTGTATCCGAAGTCATTTGGAACAGCAAAAAATGCTTGGGCGGCATTTCCTTTGTGAAACACGGCAGATGTTTAGGGTCCCTGGGGCGTTTCACAAAGGAGAAGCCGCCCAAGCATTTTTTGCTGTTCGAAGTGACTTCGGCTAAACTTTACCAAAAATGCTTATGAAATAACAAAATCGAGCAACACATGTACTACTTCTGTTTATGTCAACAAATTACATAAATTCAGAAATGAGAAATTGGTGGACAGTTGTTCGAATTTCAGAGTTCTAGTCCTAATAATGAAGTACAAAAAATATGCTTGTGAAAGCATAATATGAAAGCCGGGACTGAAAAAATGTTATTATCTTGAATGAAACATTAACTCTGTGCCAGCTCTGCAAGGCTCTGAACGGAATACTAAACTCGACAGTACACCCGTTAAAAGGCATTTCACTGCATTTTAATGGGAATATAATTTAGCTAGGGGTGTAAAATTTATAAAGCAAGGTTTTTATATTGACATAGCCAGTCTTACAGTGGTGAGATACTATACATTGGAAGGTATACAATGTGTCCGATCATCGGTGTCGGATGAGCCTTTAGGGGGTTAAAATATGTTAATTTTGATCAACAAATCACCTCTTAAAATTAGTTTTTCTAACACCATAATAAAACCAATTTCAATCATAATGTACCTAAAGTAAAAAAAAAATCGGGGAGAATCTACACTCATACTATTGAAGCATGTGTTCAGTCATCGGTGTCGGAGCATTTCATCATCATCATAGTCACAATGTCTTAACAGACATGTTGTGAACTCGTAAAATGCATTTACACATTTTACGAGTTTCTCTTGCGATATCTTTAAGATCTTTAATGCAGTAGCTTCCCATTTGCTTTCTGCATCCTCAAGCCGTTGACCAGATGGTATCTACTGGTTCATCCGCCTTTAGGGGCAATTTCTCTCCATAAGGACAAGAAGGTGTCCCGACTCTTCTTAACTCGTGCACCCGTAGCTGTTGGTTGAGAAGAGGTTACTGCTTATACCGACAGTAGTTCGGTAGTTTGGTGTTCCTTTTATTCGTCTTTTACGACACGCAAGATATACGATGGGAGATATTCTAACCCGCCCCCACACGGGCATTTAAGAGGATGAAATACAGTATTTTTTATCGACAACTTACCCCCCATAAGTAGTTTTTCTTCCACCCATAATAAAATGGCAGCTATTTTATTTTTTGTTTAATTAATGCAGGAATGCTGTACTAATTTAGCAATAGGTACCTATGCAGATGATCTACAAACACAAAATAAGTGTCATTCAATAGCGAAACATGTAGACCATAATCTGGTGGTAAACATTTTCCAAATTAAAAAAAATTAAAAGAAAATAATTATGTAGATTTTCGAAATTTTTTTTTCTACCGCCAATTGAATGAACGATATTGATCGTAGATTGGACGCGGTGGAACAATCGCTTGGCCACCACGTTCACCGGATTGGTCCCTACTTGATTTTTTCTTGTGGGGTATGATGAAACAGAAATTTTATGTCTCTCAGGATCTCCCCCGAAATTTGCACAAAAACGGTTATTTATAACACACCACCCTACAAAATGACTTTACGCCGTTTCTGCTGATTCCCTCTAGTTTCACAAACGCAACATGGCGCAGATGAGTCGTGCCCCCATTACCATCGACACCATCCTTCCAGTAAATCACACCCGTTTGCCATCTATCAAAACGCCTTACCTGCCATCCCTTGACAATCGGCTACAACCCCCAAAACATTTTCCACCCGACTGCTTTCATTTCGCATCACAATACATCCTAGGAGGCCATAACTCAGACATCTGCTACCGAGCCAAAAATTAAAACAGATCAGGATCCACTTAAGTTTGAACAAAAGCGCATCGCTCTCAGAAACGTCAAAGTTGATTTACGCGATGCAGGGATGACAATAACACGCCTTATTGCTGATTCAGAATTATCGAATTATAAAAATGGCAGATGTTGTGCCGGAGTTCGACCAATGGTATTCTGAGGATTTGCCCTAAGAGTGCGGAAGACGGAATCTATCTGATTCAAACGAGGCTATTTCACAAACAAAACAATTTAACAATTTTACAGAAATGTAACCGACATCTGAAATTAACGTTAGTTTGGTTTGTTAGTATTATTTTCCTTGTATCAGTAAATTTAATTCTTTTATATTCATTTTCAATAAACGAAAATAAAATCACTAAGTTTATGTTTAAAAGTTTTATATATACATTTACAGTTAGTAATGTTTCTACTTTATACATACAATTTATAATTATTTTATTTAATTGTTTTTTTGTGTATTTTTATTCTTATTTTTATTATATACAGGTCATTTCCCATTCATTTATAGACACCTGAAGATGGTTTAGATTAAAATAAACCGAAACGTGGTGAAGGAAAGTTATAGTTTTAATCGTTGACCGAAATCCATGAAAAACAACCATAGTAAATAATAGTTGAAAACTATGAGAAACTTGATCTGATAAGGAATTTTAAATTTTTAGTCAATAATCAAGTGAACTGTTATGATAAAATATACTACTCGCAAGTGAAATCCGACACCTAGAAAAAAAGGGAAATTTGCATTGAAACTTTGTACACACTACACAGCACAGTTGATCATGGCGCTACTCTTTGGATTCAATATATAAACTCTCACAATTTACAGTTTTACAATGAATTACCTGTTCTGTAACATTACTAAGCCCTCATTTTTTTTTTCTTGTAAGTTGAACTTAGTGTGTACCTGTATTACTCGTTCGTTTTTCATACATATCTCTCTTATTATTAAATGTTCAGTATGCTTGACTGTATGGCTGTGTTGGCGGTATAACTATTGGCGGAAGCAAAATATCCAACTTGAGATTTGCGGACGAGACAACCCTTATTGTTGCTTCTCAAGAACTAGTAGCTCTATTAAACATCTTAGAACAACACAGTGTAGCATATGGTCTTGGTATTAACTATAACAGGACCAAGGTTACGATCGTAGTGAGCACTGAGTAAGCTGTTGTGAAGTAGTTCAAAGTTTTGTGTGCCTTGATCCTTTGATCAACAATTCGGTTAGCTGTGAAAATGAAATTCGACGACGCATTCAACAGGCACGTGTGGCCATGACAAAGCTTACTAAAACATGGCGTGACCGTAGCATCACTAAAGCTACCAAAATATCGCTGGTTCAGTCTCTTGTGTTCTCCATATTTTGTATGCCTCGGAAAATTGGACTGTTAGAAAGGCAGATCGAGCTAACATAGATGCTTTTGAAATGTGGACGTGGAGGAGAATGCTGAGAGTCCCTTATACCGCCCATTGAACTAACTTTTCCATACTGGATGAGCTTGGTAATCCAAATAGACTATCCTCCATTGTGTCGACGAGAATGCTTACATTTTTCGGACATATTCACAGGAGCGATAATATGGAGAAACTCTTGTTGTTCAGGGTCATGCCCCGAGTGGGCGGCGCCATGGCCGTTCCCCTACACGCAGGGTGGATACGAGGAAACAGTTACTGGATATGAGTAACAAGAGCGCCACTGAACTGATAGTAAATCGCTAACGATGGCGAGCTACAGCTCAAAACTATTAATAATATTCGTGTCGGCAATATTCTAGCTCCGAATTAATGCATTTTACGAGTTCATACCACATTGTGACTATGATGATGATGCTTGACTTGTCATAGATACTGTATTTTGTATAAAAAATCAAAAACTGCTTAACCTAGTAGGACAATACTTGCATACTTTTAACGATTCCTCCCAAGGGAGACACAACTGTCTTTCTCACACCGACACAACAGCGCTTAAAAGCCGATTCTCCCACAATCCACAAGACCGACACAGCTCAAGGCACTATTTACAAAATAAAACATCAGAGCGTTTACCAAATCGTCGAATCGTGTTCTAGCGTAGCCACAGACCTTTGTACGGCGAGTATTTAACGCGACTCTTGAGCTGAATCGCGCAAAATTGACGACGGACTATGATTGGTACCTATCGACGTCCCGTTCTTCTGTTATTTAGCTACAATGTATCGTAACTACTTCCTATGCTGTGCTTTTTTACGAGGTACAAAGCACACACTGCCAACTACGGAGATTGAGCTTCGACAAATTAGGTGGTTCGCGCAATGGCTTTGTTTAAATAAATCGTTTAATGCTAGACGTGATTTGCTTTGAGCCTTGCCGACTATGATTTGTTCGGGATGGTGATAAGAAGCATTTGTAGATTTGTAGATATAAGGTCTATTTAGATCTTTCATTGTTCTTACTCATAACACTGGTCTCTAGACAGATGCACCATGTTGATATAAGACCTACCAAATTAACAATAACCAAAAAAGTGTATTTGATGATGGGATGAAAGAATATAATAAACTCCCCCTATATGTAAAATGTTTCCCAAATGTTATTGTGTTTAAAAAAAGACTGATGAACTATTTATGAGTGATCATATATGTGGTCTCTTTCCTAGGAATCTATATATAGGTAACATTTAACGTGTAATATTTTTAACATTTTTTAAACTTTATTATTATTATTTTTAGAAACAAAATTTTGAAATTGTGAGATCTTACTAAATTCGCCATGCGCAATTCATTGCAATGAAAATAAGTAGAAGATTCTATTTAAAATAAATTAAAATCGGGGATATTTGTTCAACAATTTGGAAAAATAATTAATAACTTGGCAACGTCGCAAACGCGAAAAAAATATTACAAAGCGAGATGGGGTATTAGTAGATATTTTTATTTAAAATAAAAAATAAAGGGTGTTATATTTAAAAAAACAACGTAAAATGACCTTCAAGTTGCCGTAATTTATAATTCTGCCAAAAACACCCTGTAAATACAAATTGCTGGTAACATCCAAAATAATATCCACTTAATATTCAAGTAACTCGCTGTATAATATTATTGAGAAAAGTTAAAGGAATATATCAATTTGGACGTATTACTTGCGACCTTGCAAATCCGGAAATTAATAGAAAATAAATTATAACTTGGCAACATCGCAATCGATCCCAAAAATATTTTAGGGTTGAATAGAGATCAATAATGGAAACTAGAAGAATTTAAGAAAATGTTATAGTTCCATTTAAAAAACTCAAGTTGATCACTATCCTGCTTTTCCACAACACCCTGAATATTTCGAAATATTTTTGGAATATGCGCCTTAAGTAACCAAATAACTTTTGTATTTGATATTTTCTTCTATCAGGTATACTTTGCGAGATTTCGAAGAATTACACACTAACTGGACACCCTGTATAATCATAGGTTCAGAGGAACTCATGAGTAGTACTCATAGTTCTATTTTTTTCTTTTTAATTTACTGTTTTCCTGTAAATAGCTGATGTATGCTAAATAAACGTCTATACTACTACTACTGGTCTACAATGGTATTGTTGCCCTAGATGTGAGAATCATTTTGGGTCTATTCATGCACACTATTCATAAAACAATCAATGATTTTGTAAGATTTACTCTGATTTTTTTTAAACAGACATATTTGTAATATCAGTTACGTTTTGAGAGATTAGGATACATTACTTCGAGGTAAATAAAAAGGAAAACGTCGGAAATATATTTCATCTTTCCATAAAACGCCTTTTATGAGCTTTTCTTTTATATTTTTTCAGGGAACAATCCCATTTCAGAGACCAGCACTAATCTGCATCATGTGACAATCCCATCGACCCTATATAGATCATTGCGGAGATAGTATAACATGATACTCATATTTGTTGCTAGAGTCTGAAAGCTTGTGAGCATATTTTGCAAAATTTCATTATAATTTGGTGCTTTATGGTTATCGACAACCAGCACAAAACTTCTCTAGGTTTTACTTTCTGGAACAGTCATTAATCCATGACAACTTATCTAGATTCACCTGTAAGTACTTCAATATTCTGAAGTAACAGAGATCCCAGATGTTGTGTGGAGTAAGGAGTCTGAGAGTGGGGATCATGTAATGTTTGTATGCGCGAAAAAAATGCGCAGAAGCCTAGCTATGACTGAAAAATTAAATTTGGTCAACAATACACCGATAATTGTTCAAAACATAAGACATGCAAAAAATATGAAAACTCAAGCACATTGAATCTTCCATGAATATATTCGTAATCTGGACACTTGCAAACTTAAACATTTACGATGATATCCAGGGCAACAGAATTTTTTTGTAGAGCTGTCTAATTTGTACATTTTTTTACAAGTCGGTACTTGTTACCATGTTTTCTGATCATAGATTAAGAACCGATATTAAGCTATGACCCTTCTCTTCTTTCTTCCATAACAACAACTCTGTGATCCCGCAAGGATCTGTGTTGGCTCCGACATTGTTTCTGCTCCACATCAATGGTCTGCTCTCTAGCAGTATAAATCCAATCCACAGCTTTTTGGATGATAGTACTTTGCACTCATGCAACATGAGCAATAGACCGACCTCTGTGGCCGAGCTCCAACGCAGAAGGCTATCAAAGGATCTAGAGACCATAAGCGCTTGGGATCTCAAGCACATGGTAAAATTCAATGTATCGGTACCACATTTCGTCAATTGCAACGGCTGCTAGAAAAAAACTATTCAGAACCAGTAGTTCTACAGTTCCTGAACTGATGATACATAAGAAAACGTTTTTTTACATTAAGTGTTTGACAGATAATAAATAATGACTCCAAGTTGCACAAAAATTACCAAAGAAAATTGTTACATTTGACTGAAATATAAATCTCCAAGATAACCGCAAGGAAAATAAACTTGAAATCATTTTAGCTGTAAAAAGTTAGATTTTAATATAAGATATCTCTTTCTCCACACGGCATTAAAATTTCCATTATTATAGTAAAAAATCTAGTATAATCAACACATCCTGCTGGAGCTACTGTTCACTTAAAAGCAATTAGCCTCCCTGCGAGGCTGTATCTATTACGCGAAAGTTGTGAGAGATAATAGGAGACCTCCCAAGTTGTGAATCAAAATGATGTCGTAGCTGAGACTATTATAAATTATACTTTAATTACATCATTTATATTATTATTGACTTGGATCACGTAAACCTGTGTCACCAAAGAAAAACAGAAGACATACGAATTAAAGGATAAAGATACTTTTTATGTTAACCACCATTTTGCTTGACTATATTATTTAAACTAAAGAGAAACCGATGCCACGGAGTATATATAAAATGATGACGCAAAACAAATTTCTCAACTTTGAGGAATATTTTGAGTAGCATAAATTATTTTTATATTAGAAAATAACAACAAAATCAAGATGGAGTTGCAAACGGTCTAAAATTGAACTTGCCCTCAGACACTGATAAAGTAGGAAAAATACTTACAAGAAAATAAATGAAACTGAAATATATTGTTTGACCGAGCGGGAATGCGTGAGACGGATGATGAGGTGGAATGGAAGGGAGAGGCTGACAACAGCTACGAAGTTGCCGGAAGTAGCAGATTGTCCCAAATACTTTTCATCCCTTTTCTTGTTCCGAAACATTTATACCATTGCTCTTTAATAACTATATATTTTAAGTGAAAATGTTGCAGTACGTGTATTATACGGCAGTACATGTTATGAAAGTACGTGAGGTAGAGTATTTTATCATCGTTCAGTAACATTATAGGAAAATACTAAAAATAGCAGATCATGAACTATATTTCAAGAACATCAGTCTGATAACAGACCTATTTTTCTCAGCATCCTTTTGCCTCGCATTGTTTCACTTGCCAAACCATACTAATTTCTATTCAAGAAAAGTTGCAGCAAAATTTGTCGTCTATTAATTATTGCTAACGAAATATGTAAGAAAACAAGCCATACTTCTACCAACATACTTGAAATGAAACCACGTCAAACAGAGTGGTTACTGAACGATTTCAACTTGTTCAGTCTCCTGCTCAGTATAGAACCACATCAGTTCAGGTTCAGGAACGTTAGAAATTTAGAACGACCTTTGTTAAAAGGTTCAATATGAGCACTTAGCTCCAAGATCAAGACTATTCTCATATTTAAATAAGTTTTTGACAACGCTATTGTTAGGTAGCGCTATAAAATACTGCTATCTAAGACAAAATATAAAGTTGAAAGAACCAACCTAAATTAATTTGTTTAGTCAGATTTGAAGCCTTCGTCAAATTTACAAAAATATGTAAGTAAGTAAGCACGTGGTCGAAATCTTCAAGACTTCGCAGATCTGTATTGCGCTGTCATTCAAACATCAACGTAGCCGCAAGTAGTCTCGAGGTGTGGTCACAGCATAGTAAACAACCAGCACAATAACTCAGGTTGGCGGTAATTAGACGCGCATCCCCCCTTTTGGATGATTTTTTACAGGGATGCTAACGATACTTCGATACTTCTGCATTAAGATCGAGTATTTTTGTCATCGATACTTTCTGAGGCATTCCAAGCTGGTATCGATACTTTTGTATAGGTATCGAAAAGAATGGGCTTGTTCACAAAATTTTTAAAATCAATTTTGACCTGCCTAAAATAAAGCTTAAATAGAAAAAACATGATTCTGAAAATTTCATACTTGTAGGATGCTCCGTTCGCGTAATATAATCATTTGAATTCGCGAACACCTAACTGTGACGTAAGCAGATATGTTCGCATGTGATTTCAGATCATCACTCAGTATATATGTTTTGACTCGTCGCGTAGTTACGTTCGATGTATGTATTTGTGTTATTGTGACATCTATTGTCAGTGATTGTGACTGGTGGTAGTTTTTGTGTTCTAAAATGTGCGCAGAGCATCGGCCAACGAATCTGATGACGTCACGACAGCGTATCGAAAATGCGCCTGGCATTCATGTTTATAATTTTTTTTGAGCGACTTAGAAACTTCACAGAGGTCTAATTTTTGGCACGGTGACTAAAAAATATGTATTCTTTCAGATGCACAAATAAAAAAAGAAAGGTGAACGAGCCCATTATATAACAGTTGCACAAAATGCTCTGTACGAACCAAACGCGCCTATTTGGCTAAAAAATATCGAGTTGGTACCGCTATCGATATTTTCATTTTCGCGTCTCTACCCAAACTTCACATCCGTAAAATCATCCCAAGGTCAAATTCTGTGGGAACCACTTTTATATGGGAAATCCTCAGAGATATTATGCTGGTTGTTTACTATGCTGTGGTGTGGTGTGGTGTCGAATACCCGATGGCAACATTGCCAATTTTTGCGGAAAGTCAAAAAACGGCAAAAGTTCAATTTGCGAGACGGTTCAGTATGGGCAACCGCACCCTACATAGTATCAAAAACCAGTACTTTCAAAAAAATGTAAAATCCAGTTTTTTCAGACAGTGCCATTTACCCTAAATATACCCATCACAGCTATTCGATTCAATAAAGGTAATAACGCGTCCAAAGCGTAATTTAAAATTTCCCCCAATGGCCGTCCAAAGACCCAGAAGCAATCAACCGTATCGCATGGCGAAATTGCGGCGCGCATGCATTAATAACGGCGGCATGGCAGCAGGAAAAAACCCGCGTGCGTTTGGCAGGTACGTACAGTCTATGATGTATATAGTTGTTAAAAAGTATAAGAGCGCTCGCATAAGAAATGCGCTCGAGAGAAGAGTTTGAGACCTCCCAAGTCGCCGTCCGTCGTCGACCAACCAGAGGCAAGGATGGTAATCACGCCGCCGCCGCCGCGCGGGTCGTCACGCCACGACGCTTTTCCCGCGGCTCAGACCGGCCCAGCCTTATTTAATGCAAAAGCATTTTATTATTTCTACATAGTACGGTCACTTTCGAAAAACCAGATTTCAGACCTTAACTTTTTCCGTTTGGCACAAGGATCTGATTCCATTAGCCAGAATCATATTAGGTCTGTTTTTACAGAGAATCACAAACCAGTCAGAGCCAATCAGTATTCCCCATTGCAGTTGCCAAACTATTTCTGACTAGTACTGGCCAATCAAATTGACGCTGACTAGTTTGTGATTGCTGTAAAAACAGACCTATTATGTAAATATTTTGAACTGACAGTCTTAGGTAGCGTTTCCACCAGAGATGTGCGACGATGTATTACGAGGAATGTGTTTTAAAGAACCAATAGAATCACTTGAATTACCTGTCTCGCTTAACACAATCTGGTGGAAGTAGCTTATCGGAGCGAGATTTTTGTACGTACTAAACAAGGCACGTTGGCGAGGAATGTGAGGCAGAATGTGTGCTAGAAAATGTGTTGCAAGGAATGTGTGCTAGTGATGTGGGCGGGCGACGTGTGCTGTGGATGTAGGCGAGCAAAAAGAAAAATCTGAACCCGCTGCACATCTTCGCGACGCTCATCTGCACACGTTTCGCAGCTCCTCCTCACATCATCGCACAGCTCATCTCATCTTTTCCGAACATACCTCCAGCGGAAACGCAGCTCTAAGGAGCCTGGGTACACACATTCATACATAATTATGTATTTGCAATGTAAAGCACGGATTCGCAAGTACACGCACAACTCACTTTGTTTTTAAACTACATTCATAAAATTTCAGAAGGTGATAGCTAAGACCTTAGTGAAGGGCAATTCAAAGCGATTTTTTCAAAAAAGTTTTTCGTGTGCAAAAATCTCGCAATGAAAAATCATACATTCTTCAAGTGTCTGTAGTTTAACAGCCAAACAAGATATGAAAGCAAGGCCACCGAAGTGACATAGCGCAAGTTTTATTCTTCAATTTGCTTTTTGAATCATTATGGTGGTGGGCCGTTGGCAGTATCGCAAGGCGACCATCGGACTTACCCCCCTCATTTTATTTTAGATACACATACTTGGGAAACCGGTAACAGGAGAATACGTATTTTTCTTGGAATCTCAAGTTCGTGTGCTACCTAGCCCCTCAATTGACCAAGAAAAAATGTAAGGCCAGGATTGAGTTTCGTGGGGAGGTCCAGATTAGGATTAGGATCTTTTAATTCTGCTTGACTTTGACTTACGTTACCGGAGGGGGGGGGGGGGGGGGGGGCGGGGGGTGCAGATTAGGGTTGCCGTCAGACGAGTGCATGTTTGTAGATATTACGTTTTTAACGTCATTATATAATGTTTTGGTGCTGCCGGACCCTTTGGACCCCCCTAAATACGTGACTGGGGGGCGCAGCATCTGTTTAATAAATTTCTAAAGTATATAACTGTCTATTTTGAGTATCCAGAAGTATCAAGATGAGGTGGGAAAAATATATTGTGGACGAAGACAAAAGCTCAACTGTGCGGCATATATAGTTATCATTAACCATGGGAGAGTACTCAAAAATCAAGCTAGGATCAGCAACAAATAAAAGGACAGATTCTAGAAACAACATTGGCCTTTGTTTGGAACAAACAAAAGACTTACCGTTTTGGTATCATTAAATGTCAATTTACACATTGCAGTGACGTCACAATGCCCTGACCGACACGTAATTCCTTAAGGGAAATAATAAGTATTCGAGAAGGAATTTGATTGCCATGAGCGTCGTCAACTAAATTTTATGGGGGCGGGGGGCAATATATTTTTATACATAATGCAAATGCAGAGTACACACAAAAAAATATTGACACTATGGTGGTTTTGAAATACCTACAGATTTATTTATTTAACTTTCTACATCTAAATTCAGTATAAATACACATATTATGACCTCTCCATTCTCCGAAATCACTTTTAAACTGGTTCTGCAAGTTTCGCTTAGAAATGAAGGCAAAGTCGTGGTTTCAAGCTCGCAGAAGGTCCTCATCTCAAACCGCATCCATTTTAGTTTCATTTACACATACAGAGACTAAGCGAAATCACAAGAAGCAAGGCCTGAACGATAGGGAGGATGCGCAAGAAGTTTCAGTCCTATATCGTGGTCAAATATTCGGAACAGGGTTTGGTGCGATGAGACAGAGCATTCTCGGGGTGGAGGTATCAGGTGTCTTCTAGACTTTGGCCGCAGGTTCTTCATATAGATCCAATGACCTTAGGCAGGCACTGTTATGTATACTACTTAGCTGAGACGGTCTTCTGTGTGTCCAAAACGACACATTCCATAATTTACAACAATCTTTGTTTTGAGCTTTGGTCGACACATCGTAATGGTATATCAAAGTCTCGTCACCTGTCACAATGTTATTCACATACTGAGATTACCGAGTCGTCACATCGTATACTCCTACGAAGTATGGTAGGAAGTTTATTATGCTCATCTATAGACTAAACTGAAAGTTAAAGTTGATTCTAGGTTGTTTATATCCGAGATACTCAAAGTTATAATAGGAAGATTATATCAGTGCAATGCTAAATGAAGTGTTTTGTGATACCCTCTATGTAAATCTAAATTATTCTTGAATAAGTCCTGTATCTAATATATTTCAATTATATTGTAGCATCAGATCTAGTATACTGATTGAAGTTTCATATGGTTTATTTAAACCTATCTAAGGCTTCACTTGAGTGGTGTAATATTTTAGCTAATGCTATCTTTGTAAACTAAATATTTTCAAGTGAAGTACAGGTAGTTGTAGTTGCTTATAATAACAATATTAAAAGCATATTCCAACTTTTATAAATAACTAATAAAAGTCATGTAATTTATCACAGTTGTTGACATTTCCCGTACTATTGTATCATTTTTAATGCTGCCTCCACTTTGCTTCGATTACTATATTCAGTAGTTTCAGCGACGGAAGAGCCAGTAATCGATACATGTGAAGATTACATGAAAAAAGAGCGAAACAAAAGCAATGTCGCTCATTGGCCCGGCCATTTTGGTGCCATTGGCATTGACCACGAGCAAAAGACGATGTACAGTCGGTTAACTTATGGGCAGTGAATGAGGTAACTTTGATCTAATCAGTAACTGAACCTCTCATAACTACTTTTGACGAGGTAATACTACCTATAAGCAAATAGAATGATTTATTTTTCATAACTCACGCTTCAGTCGTGAGTTACGAATGACTGGAGTGTTATTAACACGCCCACTACATACCAATACTGATTGATCACTTAAATGTATTTATAATTAACACTGCAAAGATACAGGACAAACTGTGGTTGTCAATAGTTTTGTAATTATTATTATGTATTTAAATCGGTAATGGTAGTAACTCAAACTCAAATAAAAGGAAAAACGATCAATGGTCGGTATTATGCGAAGTAATTGAGCGAACAAAACAAACAAAAACGAATAAGAAGAATGCGTTCTTTCATCAAACCAAAGCATCAGATCACAAGTCCCTTATCGCAGTAGCCAAAATTAATAAAGTTTGAGTTGCTACCGCATGTACCATATTAGGCAGTTTTAGCCCTCTCCAAATTTGAAAAAATGGCTCAGTGATTGTAATCAGCAGCCTCAAGTTATCCAAAACACAAGGTTTCATCCTAATACAAAGCCAAAGAAAGGTTTTCAATTTCTTAGGTAAAGCTGACGATCTGAAATATCTGACATTATTGCTTTCTGACAAACGAGAGTGGAACTCAAAACTGCGACCAGATTTGTAATCAGCAATCTCAAATTATCCGAAACACGAGGTTCCGGCTTAACAGAAAGTCAAATAAGGATTTTCAGTTTTTTAGGCAAACCTGAAGATCTGGAATATCTGAAGTTTTTTATTTTCGTCAAACGGGACTGAAACTCAAACGGCAGCCAGATTTGTAATCAGCAATCTCAAATTATCCAAAATACGAGGTTTTGTCTTAACAGAAAGTCAAATTTTTGATTTTTTTGGGGAACCTGAAGATCTGCAGTATCTGAATTCTTTTAGTTTCGTCAAATGGTACTGAAACTCAAAACTGCGACCAGATTTGTAATTAGGACTCTCAAATTATCCAAAATACGGGGTTTCGTCCTAACAGAAGGTGAAATAAAGATTTTCGATTTTTTAGGCAAAGAAGATCTGGAATATCTGTAATTTTTTATTTTCGTCAAACGGGATCGAAACTCAAAACTCTGACCAGATTTGCAATCAGCACTCTCAAATTATTCAAAACACGAGGTTCCGTCTTAACAGGAAGCCAAATAAAGATTTTCGATTTTTAGGCTGAATATCGGGAATATCTGATATTTTTTATTTTCGTCAAATGGAACTGAAACTAACAACTGCAACCAGATTTGTAATCAATTCTCTCAAATTATCCAAAATACGAGGTTTCGTCTTAACAGAAAGTCAAATAAGGATTTTCGATTTTTTGGGGGAACCTGAAGATCTGGAATATCTGAATTTTTTTATTTTCGTCAAATGGTACTGAAACTCAAAACTGCGACCATATTTGTAACCAGCACTCTCAAATTATCCAAAACACAAGGTTTCATCTTAATAGAAACCCAAATAAATGTTTTCGATTTCTCAAGTAAGCCTGACGATCTGAAAGACCTTACATTTTTGATTTCTGTCAAACGAGACTGAAACTCAATGGCTGCTACTAGATCTGTAATCAGCATCTTCAAATAATCCAAAACATGTTGTTTTCATCTTAATAGAAAGCTAAATAAAAGTTTCCGATTTTTTAGGTAAACCTGAAGATCTGAAAAATCTGAAATTTTTGATTTTCGTCAAACGAGACTAGAGAATAAAAATGCGACCAGATTTATAAACAGCACACTCAAATTATCCAAAACACAAGGTTTCATCTTAACAGAAAGCCAAATAAAAGTTTTCGATTTTTTAGGTAAACCTGACGATTTGAAAGGTCTGACATTTACAACTTCTGTCAAACATGACTGAAACTCAAGGCTGCGACTTGATTTGTAATTAGCACCCTCAAATTATCCAAAGCACGAGGTTTCGTCTTAATAGAAAGTCAGACGAAAATTTTTGATTTCTTAGGCAAACCTCAAGAAATTTTTATTTTAATTTTCATCAAACGAGATTGAAACTCAAAACTGCGACCGGATTGGTGATCAGCATCGTCAAATTATCCAAAATACGAGGTTCGATTTCAGCAGAAAGCTAAATAAAGATTTTCGATTTTTTTGGAAGACCTGAAGACCTGAAATGCCGTGAAGCTAAAAGGAGACTATGTTAAAAGATAAATAGATTTTTTACTGTGGAAAATAGGATACAGTTGTAGGCTCCTAGGAAAACACTGAATTGAAAATCATGCATCAACTACTACAATGCAGTATGTTACAATATTTATTCAAACGATTTTGGCAGCTCACTCAGGAAACCCTCTCGCTCTCTGCTCATTCGAATAGGACAACAACGAAAACTTGCACCAATAAAAACTTTCCCATAACACATAAATCCGAGTTTAAACACCATTGAACCTCCAGCGGCATTCCTAGTCGGCCGTCACAGAGATACTTTATCCCCCCTTTCACTTGACCGTGCACCAAAAAGAGGAGAACCGGAAAGAAGATTTCCATAAGATTCATCCGAGCGCCCTTCTGAGATATGAATAAAATATCGCTGCTGCGGGACTTGACTTGCTTTACGGCGTATCTCCGTCCCTCCGTTCGGACATGTTTATGAATAGTAGAGCGACGAGGTACGGCTCTATTGTCAGCGGATATCGTGTGCGATACGAGTACTGGGTGAAACGGAATCAAGGAATTTAGTCAATCGCTGAAATTGTTCGATATACCACTACAGTCATTAGAGAAAGATAAGTCAGTCATCAGTCCACCTATGACGCACTGATGATCGCTAGTAAACGTGAAACAACTGTCTGCGTACTAGTGATATAGAGCAACCCTCGTATATCGAACCTCTTATGCAGTTGGCATAGAAGCGCGCTTATCTGTTTAGGTGAAGCGAATGCACCTGTGCGTTCCGCCAAGAAGTTTGCTGCTTTCTAGCGGTGACTTCCTTTGGTTTGCCGTTACTTGCGGGTACCAGATCTTTTCTGCCGCCTACTCTGATAACTCAACTGTTTTGGTGCTTTTGGGCTATGCCACATGCATTTAATATTTTTAGACTTCAGAAGAAGATTGTACGTATTATTGTAGGTGCTGGCTATAAGGACCATTGTAAACCCCACTTCATTAACCTCAAGATAACCTCAAGAAAATAAGAACAATTTCCGCCCAAATTCAAATTACCATTCCTATAATACCTGATCCGCAGAACTAATAAGAGTTCCTAGATATCGGCTAGACACTCGTAAGTCCGCTAGGAACTCGTCATAATTACATATGTCTAATATCTTACAAGCTCCTCTCAAAAACTTAAAAAATTTAACACCTCCATCATAGCATTTCTTCAGGAAAGTGCATTTTATTCAATCCGTGAGTATATGGACACCCTAAAACTGACAAGTACTTTAAAATTTGTAGAGTAGTACTTTTGTATTGTTGTTTTTCACTTTATGTGTTTTGTCTCGGTTTTTAAAATTTAATTTTATGTTTTTACATTTCATGTGTATATATGGATTTAATATTCTACTTTGACTTGCTAAAAATGTAAATTTTATATTTTGTAGTGAAATAAATTAATCTAATCTAATCTCATCTGCTGTAAAGCCTTCGACACTATTGACCATAACTACACTTCCGTCAATTTGCATCACGAGCTCTTAGGTTATATATAGGTAGAGGAATGTAGCCAAATTGTTAAGCTTGGATCTCAGAATTTGTTGCTGATACCGAATGAATGAATGAAAGAGCGAGAGAGGCTTTCTGGTGGCCAGAACCACCAGTGCATAGGCCTACAAACGGGCACTTATGTACCTCTTCTTGCGCTAGTTTCCAAGTCTAGCCCTCATCACAAATGTAAGGATGGCCTTGAGTCCTGCCCATCTTATATTGTCAACTTCAAGAATCCTTGAACCTAGTATGGTCTGCCTGTGATGATGCCCAAGGGCTTCACAATGACATAGAACATGTGCATCCTCGCCACAGCGTGTACACGTCGGTTCACTTGCCACCCCCATGAATACAACTGACGTTTGGGGGTGTTATGGCCGAATAGCGTGAATAGGCGCGAAGTAACCTTAGCTGGCTTCCATCCAGTGAGAGACAGAACCGCCCCACCTTGGTCAGAGGTCCTAAAATATTAATAATTCTCTAGCTTGACGGAGATGTCCAGAGATTCCTCTCCATCTCATAAGATGCTGATTTTGCAACCACACCTCTGTTTTCTTTCTAATGGTACCTGCTGCCGGACCCATAGCCAGCTTAGGACCCAGGAAATTATTCACAGACCCTCGCCTTGCGAGCGCGTCCCCCATTTCATTGGCACCAACTCCAAGATGTATCGGCACCCACACATGTGACACCTGATGTCTTGTCGAAATGTCATCCAAGACCTTTCTACATTGCAATACGAGCCTTGATGTAAACCTACAAGCACGTAATGCTTTTAATGCTGCCTGGCTGTCAGAAAATATGGTGATCTGCCTGCTAGGCCCCTGAATTTCGTGAATAAGAAAGGCACAAGCTGAAATCGCATATACAAGTATGTCTGCTTGGAATACCGTGGTGTATCCCCCAAAAGAGAGGGAGAGCTTTATTTTTGGCCCAAAGACCCCAGCGACGGAGCCTTCGTCGGTACCAGACTGGCCCTCCTCCATCAAAAGGCCGCCTACCGCTTGGCCCCCACTCATACGTTGTAGGATACTTCACCGTAAATTTGCAGTCAAAGCGATATGTAGGAGAAATTATATCACTCCTCATATGTAGGATAGGGTCATCCCTTTGCAGTTCCGAAAGGATGGCATAGTGGTTAAGTCTAGAGTCCCTCAGAGTTCTATACTGGGACCTCTGCTTTTTAAATTATACACAAGTCAGTTCACCAAGCTTGTCAAAATAGCTCGACATATGCATGACTACACCCAACTCGCATTCATTCTCAGTGACTGACTGGAGAACAGCCAACAGTGGAATTCATCAAGATCTAAATACCCCAGCAGACCAAACCCTAGATCAAAAATCTTTACCAAAAATGTCCTAAAAACTAAAGACTCATTAATTCTATACTAAAAGTACCATATACGAATACAATACTAATACTACCATGAATATCAGGTTTTTTTAAATAATTTGGCTATTTTAACTATTACGTAATTTACTAATCTGTTTTTCTTTTACAGGTACGTACAGTTCAACAGTTCTTTTCTGATTTGATATCAGCTTCGGTAAGTTTTTTTAAGCTTCATGAATATTTCCTAAATTTTCATTCGAAACATAGAAGAAAAGCACAATGTTTTTGAAATACCCAATTCTTGTCAAAATGAAAAAACTGAAGCACAGAACCATTTCTTTCCACCTTAGCCCTCTACTTTCCATGCCAATTAGGCTCAGAAAGTGTTGCAGTCGCGAAAAAGATGAAATGTTAGATAATGGAAAAATACCTTTTTTAGAGATGTTGTAGATACTGTGTTATATTTGACATCGTAAGGAGCACGTATCAGATACATATCATATGAGAGAGATTGCACTCAAAATATGGGAGACGAAAAAGGTAACATGCAATATTATTCCTTTATGCGCTTACGTTCTTGTTCCGACGGTGATGACTTCATTAAAACTCCCGTCCAAGTACCCTGAACACTTCGGGGCTAAAATAGATTAACCCGTAATAGAAACGCAAAATATATGTGCAGAGCTATAGGCACAGTTGTAATTGACCATTATAGGCAAAGCGTGCTCAGGAACATTCTGAAAACAGCTCACGTGCAAAATATGGTGGCATACAGATTATACGTGTACACTCATCGACCAAAAGTAATGTCGTGTAATATTTAGATAGCGTGAGCGATTACACCTCGTTAACTAGTATAATCAAGACACTTCTAAATTGTGATGATAGGTTGTGGTTGAAAATGGGCTGCATGTTCATCGAGTAGCTATTTCAAGTTAATTCAAACACACGTCTTGTCATTTAAATCAGAGAAAAGGTAGGAAAGGGTTCTACCATTTTGATGCTTACAATATGTATAAGGAGTAGTAGGAAAGAGCAGGAGAAACATAAGTTTCGACAAAGGCGATTCAAAGGATTTTAAAGTGTCTATCTAATTAAAATTTTAAAGAAAGAAACCTTAGTTGTTAAAAAATAATCGAGGAATTCAAATAAAATGACTAGCTAGAAAAACCTACACAACATAGCATGTGTTGTCAGAAGTGTCCTTGTCGCTTTTGAATGGAGCCTTCTTAGTTGATTTTACACACTTAGGCCCAGTTTCACAATGGCTAGTTAGCTAGTGATTAAAAGTAAACTAGTGCTCAGCTAAAATAACCTTAAGCTTGCTTTAGAGGTTATAAAAATATGGATTTTGACAATAACGTCTGAGATGCCGATGGATTTTGATTATAGTCTGTGGTGACATAAATAAAGAATATGTATACGAAGATTAGGTTTGTTTGTCAAAAAGTTAGATTGTGTTTACAGACCACAACTATGGCAGGGCTTTGAGAATCATCCATGGTACCAACTTAAGGATAAATAAGTTTAACTTCTAGTTTTTTTTTGTGAAACAGGGCTTCCCGATAACTACTCGTTAACTTTCATCTGTCGGTTAAGTGACTACCAGGGGTTACCAACGATTAGGAAACACTGGACCTTATAAAGTCGAAGATGTTATACTCATCTTTTTTTTTCAATTTCGGTGTATGTTGATTTCTTTCATATGTTGGTAAATTTCCGTCGAAGGCAACAGTAACCGAAATATCGGTTACAGAACTCCATTAAAAGTTGTGCCTGACGTCTGATCACTGTAGCAATTTACTCGCAAGCATGCCTTACTGTTGAAAAACAAATCGTCTAATCAGTGACCCGGCCTTATCACGTCACCTCCAGCCTCTTTCACATCGGCGTACGGTAGATGACCCCTCACCTTTCTATCGGTATTCAAACGGAGCCTGCTCCTCTAAGCTATCCTCTGTAATTCCACCATTCACATGGAATGGTAAGCCTTCAAGTGTTGGCCCATTCAAAGCCTGCGTCATCAACCTAACCATAGCAGTCGCAGTACCTTGGTATTTAGGCTTCGCCTACGCAGCTGCATCCCACTTAACCGTCACGCCTTTATCACGCTCTGATCATTGTTTACGCTTCCGTTCTTTCTTGAGCGAATCGGTAACAGTAGGCGTAAGCACAGTGCGACATTACTTTTGATAGCTGACTGTACACGAATACCGGTAAAAGATCAAGAAGGCTATGCGCGTATGTGCGCTTGCAGCCTCTTCGTATCGGCGGCGGTTTTGCAACTTCACACCCACCTACCGACAACAATTTACGATCGACCGGCATTTTTTATTGTTTATAACAACTTCACTCTGCGCGCCGCGCACATATACTTACACACGGGGTTGTACGATACTATACAAGGTGGTTGGTCTGAGAGTTTGTTGAAAATTGAATCGCTGAAATCGTGAAAATCACAAGCAGGATCAAAGTGGATGCTTTCCGCATATCTTTCTAAGTTTTTGTGCTACATGCTCTTAGAATCAACGAATGAAAATATTTTAGAATGATAGAATCCTGTTTTGGATATATGTGGGATGTGAGTTTACTGAAATAGATACGGAGATGTAGGATATATCTTAAAAAAGACATACATTAACGAGTTCACAAACAATACGCGATGAATTTGGTCTTCACAGACAAACAACAGTCAAATCTATAAAAAATGTAGATCGACTGTACTGTTTGGCCATTTATGTGCATTGGTCATGGTTAAATTTCAGAGGTTGAACCAAACTTCGAAGCTGAATAAGTCAAGAAGGTACATGGTTCCTTTTCTGTAAGAATATCTCACTTTTTCTGGTGCCATATAGCGAATGTAATTACATCCACCCCTATACCAAACAATTTTGATAAAGCAAATGAAAATTTTATTCCAATTACTCTCAAAAATGAGAAGTTCAGCTTTTCTTACGGCTTTTTAGTAAAATGAGGGCATCTACCACTTTCACCCAAGGGCTTTTTGGTAGATTTATCAAACTGCCGACTGTAATGTAAATAAAATTTAATGATAACCAATAGAGACTGATCACGACGATACAGTTGCGCTAAAACAGTTGTTACGAGTATACACAGAAAAATCTGTCGTTCTGTCAAAGACTTACGCTTGGATTCAATGGTACGTTATACTCAGCATTCCTCAAATACAGCGATGTTTTATCCAACGGGAAGTGCATAGTTGGTAATGAATTATATCGTATTGTCGATTCAACTACAAGATGTCATTGGATTCCAATGAATAATTCAGCCTGTCGTTGAATCGAATCTGTGTTTGGTAATTGATTCTAAACTACTTTCTTTTCCTTGGACCAACAGATCTTATTACGAGGACAGCTGACTGATTCGTTTGGATGTTTAATTGTGTCATTTTGTATGTAGTTATAAGGAGCATGATATAAGAATTAGACATAAGCCTGCACCAGTTGTTGCATTATTACCTGAAATATAACTGTCTGACTAATCTAAATACCTACATTCAAATGTGGGTGTCAGCTCTTCTAAGTCCCAGTAGGTCCTCCACTTGATATATAACTGGACACATTTAAATCACACAATTGCTGATGCAATACGCAAAACCACGAGATGCCACAACACGGCTAACACCGAAACAACACAACGGAACAACCTCGTCCATGTTGGCGGGTTCGGGGCGATAGTAACACTGAGATGATCCCCCTATTCTTTATTTTTACGTTCCTTGAATTGGGACATCAGTCCTGCCGAATACCGATTATAGTTCAGCGAATGACAAGGGCCATTGGAACAAAATTAATTTTTATCAGATTAATTATCACGAATTGCTGTTGCAGTAATAATTTTTGTACATTGAATAGATTGTATGCTTTGCTTAAATGAAACATAGGGTAAATTTTGAAAACAAAATGATGTATTGATTGCATTATATGTCAATATTGGCATTAGAAGGATTATACATATCGTTAGAACGAATATAAAATTATTTTGAATTTATTGGCGTACCTGTGATTACTTCGAATAATTATAAGGATTTGTTATATGTAGGGGTCGGTAGGGGTCGCTTCAAGCGCGTAATGCGGCGGTTGCAAGCGGTACCACCGGCAACGTCGCAACCTCTACTCCCAACAGTGTTCTGTGGTGGGTTCGTACCGTCCTTGGTTCTGACTGTTCTGCGTTCGTGGTTGTGGTTTTGTGGTTGACAAGATGCTTGAAACGTGTTGTAGGGCAGGATGATGGGTTAAATGACAAGACAAATGTCAAATGCCAAAATTAAAAATTCAATGAAAAATTCCTGTAATTATCAAGAAAAATGGGTTATCTATTTATTAAAATTTTGTATAAAAAGAAAATTAATGCCTTCTTGGGCAGGGGCGAGTTTACGGTTTGTTCCGAAAATCAAAACTTATACAAAGCTAGGATATTGCGTAAACACTAACTTACTACCTACTATATGGTGAATCAAATGTGCAATGATCACTAAATATACACAAATGTACAATAATAAAATGAAGAAGTCGCTGCGGGCCCCGCTTCCCTAACGGTCCCTGTCCTCATGCTACTTATATCTATGGCTGGTAAGAATCTTAACTACCTACAGTTTATCCAAAAACCTTAACTAACTGATGTTCTAGGTGAACACTCCTAGTCACTACAGTTTCTATCAAAAATAAAGCGAATTCCCACCTGTAATCTGATGGATGTGGTCCAAGGTTACCTGGAGTTTCCTCTAGCAGTCTGACATGTAGGCGAGTCGAAAGCATAAAAGAGAGATGTGGCTGTCGAAGGGATAGGCATGCAGCAAGCAGGTTATCATGCACTAAGCTGTACCACAAAGACTGCGGTGGTTTATACAGGCGAAGCCTAGCTGTCGGAGTTGGTTGTATATGGTCCTTGTCTCAACCCTAAAAGCTGTATTTCAAACCGTAAAAGCAGGATCTCAACAATAAAAGCTGTATCTAAAAAGCCTACAAGCAAAAGGAATCCTCAACACTGTGTCTCTGTGGGAGTTGTGGCTAACTTTCATGGAAGTAAGGTTATGCACCTACCGTTGGTGTTGGGTGGCTTTAGGGTGTTCCCTTTGGATGCTGTGTGATATGGATATACTAATCCCACAGAGGTGGTTTGCAGACACTGCAAAAATCCAATTCAACACAGGATCGCTTCTCTATCAAATCCGCAAAATGCGCATTGACCACCTGGTCCAAGTAAATCAGAGAAGTGAAAGGAAAATGGCCTTTTCCCATGAAAATCGGCGCCAAACTCGCCTGTCATATGATAATGAACTGTGGTGATTTAAATTCTGTGGTTCGACCTTGGTCCAACTGTCTACAAGGTACAAAGCAACAGGTAGATGTCAACAGCAGGTTCCTGGTACAACTAACCTCTTCTCCACCAACATGGACAATGGACATGTAAACAATGGTTTTGGGCTGATGGAATGCCACGGTAAGTTCATATGAATTTAGTTAAATATAATATTGATATTTTTGTCCTTTCCAGATGACTGCAGCTTGGTAATAAACCCTATAGAAGACTGGAATACTTTGTAAATACAAATAGGAATTGCTTGTACAGGTGACTTAAAGAAATATAGATATTACATACTACAGACTTACATGTTATTTACAAGGCTTAAAATTATGAGGAAATGTGACTAGTCTAGGTAAGTAGATACAGCATACTTGGAATCCGAAAATCAAACCGTAACAGATTGAATTCTTTCAAACAACTGTAAATATATTAAAGCGATGGAAAGACATCCAGATACTAACAATTAATTGGAATCGCAACAGTATTTTTTTCTGTATATAGGGCTAAAAGTCGATGTTTTCGATGAATATTTCATTTATGTAGAATTTACATATATCAGATCAGAGTCACAAATTGGTTTGGAAATCCTGCTTTCAGCAACAATGTTTTGTCAAAACCCATCAAAATATATAATATCAATATATAAATATAACAGTTTTTGTACACGTTGCACTTACAAAATCCAAAAACATTAAAAAACGGGGTATAGCTTAACGTCTCTCTTCTTATTAGATCTATCTTATCTACTCTGTGTAAAAGGTCTAGATGTTCTATCTCTTCTGGGGATTCCTGATACAAAAGGTATACAGCTATTTGAGAAAATCCTGAACTATTTCTTGAACAACAAACTGTTTAAATGAAGTACGAGCTAAATGCTCTTTCAATCTATTTTTATTCAAATCTTGTTCGGCAAATTGAACCCAATATTGTGCAAGAAATTGCTTAATCGACAAGAGTCTTTAGAAGCACATTGAACTTGATAATGTTTACGGAAAATATCAAAAGCGAGACCATACGCTAGCGATATTCCCAACGCTCAAGTGCACCATTTAAATAGAACATTTTCGAGCACATTAAGTGCACTGTTGAATTTCTTCTCCCATCTTACAGATATGGAGGTTATTATTAGCTCTCCGATCTTCAAAGAAGCCAATCCAACAGGCACTTAGCTGTGTTAACGTCTTGATTTCGATGCCGAGCAAAAATGCAACATGTCTCCATAAAAGTACCGGATTCGTATAAGGCAGAGAAATAAATGATAGTACCGCGAGTTCAACGCACAAATCAAGCTGATTTATATCGCAGCGACAACCTACTTAAAGTTTTCGAAGTCCGATATTTCTATTACTAATAAATCTTTTGATCTTTCCATGCGTCATTTATCATTTTTTAGTTTATGTCCGCTGGCTGCGAGTTCCTGGGTAGAGCGATAGTCAATGCTGGCGAGACTTATATCATTTTTGAAATACGGTATGTGGAAGTCGTGAGCAGGGATTTTCGGATTTGTGGTAGTAAATCAAAAGCTTAGCTAAAAACAGACAGAGAGGATTTAGGTATATCTACGTACGCTTATCTTTGGTGTAGTAGTGACTTATGTTACTGGTCTAGCATCACCTTTTTGGTAGAGAACCGTGACGTCCTTGGGAGCAAAAAGGTAGGAGGGGCTTACGTCATCTATATATCATCTCTTAAAGTGCCATATCTCAGAAATTGCTATCAGGCCACGCTTTTGAAGAAGTTCGAACTAAAAAGTTAAAAATAAGCCTAAAACAATACTGAATGAAAAATACTAGTACTATTGTGGAAACGTCGTAAGTTTAAGGTGGCGCTAAAAGTTCCGCACCGTTAGTCCTAGGTGGCTATGCTCTGGGCAAGTGGACACATGACACGTTACAGTTTAAGACAACAGATGGCGCAGTATTGGAGTTACTATCACATGACTGACAAAGTTCAACAACGATCTTTCTAGGAGCATGCCGAAAGCATACTTATCTATCTGACGTGGGCACTTATGACAACTCAGTGGATTTTTCGTTAGATGCAACAGATTGTTTTGTGAATAGAGATGGAGTAGCCAACTTAGTCTTAGATCAAAGGAGTGTTACAAGCTCACAAACCCACATACAGGTGAAGTTAATAAAGGCGTATCAAAAACAGTAAGGTGGCGTGAATCCAAGAGTTGCGAAGTACCTAATCACAACAAAAATAGGATTACATCATGATTATACTATACTGCCTAGATTCAAGCTGTCAAATTTAGGGAAACATTGTTTAAGTTGTTTGATGGAAGTATTGATTGTCCTTCACCCTTAGAGTTCATTTGTTTACACATCCCCATATTTGTTTTTATTCTTTCCACCTTAAGGTATGTGCAGTGTCTGTAAAAGTGCAAGTGAAGGTGAAATTTTTGGTTGCAACAATGAATCTCGTAAAATTGTTTTCTAACAGTTGGTTGACTGTTACAGTCTGTTCATTTGGGACAAACCTTTGCTCATTTTCTAGTATGGCATTGTATAGGTATCAATAAGTAAATAAATAAATACATATTAACTGACTAACAATGCAACTTACATAGGTAGTGCATCTTCTGTCTATTCTTAAAAATAGAAATCCAATATATGTTTTTCAGTAGACTGACTTTTAGAAGCCAACATCATGACATGAATTTACATTATGTTAGATTTATGCTGAACATAATACTATTTTTGTTAAAAAATCATTTTTCTATATGGCTCTATCCCTATACAATAAACTGCATGTTAGTTTAAAGTCATTGTCCACTAAATTATCCAGAATTAAAGTTAAGCTGTTTATTTTGAATAATAGAATAGAATAGAACTGTTTATTTTGAATAATAGATAAACCATGACATTCCTATTATTAACTCTTATCACGTAAATCTCACATTTTAACTGTAGTACTGTGCTGTGGTTACTGTTTTAAATATTTACATATTTTTTTCCATCTGATTGTATTTTTCTGCCTACAGATATTATTGCGTGCGCTCACTCACACTCCGTATTTCTACCAAAGCTTAATAGGGAGACTGCTATGTCCAATAATTATTTTTTTCTTGACTATGCTTTGGAGTATTTTTAATGTAGAACAAACCCTTGAACGTTTCTCGCACCGTCACTGCTCTTTATCATATCTGAGTTGTGATACTCAAAATTTGTAGAGACAATGGACCTTTCAAATCATCTACCTTGGTTACAGTTATATGCTATGGTACTCGTATATTGAATTTTCACATAATTATACAGGGTTACTGGTAACTCGACCACTTTCCTGCAGGAAGTGATAGAGGGACTCAAATGCAATAGATTTAACCCCCCATATGTAATTCCGAAAAGCGATAGTTTTCGAGATAATTAACACTTAATGTTTTTCAACGATATGTCCAAATTTCCACACTACATCCCAAATTTAGAAAAAACCCTGCTGTCGATTTTAGTAATTTCCAATTTAGTTTTTTACTGACACATACGCAAATCTAATTTAGTATTTAAATGTGTAAAAATACTAAACAGTTTCAAACTATATACAATTATTTAAAAAATAAAGAACAAAATTTTTACATTCACCGTGAAAGAAAATTGTCGAGCTCAAAAAAAGATACACAACCAGTCATATAAATTATTTTAAAAACTACCTTATCTGATGGCCTATTCCAAGGACAAGAATGACAGTACAACCACAAGCAACTATTTAACAAAATTTATCAACATAATATAGAATCATCAACAACATGATATTCCAGCATGATGGTTATCCAGCACATTACCGTATCACAATTCGGCAGTTGTTGGACAACACATACCCGAACAAATGGATAGGGAGGGGTGAACCCAGCCCATGGCCTGCGCGGAGCCCAGATCTGACACCTCTTGATTTTTACGTCTGGAGTCACATAAAGGCATTGGTTTACGAGACTCCAGTTAATACTGCTGACGAACTAAGGCAAAAAATTATCAATGCGGCGGAGGAGATGAAACGAACTTTTTCAACACGAGTTACAAAAACCGAAGTGACGAAGCGGATCCGCACTTGTATCCGAAATCAAGGGCAAAACATTGAGCAAGATCTCTAGAAACTTTGAGTGGATTTAATTTGTTTTACTTGGATAAAATCGTCGACCGCATTTGCAAACATTCTAGTATGTAACTGAGTTATCAATAATGATTGTACTGTCATTCGTTCTTTTTGAATAGGTGATTTTCATTCATTGCTGTTTATGATCTTTCTGAAAAGGTTATTAGGTAGGAAAGTTTTTTTAGCGATTTGTTCAACTGTTTGTATAATTTTCTTTTGAGCTAGATCATTTCCTTTCACGGTGAATGTAAAAATTTTTTTGATTATTTTTTAAATATTTGTATTTAGTTTGGAACTGTTTAGTATTTTGAAACATTTTAATACGAAGTTAGCTTTGTGTATGTGTTAGTTAAATACTAAAATAAAAATTATCAGAATCAACAACAGGTTTTTTTTCTTAGTTTAGGATCCAGTGTGGAAATTTGGACATTTGGTTGAAAAACATTAAATGTTAATTATCTCGAAAACTATCGGTTTTCGGAATTACGTATGGGGGTTAAATCTATTACATTTGAGTCCCTCTATCACCTCTTGCAGGAAAGTGGTCGAGTTACCAGTAACCCTGTATAATGAGCCTTTTTTAATGTTTTTGCCAGATCTTCATGAGTCTTGGCATATTTGTAGTGAGTTCATTGGCTGTGGAGTACTTAAGTAATATTCCTTGGTTCCGAAACTACTGATTCACTGAGGCGGAAACGAAGAAATTTTGCAGTTTTTGGAAATCACTCTAGTAGCGGTGGAGAAATCAATAAAAACCCCTTCAAAACATGAAACTGGTAAAAAATGTTTCATTTTTTTTTTGTACGCGCTTAAGAGGAAGGACCTTGAACATTATCATTCAAAAATATGTATAAAGCATTTTCTCATTTATTTTGTAGGCATTTTGAAGTTCCTGTTTATTTATCAATTTTTTGAAAGGAGATGAAATCCAGGAGGAAGGGGAATGAGATCTCCTAAAACTTCGGCATCTAATATTAGATGTATTTTATGTGGTTCACTCTAGTTTTGACTGTTCCAATGAATTTATGACTGACTGCAGCACTGAGGTCTAGTGGAGTATGCACTCCACCCTTTTTTATATTCAAGACATTATCCAGCGGATCCTATATCATATCTAATGTTTCACACGGTCCCTCCCACAGAGAAAAACCTCAGAATCCTGACTCTGCTTTCTATCTCGTAGTCGAATGCATTTGTACGCTGGTTACTTTCATCTATGCCGCGCTCACTTATGATGATGGATGCACATGTTGGTTTCTTTAAATGTCTGCTTAAGCTCATTAACAACGTGTTCCTCTCTCATCTCATTCGGTGACCATCCGCTGGCAGAGGACGTTCCAATGGGACACTGGAACGGAATCGAGCAGTCTGGGCGTGTCAGGGCGCCATGTAATTGGTAATTGGATATTTTGTGGCAGAACGGCAGAGTTTGGGGTTGCTCCATTGTGTTTTGCTGATATCTGGCACTAAGGCCCGGTTTTTCAAAGTGTAATTAGGTTTGAGTTAAAGTTAGCCTTGAAATTAGCCCAAAATCCGCGTTTTTATATCAATCAGTGGTTTGAGTTAGGATTACTAGGAATAATCATTAATTATAACTGATTTGACAGTAACATGTCAGAAGTTACCATATTCTGACAACCTGTAATCTCTGTTATCTTTCGATTTCAATGGCGATTCCAATTACCGATGAGGGCGCTGGCGTTTGTAAACAAATATGGAGGATAGCAGGTATCCTGCACGCTGTGACACGCTTTTGGAGGAAATGCGTGGCAATGAATGCTTTTATCATAGTCTTTTTTGGAGTGGCAACCATAAACACTACAGTTTGTATTAAACTTGCTAGTCTTTCTTGATTTGAAGCCTGATGTAGATGCCATATTCTTGACAATAGCGTATGAAGAAGGTCCGAAGAAATATTCTAACACACTATATACCAATTAACAAAGCACAAACTCGAAAACACGACTGAACGAAGAAACATAAATGGCATATAAACGGTTAATGGCATGTTAATTGTGTGCCGTCCGAAACTCGAGTACCTGCTTTGTCAGTGTTGATATTTGCCGCTAGAGGTCTCATCAATTTTTGGAATTGCCAATTGATTGACATAAATGCCACATAAATTCCATTCCCATTCAAGTGATGAAAAACAAACTTAAGCTTGATTTTTCCTTTAAAATTGTTATATTTTTTTTAATTTAACTCCCAATTGATTTGCTATCTGTAAAACTAGTCACAATGAGCAAATAGTTTGTTGCACTAACACTAACAGTTTAGTAACTATTTGCTCTTACATCTTTGCACGTACACAAAGTTTAGCACTGGGAACTACACACTACACATTCACTCAAATCTTTCTGGAAGATCACTTGGGATGTGTCTCTTCAACCTGCGGCTGCCCTGATGCTGCATAAGGTGTCTGGCTAATGGGTTGGGATGCTCTTGAGGACGAGTTCTGTACCTCTCGGCGATGTTTGACACTTCTTCTTTCACTGATGGGATCTGCAAGTCGCGCCTGATAAATTCATTTGGTTCATACCATGGAGCTTTGGTTAGGAGTCGGGGAGGAATTGTTATATTTAATTTTTAAACTTCCTCAATCTTCAAATTAATTTTCATTCACATTAAACTCTTGCTCTATTCTTCTCCAACACATGTCTTTTTGCTTGCGTGTAGTGGTTTCGCTCTTTTACATTCAATAGTCCAGTAGTGCATTTATATTTATTCACTATTTTTACGAGGACTCCTTCTTCTTGACTTGTGAAGTTTGGTAACCTCCTTCGAATTACATTCTTACCTCGGCAATTGTATGTAAAATTTACACAGCTATATTCTCTAAGGAATTATTGAAAGACAAGAATATATGATTCAAAATACCATGCTTACCCAATCATCAAAGTTTAATTTGTTTTTCCGGAAGCGTAAATCACAAAATAGCCTTAAAACTTAATATGCAGTAGCATATAGAACCCGCGCTCTCTGGTGGCTAAAGCGGACGCGCCGTGGCGTTTCACCAAGAAGTCTGCTGCTGTTTAGCAGCGATTTTCTTTGGTTGCCGTTACCTTCGGGTACCAGATGGCGCACCGGCAGAACCTTTCTGTCGTCTGCTATCTAAGGTTATTCCTAAGATTCTAATTGCTCTATTGTGTAAACTACACTTAATTATTGATTATTGAGGATCCCATTGGGTTTATGTTTATCACAATATTCCGTTGATCCTTATTTTACTCCCAGAAAATTCAATACGAGCTGCAACTATTGACGCATTGCAAACAGAACATAAATCGTTCAATGGTGTCTTGCACCCTTGCAATAACTCCCGTCAGCAAACCGCCTTATCACCGTTTGGTGTGTCCCGATGTCCCATTGCAATCAAAGCGCAATTACAGTGTTTGGATAGGCGTGTACTCAGGGACCTTCGGGTCCTAAATGTAAATGTTGCGTACTGCGTCCTCTATATAGGGTGATTCGTTTGGGAATACCATGGACTGCTCAGGGACGAACTGCAAATCTATGTTTCAGATGGAAAAAGCTGGAATTCATGTTAAATAAATCATCATTTAATAGAAGATGTTATTAAGGCCCGATTCTAGCAACATGCATATTTAACGAAGATTTTAAGAAAGCTTTTCTATTGGATGTTGTTTTAGAAGAAACTTTCTATTGGGTATTGAGGGCTATGTTAGTAAGTATCATCCAATAGTATTTTATCAATATTGGGAACAAAACGTCAAAGCTGGATGACACTTTTATCAAAAATGTTTTAGAATTCACGGATCAAACTCATAGCAAAAAATCAGAACAATGCATACGAATAAAAATCTCCCTTGCTGGTTTTCCCCTTTCTCTGAAAATTATATGAAGCACCTGATTCACTTTCTGACTATACGACAGGTTTCTGCCGTTTCCGGTTTAGGAAAAATAAGATTATACGTTATACCAGCTCGCGAGCTTTGCTGTTAAGAGGGATAGGCAACCAGTAATGTACACTTGTTCAATCTTGTGCTTAGCTTTGTGAAATGCAATAAAATGTTATTTTTACCCCTTTTTACTATAATACAAAGATATATTGCAGGTATTCGTAATTATTATCAATAGTAAATTATTGTTTTTCAAAATAATGCTATAATTTTAATTTCTTGTCATCATTATCATTACATTAACATTTGATCCAGAGATCAAATGTACTGTTTTTGTGGAATGTGATTGGTTGAAATTAACAATTGTTAAACTTTTGATTAAACAAGAAAATGTAAGTTTTCTCCCATTCAGGATGGAAAGTCAGAGCTAGAAAGATACTAGATGGTTCATAATGGTCGACTGTATTTAAAGCATGTCATTTTTCATCTTTTTGAGGTAAACTTGGCTGCTCTGATTGGTCAAAGCCTTTGTTAAAATGCACGTGTTGATAAAATCTGGCCTAAGCGTATCAGTTGACTTGCTGCGACTCTTTTAATAATGTGTTGAGTGGTATAGTTAGAGTGTGATTGCTGTAAAATGTCACTTCAGTTAAAGTTATGAATGCCGGGTGTGCAATTGAAGGTTTTGGGATAAGATCCACCTAAGATTAATATATTCGAGCATCTATACGTATATACATATGGAATACAAAACGCTCTTACGACAGACATTCCACGTAACTTTTTACATTTCCAGATTACAAAATTTTGGTCTCACTTCAAGCATATCAAATCGCTGTTGTCTGTGAATCCGGCGACAGAACGAATAGGCGATTTATAATTGTGAGAGAAGAGCATTGTCGATTTGGAGGCAAGTCGGAGCGTAACAATTCGTTGAGAAAGATCGGCCCACAATATTTCACGATTAAGGATATTCCTTGGCGTGCGGATAAAGTACGTGGTTAACGTATTTATCATACTCAATCAACCGGTCGGGGCCTTTTTCTTCTGCTTTTGGCTGTATATGCCTCCTACGAGGCCGCACAATAAAACCTTTTGACGAAAGAATTACACGAGAATGGAAAATAATTCAGGATACGTTGTCGTTGCGGAAATTTAATTACCTTGTGGTTTATGAGGTCAGGTGAATGAAAGATCAATCAAAATATATCCCAGAGCAATTCCATCAATATGAATATTGTATTACTGCGATTTTCATATTTCTTGAAATACAACAATCGCTGCCTTGCTGAGACACATAGAAGAGGACTGTAGGACGGGACGGTGAAATAATATCGCATAATATTATAACCTTTTCGCCTTGAAAGAGCCATAAAACCGCAAATGTAGTTTAAAAAGCATGCAACATTGGACTAAAAGATTTAATTCTGCAGGCACAGTAGCCCCTTCTACAAGACAGCTAGAAACTTCAGTGTCTTCCAGAAGGATGAGGTCAAATGTCCAACATAACCATTCTCGTATTTCGCTCTCTTTGTGAGACATGTATCCAATTATTGTAGTGTTAGGCCATATAGTCCGTGTGGCCTTGAGTTTTGCTTCTTCGAAGCCTTTTTTATTACTGAGTAGACCGCGTAGGCAGAGCCTAAACACCAGAGTACCGCGGCTGCTGTGAAAAGGTTATGTTAGGGGAAGTTTGATAACGCGGGATTTGAATGGGCCAATACTCGCAGCCTCAATAAATACACCTCCTGGCGGTCCATTTCAAGTCTCGGACACCTTGGGAATAAATGTGCGGTTGTACCGCTCGGTTCTTGATGTATGAAGAACCACCGCCTTAGGATGAGATGCAGCGGTCGCGCAGGTGCGTCTGATAGGAACGGTGAGCGGCGGAATGTTAGAGGACAGCTCAGAGAAGCAGATTCCGTTTGAATATCGGTAGAAGAGTGAGAGGTCACCAACAAAACACCGATGAAAAAGTGGCTGGAGGTGGCGCTTCAAGACTGAGTCGCCAATTATTTGAATTGCGCTTTTCTCGACGGGATATAGTATAGACAGGGTAATAGGGGCAACAGCTCCCTAGACATGAGAGCAATACTCCAGGCCAGGTCTTATCAGGGCTGGCAAGCTTTTACCAGGAGCTGTTGCAATTGACGCAACATGTTCGTGGCAGATCAGACTTTCTGTAATGTTGACTCCAAACAGCTTGAATGCACAATACTGGGTCTTGGAAGTAGATGGAGGAAAAGAAATATTACCTTTTTCACATGCAGATATTATCGATCGACTACACCCGTTGTGCTCAACCAGCATATAGAGTACATGTCAGTCTATTCACAAGATTAATACTAGAATGACACTCAACCAGTCAGAGTGACAGTCCAGTTTGGAACAGAAAGAACACGAACAATTTATTATTGGCTTTTACTAGTAGGTATAAAGATCTAACTAAAACTTTTTTTAAATTAATGAAAATTCCGCAATGAAGCTACTAGACACTCGTGATATAGCAAAACCATAGTGACACCAAAAAAGTATTAGACACCACTTATAGTTGTATGATCGACTATATTCGCGATGCATAGCATGGGTCTCACAACCACTCTCTGTGGAGCTCCCGAATCGAAAGGCCCCTTAAATGGCTTAAATTATCTACCAACTATGATACAGGTGCCCCACTTGTCCCTATATCCCTCCATTTCTCAGCCCTTCGGCTCCGAAGGAAACTTTTTGCCCGGAGAAAAAGTGTTGTAGTCAAATAGCCCAATACATATTATATCACCCTTTGTGGTATAATAATGTGTTGGGCTCACCCGGCATACTACATACACCGCTCTAATGGCAATAGCACGCCACTGGTTTGCAGTAGTCGACTTTTTAGCAATTTTCGCAATGAATTCGAATCAGCCGCCCAGTCGCCATACATAACAGCACTAGATGGAGATAGACGGTGATGTTTTATATGAAGAATTCCTAGGATCTATACATACGCGAGGCTGGCGCCGAGCCAAGCGAAATAGAACTTTCGTGACATGAAATGTTGGGTAAACAGACAATTCAGCTTGTGCAGTAAAAGTTGCATTTCAGCGCAGGAAGGAGAAGCAGTGTGTGTTGTAAATTCCGTGTATTGACAAGACCGTATTGAATATTTATCAGAAATACCAGGGCCGCACGACGGAAGGTCCTTATGTGGGAGAATATAGGCTGCCAAGACAAACAGAGGAGCTATACAGAAATCATTAAAGCAGAAGGAGCATGTTAGAGTATATATTTTTCTAAAAGGTGTAAGAGTGTTCAATTTCCATTTTTAACAATAACTTCATGGAGAATATAGCTTCCCAAGTGATAATATGGAATCTTATAATTGGTCCTTACCTTCTTTTGAGATTTCAGTCAAGATAATTGAAAATATTGGTCAATACCAGGACCGCACAATTGAAAATTCTTATGTGAGAGAATACAGGTTTGCAAGAGAGATAGAAGAGCTATATAGAAATCATGAAAGCAGAAGGAGCATATCAGAGTATCTATCCTTCTATAAAGTGTAAGAGTATTCAATTTCCATTTCTAACATTAATTTCGTGGAGAACATAGCTTCCCAAGTAATCATATGGAACCTTTAGAATTGGTCTTTACCTTCCTCTGACACTTTAGTCAAAATAATTGAAAATATTTGCCACTCGACTAAAAAACATTTGACAATTATATGGCTACACAAACTGTTTCAGATAATTTGGTAAAAAATTGAAATCGAAGAGTTCTGGTATTCTATTTTACGTTGTGAATTACAATGATTTTCAATAAAATTTTACCGTTTTCGCCAAACGGCAAAGAGTCCTTTGGAAATTTATTCTAGCAACTGTATTTGAAAATTAAGCTCACAATAATAATACAAAACTGAAACGTGATTAATATATTTATTTTGAGACATCATCAGACTGACAAAATTGGCACTGACATCACATATCACATGTTAACTGGTCTATTAAATGCAAAAAAGTCATTTGCAATAATAACTAAATTTATCTGGCTGAATATCGTTCATCAAACTATCAAACAATTATTATGATAAAACTGAATCAATGTATAGATCATTTTCAAGTTTCTTGGTTCAGTGAGAACAAAATAATAAATTGTTATAATCATTATTTAATAATCGCCAAGCTTTGGTTCAATTATTACCTACATTGTAGTAGTAGTTTTATTGTGAGAAATAATCAATACATATATATGGTATGTGGATACATTTCAATTATAGAAAGAAGTTTCACAATAAATTTGGAAAATGCCCAAAAAGAAAAATCTTGTGCTGGGCGTCAAATTAATTCACAGTGACAGACACAAAGTTATATATAGATACAAAGGTATAGTTAGGAATGTAAGAAGAATAACTCACATCGTAACAAAAAGTAGGATCAAAAATACTAGTGCTAGATGCCCTAAAGAAAATACATAATAAGAAAAAGTAAATACACAGATATGGGGAAAATGTGGATACATTTTCATCATACATAAAGGTTTCACAATAAATTCGAAGAAAGTCCCAAAAAGAAAAATCTTGTGCTGGGCTTCAGACTAATTTACAGTGACAAGCAAAATGTTATATATAGATAGATACAAAGGTAATTAGGTGTGCAAGAAAGAAATAACTCATATCGTAACAAAAAGTAGGATTAAAAATACTAGTGCTAGATACCCCTAAAAAAAATATATAATAACAAAAACTCGGTAAGTTTTAAGTACGTTACATAAACTATAAACAATATGTTAGACGTTTTTACACCAGTGTATATAGTGATAAAGAAAATAGTAATTGCTTCATTGAGTCAATACGGTTCATCTACTGTTTCGATGTGATGCGTCATGAATCTATGATCAGAAATCATTGTAATAATTACGGTTTCGTAGAATCAATGTTCATTTGACTTACAACAACGATTGATTGAATCTAGGTAGAAAATACTCTTCTCTATAAAAAAACACAGTGACAATGAGAGGCAATACCTCCTTCTCAAACACTGCTTAGATTCTTCAACTGACAACCAATAAATCTCGTTCTTCTGATTCGGCGACTCGAAAAAACACTTAGAGCGTTTGAAAAAGAACAAGTATGGCGACAAGATCCAGCTAGAATTATTCAACAATCAGAGGACGAAAACATTAATTTCATGCGGTCAAGTTGAGTTAGGGAAGGTGCTTTATCATTACGTCACAGCGTTTAGGCCTGAGATTTATGAGATGGCTTGTAATGAGCGGCCATTGGTCGAGATGGAAATTTGTTTCCATGTTTTTTCTACCCGCTGTCTTCAGCCTAACAACCACTATTTATCTTAACGCGCCGACAAGTACAAAATTCGGATAGTTTTAATTGCCAGACATGATATCGGAATTTGATAAACAGCTACGTATGGAATTCACCACAGCGTTGCATTGTATGATCAGTAACTACACCTCTAAAATGGAAAATATTAATAATAGGTAGCTTCTCGTATGTTTTTGTTTGTATGTGAGCTTGTAAGTCTCCCTTGGAATAAGAAGTCGGACCGAACATTGAACGCTTCAACTTTGTCGCAAAAGAGGTAGTAAACAACTAATTCTAATAGGTCAACATCTTTTCTTACTTTGTCATATTGACCACCAGATATGGCAATCATAATTGTTTACTATCGTCTTAGTTGTATAGTATCCAGAAATATTCCATTCTACGTTAAAAAAGACGGTATTTTGATGCTTCAGGAATGATTACAGCAAAATCAATGGATATGTTGACCTCTACTGCGTTACTGCATGTTTCTTCATCATAAACGCAAATTCTATCTCACATAAATTTTGAGGAACTGGCAACGCCTATGTAATTTTCCTGCGATTTGTTTACGGTAACCTCCGACTGTCAAACGTTTGTTTTGTTTGTGCGTCTTTTATGCTTGGTTAGTAAAATCGAATTCGCTATTTGTTGGTAACTGTAGTGAAGCTTCACGGACTTGCTGTGCTATATTCGAATGTAGTTTAACAGTTTTTTGAGAGGGGATAGTACAGAGCAGTGTTTTTAATATGGGTTGCATTAGAAGAATTTTCAGGTTAGTTGGCAATGTTTGGAGGCTGAAGTGTCTAAAGATGATCCCTTTAAGCATGCCACGCTGAAGTGGTTTGTTTACTACCTCTATGTTCAGTTGTTACTCTAAGGTATCGGCTAACCTGACATGACACAGATACCTTGAAGCTTACTTTAATGATAAAATTGAAAATAAATATAGTTTAAAAAAAGTTTTCAAGGAACATTAAGTTAAGTATTTGAAAATAATTTTCAAAATAAGCTTCAAACAATAATGAACGAAAATTACCTTTGATAAACTTCATTATTAAAGCATCTTTGGTTAGTTTTTTAAACTGTATTTAATTTACTGCTAGTTTTAGTAGTCGATATGGTTTAGATCCGCCGACCATCATGCTGCGACTCCAGTGAGACCACCAATTTTCACAACCCGTTTTCCATAACCCCGGTTAACTTGGTTTTTCAATAGACTGAAGAGAAAAGTTTTCCCGGTGACTGCTCTAGCAGTCACTATTTTTTTTCTTATTATTATCATAATCGTTAAGTTAATCTTATTTAAAATAAGTGTCAAAACATTTCTTCATAGGTTGTGACACCCTAACCCCCCTTCGCTACGCCCTTGATGTTATTAATACCCCTGCTCGCCCCCCTCCTAAATGAAAACCTAGCTATGCCCTTGATAATCATTATCATTACTGCATAAACGATAATTGAAGCTGTTGACTTTTCTGAATAAAATTCGCAAAAGTACCAACTCTTAAGCAGTTGGATGTAACAACATTTAAGCTCTCATCGCTACGCCTCTGTGTAATATTAACAAACTTTATGGTGTCTGCACCATCCACTAGGGTACAACCACTGGTCTGATAGATTTGAAGCCGTCAAAGTCATATAATACATGCTGTAGATAAAAACGAACATTCTCTTCTAATATGACTCGATTATAGCAAAGCGTTTGGCAATATAGATCACAATCCTTTCCTTTCCATACTTAGCCATCTAGGTTTTAGCAGTGAATCTTCTAAGCTCGTCCAAAGTTATCTCTCAGATCGTAGTTATATGGTCAGTGTTAATGGCGTAACTTCATCGTCTAGAAGTGTAACATGTGGCGTTCCTCAGGGATCCGTATTGGGACCTCTTCTATATACAATATATGCATCACAGTTATTAACCTGTCTAAAAACGAGTTCTGCCCATTTGTATGCGGATGATACGCAGGTTTATGCATCTTTCGAAGCTGAATATGTATTGTCAGCTGTTGACAACATAAATGAAGATTTGCAAGCTTTAAACACAGTTTCAAAAAATCATTGTCTCGAACTGTTAAATTATTCAGTTTTTAGAAATACCTTGGAAAATACGACGTTATGAAATCCTGTCTGTTTAGTTAAGAATGGTTGAGTGGAAGAGCACTGTTGCAGTAAACTCCGCCATTTGAGGTATATCTGTATGTGCTTCAATAAAGACTATTATTATTATTGTTATTTTCGCGACAAAGTTGGGGCGTTCAGTGTTCAGTCCAACCTCTTAATCGACAAGAAAGTTACAAACTCACAAATAAATAAACAAACAAACATACAGGTAAAGCTAATAGAAGGGTGTTACAGAGATCGCAATCCATCCCTTATATTTGTGCGTGGGAAATAAGAGTTGTTATCCGATAAACAGAAAACCTAACATAAACCGTAGATACCCACGTCTGCGGACGTATGCCATCCAATTTAAACGTATAACGTAGCGAAAAACGCAATTTCCAGCGACTGGCGGGAGATACATCGTCCAATGAATCTTATTATCCATCCCAAAGAAAGAATAGTCGATGTATCTCTGTCAAGGCGAGGGACGGGGGTGGGGGGTGGGGGTTGTAAGGGAGGGTGGCGGGTGAGACGACGGCGCGCCACGATGGCCTCGCTCCTGTTCGGTGACGTATGGGCCCGGAAAGCCCCTGGGACGTGGAGCAGCCTGCCAGGCCAAGCCCCAAGGTGGTGTTGGTGCGTGAGGGAAGCTAGGGTGGGGTTGAGGGAAGGGAGGCCGCGTTCTGCGGTGTCAGCGGTCATTACGTGCCGTAAGGGAGGCGCTGAGGGTTGACTCATAAGGTTACATATGGTATACGATGGCCTTGTTAAGTTTTGGAGGTGTGATCGGGTTCCTTCGATAAACATTAACCAAAAACATTGGGCAGATTGGTAAACCTTGAAGTGCCGACTGAGTATAATTATTATACTAACCAAAGGTAGGCATAGTATGTGTTGTATTTAAGCAGTATAACATGCAAGGCATTGCCTTCGCAGTGTATATGAAATATGTTTTTTTTTATGGTCGGCCTCCCGCAAAGGCTGAAAGCTTATGGCGCTGTAGAAGCGCTGCGAGGGGATATGTGTCGGTTCACGTTAGATGTGAAACGCTGCAGGTTGTAGCCGTCGGGAAACAAATTCCCCGGCAGCTGATTCCACAGCGTCGAAGTTCTCCAAAAGAAGGAATGTTGAAGGAGACTGGTTCGGGGAGTACAATACTTCCAATGTCTTCTATGCTATCACGGCAATACCGTGTTCTGCTCGCACATGTAAAAGTCATGAAATATTAAATTTGTTTATTTATTCATTTATTTATTCTTAGACCAAAAAAATTGGTAGAAGCATCGTCATACAAACCTACATAGTTAAAAAAATTAATATGTACATATAATAGAAATACTACACACATCACAGATAAATAGAATATACAAAACCTAATTACTGATCACATCGTCATAGTCACAATGTCTTGACAGACATGTTATGAACTCGTAAAATGCATTAAGTCGGAGCTAGAGTATTGTCGACACGAATATTATCAACAGTTTTGAGAACTGTAGCTCGCCATCGTGCGCGATTTACTGTCAGTTCAGTGGCGCTCTTAACACTCATATCTAGCAACTGTTTCGTCATATCCACCCAGCGTGTAGGGGAACGGCCACGGCGCCGCCCACTCGGGGCGTGACCCTGAACTACAAGTTTCCCCATTAATATGTCCGAAGAATGAAAGCATTCTCATCGACACAATGGAGGACAGTCTCTTTGGATTACCCAGCTCATCCAATATGGAAACATTAGTTCGATGGGCGGTATAAGGAATTCTCAGCATTCTCCTCCACGTCCACATTTCAAAAGCATCTATGCGAGCTTGATCTGCCTTTTTAACAGTCCAAGTTTCCGAGGCATACAAAAATATGGAGAACACAATAGACTGAACTAGTGACATTTTGGTAGCTTTAGTGATGTTATGGTCACGCCATATTTTAGTAAGCTTTGTCATGGCCACCCGGCCACACGGCTTGTTGAATGCGTCGTGGAATCTCATTCTCACAGCTACCTGAATTGTCGATCCAAGAACCGAGGTACACAAAACTTTGAACTACCTCACAACGGCCTATTGACTTTATTTCTCGATTATTGTCATGCTCTCTATCTACGGTAATAACCTTGGTCTTGTTATAGTTAATACCTAGACCATATGCTGCACTGTGTTGTTCTAAAACGTTTAATAGAGCTACTAGTTCTTCCTGAGAAGCAGCAATAAGGGTTGTATCGTCAGCAAATCTTAAGTTAGATATTTTGCTTCCGCCAACAGTTATACCGCTATTCCAGTTGTCCAATCTCAGATTAGGTTAAATTTAGGTTCATATATTAATCGCCTCTGCATACAGGATTCTCAAGTAGAACCCGTTTTACAGTTGTTTGGAATTTCCTAAAGGGTGTTATTGATTTTGTAGATGTCGGTAACTTGTTATAAAGTTTGATAGGTAAAATCATTTGATCTTTTGCTGATGCAGCTAAACAATGTTGAGGAAGTTGAATGGTATGTGTATTTCGAAGGTTGCAGCCACTAACAGAGCTAACGTCAGAACGAGTAGTAAAACTAGACTTTTTCTATTTGATATGACATACGCATTTGAGTATGAATAAGGCATATACCGTTAAGATTTTATGGGATTTGAATAAGTTTCTACAAGGTATTCTGATATCAGTGTGGGTGACAGTGCGTACGATTTTATTTTGGACTAAAAACAATTCTTGCATATGTGTACTATTTTCTCATTATCTCACACAGTAGTTTAGTAATGAATGGACATAGGCAAAATAATATGTTTTTATGATATTGAAGTCCAAGAATTATCAAATGAACCCATTATCACGAAATTGGAAATTTGTACGATCATAGTGCTTCTTTCAACATAGTATTGGGGTATGGAAATTAAAATTTGATGAAGACACACTTAAAATTGCGGAAATCGATTATTATGATACTGGTATTGAATCTATTGAAGATTTTTAGAATCTCTACCTACACACATAAAAATAAATATATTCATCGACGCTGTCATAAATATTAATTTATTTAAACTGTTAAATGCAAAAAACATGTTCAGGACATCATAATGTAGAAAGATAGGTATGTATAATCCAAACATTTAAAAAGGTAAATGGATATAAATTGAACATGAAGAGATGAATAACAAATGTAGAACACATGGATAAGATAAAGCTTGACCTTACAGTCGGGTGATAATGTGGAACAATAGTTTCTAAAATCGACTAGGTTATAAGAAGCAAGGCTCTTCAGAAGTTCTTTAATATTTCTTTTGAAATCACATGTTGACAGACCAGTCACTTTCACAGGTAACTTTCTTTTCCATCTGGGGTAATAATTATTATGAACGTCAGACAACGTTTTGAATTTACTTATATTTTTTTGTACAGGGTGTCCCATTTTGGGCACTTTTACAGGGTATCTCGGTTATTTTCGAAGATAGAGAGTTGCGGTTTTCGCGACAGTGTGCTACCTTTTTGTGAAGCACAAGACGCCGTCAACAAAATTATCATGGCTCTCTTGGTTTTGAGATACAGGGTGAAATCGAAAACTATCGATTTTGGGACCATCCTCGTATCTCGGTTGTCTTTTATCTTATTGAAAAGCTTGATTAAAAGGGCCTTATAGAGTTTTTCTGCAGAATCTCGAGGTGTAGTTTGATTTTTCTTGCTCTAACCATTTTTCAGTTATGAAGCAAACATATATTTTTTAAATGGAACACCCTGTATATTATTTTTGAAGTCAATCGAAAATAATTTCTTTTTCTGTTCTCTTTTAACTTTTCAATAAGATAAAAGACGACCGAGATACGAGGGTGGCCTCAAAATCTATAGTTTTCGACTTCACCTTGTATCTCAAAAACCAAGAGGGCCATGATAATGATAAAAAAATTGTTAACGGCATCTTTATTTTCACAAAAAAGTTGCACACTGTCGCGAAAACCGCAACTCTCTATCTTCGAAAATAACCGAGATACCCCGTAAAAGTGCCCAAAATGGGACACCATGTACATATGAGATATGATCACGGAGTTGTTTCATTATTTGTGATATGGTAAGTGTATGAGATCCTAAGCACGCGACGATCGCACCACATCTCAGAGGCCTAGTCTATCAGAGCATGTCAAAGGTTGCGAACCATATAAATGAACCACCCCCTGAGAGAAAGACATCCAATCTACCTCCTGACTGTGCATCTCAGCAGCGTTTCTGCTCGAGTTACTTGGCATCCGCGTCATTGTTTACGAGCCTATCGATAATTGCGTGTGTGCTGGAGGAGCTGCGATTGAGATATTTCCCTCTGTGTGTGAGCTGAGCTACTCGCGAGCGCATATTTCGTAAATATAGCATGAGTTGAGGCATTAAAAGTCGCTTAGCAATCTTCGTGCATCTAGATATGTAAAGCGGGAACATGCGGCGACGGTAATGAAGACGCTATCGACGAACCAGCGAAAGAAAGATGACGCGATGACGATCTCCGAGACCACTGATGATTAGCCTGGTAGACAGCTCCCAAAAGGTCCCTCCCAAAATCAACATCAAAGAAAAACATCATAAAGCTCGGGATCTGACCCTCCAAAGTGATTGCTCCTTCCATTTTGGAATAAACAATATTGGGTGCTCGAGTCGTGCAGGTACTCTCGCAGTCAAGATATTCACTGCTGCACGGCATACCGGTATTATTCAATTTATTGGTCTAAAGCCACGACAAGTTCCTGGTACCTGATCCCTCCTGGTTTAAAGACTATCATTTTTATATTATACTATACTATATTATACAATTCGACTAATAAGTGAGCCGGTCTTAACGCGCCACCTCCAGCCACTTTCTCTCTGGCGTGCGGTTGGTGACTTCTTACTCTTCTATCTATATTTAAACGTAGTCTACTCCTTTGAGCTATTCTCTATACTTGAACCACTCTCCGATCCTTTCGCATGCTCCTGTGCAACTGCTGTATCTCATCGTAAAGCGGTCGTTATTCGTACTTCAAGATCCCAGCGGTATGACCGCACATTTGGTCTCAGGGTGTCAAAGGCTTGAAGTGGACTGCCAAGAAATGTACTTATTGGACATTACCTGAGGGTGTTGGCCTATTCAAGTCCCGCGTTAATAGACTTCCCCTATAACGCAACTCTTTCGCAGCTACCGCGGTACTCTGGTATTTAGGCTCTGCCTACGCGGTCCGCTCAGCTATAAAAAAAATGAAAAGATCTAAACAGATGCAAAAAACTCAGTAAAGAAATTCTTGATATTTATAAACAAAGAGGAGTCAACGTGTTGAAACAAAATTAATATTTTGATGTTCCAGTGAATCCACTTCTAATAAAGGTAAGGTGCGCTATCTTTTTACGTAACGAGAGTCAGCTTTCAGTACCTATTTAATTTTAGCTTAAAATGAATATATATGTAACTATGAGCTGTAGCTTAAAATCCACATTCCATTTCAAAAGGGAATAAACACATATGTCGCGCTCAACTAAAAAACCAGGCGATACATAAGCGACTTCTTCTTCAGTTATAAAAAATCGTTAAAATTGATTCATCCGTTTAACAAGTACGATGTCAAAGACATTCATAATATACATGCAAGATATTTTCTATTCAAGGTATTTATTTCCTAGCAGACTTAACAAATTGACTAATTGAGAGCATAGGTACCTGACATACCAATTAGTATTCAGTATAAAGTTGTGGTTCCTAGTTATCTGTACCTTCTGTATAGCTTTGATTCATTCTCTATACGTTTCTGTTGTGGCGATTTGATGCGATAATGCAGATGATGATAACAATAAAGGTCGAACTTGAACACAAACATGGTGAGCATTGATCGTCGTTCGGCCACGTCAGCAATAACCGACGCCGACTAAAAAGAAGCCACGAAGAATGAAGTAGGCTTTATAACACGTCTATCTTGCCTACAATTTGAAACAACAGATGATAATTTGTAGTTTTGCCAATGCCATATTTTTAATGGGAATAAGAATTCCAGGAATGAACTGGATACAGTGTGGTTATTTTGGAATACTTGACCCGACTATACAAGCATCCAGTAGATAGCTAATCAATTTTTAAAAGATCGTATCGGTAAATATCACTGTGATCGTGAGGAGAATCGAATATTCAACCTGCTTCCATATACAAAACGTGATTTCAGATGCGAAGATGACGATATAGGAGGAAATGAATCGAGAGGCAAACGTATGTTATTACTTTAACGTTACCCATAACATTCTACTGCGATCATCACCGAATGTTAATGTTTTTTTTTTATAAAATCATATAAATGATTGCATTCACTTTGCTGTCAAACTGGTACTCATTACTGAGGTCAAAATCCTAATTCTGGATAAAGCCAACTACAGATATGAACATTCTTGTCTTAAATACCTAAAGCACTGGTGCAAAAGGCATTTTCATTTAAGGTACTGATAAAGTTATCATTGAAGGCTGAGACTCTTTTTTGTTATAGAATTGTATTACTAAATTGCAGCAATATATCTCTTTTTGCTCAAATAACTGTCTAGTCGCTAATTCTTATATAAGCATTGATAAGGCAATTTATATACATGCATTTTTTTCTTAAACTCCACACGCATACAAAGAAATCTCCCTAATTATTTTTTGTGTTTGCTCTTTTTGTAGTTTCCCAAAGTGGTTATTAAAAGCATCAGGAACCTCAGAAAATTTTAAATGAAGTTGCAGAACTGCCCTCCATGATTTTGCTGCCCTCAATTGTAGATATTTAAGAAAGAGCATTGGCTGTAATACCAAAATAACAGTATTAACACCTTTATAGTCTTGAAACGGCTACATATATTGGTAAAAGTGAGAAACTGAGGCATCTTCAACAGTGCATGAGAAAACTACTTTGGAGTAGCTAAAGAATGATATTTTGAGAAAATATAAAAAATCTAGTGAAGACTAATGCCCCAAAAATACCTATCAAAATCTGATAGCATTCAACGTAGAAAAAAATACTCAAAACTTGACAATTTTGACTGCATAAGAACATAGAAAGCGGTATTATGTAGTAGTCCTCCCTGTTACAGGAGCTTGCAATAAAACTATTTCTAACAGCGATATACTCACTAAGTTCACTGTATGATACATGTGTTGAAATCAAAAATCAAAAAATCTATTTTCAGTTAAAAGTTTTCGCACCCAGCTGAACCGACTTAGTAAAACAATTAATTATTGGCGTCAAAGGAAATTATTATAGTGCTTAAATAGTAACTATATATTTAATGGATATATATTAGGTGTCATTAGATTTGCATATATATGTATACAATATCCGTTTGTCATCCATTTTTATTTTTTAAGGTAACAAGATTTATATTCGTTCACAGCTTATTAAGGTTTATGGCTTAATCAGATCTTAAGGTACCATTACTATTATAATACTTATTATATTGAAGATGTATAAAAAAGCGGATGTAGACGGTGCTGCAAGGATAACTCAGAATTTTGAGACTATTATTTTGATGAAAACAGGATGCTTCAAGTTTATAATGCATTCGCCATTTCCGGTTATTTTAATAACAACGTATTTTGATTTCTATTTAGGAGTACATGCTCAACACAGCCTTCAAAAAAAATGTTAATTTAACTTAATGAATGTAATTATATATTTCTTGTTGGTGCTTCAAAATAACCACCACTTGCCAACACTAGATAATGGTATACGAAGGGTCCTGGGGAAAAATAGCATTAGTCCAGTTTTATGCGAAATTGAGCTGATTGTCTCTCCTTATGGCGTATTGTATTTACTATCAGATAACGAAATCTTTAAACGGTGAAAATAGCTGGAGTCCGCAAAATAACAGCTGCAAGATAGGCTATACCCGGGAAGAGTGGCATGAGTAGTTAAACTTATATTTTCGATTTTCTCCAAATCTGTCCGTATGGACTAATGTCGTTCTTCCCCTACGCTTTGGTACACTCTATTTACAGCTGTGACATACAGAGGTTCGTGTTTTGTGGTGAGATGTAAAATGAAGAAATGAAATGATATTTGTCTCATATGTGGAAGGAACGCACCTTTTGACGGCAAAAACTTAGATTACGACCGCAGATTACGACGTTTTGCTTTTGACAGAAGTCAATCTGACAGATGTCAACTTTATTCTTCGTCGTCTTACGCGCAGTTTTGATATCAAATTTGCGAGTATTTAGAACAATTTCTTAATAATTTGATATCAAATTTCATCCCAAATATTTTCTCAAAACCCGTATGATATGCTACGAAAATTCATAACAAATTTGTTCGTAAATTGGATATGAAATTTGATAGCAAATTTGGTATCGTGCCATAGAGCTCTTGTAGAGGAATATTTAGCAGTAGTTCAGGAAACATAGTGATAATAATACGGTAGTAAACGTTAAATAATAATTTCTGATAAGGTTTTTTAAACTCCAAATAAACTATTGGCAATTAAATTGAAATCATTTTTTTTTGCTTAAAAGTAGTTAGGTTTTTAGAAGTAGAGACGATACTGTTATCATAAAAAAAACAATCAAGTTATCCCGAGCCTTTAGTGAAATTTTAGTATAAGGCTTAGTTCAGATGACGCGCGTCCGACGCGCGTTCGCTTGACGCTCGTTTTGAAAATACACATAATTAATTCAAGCTGTTCACATGGACGCGCACTAGACTCAGAGAATCTCAATACGCGCGTCGGTCAGCGGCGACGCGCGTATAGAAATACTACTTCTAGACGTTCCCATTACCTGTTCAGCTGGCACGCGTCTATTCTAGCGTTCAGTCGACATACCTGGTGTTTCTCTGCAAAAATGTATTTCTCACGTATGCTATTGAAATGGAAGAGGAAGAATTCAACACAGATGTTTTCATTGATGAAATTGAGAAGAGGCCTACGATTTGGGACATGCATTCCAAATTATATTCAAATAAGACGGCAAAAAAGATCGCCTGGGAGGAACTGCTCCTAATGTTTTGGAAGTCCGATGATCAAAATTTAGGTTCGTGATTTCGCAGGCTGGGATACAGTGTAAAGTATAAACTTGTAGAAAGTATATTCCTTAAAATTGGGTGTACCCAGTGTGTCCTTTCCCTCCTACGTCGTTTCCTTCTTCTATATGCTGACCAAACACAAACAGCTTCTCCTACATCCATTCTCGTTAACAAATAAACTGACACTCGATTGCCTAGTCTCACTCTATATAAAAGTTGTACGAAGTCCCACGCGCGTCATCTGAACACTGGCGCAACAAACGTGCACCACGTCATCTGAAGTAAGGCTAAGGCTCTGTTCTAAGTTACCCCTTGCACTCATTTGTTATTCTATGATAATTCGTAAATAATATTTCAGTAGGCATAGCATCCATGCGCTGTGTTGCCTTGTCAGATGCAACTGTTAATTTCAACAATCTAACAGCTTCCTATGTCCCCCAACCCTTTCCCTACCAACCTTGATTTACTCCTCCCAGTAACTTAGGGCGCGCCTTCATACGAAACTTAGTAAGAAAAGTCCTTCGTTCCAGGACGCCATTAACGCAAAAATCCCAACAAATTCTTCTCCTTTCACCCTAATTAGTCTCGCCGACTAATCCATAACTTGATATCAAATTTCATCTGAAATATCGGCTCAAAAACAATTTGATAGCAAATTTAGTATCGTCTCATACGGCTCTTATACAGGAATATTTAGCAGTAGTTCAGGAAACATAATAATAATAACACTGTAAACGTTGGATATTAATTTCTGACAAGGTTTTTTAAACTCCAGATAAATGTTTGGCAATTAAATTAAAATCATTCAGTATATTTTTGTTGCTTAAAAGTAGTTTGGTTTTTAGAAGTAGAGACGATATCATTATTATAAAAAAAATAATCAAGTTATTCCTCAGGCAACTCCTATATCGTTTTAGATACTTGAAAAATATACTCGTTAGTGGAGTCACTACTACGTTAAGCTATTTTGAGCTGTGGGAGCGCTACAACCTGCTATATGAAACCACTGGAAGTAGGTACTACAAAAAAAATATATTAAAAGTGATGGCCAACAAAACAATCACCTACCCTTCAGATCAATTATTTTCACACACTGGGCTGCTTGATATAAGGCAATTATACATCCATCAGGTTATTTTATTCATGTATAAAAATACACATAATTTCGATAAGGTAAGCCATGTACAAGACACAGGGAAAATCAAAACCTGGAGATACAGACTTTGCAGAGAAATATGAGTTTACGCTGTCATTCCCACCTGTCTCGGAAGATCTACAATCGTCTGCCTCATATTTATGCATCGCGTTTATTTAAATCGCATAAATTCGCTGAGTATAATAAAAAATATTAAAAAAAAATATTGTCCAAATCGTTAGAGAAAAATTCGTGAAAGCTCATAGAAGTAACTAAATATTTTAAACCACATAAATGTTGATTATCTTTACCCTCCATACTTATGTTCTTAAATGTTTTTGTATTTTCTCCAAAAATATCTTACTTCTAAGCAACTTTTCTTTCTAACATAGCTGTAGTGCCCGTGCACAACTTATTGTATAGTTCTAACGGACCGTAAAAAATTTGTTGATGTACATAATCAGTCTATAACACCTTGTTACCATTTTTGCATCGCATTTGTAGTTTATTTGCAGGTTTATGTTATATCATGTAATAAGTACATGTTCTATTTACTTATTCCTTTCTGTATCACGCAAAAGCAAATAAACTTATTATTATTATAATTATTATCCCGAGCCTTTAGTGAAGTTTTAGTATACCTAAGGCTGTATTCTACGTTACCCCTTGTACTTATTTGTTTTATGATTATTCGTAAGTAATCTTTTAGTAGGCATAGGATTTATGCGTTGTGTTGCCGTGTCAGATCCAACTGTTAATTCCAAACAATCTAACAGCCTTCTATGTTCCCCAACCCTTTCTCTCCTCCCAGTAAGTTAGGGCGCGCCTTCAAAACGAAACTTAATAAGAAAAGTCCTTCGTTCCAGGATGCCATTAACGCAAAAATCCCAACAAATTCTTCTTCTTCCACCCTAATTAGTCCCGCCGACTAATTCATACGCAGCGGCATCCACCACTCTGGCCGGATTTATCGTCATCGAAATTAATGTTCGTAATTAAAACGAAGATTTAGTATTGTAAACGGGGAGGGTGGGTGTTGCGCATAATGAAAACCAAATGGTAGTTTATACTCGGGGACAGGCTATTTACGTGTTGCGCATAACTTGGCAAGTTTACCTAAGTCCCCCCGCTACTAAACATGTCTCCGCATTAAGCTCCCGCTAGGTCTTATGTGTGAAATTAGGAAGTACGTACATACTTGTTCTGTAAGGGCATCCTCTAAGACGTCGGGAATGCGTGGGGTATAAGGGTGGGTTTACGGGTTTACTCTGCAAGATTTATCTATCAACAAATCAATATCGTTATATCATCATCATAGTCACAATGTCCTAACGTATGTTGCAAAAGTTTTGAGAAGTTTTTCAAAAAATAAAAAAAAACACCTCACAATAATATACTTGAACTGTAACAAGAATAACAAAAAATAACAATATTTCTTAAAATAAAAATGATATTAAAGTACTGCTAATGGGCCGTGATCTTCCACGGCTCGCAATTTCCTCTTAATGCTCCCCATTAGGTTTTGGACAGATTCAATTTCTCTGATCTTTAGCATTATTCTTCTTCTTAACTGCTGTTTGTTTTGGGCTTCGCATCCATTGTTGGCACTCAGTTGAGCCCTAAAAGTATTGATGTCTTGCTTGAGGAAGATTGGGAGGGTTGTCGTTTCGTGGTACAAAAAGAGCCGTATAGTTCTAGCCAGTTTCTCGTACGCAAAGCATAATGACTTGAAGCCAGATCTGACCAAACATTATATTGTCATCAGCATGGTGGGTATTAATAAAATTGAGTAGTTTAGGCAAACATAAAACAGAAAAACGTGGGCGTTTTGTGTCATATTTTTCGTAAATTAAGCACCCAACGCTTTTTTCACAATAATATCAGTATTTTTCGTTCATCATTGTTTTGAGCTTATTTCAAAAATTATTTTTAACTTTTTAATCCAATATTCTTTTAGAGCGTGCTTTTTATTTTCTTTAAACAATTTCCTCATAATTTATAATTACCATTTTTTAATTTTATTTATTTATTTTAAAAGTTCAAACTATATTAAGATTCATCCTATTCTGTAAAGAGTATTTTCAGATACATGTGCTACATTGACCTAGCATATCCTAAAAAAGCATATACCCTCTTTGGAACTTGAATCAACGTAGTTTTTGCGAAATTTACGCATGTTGTTTGTCCTTCAATTTTTTCCGTATGTATCTAACCCTACATTTCTTACCTTCCAACTGAATATACGTGTATGTCCAATAAAGGCTGAAAAAGTCTAATAAATTCAATCCTGTCTGATAACATTATGTCTACGATAAATCTAATAGCAGTTTTCTACGTCTTCAGACTTCTTCCAACCAGTGACCTCATCGCATGGTCCCGCTTATCTCCTCTCTCGGATCTCCGGACAAATAACACCATAAATCACTTGGTGGCGACTCCCAAAAAGTCCGGTGATTAATCATATGTATATTTACCAAAGACCGCGTGTAAGAGTGGGACTTCAGTCTCGATTTGAGTTATCTCTGTTCAGCTGTTCAGCCGTTCTCCATGCAGTGAGATACCCACAGGGTGGCCTTGAAAGTCAACACATGTCATTGACGGTACACTTGGGTTTGTTCAAGGGCTTAAACGAATATTGTTCAGCAAGCTGAGAAAAATACAAATAATAATAATAATAATAAGCAGCTGCAGACCTTATCTTCCCTTCTAAGATCTAGTGGGTTGAAGTCGGTGACTGGGGGCTTTATAATGGCTTGCCAAGTGTAGATGTACGGCGTGTAAGACGTACCCTGGGACGGCTTACGTCCATCGGCACAACGCGGCTCTACGAGTGCTCTACTATCATTTAAGGCACTCATACGGTATCGATGAGACACCGGTGCTGCCTTACGCTCCAGGGGATATAGAGTCCGTTGTGGAGAACGAGAAATGCTGGATCTACTGGAACTACTCGTTACCCTCGCTCGAACTTGCACAGGCAAACAAACCCGATATAGTCCTCCTCTAGCACCAAGAGAAGACGATGTTCGTTGTAGTTTCCTGCACCTGCCGAGGTGAACACCGTCTCTAAGGAGGAGAAAAAGCGGATCAAATATCAGGAGTTCCTCCGACAACTTAGTAGACTCACTAGACACAGTAAGTCTGCTGGTTATGGTCAAAGGATCCCTAGGTGAAATGCGGAGTAGGCTGCTCTTGTAGCAGAAGCAGTCATCCCTGGGTCTACTCAGGGCGCACGATTCGCGGACCCAGTGATTCCTCACCTCACGGTGTGAGGAGTAGTCACTGGGTAATGGTACAGCAGCCTGGTGTGTCTGAGCCCGGGCGGCACCTTTTTATTCGATAGATGATGATAATAATAATACCCCTCTATCAGACTAAGTTTAGCATCGCGTGAAGTTTAGCTAGACGGATACTCATCCACTTATCTCTAATCTGCTATGTGTTACATAAATACACGCATAAGTGTATGAATATGTATACAAAACGAAAAAAAAAAAAACAAATAGTAACTATAGTTGTATTCTGGCATCAAATTTCCAACGGTTTGGAATCCTTTAAGTTTATGTTAACTGTAATTAAACTCAACTAAAGTTCATAGCAGGCCTAGGTCTTGCGGTATGGCCTTTGGGCAAGGGCAACCTATTGGTCGAGATTCTTACAGGCCAGTGAATTTTGAGCAGACATTTACCACTCATGAAAGTGATAAAAGACTCCATTTGCTCCAGATGGTGCAAAGAGAACGAGCTTCAATTGACTTCCTGGGCAGATATGCTGCGTATCAGAATGTTAGGGTTCAGATTTTGAGCACGACGAAATATGGACATATTGACTTTCATCAGAATCTATGATAGGTCCTACAAGAAGATATGAGGGTTTAAATTGATCTTTCTGTGAGGTCTGCAAAAAGAGACACACCACTTATTACTAGAATTTTGTGTTTTATTTTATTTTATATCTTGCAATACCCAATAGTACAAATACCACTTTCAGCATAAGGTTTTAATGTTGAACAAAAATAAAAGTACGTGTTATGACTAAAAGCAGTTAGTTACAAAATAAAAGTAGGAAAAGAATTACTTGAGTCAGTCCAAACGCGCTCTCACTTTGGAACCGGAAGCGATATTGACAAAGCTGGATTTTTGCCGGACTGGTTTTTTTATGCTGATTCCGAGTCTGTATTTAGTTTTTTCTCTGGCACCTGTATTTTTCAATGGCGCAACCAAGATTGTAAACTGGTGGTGGCACAACTCATAACATTACCATTGGGAGATTTTCTTAGAGAAAGGGGATAAAAAGATATAACAACAAAGATTCTCTTTTTTTATATTTTACAAATAAAGAGATTGTGTTTACAGTAATAATAATAAAAGGCCTTTATTTACAGTACAAACTCTAATCTCCTAGGTCTTTTTTCGTTCAGTATGCCTAATGCTTCATTCGTATCCACGTGTATCCATCTAATTTCTTAAATATGACTTGAGGCTTTGTAAAGTGGAAAATGTTAGTTCTGCTGTGGTGACAGGTATTGTAGCGAATATCTTAAGTAGGTAACGTGAATATATTTGGACAGATAGCCGCATTACAGGCATTTAGAGCATCAATAGCACATTTTTTCCAAAAAGCAGCTGCTTCCAAGACATTTCTGCTAAACTCAGCTACATTTTGATAATAGAAAGATAATAAAGCATGGAAATCATCTATTTGCTTTTGAGTAGTGGAATTTCCGCTAGGCAGCAATACCATTAGGTTGCTGAGTATCGTTTTATGTTTTGAAAACCTCTCTTTCAAGTTGGACAAGAAGGAGTCTAACCATGGCAAAAATATAGATATCTGATAAATAATATTCCACGCAATTGTTTGTAGCTACATTAACTCGATGCATCTCCTTGTTTGCTAATCTGTGGATTTTAATCTCAATACACAAAGTTCAGCTTTCTGCTTAGCCTCCTCAAAAATCTTTTGGAACTCGGCATCAGCATTTTCGCGCAAATTTTGTACAGATGATTTTACATCTCCAACAATGTTGATGCAAGATCAATATTTTTAGATTGTAGCATTGTACGCTTGCCGATTGGATTGTCTATGGCTGAGTATTAGACATTTTTTGGTCGATGTTGAAAAAGCCACGGTATGCTTTTACGATGTCAATTTCCTTAGTTAAATGCACTTGGGACGGGCTCGTGCCCCTGTACCCCCCCCCCTGTATACGGACAGACAAACGGACGGACGGACAGAAGCTCTGCATAAGCTCTCTTTAGTGAGAGCTAAAATAGGCTAACTTCAAGAGATTTTTACACTCAATATTTTACGTGCAATGAAATATGTCATGCTGGCTAATTATGAGGTTATAGTTTCTGAATATTGTGGATAGTGGGGAGTAGAGGAGCTGGCTACCTGGACGATCCACCTCTGTACAGTCCAGAGCTGAGGTTGAGCTCAACACCTAGCCTGGCGGCCATTGATATGGCGTTAAGTATTCGCATGGCCGCAGAACGACATTACCTCTCTTTATCCGGGAGGGCCATGGACAGACACCACGTAATAACGGAAGCGTCAAAGATGGCGCATACGACGCCGCGCGTCGACGGGACTCGACGCACCTGCCTTCATTCCGTTGCGGTAATGATGGGAATTACCGAGAGACGACCAATCGATTTTGATGGACATGATGCGTTAATAAGACGGTGCGTACCAACGGCAACGATTTGTTTGGAGGGATCAGTCGTTATTATAAACGAAAAACGTGCTTCTCGGACGGAGAAATTGATCTTGAACGGCACCATGGGAGTAGAGGCGGTATTTAGTTGGCGGTGGTCTGGAGTGTTTTTGTCAATCGAAAACGTTTTAAGTTTCCTGACGTCCATGTATGTTGAACTCATTGGATATAGACACAACAAGAAGGGGCTTAGCTGTGCCTTCATTACTAACTGCCTCGTTCAGTCTTTGATGATATTTTCCTCAGCGAATCTTGGCTAATTTCAACTCGCATTCAGTATACCATAATATGTACTGGTGAAGGTGTCAGTTAAACAACTTAAATCACTTTTTTTTAATAAATGGTGAATGGGATACATCAATTTGTCTCCAATATTGATGATCCTCGCCAGGGCACGATTTCTATGTAAACGAACAGATTTAATTTGAACTTTGTACTCATATCTTGATTTCTTGAACCAGTCACAATACAATCATTTAACAATTTTGTCTCATTATCTTGAAAAATAAAAAATAATTTCAAAAAACTGAAAAACGCGCTTTTGCTACATGAAAAAGTGGTAAATAATTCTTAATATGAGCTGAAAATAATAATTAACGAAAAATGCTAGTATGATTGTGAAAAAAGCTTGAGCGTTTAGTGTCATATTTTTTGCACAAAATACGTTATGCAAATGACACGGTTATTATTGCAAACAATACAGAAGCCCTTCAACGCATAATCAACAAGGTTGTAGAGATTGCAGATCAACTAGGCATGAGAATTAATGTAACAAAGACTAAAGTAATGGCCATAACAAGATCTCCAAACCCGCAACTGGACATAAACATCTATGACACTGCAATAGAAAAAGTTGAGAAATTTAAATATCTTGGCAGCTAGATAACGACAAATGTAGATAGACCTTGACGTTGAAGTTGGAACAAGCCAGAGCCACATTCCTAAAAATGAAAAACCTACTATGTAACGCAACCTTGAACATGAACCTAAGATAGACGTTTTGCAAAGTCATATGTACTCTCAGTTCTCTTATATAGAGCAAAAGTATGGACATTAAAGGAGGATACCAAGAACAGACTCGAAGCTTTTGACAAGTAGAGCTTCCATAGAAATAGAAAAATATCATGGATTGAACATAATGCCTAACGATGAAGTGCTTAGACGTTATAAGAAGGGAAAGAGAGTTTCGTATTACGATGAAACGAAGAAAGACTGCTTATCCTGGGCCACATATAGCGTAGCAATGAGTATAATATACTGAAAGTAATAATAAAAGGAATAAAATCGAAGGAAAACGTGGTTCTTGTCGCAGACGACATTCGTGGTTAAAAAACAGACGCGATTAGACTGGTATGAACACATCATCTTTAATTTGTACCACTCAGGATCAAAATAAATATGCCGAAATTGTCGCCCACTTTCATTAAATGGAGATGGCACCTGAAGAAGAAAAAGAGCACTTTATCTACCGTTTCAATTACTTTTTTTTGAAGCTCATTCCAAAACTGAAATCATTTATATGTTTCCTAACAGACGTATTATCGATGCAGATTAATATAAAAGCACTCAAGCATTTTCAACTGTGTCTACAGTCTACAGAAGTGGTTGGACTATTATCTTTAACATCGTTTTAATTGTGATTCGATCGATTTTCTATTTCTCTATAAGACTATCAACTAACGCATGGTACCACACAAATATTTCCATTCACCATCGTCTCCCATAGAGAGAAAATTACAGCAGTGATATAAATTACATCCTAACCACAACAACACCCATACATTCATGGATTCTCGTGAATCGTTAGGAGAGATAAATCCAGTTTTGGCTGTTACAGAAGCGGCCTAATTAGGAGAAAAATGGCTGCGCGCCGGGCGCCTCTCAAGATGGTCGTACCGTCGTACCGTCAGACACGGTCCCGCTGCTTCGACAAGGAACCCGGTGATTTATTACCTACTTTTGGTACTCTCAGCGGGGTGAACCGGGCTGGTTTACATACACCCACTTAGGATGCTTACTGGAACTTTCTCTTCTCACGCCCATCTGTCCCAACTCTAATGGTACTACCAACAGAACGACTTAGAGATAGGTTAATGAACTACGAGGGGTGGATGGAACGTTTGTTGGATCATATAAGGTTATTGTAAGGAAAAGATGCTCCTTAGAGTCATTTTTTGAAAATTTGGTTTGAATAGAGTACTTCATTCTCAAACGGTTAGCAGCAATCGTACTACCAATCACAGAGATAGGTTAACGAACTACGAGGGGTAGATCGAACGTTTTTTGGATCATATAAGGTTATTGTAAGGAACAGATGCTCTTTGAGGTGATTTTTTTAAAATTTGGTTTGATTAGAGTGCGTCATTCTCAAGCCGTTAGTAACAATCGTACTACCAACGACTTAGAGATATGTTAACGAACTACGGGGGGGGGGATCAAATGTTTGCTGTGCTGGATCATATAAGGATAACACGCTCTTTAGAGTAATTTCTTGAAAATTCAGTTTGAATGGAGTACTTCATTCTCAAACGGTCAGTATAAAACCGAAAGTTTAAGTAAGACTGACACGGTCACAATAGATGAACAGATGATTGAATCAACCAGAAACAAAATATAGGAATTGAAGGCTGATATTTGAAAAGATTTTTTATTTATCGCCATAGTTTTGTTTTCGATTACTGTCACACTGCACTGAGTCATGAAATTCGTGTCTTTCAAAAGACTAACTTAACTTGCAAAAAAATGAAAAATCTCTCTGTAATGTGCTAAAAAAAGGTCATTAAAGTCAGACCAGAATCAAAAAAAGCTATGATAGGTAAGCTATGCAAGTGGTCATGTTTATCTAAAAATCAGTCTAATCATAAATTGACACAAAACAAAAAACAAAACAGGAAGGAATGACAGATATATACCGATGACCCTTCTATCTGATTCGCTCATGAAATTATTCCAAAGGGTGCTTCGAAGTTCAGATAGCAACAGAGCATTTCAATTCACCTAGTGTATCAAGTTAAATAATAAAGGATATTAAGAATGGATGGATGGAAGTAAAATCTGACGGATGTGGCTAACTTTTTCCTAAAATATATTAAAAGTAAAAAAGAGCCAACATTTTATATGATGCGATTATGTTGAACAGAAGCTTCTAATTTTATGAAATCAAGCTAGTATATTATACAGAAAATTAAGGCGAAATGAATCTTATATTTTGCATTGTGAAACCAAATGTTTATCAATTATCATGTTATAGATTCTACCAAAAGATATTTGCTTTCTCTGTTCTATAACCCAATGTGAAAGTGGTCATATCCGTTAGACGAAGTAACTATATACCTGCAGCCTCCAATTTCTTACAGTGCCCTGTACTTTACTTTTCCTTCCTTTTGATCTTGTTCTGATCATTTTCCTTCACAACACAATTCCATATGAAGTTAATTTCTTTGTATTTCATATCCCTAGGTTTTTTTAGCGAAGTGAGCTTTCTTATTTTCAAATACTTATCGGGGCAATGCAATCCATTTTTTGATCCCATTATGGCTATACTTTTCCACAAGCTTCTACATAAACAACAGCATCTTAAATAATGAAGGACATGACTACTCTGACCGGTCTCCAGTTGTGATTGTTAAGAAATTCTGTACTGAAATATGTTTTTCATCGCGCTGAAGGTTCATGGCAACCGCAGTACGTGAAGAATAAAAACAGTTTCATCAACCGAGCGTTCTTGCTCTCGATGTTTTCCTCGAAAGCTTTATTCATTCAGTTCACCCGATATAGGGCGTGTAAATGAAATACTTGGACAAGTCGCAGAATACCAGTTTCCCAATATTAGCAATTTAAGAGGGATTTTATACTTTTACAAAGCTCATTTTCAGCTCCGACGAAGAATCCCTCGGTTACATCCGTTGCGACTTTCTGCATCAATTCCAATTAGTTGGGGTTCTATCCGGTTTCTCAGATAACAGATCAATTATTAATAGCTTGAACTCGATATAAATTTATTCTTCGAGATACCTGACGCGAATATTAATACGGTAGGTGATAAAACAAGACGCAGATAAAGGTTATACGGCTTAGGTTATATGAATTGCAGATGGAGATTATACTTGCAACAGTGGCAGTTCAGGCGAAGGATCTCCCAGGATACTCGTTTTTATAGAAAGGATCATTATCATCATAGTCACAATGTCTTAACAGACATGTTGTGAACTCGTAAAATGCATTAAGTCGGAGCTAGAGTATTGCCGACACGAATATTATCAATAGTTTTGAGTACTGTAGCTCGCCATCGTTCGCGATTTACTGTCAGTTTAATGGCGCTCTTGATACTCATATCCAGCAACTGTTTCGTCGTATCCAGCCAGCGTATAGGGGAACGGCCACGCCGCCGCCCACACGGGGCTTGACCCTGACCTACAAGTTTCTCCATATTACCGCTTCTGTGAATATGTCCAAAGAATGTAAGCATTCTCGTCGACACAATGGAGGATAGTCTCTTTGGATTACCGAGCTCACTCAGTATGGAAACGTTAGTTCTATGGGCGGTATAGAGAACTCTTAGCATTCTCTCCACATTTCAAAAGCATCTATGCGAACTCGATCTGCCTTTTTAACACTCCAAGTTTCCGAGGCATCCAAAAATATGGAGAACACAAGTGACTGAACCAGCGACATTTTGGTAGCATTAGTGATGTTATGGACACGCCATATTTTAGTAAGCTTTGTCATGGCCACACGTGTCTGTTGAATGCGAATGTTGAATCTCATTTTCATAGCTACCCGAATTGTCGATCAAAGAACCGAGGTACACAAAACTTTGAACTACTTCACCTACTGACATTATTTCTCGGTGATTATAGTGCTCTCTGTCTACGATCATAATCATGGTCTTGACCAAGACCATATTCTGCATTGTGTTGTTCTAAGATGTTTAATAAGGCTACTAGTTCCTCCTGAGAAGCAGCAATAAGGGTTGTATCATCAGCAAATCTTAAGTTGGATATTTTGCTTCCGCCAATAGTTTTATCGCCATTCCAGTTATTCAATACCTGTCACATCACAAATTCAGAGTAGACGTTAAATAATATCGAAGATAATACACATCCCTGAGAAGCTCCTTTTCTGGTTGCTGTCTGACCAGACAGGTTACCATCAGTTCTTACATGAGCCGAGCTAGACTCATAGAGTTGCTGTGTGAGAAATACTGTGTGGTAAGGAACTCCCATAGAGATAAGGATTTTCCACAGTTTAGGCCACTTTACGTTACCAGACGCCTTATAATAGTCCACAAAGCCGATAAATACAAGAAAATAATGCTCTCTGGCTTTTTCAATAATTTCTCTTAAGTTTAAGATCTATTCACGCGTACCGCGTCCTTTTACGAAACCTGCCTCCGCCTGAGAAATTTGCCAACCAATAAAACCCTCCAGGTGAGATAGAAAGGATGATAGGGTGCAAAAAGGACGACTAAGTGAATGAATGTGTCTACTATGGTATTACTTTTGCTGAAAAATAAATAGCAGTATTTACTATAAACTTGAAGCTAACAAGAATAATATTACAAAGAAAATTGTACTGTAAATTAAATTAAAAAATGTTAGAAAACCTCTTGTGCACTCGTAGGCTATTACGCAATACTTTCTATCATTTGACAAAGAAGTAGATGAGATGTATAGTTTCCATATTTGAATAGAATTGCTCCATATTTAAATGAAATGCCATCGCTTGTTTTCACCGCTGGCACCCATCATTTCCTTATAAAGCTTGGAATTAGAATACGTTTCAACGTGTCAATGCGTTAAATGTCAGTAGAAACTTTCGCGCCAGACATTGCTGGACATAGAACATCAGTTTTGGACTGTATATGGAAGTCAGTTAATTTGTATAGTTCCAGAGATGTGCTGAGTTTACTTAATCAAAATTTTTCAGCAGGAAAGAAAAGCAATTCTTGGTATATGGATACTTAGTTGTAACAGTACAAGAGAAGATGTTGCAGAATATACTTCTTTGAAGTAAGAGTAAGACAACTAAGAATAAAACAACAGTTGCTGAATCAACATATCAATATGGTACTGGGTTAATGTGTATGACTTCAGCAATAGCCTAAGTTTGCTTCAACACCAAGTTTTAGCAGAAAACAAATAGTAGTTCTTAGTAGTAGTATAGTTAGTTGTCTGATAGTTGCGACAGCAAAAAAAATTGGTACAGAAGGGGATACTTTGAGATAATATCTACTTTGATATGTATTTGTAATAAATAATAACGTTAAGAATAAAACAACATCTACTAACGCAAAGTATATAATTAGGTACACTACTTGACGCTGTCATAACAAAATCAACGAAAGATAACCACAAAGGACCATGCAACCACCACAGATACTAGAAAAAAATTGCATTATCCCAGTAAGACCTTGATGACTAGGCTTATTCACTAAAAAAATGAACTATCACAACTATGAAACCAATTAAAGCTTATGTATTGACAATTTTATCAAATGACTGTGTAACCTGATTACGGAGATACTGAAAGGCGTGATGGAGTAAAGGAAGACTAAGTTGAAGTTTAGAAAGAGAGAAAGGAATACTTTAACTGAACAGAGTTAGATTTCTTGTAGAATTTCGATTTTAAAAAATAGTTGCTCTTAGGATATGACTCTATTACCTTTTTTGCTTTGCCTGATAGCAACGGTTGATTCTATCGCAATTTGATATTTTCTTGACAGTTCCTTTCTTGTGTTTATTAGTATAGTTATAGCACAGCATAATAAACAACCAGCACAACAACTCAAGTTGGAGGAAATTAGACGCGCATCCCCACTTTTGGATGGGTTTTTTGAAGGGATGGTAATGGTACTTCGATACTTCTAATATCGAATATTTTTGTCATCGATACTTTTTGAGGCATTACAAGCTGATATCGATACTTTTGTATCGGTATCGAAAATTGAGATGTTATGCTGGTTGTTTATTATGCTGTGGTTATAGTGTATCGCAGGGCTTATAGTAATAAGGCAATAATGGTAGTTCAAGTTATGATGAGTAGGTACAGACAGTTGTGTATGTAGTAGGTACCCATCTTAACAGAATCTTAACAGAAAGTGGAAAAGAGAGCTGGCCTATGACAACTATAGATTTTCAGCTTGATTAAACTTTGAAATACAGAAGCTGCCACTAGAGAAATTCCGAGAAAACGCACAAAAGGAATATCTTCTTTACGTGAAATATTAGATACCGTACAGTCGGCCGTGAGACAATGGAAACAAAGAGACAATTTGTTTACTCCATCGCATTCAATTAAAGGGTTTTTTCAGGTTCAGCAGCAATAATTTTCTCTCGCAACATTTCCGCAGTTTGGGAACTCTGTCTAATTCCATAAGTAAACTGCGCAGTCGATCTTCTATCTTCTGCATCATTGTTTTTGCTACTTCGTGGACCCGCACTAGTATTCGCCCTTCCCTAGCTATGGGGGAGAGCGGAGCAAAGCAATGATTTTATTCGTTTGATTGGAGTGGTATTGCCTGAAATGAGCTCAATTTTAAATTCAATTCCAGATTATTTCATAGGCTCATTCTTCATTAGTTTAACATTTCTAAATAACAATATATAACAATATATCATCATCATCATCATAGTCACAATGTCTTAACAGACATATTGTGAACTCTTAAAATGCATTTACACATTTTACGAGTTTCTCTTGGGATATCTTTAAGATCTCTAATGCAGTAGTTTCCTATTTGCTTTCTGCATCCTCATACCGTTGACCAGATGGTTTCTACGGGTTCATACGCCTTTAGGGACAATTTCTCACCCCACGACAAGAAGGTGTCCTGACTCTTCTCAACTCGTCCACCCAGAGCTGTTGGTTGAGAAGAGGCTACTGCTTATACCGACAGTAGTTCGGTATTCCTTTTAGTCGCCTTTTACGACACGCAGGATATACGATGGGAGATATTCTAACCCGCCCTCACACGGGCATACATTATATATAACAATAAATAAATACATATAATTACGTGGAAACCTTGATATATCCAGTCAACCTCAGAAGATGGCCAACTGAGAATACCAATAAAACCACCAATAAAACTTAGTTATTTTTTCTACGTCAATGTTTAATGACTTCTTCAGAAACAAATACAGTACATGAATTAAAAATACAAAAAGTAAAAAGGAAAAATAATAATAACACTATGGGGAGGGGGACTATTGTCCCCCTCATTATGTCGGTGTCAGGCCTTACACCAAACACGTTTAAAAAACACCTTCAACAGTTGGGCCTGGACGAAAAGTTACATACAGTATTCCAAAAGTCTTTAATTAGACCTGTAATATTGTGCGATCCTTCCTAAATTCCGATCAATAATAGTCCGGGGTGTTGACTTGGCACAGCCCTTCAACACCTGTTGCTACCGCAATCATGCGAGAGGAACTCAGAAAGTCAGATAATAATAATAGGTCTTTATTTGGCATGAAAAAATAGGTAAGTACAACAAAGACACATACTAAATGCATAATCAAAATGACGAAAGGCGGAGTGTCAACCAACAATGTTGTTTTCCAACTCAAACAAAAACTTACATATCTCGAGACTGAAAACAAGATCTAACTGTTCTTTTGACAGAAATGTAATTTTGAGTAAAGAGTCAGATTTGTGAAAAACTTGTGTAGAGGTAACATTTTAAAACTTGGATTAAAAACTAGAATTCACCCTAACTCAACAAGGGGATGTGAACTCTGTGAAACTTTCTATTTCTAAACGTCGGTCTGTTAACAAGATTAACACTAGAATGACAGTCAACCTGTCACAGTGACAGTTAAGTTTGGAACAGAAAGAGCACGAACAATTTATTATTGGTATTGACTAGTAGATAAATAAATCTATGTAAAACCTACTTAGCTTAAAATTCTAACACTATTTTTTAAATGAATCAAAATTCCGCAGTGAAGCTACTATACACTCGTGATATGTCAAAACTATTATTATTATTAGTTTCCATAACAGGCCATGAAGGCCTAGGGCAGAAATGAGTACAGTCTGATCTTATACCGCTAAAATATATATAACTTAGAAACTAGTCTTTGGATACTTTTACCATCTATTTCTGAGCATATCCTCCAGGACTATTCCATGCCACCTATTTCTGTCTGCCATTTTCTCTTTCCAGTGTTTAATATTTATTTTCTTTAAATCATCTTCTGCCTTCTTCAGCCATCTCTCCCTTGGGCTACCCTTCCTTTTTTTCCCTATTGGTCTCCGTTTGAGAACTAGTTTTGCCATTCTCGGCTCTCAACATTTTTCTTTCCCATCTTATAACTTTTTCTTCCTCCTCTTTGTTCATAATCCACGTCTCACAAGCATATGTCGCTGTTCGTCTTATAACAGTTGTATAAATTCTCTCTTTGGTCTTTCTAGATACATATTTGGATTTCATAAGATTTTTCAGGGCTCCATACTTCTGGGTTCCCTTGATGATCCTTGCCTGTATTTTTTGTTTCTCCTATCCCTTTTGCTCATACCCTGGGGTATGTCATAAACTATATTGTCATTAAAAAAAAGTATCAAACATCACTTACAGTTGTATGATCTAATACCCACGACGTATGCCATGGGTCTTACAACTAGTCCCTGTGGACTCCCGAATCGCTAGGCGCTGAAATTATCTACCAATTATAATACAGTTGCCCCACTCGCCCCTATGTCCCTCCATTTCTCAGCCCTTCGGCTTCGAAGGAAACTTTTTGTCCGGAGGAAAAGTTATATAATCCCGATATTCCGGAAGTTATTTAAGCTCATCTGTTTATTCGCTTATCCGGGAAGGTCGTCCGTCTTCCTGCGGGCACAGGGGATGCCATGGGGATTTATGGGGTCGGTTTAATTGGGAAGCCGCTTTTTACCCCACTACTCCCTTCCAGAAATTCCTTGGTATCCCTCTTTCCCGGATATGGCAGTTTCTTGGTGCCAAAGAAAACACGCAGCGCTTAAAGTGGATCAATATATGTCAAAATGTGTGAAACAAACAGAGTTATGCAATGGAAACCCTGGAAACAGAAAAGGTAGGAAAGAATTTACTTGCATTTTATTGGTATACAAATTTAATTTTTCGATTATATTGACAAAACCGGATTTTTCCCGGACTAGTGATCAACAAACTTAACATTTAATCTTAAAAAAAAGAAAAAAAAGTTGACCGCGGTGAGATTCGAACCTACGCCCCTTCGGACTGGTGCCTAGCATCTTAACCGCTCGGCCAAGCTGCCTGCTGCCCTTCCCGAACTAGTTTTTTCATGCTGATTCCGAATCTGTATTTACTTTTTTTCTAGCACCTGTAGTTTTGGCTATCTTTTGTATACGGGCAGACGGACGGACGGACAGAGGCTCTGCATAAGCTCCCTTCAGTGACTTCAGTGAGTCAGTGAGAGCAAAAACGTGTCGTTTCATCGAACACTTACACTTTGACTCGATCTTTCATTCAAGCTTCCTCAAATACAGCAATGTTTTATCCAATGGGAAGGGTATATTTGATTTGATTATACCCTATTGTCAATTCAACGACAAGGTGTCATTGAATTTCAATCAGTGATTCAATTACAGCCTCTCATTGACACGACTCCATGTTGTATAATAATAAAATTGATTCCACAATACTCTCATTTCCATGAAGTAACAAGTAGTAGGTTAGGACATAATAATATTGAGTTGTTTTGATGTTTGGATTGCTCATGTTGTTGAATATTGAAGTACAAAAATAATTATACAAAAGGAACTGGAACAGGTCACAACATATAGATATAAGTCATTGATAAACCGCAAAATAGAGATTGACTAATGCAGATATGGCTGATGTAATACTTAAGCTTCTCCTTTTTCCAATCCTGATATCAATCCAGCCGAGTACGTAGTAGTTGAGCCAACGACAAAGATCATTGAATTCAATATAAGATACTGGTGGACTCCATATCCTAAGAGAATAGCCAACTAGGTGAAGGAATTTTGGCTGCTGATTTTCTGGGCTGTAAGCAGCCTTTTTGCAAAATGCTGGCTTTCATGATAGCCTATAAATGAATGCTTCAGTAGTGATGAAAAAAATGTGTAATTAGCCACCCCGTTCACCAGATTTAAATACCGTCGCACGTTTGTGCATTGCCCACTTGCCACCATACCCCACAAATTCTGGAACAGTTCATCTATGAACCCTAAGTTGCTTCAAATGAGGTGTCAAAATTAGACACTGATCACCTTATTTTGTACCTACTTAGAAGTGTGTGGGACTGTATTAAGTATGAGGTCATCAAATATTTAACTGTACAAAGTATGGCCACCCTTGAAGGATATATCTTGTATAAGGGTATCGACCCTAATATGACGATACAGTTAAATTTTGAGGTTCTTGTTTATGACAGTTCTACCATGAGTTGTTGTCCTATTTGTAATAGATTCTGGGTCCTGTCTTTAATCACGCTATCTTCTTGATCTTTAATATACCGGGTGTCCCAGAATTTCCTTGATACGTGATATTTTCGTAACGGAAAACGGTTCAAGCAAGAACTGAGTGGTACTTTTGAAGGTACTAAAGGGTCTATCACACCATGCATTCAAAACATTTTTTTTTGTACGTCAACCACTTAAACTCACCCCCAACTTTTTTCTCCAAATAGCACCCTATAGCTTTTCCTGCGTAAATGAAGACCTTATTTTATTTAAAATCCTGTAATGCCATTAATTTCGTACAAAAACCATTTTTTCCGTAAAGTCACCAGCATAAAGTAAATAAAATTAGGATTTGTTTGACGCCAAATATTTTCGTAACAAAAAAATAATAAAAAATAAAATAAGTGGGTTTTCAAATGTACTGAATTACCTATCAAATTGCGCTTGCAAAAAAAATCACTCGAACCGGAAAAACCAACCCCTATTTATTTTCAAGCTATGTGTTTTAATTAATTTATGCTTACGATTTCATGGATTAAACGAAAAAAATTAACGATAAATTGCAGTAGGGGCATAAAAAGTAAGGCAAAATTGTGGATTGAAATTTGAAAGAACAAGCTAGGGGTGGATTCCAGGGGTTTAAGTAAGAAAAAAATGATTCATAAGCAAGGAATGATAGGTCATTCCCTACCCTTGAAAAACCTACTTACTTTTCTTTCTGATCCGGTTCTGTTACAAAAATATAAGGCGTCAAACAAATTGTCATTTCATTTGTCTTATGCTTATGATTTTAGGGAAAAAATAAGCTTGCATATAAAACTAAAGATACCACAAGATTTTAAATAAAATGGGAATATCATTTATGTAGGAAAACCTATGGGGTGCTATTTGAAGAAAAAAGTTGGGGGTGAGCTTTAGGGGTTGACGAAAAAAAAATGTTTTGAATGCATGGTATAATAGACCCTATAGTACCTTCAAAAGTACCACTCAGTTCTTGCTTGAACCGTTTTTTGTTACGAAAATATCACGTGTCAAGGAAATTCTGGGACACCCGGTATACTACTGCATGAATCTTCATGCTTCCAGAACAACTTTTTTGCATTTTTGTGACAAAAAATAACTATAAATGACAACCAATATTGATGGCTAATGAATTATGTTCATTTTATCTTCTTTATCCTCTTGATGTAAGACAACACCATTGCCAAAAAAGCAAGCTTAGGAAATTGCTCCTTCTAGTTACTGAGTAGACGTGAAATATCTGGCATATCTGTACCGAAATATTAAGGCAAAAAAAACGCGAACTCAGTCTGCACGACACCGTGTGATCCTCCTTCTGTTCTGTTCCTTTCCCCATCCAGGGACTTATTCTCCATGCAACAGTAAGTGGAAGTAATATCGTTTCCGCGACATAGCTAAGTTATTTATGAGACGGTAAATTCAAGGGTGGTACGTTTGTGTTAAATTGGATAACAGCCCTACGCGCGCCCTCTATCTTTCTTCCCTTACAGCGCGACAACGTTGCCACGTCATCAGAAAACCACGTGGCAAGTCACTCCATCAAAAAGAAAATTCTTTTAGCTATGTCGACATATAAAAAGTTCTGCTTTAGACTTTTTTAGACGTTTTTTTGATGTGTTGAAAGTGACGATGCGTCGATTTATCTGTCAATTGTCAATCGAAAACTTAAGACCTAAAAAATACTCAAGGGTTACGTAAGGGACGTATTTTTATATTTTGTGTTATCTCTTATCAGTATTTCGTGTTTTGTGCCGGACATTTTTCCGGATGTGGCAGAAACTGACAACATCGTATTCCAAAATTAACCTATAAAATCGCCTTGACCGCAACGGAATGTCATGTTGACATTTCTTTACTTGAATTTTACTCAAGGAGTCTTACGTAAAGGACCCTCAAGTATAGCTGTCGAAACACAAAAGTATTAAAGGATCCTTAAGTATCGACTATGAATGCGACCCTTAGAGGACAATATTGGAGTTGAATTACGTGTATATATTTACTAATGGTTAGCGGTCAGGTTATTTAAAAAAAAATTGTTTTATTACTAATGGCGGTTATTTTACCTTAAATCATCTTCAGGTTGAGTCCTACGATATCAATAATACTAAATAAAAATACTAAAAAACAAAGAAACAAAATAATATAGTCTAAGATATAAAATGGAGTAAAAATAAATAACAAATGAGATCGGATAATAGTTTTGGGAGGATGCAGAAATTATTTGATTAAATCATTATAAGTGGTACTGAGTGAGGTCAACGTCAGTTCTGAGGTTTATGGATTTTTCGTTATTTTTTATGTGGATCATTCATTTAATGCATCTCTTGTGGTAGTTATTTTCTTTGTCCAGCATTTATTTGTAACTGTCATACAAATTTGAACCGTTGCAGGCATTTTTTGATCTCTTCACTTTGTAAACAAGATGGGATGTGCTATACCTTATCTCAGCATCACGCTGTATAGCTATTTTGTGGTTTCTGCAATGTAGGTCATTCAAAATAGCTAAATAGCTTACTGAGATCTGGGTCTCTATCAATGTAAACATTATTGACTTCCTTATTGACCAACCAAATAAGATGATTTTTTATGTATTCCCAAAGTGATCTCTTTGTTTTTGGAAAATTATTATTTTTCTAAATGTTTTTTTTCATTGCAGGTACGTTGCGGACCTTTGATGATATGACGTCATTTTTGGTGAGTTAAGCCTAGAAATTGGTTGGAAAAATTTAGTAATAAGCTCAGTGGGATCCCATATAAAATACTTTTTTCCTCAGAGCACTGGCAAAATTCAGGTACTACTGAAAATATCCAATCTGTAAAGAACATAATCCCCAATCCCCAATATGTTTCACTGTTCTAAATCGCTTGTTCAGAGCTCTTTGAGGCATTTACTGCTGAGTGATGAGCCAATATTTACGCAAACCATGTATTTTTGGATGTTAAGGTACAAAGTAGTTGACAGTTGAAATCTGGCAACCTTGGAATGCGGAAGACGTCGCTGCGCCTACGTATGTCCATAAAAAATGTTTTGTATAATAACGGTGGTTGGTGCTCACCCCCGAGTTTGTGGACCGTGAGAGGCATATTAAGGGTTCTCACGCTCTCAGTTTGTCTCGAAGGGAGACCTCGTCTTGCCCTTTTCGATAAACTTAGGGAATTTCTGCGTGGGTGGTTGGCATCTAGCTGCATTTGCTTAATGTTCTCTAAGAAGCATTTTAGTTTTAGTTATTTTGGTGCTCTATTAAACATCAGAAGTACCTACCTAGGTACTTCAAATGAAGGATTCTTTCAGCATTTTGACATAAATATATTAACAAAACAGTCCATATTCAAACTTTTTTATCCTATGAATATTTTTAAGTGTAAAAAATCACGTATGTTCATAATTGAATATTTTCAAATTTACATGTAGGTAGTAGTTGGGGGGTGGGGGGTCATAAAACTCATTTTCTTATATTCATAACAGGCTATCCATTGACCTGTGAAAGGAAGACCAAGTGGCATAACACAATTTTTTTGGTCGGGCGGGCGATTATTTGGTTGCAAGGGATCCCAGACTATAGCTTCATGCTAGGTCAGTCAATCAACTTGACTTTTTTGCTACTACCAGCCATTTTAAATAATGCTAAAACCTTTATGAGATGCAGGAGTACGGAGCCTCTTTCTTGATAATATACGGTGGTTGTGACCCATTTTAGACCCATTTATTAGAAACAACCCACAAACTCAAATTTTCAACCAACGTTTTTCACAATTTTGGTTGATGGAGCTCGATCAATGTCATTAAAGAACTTCCAGATATGGTAGCAAACTCCTCATAAGTTCCTCCATTTCGCTGTCTAGCCCAACATCGTAAATTTATCCAATTCGAGAAGCGTACATAAACCCTATAGATCCGACGAGGCCAATAAAATTAATTCAGGCCAGCTCGTACAATGGTTCGGTTAAAATAATTGCTAAATAATTTTATTTACTGCCAGCCACTTGGCAAACTTAGTTTGCCACCCTAGAATTGGCAGTTTATGTATGGGGGGGATAGTGAACTCCAGAAGTACGGAATAGTCGAGCCGTCGTGATGTAAACACGATTACCAGACAGATGAGACCTCTGTAGTATTACCCAGTTATAGAGGGCAAAGGTTTAATGCATGAAGCTTGAAGGGATGATATATTGCACGGATAAAATATTTCTACCACGTAATTTTTCGAATTCTGTTTAGGTGTGACTATATTATAGATAAACATTCTAGTTAAAGCTTTTCGTCCAGTGATTCCCAATCTGATAAAATCTGTTTTGAGTTTCAGTATCTCATCCAGTTGTTCCCAAACTCCAAAAATTCATTTTCAGACTTTCATTGTCTGATTCAAGGGGTGTGTAATATAGATTCTCCTTTTTCATAGAAGTTATGTTATGAAAACCACGTTATACCTTCATACATGTGTAGAAATTATACTTGCAACAAACAATCTCCAAACGTATACCACCTTTTCCCTACAACTTCATTTTTGTCAAATTTTCCCTACAAACGGGGAATTTCCCTACGTTGACAGTCACTATTCAATCCACATTTCTGCTACAGCAATTTGACACCATATTATCACGTTTATTCTGAAAATTCCCTTCAATTTTCTGCTTCTCTTCACAAAGATACAATTTTTGTCCAACTTTCCCTACAAATGGGGAATTTCCCTGCGAGCGACCATCACTAGTTTGCCCATATTTCTGCTATAGAAATATGGTATCATATTCCTGTTATCACGTTTCCGAACTGGTCTCCCTTCGGACAAAAAAAAAAGAATTACACCGAACCGAATAGTTAATAGTTTTTGAACAAGTCCATGGACTGAAAAAGGCACTTGTGATGTGACCATTCATTTTTAAGAGGTTGACTGAACATTTTTTTGTATTCTAAAAATGCCCTAGCAACAAACAATTTCCAAACGTATACCACCTTTTCCCTACAACCCCATTTTTGTCGAATTTTCCCTAAAAACAGGGAATTTCCCATCGGATGACTGTCACTATTCAGCCCACGTTGCTGCTACTGAAAGTTGGCAACATATTATCACGTTTATTCTGAAAATTCCCTTCAATTTTCTGCTTCTTTGCTCAGAGACCCAATTTTTGTGGAGTTCTTCCTACAAATGGTAAATTTCCCTGCGAGTGATCATCACTACTAGGGCTGTATTTCTGCTATACAAATTTCGTGCTCTAATTCAGGTTTTCATACGTATTCTAAATATGTAGTCCAAATTTCTGGTTTTTTTGTAACGATTCCATTTTTGTCGAATTTTCCCCACAAACGGGGAATTCCCTACAAGCCACCATCACTATTCTGTCCACATTTCTGCTACAGAAATTTGGTAACATATTTTCTGTTGTCACGCTTATTCTAGAAATTCCACACACATTTCTGATTCTTTCTTCAAATACCCAATTTTTTGTCGAATTTTCCCTATAAATGTGGAATATCCCCACGAGTGACCACCGCCACTTGGGCTTTGGGCTGTATGTTTGCTATAACAATTTGCTTACATATTTTCGTAACGATTCCATTTTTGTGAAATTTTCCCTACAACCGGGGAATTTCCCTGCGCGTGACCATCACTATCCTGTCCATATTTCTGCTATAGAAATATGGCGCCATATTTCCTGTTATCACGTTTCAGAACCGGTCTCCCTTCGGGCAAAAAAAGAATTACACCGGACCGAATAGTTAGTAGTCCAGATGCGATGTGGCTAATATCGGTAGCACAGAACTCATGGATTTTTTCATAGATATTAATCTTAAAAATCTTGTTGTGTTCTAAAAATTGCCTAGCAACAATCTCCAAACGTGTACCATCTTTCCCTTCAACCTCGTTTTTGTCGAATTTTCCCTACAACCGGGGAATTTTCCCACCAGTGACCATCACTATTCCATATCTGCTACAGAAATGTGGCAACATATTTTCTGTTGTTACGCCTATCCTAAAATTCCCCTTCAAATGTCTGCTTCTTTTCTCAAAGACCCAATTATTGTCGAATTTTCCCTACAAATGGGGAATATCCCAACGAGTGACCATCACCACTTGAGCTGTATGTCTGCTATAACAAAGTGCTGACATATTTTCGTAACGATTCCATTTTTGTGAAATTTTCCCTACAAACGGGGAATTCCCTACAAGCCACCATCACTATTCTGTCCACATTTCTGCTACAGAAATTTGGTAACATATTTTCTGTTGTCACGCTTATTCTAGAAATTCCACACACATTTCTGATTCTTTCTTCAAATACCCAATTTTTTGTCGAATTTTCCCTATAAATGTGGAATATCCCCACGAGTGACCACCACCACTTGGGCTTTGGGCTGTATGTCTGCTATAACAAATTGCTGACATATTTTCGTAACGATTCCATTTTTGTGAAATTTTCCCTACAAACGGGGAATTTCCCCACGAGTGACCATCACTACCCTGTCCATATTTCTGCTATAGAAATATGGCGCCATATTTCCTGTTATCACGTTTCAGAACCGGTCTCCCTTCGGGCAAAAAAAAGAATTACACCGGACCGAATAGTTAATAATCCGGGCGCGATGTGGTTAATAGAGCCGGTGACAAATTCTCCAAATAAACCAGTACATAACGGGTGGCCGTGGCGATATTTATCGCATCGGGCGCCCCCTATATAACGCACCAGGCCAATACGTGCGCCAGCAGGAATAATATACAACTGGCCGGCGGCAACGCCGTCGCATGGCACGGCGGCAGCGTTGCGGCGTGGTAGCAGCCGCATCTATTCGGTAATTGTGTTTGCGTCACGTCCATTGTCCATTCCCTTCAAGGGAACTTTATCGGCACGTTATATTAACTAACGGGACCACGACGCGCTGTGGACCAGCTTCTGCAGATAAACTCCTATCTCAAGGCCCAATGGTAGCTGAAAATGATTTCAAGCTCGTTCGTCGCAGATTATTCCTCAATGGACTAGTATCGTGGATTTGAAAACAATGATTAAATCATTATAACCTCTTAGTGTATACAAAAATGGGTGTACTGTTGCATTTCGTTACTCTCTCAACATCAAGAAAGTCTACGTTAAAAAATCCAGCCTAAGTTTAATGGTCCGATGAAATTTGACGCCACCTCCCGGACCATATCGCGGCCACTGTGCGACCTTCCACGATCAGGAAGTTGCCGCTGTCATCATTTCTTTTAGCACTGTGCAGACAAACATACTTCTTTTTTACTCCTTCTAACCTATGAGAATTCGTTGGCTTCACTGGCCGTATGTATCATGTATTTTTTAGCATTTGTAGAGGATCACAGGGTATGCATTGAATATTAGGACTTAAGTTAGAATGGCAATGCTCTGACAGCCAAGCAGCTCTGAAAGCGGTGGCAGCTCCGAGGGCCACATCGGCTCTGGCTCAAGAATGCTCTGCCGCCCTTCGGAAATTAGCAAGCCATAAGAAGGTGACCCTGCTGTGGGTCCTCGGACATATTGGTATACCGGGTAACGAGAGCGGATCGATTAGCTAAGATAGGGGCCAGCAGCCCCTGCATCGGCCCAGAACCTATGCTGGGAATTAGCAAACGTCAGGTCAATGTCGCCCTGGACAACTGGGCCTACAAGGAACTGGCGAAAGCCTGGTTAGAGAGAGACGACTGCAGGCAAGCCAAAAGATTCATAGCAGGCCCTGATAGGGGCCGAACGCTATGGCTTTTGAATAAAGGCACTCAACCTTCTGGTGGGGGTTCTTACTGACCATTGCCGGCTGAATAGACATTTGTCACTCATGAAAGTGGTAGGGGACCCCATTTGCTCCAGATGCTGGGAGAAGGACGAGATAGCGTTCCACTTTCTGGGCAGATGTGCAGTTTATCGCAACCTTAGGGTTCAGATATTCACGACGGAGTTTGGGGAGGAGCCACTATATATTCAGCGAAATGGTCGGATATACTGACTTTCTTCAGGAGGTCTGGTAGGTTCGACAAGGAGCTTTCCAGGGTGTAGAATCTTAGTGTTTTCAGTGATTGGTTCAGTAGGGTTGGCAAAAAGGGCCAAAGGTGGCCTACTTGCCTGGCTTCGCCTCCCCATCACTGCTACTACTACTACTAGAACGGCAACAAGGCACATATAACCGTCATCCGATTGGCTGTTCTCCTATAATCTCATGACGTCACGCGACTAGAATTTTCTCATTTTCGCGACTTTCCCGTGCCCAAAAAAAAAACGCGGAAAAATATGAGAAGGTTCTTATGCCATACTCTATCACATACAGAAAAAAAATTCAATATCCTTCCCAGAGTCATCAAGATGAACGACTATTTTTTTGAAATAACCATTTCTCAAAAAATTATGGACATATAGTTTAGCCAGTACGTCCACCATCAATTTTAGTATTTACATTAACACTTAATTTAAATTTAATTAATTAGTTTGTTTAAAACAAATAAATAATTAAGAAACACTATTTCAAAACAGACCGAACTGAAGAGTTCTAAATAACTTACTCGTAGCTAATAAGATCGGATAAGGTAGGAAGTCAACTTACTCATGGCACCTTCTTCTACTTCAGGTACCATCTCCATTTGGTGTAGGTTGGCGACAATTTCGACATATTTATTTCGTACCTGAGTGGTACGAATTAAGGATGATTTGTTCATACCAGTCCAGTCGCGTATATTTTTTAACCATGAATGTTGCCTGCGACCAGGAACACGTTTTTCTTTGGTTCTTTCTTCTATTTTTAGTTTTAGTATATCATACTTTTTGTTACGGTATATGTGGCTGGTCTGTGCTCTTGTATGGTGCTGAGTCCTAGACGTTGACGGAAGCGTCCACAAGGAAAATTGAGGCTTTTGAGATGTGGCTATACAGGCGAATTCTCAGAATTTCCTGGGTTGACCGCGTGTCCAACAACAGAATTTTAGAGGCTTCAAAAAGAGACCGAACTCGTGGGCATTATTAAAAAACGCAAATTGGAATACCTGGGTCACATAATGACGAACCAAAAGAGATACGATCTGCTCCAGCTGATACTTCAGGGAAAAGTCTTCGGAAGGAGAGGACCCGGTAGGCGCAGAACCTCCTGACTGAAAAACCTTAGAACTTGGTTCTCCCTGTCCACACGAGGATTGTTCAGAGCTGCAGCAAGTAAAGTTCAAATTGATTTGCTTATCGCCAACGTCCGGAACGGATAGGCACACTAAGAAGAAGATGTGGATTTGTTTTATTGTAGCTTCATCGTTAGATATGTGCTGAGTCTATGCCATTTTTGATAATCTACGGAAGGTTCACATTTCAAAAGCCTCGAGTCTCTTCATGGCATAATGTTCGTAAATTCTTGTTGTCCACGGAAGTGACAAACTGTGAATGGGTGTGACTCTTTTGGTCAACTATGGCCCTAGTACCATGAACTGGCATTTTATCTCTCGACCTAAACAAGGCATTATGAAAAAAACTAGTGATTTGAGTTTCTCAAGACACCTTTAATTATTAAAAAAAACAGTCGAAAAAATTGTTTTTAATAATGAAAGTGGAAGTAGTAATTCAGTGCACATTTCTGTTTTTTTATAGCAAACCTCAACGTTTTTTGTATTTCCTATAGTTTTGTTATTGATCTCAGTTTAAACTTCTGTTTTTACTATTGTACAAAGCCCTGAATAAGGCGATAAACATTGTCGAAAGCTTGACTGTTAACAACAGCCTCTTTTATACAGTGACCCAGGTTTTTCTTGAAAATTCTGACTGCTAGATGGAGCTAGTAAACCCGTATTAAAAATGGTAAAATTTTATAATATAATTATAATTTGAATAACCTCAAATTCATTCGCTTTCATCGATTTTTGTGGACTACACATGCCGCACTGCTAGTTGTCCTCCCTTCTATTGTGCGCGTACATTTTTTTGTGCAGGTGTAAAAAACGCGCTGGCAAACGTGATAACAGAAATTATTGCGCCATATTTCTGTAACGGAATTATGGCCGCGTTGTGCGGAAACTGTAATTTTCCGCTTTCCATTGCCGGATCCTAGTTGCAAATGGTTTTGCTGCTGTTCAGCTCGGAGGCAAAAAGGAACGTTTGCACTTTTTTGCCGCGGTTCTCTGGGCTCGGGAGGCAAACAGTGTTGCCAAATCAGCGAAACGGAGCACAAGTAGCTTAGCTTAAAAAAGTATTTTGTTGAACTGTCAAATTCTTCAAGAAACATGAATTTTTACTAAGGGAGACTATGCGTTAACAAACTTCCCCTAACCTAACCTTTTCACAGCAGTCGCAGTACTCTGGGATTTAGGCCTCGCCTACGCGGTCTGCTCAGTTATATATAAAAAATGTTTGAAAACGTCTTAATTACCTAATTGGGCATAATGCCTTTTTTAAGGATTATTAATATATTTTTTATATTTCAAAAGAGCCTTTTGTATTAAAAAGGTAGTGGTCAAAAGACGATTAGAAAATAAAACTACATCTCATGACAAATAATTTTTATTGACAGTTAAGTACATGACAGGAAAACATTAGCTATGCACAATAAACTCTTTTTGAGTTTTTGCATTTGCACACAAACTTAGTGGATTTTAAATGTATAACTAACGCCATGCCTTACAGAGTAAAGTAAAATATTTTAGACCAACTAGCTAGTGAAATGTTGCTCCTTTTATAGCAAGAATCTCTAGTGTACTGTTTTCCTAAAATCCCCTAGATATGCTTCCACCTTTTATCGTAAAATCTATAATATCTTTTTGCCGCGGTTCTCTGGGCTCGGGAGGCAAACAGTGTTGCCAAATCAGCGAAACGGAGCACAGGTAGCTTAGCTTAAAGAAGCATTTTTTTGAATTGTCAAATTCATCAGAAAACATGAATTTTTACTAAGGTCTATGAGTTAACAAACTTCCCCTAACCTAACCTCTTTACAGCAGCCGCGGTACTTTGGTATTTAGGCCTCGCCCACGCGGTCTGTTCAGTTATATATAAAAAACACTTGAAAACGTCTTAATTACCCAATTGGGCATAATGCATTTTTTAGTTAGAAAAGCAGTAGTCAAAAGACAATTTGAAAATGAAACTACAATTCATGAAAAATAATTTTTATTGGCAGTTAAATACATGTCAGAAAAAAATAGCTACGCTATGAGTTTTTGCATTTGCACACAAACTTAATGCATTTTAAATGTATAACTAACGTCATTGCTTACAGAGTAAAATAAAATATTTTACACAAACCAGCTAGTGAGATTTTGCTCTTTTTACAGTGAGAATCTCTAGTGTACTGTTTTCCTAAAATCTCCTAATATCATAAAATATAATGCTCCCAAATGCTTGACTGTGATTTGGTGCTTCAATGTTACAGTCTGAAGAATCCTATTTCCCTACAGTCTTCCCTACATCAGTAATTATCACCAGATTTGGGGAGTGTTTCCTAAATCTGGCAACACTGGAGGTAAATCAGCTTGTTTGTGTAGCACGTTCTAATTATGATGAATTGGGCTTTTCTATACACCATTCAAAACATTATATGACGCATATTTTGGGTAGAATAATTTTGAAATTTTATATTTCGGGGATACAAGGTTATTCATTTCATATTTGGAACTGAAATGGCCTTCATTAGCCTAACAAACAAAAAATATATAACATTTTTGTGGAATCCCAGATACCTACATCTAAATCCTGGCCATGTTCTCTCTGTTGGTTATGTTGATATGTGGGTATTTTTTTATTTTAAATAACGTTGTCAGCATAACACCAAGTAGTTTTTTCACATTCATGATGAATGTGTATTAGATATTTTGGATACTAAAATAGATTACTTAAGGTTAGAAGTATGAGTCTTTCGTATAAATCGATTATTATAGTGTAGTATGAGGTAAGAAGAGTGGGAGGTAGCAGTTGTCATAATCATGTCAAGTCTAAAAAGGGATAGGTTAAATGAGTAAAACAAGGACATAAAATATTGTCTGCAGTGATTATCGAATCACGATTTGCATTGTCTTTAATGCGGGGAAGAAAATGTGCCATTGCCGGTTGTAGTTATAAGTTTTATTAACTACATCAATAGGATATTAAGTGATATAAATTATTTGCTATTTACTCTACAAATAAAATAAAATAAAATAAAAGAAGACGTAACAAATAGGATTAATCAGTAGTAACATTGAATACATCATTGGAACATTTAAATTCGTACCTCGTTTGTGTTTGTGAATTTTTTGCCAGGGTTCAGATCCGTATCCATAAATGAATCAATTTCTCGTCAAGCTGTGATGGATTGATAATTCTAAGTCACAGTTCTTGCACCAAATTAACAATTATAAAGAATCATATAAGTACGAACATTACAAAAAGACGTATTAGGTACGTATCGCGGTAGAGGCTAAGCGGCTTGGCTATATACGTAAACAAATAGAACCACAAGCATAAGAATAAGAACAGAATACTACTTTTGACGCCGTTTGACCAACATTATTTGGAACAAACGACGTGTAGTGATTCGTAAACTTATTATGTGATTTCATGTATTGATCAGGGAATGAAAGACAACTACAAGATAAGCTTCAAAAGGTACATCAGAGAAACATGATTCCTCAAAGTGAGCATTTCGAGAGTCCCTTTTTGTCCTCCATGGACACTAAGACAAAGAAACGCCGGTCCCCAAATTACCTCAAATATAAATGGATGATGCGTCGCCAAAAACTTCCAAAGAAAAAAGAGGGGGACATCTTTTTTAATTGGAAAACCCTCGACGGTGACATAAAAAAGTTACAATCTACTTATTGGTGATAAGGGAGGCGTAAAAGAAAGCAGATATGATACCAAAAAAAGTCCCCTCATTTTTCTTCTATACGCTGTGGGGAGAACAATTAGATTTGTCTCTTGATGTAGGGTCACAATAGTATTACAGAGTCGTTCCACGTAAAGTATTACTTTTTTTCAGTATAACTTGACTGATTAAATGTAAAGCAGATGGTTACCATTTGGTATGAGTTGTACTTCAAGATTTCCTTGCTTAGGACTAGGTATGTTATCCATACAAGGACATCAAGAATCAGAAGAAGTTGTCATGGTTTTCGCTATATTTATCTTTACTATCATAATTTCAAATTTTTGTGACATTAACCTTTAATATACGTTTTCAAGCACCGAGGATAGAGTAGAGTGAAGGTATTGAGTACGAGAACCTTTACGAAAACTGCACAATCATTTCGTTCATGACAATTATTGACAAATTCCTCTTAATATGGTGTCCTTAGCAGATTTTGTTCAGGAATAATAAGCTTTGTTTCGTCACTAAGCTTTCAATAAACCCAAACAATTGTTAGATTTTCCTGTAAATGGTTCTGCAGGACCTATTTTCAAAGAACCACTTTTACTTTAACAAACACAGATATTAGAGTCCCATAGAAAAACTCATACAATGTTTTATGGTCCACATGTTTTACTATTTAAAGCTTTTACATCTGGCAATTTTACAGGATGCGGATTCAACCAAAAACCGTCCAAATCAGGGAAATTTCAATTTAATCGAACAATAAATCACTGTAAAAACTAATCAGGCACGTTTGTAAAACAATCGACAAAATGAATAAGTACAAAAAATAACAATCGAGTGTAGTGTTCAATTGAAATTAATTAACCTTCAAACATAGACGTATCAAACATTTGCTCCAGGGTTGGTTTCATGAAAAATTGTGTTAAAATCATTGCCAAGACTGAATTTATGATGATATCGAAGTTAACAGGAAAAAGCCAAATTTTATCAACATGCATATTCTAACAAAGGCTTTGATAAAGCTTTTGTATTGGATGTTGTTTAGCAAAAGCTTTCTATTGGGTATTGGGAGCTATGCTAATAAGTATTATCCAATAGTGTTCTATCAATATTGGAAACAAAACGTCAAAGCTGGATGACACTTTTGTCAAAAATATTTTAGAATTCATGGATCAAAGTCATAGCAGAAAATGAGAACAAAGCGACTGATTTATAATAAATTATTGTATAATTACTAATTGCAATTCCAGTCATATTGATTATAGACAAATACATACTTTTATGAAGAAACTTCCATCGACATACTGGATGCATGTTTTTTATAGACCTTCTCATAAAAATATTCACAGAGGATGCAAAGGCACTGTGCAAAAGGCACCGTAGAGGAGAAACACATTGTGAGGCTTGCATATGAATAAAAATCCCCCCTACTTGTTCCCTCCTTTCTCTGAAAAGTATAGAAAGTACCTGATTCACTTTTTGGCTATACGACAGGTTTCTGGTTTAGAAAAAATAGGGTTATACTTTTGCCAGTCCGCGGGCTTGGCTGTTAAGAGGGATAGGTAACCAGTAATGCACACTTGGGAAACAGATTGGTCAACACACCAGTTAAACCGTGTGTTTAGCTTTGTGAAATGCAACAAAATGTTATTTTTATCCCTTTTATATTGCAGGTATTTATAATTATTATCGACAGTAAGTTATTGTTTTATCAATACAATGAATTGAATTGAAATTTGAATTTCTTGTCATTATTATCATTAAATTTGATAGAGCAACAATCGAGTGATCATATGTACTGCTTTTGTGGAATCTGATTGCTTGAAATTAGCAATTGCTAAACTCTTTGTTAAACAAGAAAATGTAAGTTTCCACCCATTTAGGATGGAAAATCAAAGTTGAAAAGATACTAGAGGGTTCACAATGGTCGATTGTATATATAAAGCATGTCATTTTTCACCATAGACTGTCACGATTTTGAATTTCTTGAATATTGGTTTACAATGCTCTGTGTTTTTGGCTTTTATTATACTGCGTACTGCAGCCTTCTATACCAGAAACATTTTCTGAAGCTGTGTTGCAGATACATTTCCCCAAATGAGAATACCGTAGCTTAAAACAGAATGGAAAACTCCGTAGTAAGCGATTAATGCAGCTTCACTGTCAACCATAGATGCTGTTTTTCTTAAGGCAAACACTGCCTTCGAGAGTCTACTGCACAGATTGTCGATTTGTGCTGTCCACGATAGATGAGAGTCAACATCAATGCCCACAAATCTTGCTTCAGTTCTTTCTTGTCTATTGCTTAAACAGAATGTACATATCTCAGTTTTTTCGTTGTTTAAAAATAATTCATTTGGATTAAACCACAGGCTGGCACGGCGATTGCAAATTGCAGCGATGGTCAAGTATTCTTAATCCGGGATATGAAAATTGCAGCGGCTGATTATTTTTCCATTTCAGGTAAACATGTAAATTGCAGCGGACGACCCTCTGTTAGGGATAGATGAGATTGTAATCACTTATTTGTTGTAAAAACAGTTTAAATTTAGAAGCAACAACTGTAGTAATAGATTTTTAAAAAACAATACACACTGCAGTAAAAAATGTTTGACCTGAAGTTCAGATTGTTGGATGTCTATTTCACTTAGGTCAAGCGTGGTGGCGTAAAATTCAAAGTCTAGGTTTAGCGAATGAATACAAAAATTTGACCGATATTGGTAAATGGTTAAAATATACATTTGGCTTACAATTTCTGAATCCTAACGAAGTAGCTGACGCTTATTCTTTCGAGTTGGCAGGAATTCAGCCTGCTGATGCAAGGGTGTCTTTATATATGCAGACTATTTAGTAACAAGAAATTAACTTTTCTAGTTAAGTTCTAGTTAGTTAAGAGTTGCAAAATCTCTATAACAATAAGTGCGAATAAAACTTTGGGTTTGTAATTTAAAAAAATCATTATGATGTCATATAGTTTTCAAGATCACTAACAGAAGTAGGTAAGTAAATGCCACGAAATTGTTGCTTCAGATAAAAATTAATTTGACCTGTCACATAATATTATTATATAATATTTTGCTATACAAATCCAAATTAATTAATAGAATACCTCCAAACAGGTAGACCAACCGTAATCCACCCCTTGCGGCTACGCCGATAAGCCAATAAGGGATCCTCGCTGCAATTTACAACATCTTTTATGGTCACATTTGAGATTTATAATATTATCCCCAGCCACGGCTGCAATTTGCATCCGCCCGGCTGGCATGCTCGATTATTTTTGCTATATAAAAATCTTTACTGATTATTACCTCTCTATCTATACTAAGGCTGATAGGCTATACACAAAGACCACGGAGGGTGAAACACCCTTTAAACCTGTCCCTGCGTCCGTCCATGCCCTTCGGTAATGGCGCTCGCAAATTCGACCCTATTTATTTGTAAATTTCCGCCGTAAATTCGACTGGCGGCGGATCACTTGTATCTCATTAACAGGGCGCTAGATCAGCGTTGGCCGTGAGTTACGTTTGCGGTATAGTAAGTGCCTGGTGTATGTGAGCGCACTGCACAATTGAAGCGCATGCAGACATGTGCTCCTTGTCGTTATAGCCGCTTGGACACTGTTTGTACAACTGGCGAGAAATAACATCGAGATAAACCGATTTGTGGCTATAGTTGCAGAGCTGCCTACGTAATGAACAACGTATATACAATAACGTATACGACGAGTGGAAGATACTTCAGAAGACGACTGTACAGAGCATTTTCAGCAAAAAAAGTAATACAGGGTGTTTACGACCTTAATGCCATTATGTAAAGTACAAATATTACACATCATTGTAATGCTTATACCACAAATTTAATACGAATATCCCAAATTTGAAGTTTAAAAAAAATTGCAACATTTTCTGATAACACAGAATATGCGGCAACAAGTCTAGAAATAATAGCATTTGTTTACGTGAATATCTCCAAAGATACCTGACCTTCTGGGCAATGTTGTCGGATTGTGATTTTGCAGTCATACTTTTTAAATTTTTTTTCTGTTTAACTAAACATTAACTAGCGAAATGGTACTGGAGTTTCAGGTTCGAAATATCATGATCTATCGTTCCTCCAAATTAATGCACTAAGATCGTAAACACCCTGTATAAATTAGGGTCAGATTTTCAACTGTTTCAGAGATATTTAATTTTATTTATTTTTTTGTCTTTGGCGCGTACTTGCTAAATTTATGGTCCATAGCAGCAAAATACCAAACAAACACTGTAGAAGTGCATGGAATTTTCTATCAGAAAGTGCTTTTACAGTTTTGTAGTGTCGGCTGGTAATAGAATTACAAGAGATAAAAGTAATCTTTCGCATGGTTTGTTGCCGTTGCTTTGGGTCAATATTATGTCCGTAACCTTAAATCCAAATAACAGACAAAATATCTGCGAACAAAACATTGCTTCAAACATTGTCTTGGTCATTCGGGGTCTGTTTTGGACCCAGTGGGGTCTATCTTGGCCCCCAATGGGGTCTTTCTTGGCCTCATTGGCACCTGTCTTGGCCCCATTAGTGTTTACCTTGACACCATTGATATCATCTGTCTTGACCCCTTTGTGGTCTGCTTTGACCTCTTTGGGGTCTGACTTGACCTCATTGTGGTCTGCCTTGACCTCATTAGGGTTTGCCCTGGTATCAGTGGGTCTGTCCTGACCCCATTGAGTTTTATATTGATCCCATTGGGTATGAATTGACACTGTTGGAGTATGACCTGACCCCATTGGGGCTTATCCTACCTCACTGGGGTCTGTCGGCCCCGCTATTGTCTGTCGGACTCACTGGGGTCTGCCTTGGTACCATTGGGGTCTGTCTAGGCCACTTTGCGGTCTATCTTGGTCATTGGAGTCTGTCTTAGCCCCATTGAGGAACTCTTTTGTAGGCAAAACCAGAAAAACTGTCATCTCCTAAATCACTTTAGATTTTCATTTTTTTTTTTATTACACACAACAAAACAATTCCAACAAACTAGCACACTTGGGGTCTGAAGTGTTTAATTCAAGAGCTACAGGTACTTAAAGGACTGTACCACTACCGTTAAGAAACACTACCAAAATAATTTAACTGTAGGGATGTTATAATCAATGGTAGTGGTACCATCCTTTAAGTACCTGCAACTGTTGAATTTATCAGTTTAGGTCCCAAGTGTGCTAGTTTGTTGTAATTACTTTATAGCGTGGAACAGAGACATGCAGGGTGTCCCATTAAGTTTTTGAATCGGACGTCACGTGATCAAAAACAAGTACGTCATTGGATGGCAAAATAATGAGGAACGATACTATATTTGCTCTAATTCACACCTCCAAAATTATAATTCGCTGCTACTGCCTACTTCCGATATATTGCTTGTCTTAATCGTCGTGGGACACCCTGTATAACTCACAGTTATGTTTTCATATAAGCACAATATCGACATCTGGTCCTCAAAAGCTACTTACAATTAAAGAAAAATAATTTGGATATAGCTACTTCTGAATCTTCCTCAATGACACGACAATCACTGTCAAAGTCAATCTTTTTCTAAATACAATGATAGCATGATAGTTTGTCCATCGAAGTTGTGTAGGTTACACAGAAGTTTCTGTTGTTATATTATTCAATAAACTTCCGTCGAGTATAAGATCAATTAACTCATATGATAAATTCAAATTTGAAGTAAAAAAACTCCTATTGTTATCCTTTTATTTATGTTTCTAAGGATTCTTGATTCTATAAGTGCCATAGTGCTTTTTTGGTTTAATTTTATCGTTAGTATTTTATTTATATGCCTCTAAGGATGCCTATGTAACACTTGGTTGCATCCATATTAATTTTATTGCAATTTTATCTCATAATTTCTTGTAATTTTATCTTATAATTTCTTGTACAATTTGACTTGCCATATATGTACTTTCTTTGTCTTTTGTGGCCAATAAAGATCTAATCCAATCTGATATAATTTAATCTACTTTTGAATGAGACTCTTCGTTCAGTCATACATAAAGCTTCGGGCTTGTTTTTTGGGAGGATAGGTGGTCCAGGTCCAGAATCAGATTTATACAGCCCGAGATTATTCTACAGGTATAGTTCAGGGTAAGATTCAATTCATTAGCATGAGTCGATCTAGAGCATACAGGCCATTGGTATTTGGCTGGAACAAAGCAAATATCAAGAGAGTAACATATAAGGCCTTTACGGAAACTGTGATCGGGTAAACCCGATCAGTTGGGTCACTGATCCTGACGTTCGGAAAGTGATCTGGGATCGGTCAGAAATAGGGTAGTTCACTCTCACTCTACAGTAATTGATTGCGATCGGATGATTCAGATCAGTAGCTGCTTTACTTTACCATCTGTTTTTTATTGTCAAACCAACTTTTTCGTTGTTCGATGTCCGTTAAATTCATGGAATCATAAATCCACTTGACAGCTGTTTGACATATAACTGATCTATTCGGATCCAGATCAGTGTTTCCGTAAAGGCGTATAGTAAGCTTCTGATGTATCAATGGACTGAATCCAAACAAGCTGATCTTTGACCGCAGTGGTAATAAAACTACCTGAAACATTGCTTTGTAGTTCGCCTAACAAGTTGCGAGATCCGGATGATTTGTAATTAAAAACTCGCCGCATAATCCTATTAGAAACCGAGCTGGAAACTCCGGTAATCTACGAAAGTTGCAGACGCTGATTTACGACGAAGCCGCACATTTTTATCCAACTTCAAAAGAAAAGTAAAGTAGTTGGAGATTTAAGAAGTGTCAGCTGCCGAGGAAATATTGCGGTGAAAATTTATCAACACAGCGGGAAGGACTTTTTAAATAACACGGCCGACGTTGATAAATCGAGTTATTAGTGCAGCTTAAATGAGATATTTCTTATATTGCTCCTTTTATATATAAGGCTCATGTAGCGCTGTGTGTGTTGGTTTTCGCTTTCAACCGCGTTTTTATTTTTGTTCAGCCATTGAAGCAGTCTGCGCTAGCATCCTCTGAAGACAAAGAATAATTTTTAAAATGGTCCAGCAGGCAATGCATCTGCCTTTTAGAATCACGACACAAACTGTTGTAAGACTAGGTCTAGGCGGTAGGTTTTCTACAATGTTTTGTTTGTGCAGTTTCAAACTGTATCTGTATCTGTGGAGTGGGGAGGGTAAACAGTTCCATTGCACTTAGACAGTCAGGAACCCTCCTATGAGACGTATGTTTGACCTAGTCATCGCCAAGTACTTCTTGGATATTGCCATGGCAAGAGTTTCCTTGGCAAATTGGCATCCTTGTAGTTTTTCCTATCGTTTTATATTCGTGTTATTAGTGCAGCTTAAATGAGATATTTCTTATATTGCTCCTTTTATATATAAGGCTCATGTAGCGCTGTGTGTGTTGGTTTTCGCTTTAAACCGCATTTTTATTTTTGTTCAGCCATTGAAGCAGCCTGTGCTAGTATCCTTTGAAGACCAAGAATAATTTTTAAAATGAGCCACCAGGCAATACATCAGCCTTTTAGAATCACGATACTGTCTGTCTTAAAACTGGTCCAGACGGTGGGTTTTCTACGATGTTTTGTTTGTGCAGTTTCAATCTGTATCTGTATCTTGGAATGGGGAGGGTAAGTAGTTCCATTGCACTTAGACGTGTAGCCCAAGACTCACCGAACGCTCACTAATAGAAGTCAGTCAGGAATCCTACTATGAGTCGTAGGTTTGACCTAGTCATCGACAAGTACTTCTTGGATATTGCCATGGCAAGTGTTTCCTTGGCATCGACTTCAATACTCATATAGTCAAGATAAAGGACAAGATATGTCAGTTGCAGAAAAGAGGATACTGTATTAAATTTGTTTGGGTTAAAGCTCGTTGCGGAATTTTGGCAAACGAGGAAGTAGATCATCTAGCAAAAGAAAGTATCACCTCTGGCAGTTAATTATCCTTACAACTGTCCAAACAGGAGTACTCTCAAGGCAGCGGTTACAAAGGACATGGTCACCAGAATGGAAAGAATACTGCTTTACTCATCCAACTAGATACACCTTCATTGATCCTGATATACCCCATGCATATTGGCATGACAACTTCAGCATTCCAAGGAAGTACATCTCTACCATTATTAGACTGAAACTTGGGCACGGTTCATTTCCATCCCACTTGGCAAGACTGAATCTGATTCCGTCCAGTCTATGCCCACATTGTGACTGCGAAGGTGATTTGGACCATATATTCTTCGGCTGCACAAAAACCATTGCAGACTGTAGTCTCCTATATTTGAATCTCATCAAGTGTGGTGTTACTGCCCCCAGGAAAACATTGCACGCTCTGGTTTTGAACAGGAAAGACGTCATATGCCAGCTCATCGTTTTTATCAAGAACTCCGGCATTCAATTATAAGATGTTACATCCATTACCTTTGCGTCTCACCTCTGTTGATTATATACCTCCTTTCCGTGGCCTAAATCCTGTGTGTGTAAGAATTTAAATGCCTCAACGGGCCCTTAGGCGAGAAGTGTGTCTCCCTGTCTAAATCCTCATCCTTTATCCTTCCCAATTAGGCAGTGCTGTTTATATTTTTTCATTTTATTTTTTTTTCTTCGATTAATTCTTCTGTTGCTGAGATGACAATTCTTATCCCATCTATTTTTTCATATTCTTTTTCCCCAGAACTATTCAGGTTAGACTCTTGTCATTCATGTCAGGGTGCCCTCATGGATAAATATTACACAAAAAAAATCGGCATCCTTGTAATTTTTCCCATCGTTTGACATTCCAGAGAGGTCACATGGTCCTAAAATTCTTTGGTCAGCAGCCTTCCTGGCTAGACCGTCCGCTATACGGTTACCTTTGTTGTTGTTTCGTCCTTTAATCCAACTCAGAACAATATTGTTCATGGCTGAAGCATGGGCTTAAGATTGGTGGCATTACATTGCTAGCCATGATGTAATGAGAGGTTTTTTCGGGGTTACAAGTGCTTGTCTATTCTTGAAGCAGATTATTACAGTCTTCACTCTCCTGGTTAGTTTATTAGCAGCTATTGATATGCCAGCCAGTGCAGTTTCAAAATCTAATGAAACCAAAGCTAAGTAGCTGATAAAAATTAGTTTAAAGATTAGTATAGAAGTGTAGGAGGTTTTTTATATTTCTGTTATAATTGTTAATAATACGGTGAACAGCAGACGAGAAGCCATTAGGATCATCTCTTACCATTATGAGGTAGAGTCATATTTATCACTTAAGGGGCCTGGATACACACATTTATACATACGTATTTGCCATGTAAAACAGTGACTCACAATTTCTTAATGAATGACAATTATTTTCGATTTTCCCAAAAAAGTTTTTTAATGTGCAAAAAAACTCGCAATGCAAAATCATACATTCTATAAATGCCTGTAATTTAACAACAAAACACGATATCAAAAAAAGGCTAAATAGCTGCACAAGCGCAAGCTTTCTTCTTCAATTTGCTCTTTGAGTCATTACTATAAGTTTAAAGGTAACTTCGGGAGCTTGGAAATGCGAAATTCATTTTTATAATGACCTTTGGACCTTACCATTGGACCTTTTGACCTTACTTTTGGATGTTTGGACTTATCTGCCCTCATCTTAGACACACATACTGGAGAAGGGGAACAGGTGGCTACGCCTCCTCGTTAATATGGGAATACGTCTTTTCTTGGATTCTCAAATTCGCGCGCTATACCCTAGACCCTTAAATAAATACTTTTAAAGTTTTCATGTGCAGCAGCTAATAGAAACCGCGCTCTTCTGGTCGCCCAAGCGAACGCGCCATGGCATTCCACCAAGAAAGCTGCAGCTGTTTAGCAGCGATTTCCTTTGGTTTGCCGTTACCTTCGGGTACCAGATGGCGCACAGGCAGATCTTTTCTGTCGCCTGCTCTCAAATACTTTTAACCTTTGACCATACTTTTTGAGCGTCTAGGAATGCAGATTCTAGCGATAAAGAGCGCTTGATGGAGGTCGATACTCGGAAACTTTCGCGTCCTTTCGTCACTGCGATACCTTACGTTCAATATGAATATTATTTAGAAAGGTGCAAGAAAATGGCGATTTTTGTTTGTTGATATAGAGTATATTACCTGTTCAAGAATAGTTTGGTGATCGCTTTATGAGAGTTGGAAAAATTATTTACTATATGACGATAATATAGTAAGACTTGATAGTCCGGGATCCCAGGCCCATTTTCACTACTTACTACTAACAAGCTAATTTTGCGTGAGTAGCTTCATTTTGATGAGACGCCCAACTTTTTCCTTTACCAAAATTCTCGATTGTGGTAGCTAACAGGGGTAGCAGGGATAAAATATGTCAATTTGACGAGTGTCAAAAATTAATTACTAACAGTTAGTTTTTCAACTAAATCTTAAGAATGTGATGAACCTTATTAGAAAAAATGTTTGTCCTACAAAATCTATGGTTTGATCACATTGTCCCCCTCCATCCAACATGTACCAATAACAAGGTCATACAAATTTATTACTAACAGCCCGATTTTTTCACTATTGCTTCGTTAATATTTATACAATTCGACAGCAACATTGTCCTACAAATCACGTGGTATGTTATCCCGGTCCTACGACCAGAAGTTGTTAATACCACAAGACGATTTTTTTCATTACTAACTGTAGGACAAAATATCACATAATAGGTTACTGTGTTCTCTGACCAAACGAAATAATGTCCTACAAGAAAACAGGTATGTATCATTAGTCCGACAAGAATTGTAATTTTTCTACTTGTATTATAATTTGCCGAAATTTATAATAAATAACTACTACTACTAAGCTAATTTTGCGTGAGTAGCTTCCTTTAGATGAGACGCCCAACTTTTTCCTTTACCAAAATTCTAGATTGTGGTAGCTAACAGGGGTAGCAGGGATAAAATATGTCAATCTGACGATCTTCAAAAATTAATTACTAACTGTTAGTTTTTTAATTAAATTTTAGGAATGTAATCAACATTACTAGAAAAAATATTTGTCCTACAAAATCTATGGTTTGATCACATTGTCCCCCTCCATCAATAACCAGGTCATACAAATTTATTATTAACAGCCTGATTTGTTCACTATTGCTTCGTTGATATTTATAAGATTTGACAGCGACACTGTCCTATAAATCATGTGGTATGTTATCCCGGTCCTACGCTCAGAAGTTGTCAATACCATTTTCTTCATTACTAACTGTAAGACAAAATATCACATAATAGGTTAACTGTGTTCTCTGTCCAAAGGAAATAATGTGATTTGAACTGTTCCTCGAGCCTATTAGTTTCTAAGAAAAAACTTCCTTAAGGAATTTTACTATATGGATGACTTCCTGCGATAATAATTTCAACTTGTTTATTATATATGCATATTGTATGTTATTTGGGGTACATACATGTTTGTTATATTAAATGTATTGATTATACTGTAGATTGTGTATACTATGTTTGCTTCATGTCTGACCTTTTACACAATGTTCTATGTACATTCTTCCAGAAATAAACGTATCTATCTATCTAAATAATGCTGCTCTGCTCACATGTTGGAGAAAAATCTTTGCATGGACACCCTTATGGTCAACACCAACTTGGAATACATGATACACAATGCTCTGCAGTTCGTAATAAGGATCATTTCAGAGCGTAGGACCCGGATAACATACCAATCAATTTGTGAGACAATGTGGCTGTTAAATTATGTAAGTATTAACTAAGCTGCCGTGAAATATAAGTTAGTAGTCATTTTTTATGACCTACTGATTGATACGTGCTGAATTTTGTTAAGACAAATATTTGTTTTATAATGTTGATTACTTCCTTAAGATTTGATTAAAAGGACCCACCGTTAATAATTTATTTTTGAGACTCGTTAAATAGACATACTTTATCCCTGCTACCCCTGTCAGCTACCACAAACGAGAATTTTCGTATAGAAAATTGTTAGACGTCTCATCGCAACGAAGCTATCCACGAACATTAGACTTGATAGTAATTATTTTTACACCCGGGATTTGTACTACAACTTCTGAGCGTAGGACCAGGATCGCATACCACATGATTTGTAGGACAATTTTGCTGTCAAATTTGATTAATATTAACGAAGCAATAGTGAAAAAATCAGGCTGTTAGTAATAAATTGGTATGACCTTGTTATTGGTACATGTTGGATGGAGGGGGACAATGTGATTAAACCGTAGATTTTGTAGGACAAACATTTTTTCTAATAAGGTTGATCACATTCTTAAGATTTAGATGGAAAACTAACTGTTAGTAATTAATTTTTGACACTCGTCAAATTCACATATTTCATCCCTGCTACCCCTGTTAGCTACCACAATCGAGAATTTTTGTAGAGGAAAAAGTTGGGCGTCTCATCTAAATGAAGCTACTCACGAACATCAGACTTGATAGTAATTATTTTTACACCCGGGATTTGTACTACAACTTCTGAGCGTAGGACCAGGATAACATACCACGTGATTTGTAGGACAATGTTGCTGTCAAATTGTATAAATATTAACGAAGCAATAGTGAAAAAATCAGGCTGTTAGTAATAAATTTGTATGACCTTGTTATTGGCACATGTTGGATGGAGGGGGACAATGTGATCAAACCATAGATTTTGTAGGACAAACATTTTTTCTAATAAGGTTGATCACATTCTTAAGATTTAGATGAAAAACTAAGTGTTAGTAATTAATTTTTGACACTCGTCAACTTCACATATTTCATCCCTGCTGCCCCTGTTAGCTACCACAATCGAGAATTTTTGTAGAGGAAAAAGTTGGGCGTCTCATCAAAATGAAGCTACTCACGCAAAATTAGCTTGTTAGTAGTAAGTAGTGAAAATGGGCCTGGGATCCTGGACTATGAAGGTCTCTGCCGCATTTAAATGTTGATACGGTAAATACGATTATCGTATTTCCAAAAAAAAACTAAGAAAATCTGTGTGCTCAGGCAGGGCATTTCCTATAATCATCTGATTTTTGTGTAATGATACCTTGGTACCTTGATGGTACCGAAACGTGACGAGAAGCTCAATTTTCGTCGACTAATCGATATCGTTGTATACTAACCTCAAGCAATTTAAATGGTATGATTACCTGTACGAAGTTTCCTGGGGATACGAACATTCCTTACAATGGCGGTACTGAAAGGGGTTTTAGGAGTCTCTGGAAAACTGTTTTTGGTAAAATCGACTCAAAATTTGCTTTGTAATCTCGACAACAGACTACAGTGACAGTTGGAACGGTAGGATATTGGTACTTTAATAATAATCTATTGTTGGAAGTGGAAAGAGTTATAGCATTTATATAAAGCAACAGCCCTGCCTTCGTAATTCTTTTATCAGTGTCTTAAAACTTATTGTATCGTAGTAAGTAAGGACGCTCCCATAACTTTTAACAATTCTATCATATTTCCATCTTGCACAACTTGTTTTATTTAATATATAAATAAAATGGCAAATAATTTGTATTCACTGAATATCCTATTTAACTACTTCATAAAACTAATAACTACAACCGGCAACAGCAGATTTTGACGATCGTTACCTGAGCTGTCCTTCCTCATGCCGTGCTGGTCTATTTATGATGGTCACACACACAATTTGATATTGGCTTATCCTCACCACAAACATAATACTTAGACACCTCCGAGGTCTAAGTACAGAATGGCTAGCTAGCTGCTGAAGATGCTGTCCACCCCTGGTGAGAGTGAGAAGAAGAGAAAGAAGACTAAAGTTCGCTTTTCACATTGGTGCGACATTCTTTATTTAAGTGCTTCAAAACGTTTTAAAATAACGTTCAGTGGATCTCATTCTCTGACAGTATGCCAATATTTTAGTGGTGTTACAGCTATATTGGTCAGATCAAGGACCCAGGAATTACTTTTGACACAAAATTAACTTTCAATTTGTATACTGAAAGTATCATCAGAAGAGCGTTGAATATGTTAGGTTTTTTTTAAATCGAAATAGTGTTGAATTGTCACTTTATTGAGTTAAACTTTTGTACTGTTCACTAGTCCATTTTTTCCTAGAGTACTACAATTCCGTCTGGTCTCCACGTTACAATACACATATTTTTTGGTTAGAGCGTATACAAAAAATTTGTTTAAGATTTTGTTCGTTTAAAATGGGCTTCATAAGAGAAAACTATAATTACTATGATACAGTTCTGTATATGACTATAAGTACTCTTGAGCGACCTAGAAAAGAGTTCGAATTATTTTTGTTCTAAACAGCTACATAGATTGTTCCAATTTATTACAAAAAACTTCATTGGATGCTAACCCTAGGAGAACGAGCCACTCTTATACCGCTTATGTACCTTTTCATTCAACAAATTATCTTGCAAATGAACCCTTAACTAATATTTTTAAAGTTGGTAATGAAATTATACCTAGTGTAGATATATTTGAGACTTCTTTTGCTGTTTTTAGAAGTTTTAAAATACTCATAATCTGTAACGCTGTTGTATATTTGTAACAAAGCTTTTACTCATTTGATAATACTTCTTCTTCTTCAAGTGCCATCTCCATTTAATGAAGGTTGGCGACAATTTAAGCGTACTTATTTCGGTCTTGAGTGGTACGAATTAAAGATGATGTGTTCATACCAGTCCAATCGCATATGTTTTTCAACCATGAATGGTGCCTGCGACCAGTACCACGTTTACCTTCGATTTTTCCTTCTATTATTGGTTTTAGTATATCATACTTGTTGTTCCGGTATATGTGGCCCAAATAAGCGGTCTTTCTTCGTTTTAATGTAGTAAATAACTCTCTATCACACAAGGTATCACTGATGTGGGTACCTGGGCACGCTGGGGTAAAGGGTAATGAAATGGCGGATCATCTGGCTAGGATGGGATCCGGAAACAGTTTTGTGGGCCCGGAACCAGCCTTAGGACTGTCTGCAAAATTGATTAGGAAAACAACTGGAGAGTGGATCCAGAATCAACACTCTCTGAGATGGAATAACATCTCTGGTCATCTCCGTCAGGCTCGGGAGTTATTAGCAGGGCCTGCAGAGAGAATAGGACGATTTTGTCTCTCTCTGGATAGGAGTAACTTGAGATTGCTAGTAGGCTTATTAACGGGTCACAACACCTTCAGGCGTCACTTGTTTGTGATGAAGGTGGTCAACGACCCAACGTGCACGTGGTGTAGTGAAGAGGAAGAATCCTCAGCACACATCTTGTGTCGCTGTGAAACCCTGGGTTATCACAGGCAGACTATGCTGGGCTCAAGAACCTTGTAACCAATAGAGATAAAACGGATAGGACCTAAGAATGTACATTCCTTTGCCAAAAGGGCAGGTCTTAGGAACTAGCGCGGATAGAGGCGCAAAAGGGCCCATCGTGTGGCCTATGCACCAGCCACATTCCGTGCTGGATAGCCTCTGGTCCTTATTCATTCATGCCATATTTGTTGTTCCGGTATCTGTGGCCCAAGTAAGCGGTCTTTCTTCGTTTTATTGTAGTAAGTAACTATCTTTCCCTTCCCATATGTCTAAGCACTTCATCGTTAGATATGTGTTGGGACCATGATATTTTTAATAACCTATTGAAGGTCCACATTTCAAAAGCTTCGCGTCTGTTCATGGTATCCAATTTTAATGTCCATGTTTCTGCTCCATACAAGAGAACTGAGTGCACGTATACCTTTACAAAACGGTATCAGGTTTAAGTTCAATGTTGGCTTGTTCTATGCTTGATCTTACTTCAACGTCAGGGTCTGTCGTTATGCAGCTGCCAAGATATTTGAATTTCTCAACTTTCTCTATTGCGGTGTCATATATGTTTATGTCCAGTTGTGGGTTTGGAGATCTTGTTATCGCCATTACTTTAGTTTTTGTGACATTAATTTTCAGGCCCAGTTGATCTCCTACCTCTACAACTTTGTTGACTAGGCGTTGAAGGGCCTATGGACTGTCCGCAATGATAACCGTGTCGTCTGCATAACGTATGTTGTTCAATATCCTGCCTAATAGGCAAATGCCGGTCTTAGCCGCCAGAATGCAGAAGGCAGTCATCCTTGGGTCCCTTGGTCTACTTAGGGCGCACGATTCGCGGACCCAGTGATTGCTCACCTCACGGTATGAGGAATAGTAGTATCTGGGTAATGGAACAGCAGCTCGGTGTGTCGTAGCCTGGGCTGCACCTTTTTGTTTAAATAATAAATAATAAAAATTCACCGTCGTCTCCATCCAGACACGCTACTGATTTGTGAAACGTTTCGCTTGCCTACTTGTTAATCTCCTCAGAGCCTGTCATAATCGGTGAAGACTCAATTTAGCCGAAATTTGGGACTCGAGGCACCGCGTCGTACGTACTTATTTACAAAAAAACTCTCATAATTACGAAACGGTCGACCTTCGGGTAATAATTATGTAAAAATTTTTTGCGAACAACATCTTCATTTTACCTGGGCGAGCAAATTTGCCGGCGAGATTACACGTCGCTGCAGACGGAGCTATCAAATTGATAGGGCGTGAAGTGTAAAATTTGCTATATTAATGATTGGTTGAACGATCGGAAGTGGGGGGGGGGGTTATGGCGGATGGACGTCGTGGAGTGATTGATCCAGCGTAGCTATTTTATATGGGGTGTTAAATGGTCATGTGAGGAAAGATATAGACAAGATAGACCATGAAATTAAAACCAAATAAGGATTTTCGATTTTTAGGAAAGCTTGAGGATCTAAAAAGGTCTAAAGTTTTTTATTTTCGCCAAACAAGACTGAAGCTCAATACTGTGACCGGATCTGTAATCAGCACCCTCAAATTATCCAAAACAGGATATTTTATCTTAACAGAAGGCCAGATAAAGATTTTCAATTTTTTAGGTAAGCCTGAAATTCAAAATTGCGACCAAATTCGTAATCAGCACCCTCATGTTATCCAAAACACGAGGATTCATCTTAACAGAAAGCAAAATAAAGTTCTTTGATTTTTTAGGCAAACCTGATGATCTGAAGACCTGAAATTTTTGTTTTTTTGTCAAAAGAGACAGAAACTCAAAACGTCAACCTGATTAGTAATCAGCACCCTCCAATTATCCAAAACACGAGGCTTAATCTCAATAGAAAGCCAAATAGAGATCTTGAATTTTTTAGATAAACCTGAGGATCTGAAAGATCTGAAATTTTTTATGTTCGTCCAACGAGACTGAAACTCAAAATTGCAAGCGGATTTGTAATCATCAGCCTCAAGTTATCCAAAACACGAGGTTTTACCTTAATAAAGAACCAAATAAAGATTTTCAATATTTAGGCATACCTAAAGATTTGATGATCTGCAATTTTCGACTTTGGTTAAACGAGACTGAAACTCAGAACTGCGACCAGATTTGTAATCAGCACCCTCAAATTATCCAAAACACGAGATTTTATCTTAATGGAAGGCGAGATAAAGATTTTCGATTTTTTAGACAAGCCTGAAGATCTGAAAAATCTGAAATTTTCGTTAAACGGGACTGATGAAATTCAAAACTGCGACCGGATTTGTAATGAGCACCCTCATGTTATCCAAAACACGAAGTTTTAATTTAATAAAGAATTAAATAAAATTTTTCAATATTTAGGCAAACCTGAATATTTGATGATTTTCGATATTGGTTAAACGAGACTGAAACTCAGAACTGCGACCGGATTTGTAATCAGCACCCTCAAGTTATCAAAAAAACCAGGATTCCTCTTAACAGAAAGCCAAATAATGATTTTGAATTTCTCAGGTAAGCCTGAAGATCTGAAGGATCCGAAATTTTTTAGTTTCGTCAAAACAGACTGAAACTCAAAACTTCGACCGGATTTTAGCTATACCGCTTTAACAGCAACTTTAATAAACAAGAAATACACTATTGAAAACTGCATGTGCCTCATCTAACATTGTTTACTCAGCATTTGATTCCAAAGTGTGTCAAAATCAGCTAGGATGTAGAATAAAATGAATGTTTATATTTAATATACATATCTACTGAGTTCTTATTCAGGAAGTACATATATTAATCAAGACTAACTTCGTCAATATTAATTTGAGTAACTGTCACTTATTTTCAACATTTCAATTATCTCTAATAGCTGTGAAGCAAGAAATCTAACGATCAATCTTAATTACACGTTTAGTGATATTTACGTTATATTTAAGTGTAAATAGAGCAGTAAAAACAAATATATGAATAATTTTGAAGTATACTATTAGTGAATTAAAAGTTGTAAAAAGCTGAAATATGTAACGGTTTATAACATATGTTATGTTAGATAATTGATTTTGTAAGAGACGAATGGATTTCATAATCATTTTTGAAAGTATAGTCAAATGTACCTCATTTTTTCGAATAACTGATTTTACTGTATAGCTAGGCGAGTATGTATATCACATTTAATTTAAAAGGCAAGTTAATAATCCTTAACAGTTGTTTCTCCTTTCTTGCGTTATGGTAAAATTTAGAGCTTTGTCTTGCAATGTTGTCTAAAATCACGCACATTTAATCACTGTGATTAATTAAAAACAAACAATTTTTTACCCCTGCATGCCTGAAAAAACTAATCATACTAGTGACTTTTTTATGGTTGGTTACAACAGTGACAAGTTCCTGAAAGTTAACACTCGAGCTTATTTTGAGGTGTTGTTACGGAGATCATGTATGGTTTCTGAGGATTGTATATTAAAAATAAGATAGGTTGAGTAGAAGTAGAAAATTGTACTTCTACCCCGTGACATGTTGTGAACTCGTAAAATGCAAAAAAGTCGGAGCTAGAGTATTGCCGACACGAATATTATCAAAAGTTTTGAGAACTGTAGCTCGCCATCGTTCGCGATTTACTGTCAGTTCAGTGGCGCTCTTGATACTCATATCCAGCAACTGTTTCGTCGTATCCACCCAGCGTGTAGGGGAACGGCCACGGCGCCGCCCACTCGTGGCATGACCCTGAACCAAAAGTTTCTCCATATTATCGCTTGTGTAAATATGTCCAAAGGGTGATCGGTCACGAGCGCGCGCAGTTTGATTTTTACCTGTTTACAAAAAGGGTCCCTTCATCGACACCGGTCACTTGCGCGCCGAAAGAAAATTAAGCTTGGTTATTTCTAATGACCACATCCCTTTCATTCTTGCGAACTCTCATCTGTCTTTCTACGACTTGCGGTAGCTTACAGTTACTTCTTAGATTGTTTAAATGACTATTCAGCTTCTGTAGGTATATAAAACTACCCTTAATGAAAATATTTCAGTAGTTTGCAATCCTTAGTTGCTGCTTGTGAATATTGTTGCGTTCTACTTTTTCATCATGGAGACTATGTTAAGTGTGAAAGGGAATAAATTAATAGTCCTTGAAGAGTATACGTTCCGAAGAGATAAAGAAACCACCCGTGATGTAGCCTACAGATGCTCTAAAAGAGGATGCATAGCATCTTTGCTGATGGATAAATCGGAAGAGATTGTTCTTTAAAGAAATAATGAGCACAACCATGATGCTCCCACAAAACAAGCTGTGACGGTAAATTTCTCGGACTTTTTTTTACATCGTCAAGAAATCGATCAAATTTGTGACAAATTAGAACACGTTCTGATTAATTGAAATTTTTTGGGGTATTATAAAGACATTTCGGTCTGCTGACAATACCAAATTCTTTATTTGCATCTATTATAGCGATCAGATTAACTTATTATGTTCAGAGCAAAATTTCGCATTTAATAATAGGTATAAAAAGAGTAATTCATTTCTGTCAAGTCAAAAGTAACGATACCTCTGACTGAAGTTCTACAAATTCTTCAGTAGCTATTAGCAAGATCGCAAAAAATGACGAATGAATTAAAATCGGTTAAAGTTATAAGACATAAGTTTATCTCGCCGCCCCGTGCGCTGGTGGGGCTATTATCCAAAATATTTTGGGGGTTTCTGACCGCTGGGATTAGGACAAATCTGACCGCGGCACTCTAGTGTCCTATGGCCCTCCTGGTCATCGAAATATTTTGCGCGCTTCTGACCGGTGGGATTAGGACCAATCTGACCGCGGCGCGCTAGTGTCCTATGGCCGTCCGAAGAATGGAAGCATTCTCGTCGACATAATGGAGGATAGTCTCTTTGGACCCTCTATATACTGCATAGAAATTAAATTAGGCTAGGTTTGCCGAAGAGTACCATCAAAGGGTGCGCAAGAAAGGCAAAATTGCGGGCGGAACTTAGGGTGGCCCTTCTTTTTTCGTCTACGTTTAATATTTTTTACGAGAGTGTTTTAGGCGCCAGGTGCAAGTCATGACTATCGAACTGCACCGCGAAATACGCGCTGAAGAAAGGAAGACGCTGATGGTGCAAAAAGTACAATTAGGGCTTCGACAGCATCCCACGTTTGCAATTAAGGGCGTTTATTAGTCCTGGATCGTTGCGGAGAGGCGACCGGAAGCCATAGACAGTCGATAATTCAGGATGCCGAGCAAAGCAGCAGCCGCTTGGTATGTGTGCCACAAGGTTGCCAAGTTGTGCGGCAATTTCACTAGATCTGGGGAATTGGGAACACAATCTACAAAGATAACAAATTTATACCTTATCACAATGATTTATGGCAGCAAAGGAAAGCAAGCTGAGCAAAATCAATGTCATCACGCGCTCTTCTAACAAATCTACCACAGATTCGCAAATTGTATTATGGTCAGTGTATGTACAGGGTGTCCCATTTTGGGCATTTTTACGGGGTATCTCGGTTATTTTTGAAGATAGAGACTTGCGGTTTTCGCGAAAATCGTTTTCGCCCTGTATCTCAAAAATCAAGAGGGCCATGATAATTTTGTTGACGGCATCTTTAGTTTCACAAAAAAATAGCATAGTGTCGCGGAAACCGCAACTCTCTATCTTCTAAAATAACCCCGTAAAAGTGCCCAAAATGGGACACCCTGTACAAGCTGTGAATGAGTGACTCCAATCTTCCATGTAGTGCCCAAACCTCTTGGATATCCACATGCCGTTGATGGCATAGTTGGAGAACTCACATCGGCTCGGACGCAGATCTAAGAGGACAATGTGGTTTATCGGTGAACCTATACTCTTTTAAACCTTCAACCATAATTTCGAAGTTGTTCATTAATTAACAATTTCATCATCATAGTCACAATGTCTTAACAGACATGTTGTGAACTCGTAAAATGCATTAAGTCGGAACTAGAGTATTGCCGACACAAATATTATCAATAGTTTTGAGTACTGTAGCTCGCTATCTTTCGCGATTTACTGTCAGTTCAGTGGCGCCCTTGACACCCATATCCAGCAACTGTTTTGTTCTATCCAACCAGTGTGTAGGGGAACTGCCACAGCGCCGCCCACTCGGGGCATGACCAGTATTTACAAATTTCTCCATATTATCGCTCCTGTGAATATGTCCGAAGAATGTAAGTAATCTCGTCGCGACACAATGGAGGATAGTCTCTTTGGATTGCAGAGCTCATCCAGTATGGAAACGTTAGTTCGATGTGCAGTATAAGGAACTCTCAGCATTCTCCTCCACGTCCACATTTCAGAAGCATCTATGCGAACTCGATCTGCCTTTTTAATAGTCCCAGTTTCCGAGGCATAAAAAAATATGAAGAACACAAGAAACTGAACCAGCGAAATTTTGGTAACCTTAGTGATGTTATGGTCACGCGATATTTTAATAAGCTTTGTCATGGCCACACTTGCCTATTGAATGCGCTGTCGAATCTCATTCTCACAGCTACCCGAAACAATTTGATATACTTTAAATACATTAAAACATTCTAACATCCTCCCTAACCTAGAGTTATATATGAAGGTGTAAATAACTAAGCGTTGTCTCTCTCAAAAATTGGCAACCCTGTCGTATACCACCCCAGATGGTTCCAGCGACTGTTGGTGTGATTTAGGGGTGGTAAATTAACGCTCAGGGATGAGTTGCACACGCGGTGATAAAACACCTCTAGCACATGTGATATTTTTTTTATAAGCGTAACATCGTTCATCACAAATTTATTTCCAGGAAACAAAGCGCCTTAAATTAGTTGATTTTTTTTTGTATTTGTCGCAAGACGTATAGACACATCAAAATTCTGGAAAAAGTAGTTTCGATTTTCACGTAAAAACCAAAGGTTTTTGCAAAGTATTGGAGTTTTAACAAGGATCTAGAAATGTTTTTTTAACTACCAGAGCCTTTGAAAGTCAGCTCAATACTCCCAAATTAAAATAGATTAATAATTATTACCTGGTACTGTATTACTAGAATTCGGCAGTAACCATCCATCCATTCTTAAGTTTCGTTTAATATAGATGATAAACAGTAATGTACCCAAGCACTGTTCCTTGTGGCATTTCGCAGATTACTATACGTTAGTTAAAAAACCATATTATCATATTTGACAAGCTGATTTTGGTTTCACGAATAATTTAATAATAATTTAATAAATAATTTAATAATCTCGATTTACAAAACAGTATGATGCACTTTAGGGTACTGTAATAACTTTTGCAGTAATAATATCATCAACAAGTCAAAATATATAATTCGGTAGCAAAGATGATGTCATATATTTTTATCCAAATATCAGAGTAGACCTAGAACTTCATGCAAGCCACTATTTTTAGAATACAAAATCATGACCGTAAATGCACTATTTATTTTAAAACATCATTAATAATATTCAAAAATAAAACGGAATTTGAGACAATAAACATAAAATATAATATAAGACAAAAGAATGATTTTAAATTAATCACCCCCAAATCATCACTCATTGAAGATTCAATTATAGAGAGAAGAAGATTTATAACAAACTTCCTCACTCTTTTAAAATTCAAAAAGAATAAAAGTTTTTCGTAAAAAACTTAGAAATGTTCTGTTACAAAGACCTTATACACAAGATGAGTTCTGTGATGGGTTTCAGTGAATATCCCACAAATTTGGTTTGCTATATATAGCTTTGTCAATAAGAATCTTGTAATTTCTTAGACAATAAAGTATATTTATCGATCTATGTATCTATCATATACAATAGGAGTATGAAAAAATGAATATATAACAATTCTTTTTCGTCTATTTTAGACAGTAATCTAGAGGTTCGTAGTAACCACTTCCTAGAGACTATCTCAAAGCTTCTTGTAAAATTATCCACAATTTGATCACATAATTGAAGTAAACAAGTACCAGGATTGCAACCCAAAGTATAATCTTCTATGTTTTCACTCTCCGTTCAAAATGCAAAACATACAAGAACTATATCTGTTATAATTAGTTTTCCAGGAAATTTCTCACATTCGTATCTTATTTTGAGAAAAAAATTGCAAGCAGGTGACATTGGACATCTACTTTTACTTACATTAGCCAATACTCTTCACACCAAACAAGGAATCATATAATTATATATGCAAAACATGCGTTATTTGCGCTTTTTTTTACTGCACAATTTACCATAAAACTTATTTTGTTTGGAATAAATTTAATAAAGCGATTAGTCGAGGTAAGAAAGTGTGGATAATACTTTTCATTAATATGTAAGATCCGCGAGATAAGGAAAATTTCAGGCGTACCTAGCAACCATAATCAAGTCATTATGGCAGTTTACAATTATATAAGGTCCGCGCGAAAGGAACTATACTTAATAACCACTTGATTCTTCATACACTTGTAATTATCTTGAGTAAAATCCTGATGGACCGACAAGATATCCTAAGGAGCCTAAGGTCGATTCGCTGATTATCGGTTGTATTATATTTTCAATCATTTTTGTACTTCGCACTACTGGGCAACCAATTATTGCCGTTACAAATTTTCAGAGGAAATCCTCCAAGCATACAATTATTTCATTCTATTTTTGTTTCTGTCATCTTCAGTGTCGTGTAATAGTCAAGAAAGTAATCTCTAACAAATTTCTTGACAACCTTGTAAAAAATATGTCAAATGGGTTGCATACTAGAATTTTTGACTTCCACAGGGTGTTTCCTAAGTCGGGACTTTTATTCATAGGACATATAAGTAGTACTGGCCACAAGGAGTGTTTTTTCTCAGTAACATATAACAGAAATGTTTAGGGATATCAAGATATTGACCCATAATGAAATCCTCATTTCTATCTCCGTCCCTGTGCTATTAGATCAAACCAGAGGCAAAAACGAAAAAACCTAGTTTAATACGGAGCATTGATGTAGGCAGCAGGGCACGTTTGATGTCTTTCGAGTTGTTGATGTGCTACATTGGAATTGAAAATAACAAAAATGGTGCAACACGTATAACTGTAATGAGGATATGAGTTTAGTGTACGGTGAATGTGGTCAAAATGCCTCTATGACTTCGTGAATGTATGCCGATCGTTTCTCTAACCGTATTCACCCTGAACCACGTCGATTTGTCTATCTCCTGCAAAGAGCTAGAGGGTCAGACAATATATTTGTATTCACATCATAGTGGACACGTTTTTTTTCAGCCTCGTGGCGCGAACTTCAAACCACATCTATAAGCCTCATGTGACAGGACCGCACTTAAAACTTTGCAGCGAACGAATAGAAAGTATTTTCTTACCACTTTTTTATCCTTCTGCTGCTGAATCACCGTATATTCTTAGCTTTGTCATTTCAAAGGCATTTGTTTCTGGAATGAATACGATGAAACAGTTACTGGATACTGGATATGAGTATCAAGAGCGCCACTGAACTGACAGTAAATCGCGAACGATGACGAGCTACGGTTCTCAAAACTATTGATAATATTCGTGCTGACAATACTCTAGCTCCGACTTAATGCATTTCACCAGTTCACAACATGTTTGTTAAGACATTGTGACTATGATGACGATGTTTCTGGAAAGGAGAGTCCCAACTTTTAAAACAACCCTGTATTATGGAATCTCTTGTATAGTAATAATAAATATCTAAATACCCGGACTGTCATGGAAATAAAACGACTTTGGAAGCAGGACAAAGTTACTATTGTTCCCCTCGTTATGTCGGCCTCAGGCCTTACACCAAACACATCTACACCACTTACAACAGTTAGGCCTGGACGAAAGGTTACACAAAATATTCCAAAAGTCTGTAATTCTGAAGACCTGCAATATTGTACGATCCTTCCTAAATTCCGATTCCTAATAGTTCAGGTGTTGATTTGGCACAGCCCGTCAACATTTGTTGCTACCGCAGTCTTGCGAGAGAAACTTGAAAAATCAGGATAATAATAATGTTTATTTCCAATGGACTCATTGCAGAGTATAGGAAGATAGTCAATATAGGTACATATAGCAGTAAATAACAAACATTTCACAAGTAAACAAAAAAGAAAGGTAGACAGATCATTTGTAAAATTGAAATTCAAATACTCATCCAACGAGTAAAATGGTTGTGACAAAAAGAATGACTTCATCTGTCTTTTAAACAGTATAACTGAGTTTATCGTCTTCAATGACGATGACAATCTATTGAAAAGCCTTATAGGCATTATGTAGCAACTTTTGGATGAGAGTCTTAATATATGAGAAGGTATGTCTAAGTTTAACTGTTCACATTCCACATTCACAGTGAGGAGACTGTATTTCACCCTACTGAAATGCGGAGTCCGCGTTCACCATCTTGCTTATACAGGGTTAGTCACGTTATTCGACACGGAGTATTATGGCTAAAGTATTTGATAAAAAAGAAAATAATAACTTGGGATGGATAGAGACCCATAAAGGCTACATTTTAAAAATATTTTTATGTTATACAGGGTGTCCCAAAAACACGAAATGTATCAAAGTTATGTTTTTTTAAATGGAACACCCCATATATTATTGCATACTCAGATTTCTTGGTGAATTCTAGTGTGACTTTAGGTATCATACATGGTACCTAAAACGAACCGTTAAGGTGTAAATCACCATTTTCGGTATAAGTAGATATCAGGAGAAAATTGAATATCGCAGAGATTACAAAATATGGAAGGCTGTCACTTTGCCGTATTACTAAGAATAAAATGCCTCAGCTTTAATGAGACTGTCAAATTTAAATTACGTTTATGCTTGGAGAAATCGGTCGACGAATTAAGGAAACTTCGATCAGCGATTGATTTTTTCAAATGGGAATGCCTAATTTTTTTTATACGGTTGAACGTAGAATCTGATAGGCTTTCTAATGATATAAGGTTGTTAATATCAATCTCTCGTAGTTTTCATTTAGTTTCAAATTTTCAAACAAATCGGCGATTTTCAATTTTCCTACCTATAAGCAGCGTAGCAGGCCATGAAATATAAACAAAAATCTGTTCAGCTAGAAGAAAACAACTAACTTAGCTGAAAAATACACACTAACTAGACTAAAGGGACAAGATTATAAAAATTCCTTACAACAAATCAACTCCCTCAGAAACAACTGCGATAACATCTCTAAGGTCAAAGAGAAGCTGCAGTATGGCAGTAATAGATATTTTTACTGTCTACTGGATACCGCAATTTACTAGATGTTAAAAATTTCCAAGGCAATCAAAAACCCTCATATGAAACAGAAACAACCAGCGACTGTTGCTCCAGCATACAACTATCAATCATATATAATGGTGTAAAAAAGTACTAATTTGCATCGAAGTCGATACCTCTCACTGGAGCCCTTCTATTTTTCAATATCTATTAGCAATATTGCAAAAAAGGAATACTGACAAATCAGATTTAAATTTTCGGCCATTTAAGTTATGTTTTATAATTTGAGCATATTTTAATTCATTCTTCATTTTCTGCGACCTTGCTAATAGGTACTGAAGAATTTTCAGAACTCCAGTCAGAGGTACTTTTGACTTGAGTTTTGACAGAATTGCTTACTTTTTTATATCATTAAACTTGAAATTTTATTATGAGAATAATAAACTGCTTACAACATTCTTTAGTAGTTTTTATTTTATTTCAAAATTTTTATTGGTTTTGGAAATTGCCAATCTCTAGTACATTGCAGTAGCTAGTAGGCCGTGAAAAAATCCATTTCTGCCATACTCCAGCTTCTTTTTGACCAAAGATATGTTACCGCCGTTGTTTCTGGTTAGACTTTGTTTGTTGTGAGTAATTTTTATAATCTTGTCCCTTTAGTCTAGTTCGTGTGTATTTTTCAGCTAAGTTAGTTGTTTTCTTCTACCTGTAGAGGTTTTTGTTTATATTTCATGGACTGCTACGTTGGTTATAGGTAGGCAAATTGAAAAACGCCGATTTGTTCGAAAATTTAAAATGAAATGAAAACTACCAGAGATTGGTATGCACAACCTTATATCATTAGAAAGGTTATCGAATTCTACTTTTAACCGTATAAAAAAAATTAGGCATTCCTATTTGAAAAAATCAACTTATCGCTGATCGAAATTTCCTTAATTCATCGGCTGATTTCTCCAAGCATAAACGTAATTTAAATTTGATAGTCTCATCAAAGCTGACGCATTTTATGCTTAGTAATACGGCAAAGTCACAGCCTTCCAAATTCTATAATCTCTGCGATATTCAATTTTTTCCTGATATCTACTTATACCGAAAATGGTGATTTACACCTAAACGGTTCGCTTTAAGTCCCATGTATGATACATAAAGTCACAATAGAATTCATCAAGGAATCTGAATATGCAATAATATACGGGGTGTTCCATTTTAAAAAACATAACTTTGAACCATTTCGTGCTTTTGGGACACCCTGTATAACATGAAAATATTTTTAAAATGTAGCCTTTATGGATCTCTATCCATCCCAAATTATTATTTCCTTTTTTATCAAATATTTTAGCCGTAATACTCCGTGTCGAATAACGTGAATAGCCCTGTATATACTGAGAGAGTTAATGAAACAGAGAATGTAGACTAGAAGCATGAGAATATTACAGCAATGTTAAGGTATTATAAATAACGTGGTAGACAAGTCAGCATGTTTTAATCTGATGTGCTTGTGGTTCATAAAAAATAAGCGTAATCCAAGAGACTATCCTCCATTGTGTCGACGAGAATGCTTACATTCTTCGGACATATACACAGAAGCGATAATATGGAGAAACTTGTAGTTCAGTGTCATGCTCCGAGTGGGCGGTGCCGCGGCCGTTCCCCTACACGCTGGGTGGCTACGACGAAACAGTTGCTGGATATGAGTATCAAGAGCGCCACTGAACTGACAGTAAATCGCGAACGATGGCGAGCTACAGTTCTCAAAACTACTGATAATATTCGTGTCGGCAATACTATAGCTCCGACTTAATGCATTTTACGGGTTCACAACATGTCTGTTAAGACATTGTGACTATGATGATGATGTGAAATAAGATCTGTATCATAAAAGCGATTAGAGTTTCTCAGAAATTGTAAGAGGTGGGTCTGGGGTACTGGCTAGAACTGCTTGAATTCTGAATCACAAAGTCGGTCTAGTACTGTCGTGCCATCTCGTCTATTTACAAGGGCATTTGATGTGTAACGTTAGCGACGTTCACGTCAATTATGCTACGAAAAATATTAAAAATCGACTCAACAAATCATATTTTATGTCTGGGTACTTAATTTAATATAAATGCTGTTTTCCAAGAACCTCGATATACCAGGCCGCCGTTGGTCTTGCGCAATACATAAGCTTGCGCTTCTACCCTATATAAAATTTGCCAGGATTCGCTAAGGAAGACTGCCATCAGAAAGCGAGGCAACATTGAGAGCGGAGCTTGAACAAAATTTGAATCACCGGTGAAACCAGCGACCTTATTTCACCGGTTATAATTCACTGTTACCACCATATCGCCCAACACTACCCGTATATCCTTCCCCTCCTCTGATGTGTCTACCCTAACTGACCGCGGAGCTTGAACAAAACTTGAATCACCGGTGAAACCAGCGATTGTATTTCACCGGTTATAATTCACTGTTACCACCATATCGGCCAACACTACCCGTACATCTGTCCCCTCCTCTGATGTGCCTACCTGACCGCCGTTGTATGAAGACCTTCATCTCTGCCATCCCTAACTGGAATCGCGCTCCAGGTGGGAACAGCGGGACGCCATTTGGAATGCACCAATCGCGAAGCCCCAAAGCCAAAACGAAATCAGGGCCAACTCGATCCCACTACAGTGCGTCTGGTTATCGTGCGGTGGTTGCTGACACGCTATTAGTCTTTTTTGCTGCCGAAACGTTGTTTTTTGTTGTCGGGATGTGAGCTGATTTACTGTTGTAAGGTAATGTAGTTGTAGTTGTTTCTGTGTGGTGAAGAATCTTTAATATCTTCATGCTCCGGGGTGGCGGGTTTTGGAACTAAAAGTGCTTCGCGATGCTTCGGTTAGCTGAATCAAAACTATCTTCAAGGGTTTTGGTGACTATAGTAGTACATGAGGTCAAATGTCAGCGTTTAGTTCGTATTTTGTTGCTGAAGATATGATAAGTATGCAGTATGCTGTATCTTGGAAACTATTCGCCATAGAGACTTGTCTCCACTAGACAAAAAAAATTATTACCAAACCAAAGTGATTAAAAAAGACCGCGGAAAATATTTTCGGATATCTAAGATGGGCATAACTGGCGTCTTAAGCATTTAAAGTGATATTTTCATCAAAATCCACCAAAAAATATGTGCTTTTTGCCTCTAGGATTTACTGGACTAGTTTCTTTTTGACGTATCTATTAAGATAACGTGGGGGGTAATTAATTTTTTTTTAAATGAGTAGGTAACTATAACTCCTAAACGACTGAACTGATTTCAACAGACTTGGCCTTGTTGGAAAAAATATTTATTATTCCATTAACTCCATCTTACGTATGATATATCATATATCTAATTCCATGGGATACTACCATGCCTTTTCCAGCTGCAGTTTCAAAATCATCAAATTACATTTCTGTCAGTTGTCATGTATACCTGTCAGTTTGAATTTACAGTTAGCGCTTTAGAAATTTAATTTCATCCTTTTGAAACTACTGCTGAAAATGGTATAGAGCGAGTTTTTTGATTTAATAACAGAAAACTGCAAAATACTTTAAAAAATCAAATGATGTAACTTGTTTCAAAACGTTACTTTCTCTGTAAAAAATGCAAATTTAAGAATAATATGTTTTGATATTGAGTCCATATCCCGAAACCTAAGCACGATTTTTTCTTGTTTCATCGTGGGTGACAAAAGAGAGACAGAACCACTTTGGGGCTGTAGTAACAACATTTGAGATATATAAATTTATGTGTCAGTTTCGTCTCAAAAAGCTAATCTCTAAAAACCACAAGCTACACTAAACAATTCTTATTGCAGACCACTCCCGGTTTTATATTAATAATTTTTATATTAATAGTAAAACTCACGTTTACGTCTTTACTTGTACTGTTTTCGGCCTGTACGAAATGTAGTTTTCTTTTTAGGAAGTTTATGTATTTTTGTGATAGTGGCCTTTCTTCCAACAAGACTTCCTGAACTTATGACTAATAACAGTCTCGCAACGTATCTGACTCTGGTTGTTGGTGGTAGTTATTTTCGAGTGTTTTGTGATGAGCAAATTATAATATAGTCTGGAGACCACCTGTCTTCTTCAGGACGATGAACAGCAGCGAAGTAATGGGTGTAAAGTTTCAAGACTTACTTTCACCCTATTTTTGTATTTTTAGTCGGACTGAATTAACATAGAGCGATTTAAAAAAATATATAAGAAAGTCTAATAATCACACCGAAAGCTCAATAGAGTCATTTTGAAATACACAACCAAATTAAATTATTATCAGCCTGAGTGATAGCAACTTATCTGAATCTGAGTTGTGGTAACATCTTTTACTTCCCTCACCGATAGGTGAGGGGAGTATTGTGATCGCGAAAATTTTCCATTTTGAGATAATACGCTTTTTGGGCGTTTTATGATGTGTACATAACGAAAATCCACGTCACTCATTTCCGTCGGGCTGTCTGTCTGTCTGTTTGTCTGTCTGTCGTGTTGTTCTACCCTCGTAATCTCAGTAACCGCTGCATGGATTGTGATGAAATTTTGGCAGCGTTATGCTGTGGGGTCGTAGTAGGCAATGCTTCTATAAATTTGAAAATCGTTATACGGGGGGCAGAGTAATTAGCAAGAAACGAAAAATTGCAAATATGCCTCAAACTTCGTTTTTAGGCGTTTTCGGGGTTCCTGATCATTTTCTACTTTTTATTGGGTGGGAGTGAATTTGGGGTGATTGGGGGGTGGGGGGTTGTAATACTGAATAATTTGTTGTATTCGTACTGGGCTGTCCATTAATATGTGAATGAAAAACCTAACGGCATGATACACTTTTTTAGGTCCATCTGAACGTTGCATGCTTTACGGGTTTTACGGGTTCCTGATCATTTTCAATTTTTCTTGGGTGGGATGAAATCGGAGCGGTATGGGGGTGGGGGGGTAGTAAATCTGAAAAATTTGTTGTAATCATTGTATTGACCGGTATAAGAAATACCTAGCGGCATATTACACTTTTTTAGGTCCATCCGAACATTGGCTTGCCTATTACAGGAACCAATTTTGTGATCGGTACATACCAGTCTTGCTTTATTTCGTTCTATGTATATTGCGTAAGGCGAAAATTATTGAACTGATTTTAATAAAATTTTGACACAGAATTTATTACCGCTGCGAGAATGGAGAACGACTCTGTTTTTAGAAAACCGTGTCAGTGACGGCGCAGCAATAATGAAAAGACCAGAAACATAAAATCAGCTCAAACTTCGTTTTTAGACGAGTTGGAGGCTCTTGATCGTTTCGCATCGTCCAGTTGAAGCATGCAGAAAAAAAGCTGTGGTGCCCTAGTTCCTAAGGAGGGAGACGCAAGAAACTATTTACGAGGGTTTTTGTGTTGGATGTTGTTTTTGCGGGCGTATGGGCGATAATTTAGTTGCAAGGGGGTTTTAGACTATAGCTTCATGCAATGGGAAATGATAAAATGGTATCATCATTATGTGTCGGAAGTACTGAGTCAATCAACTTGACTCTATTTTTTATTTCCTTATTGTTTCTTTGTATTCTTGAATAATACTGTTTCTTGAATAATACTGTTCGAATGGTAGTTTTGTACATTTTATAATGTTAATATCTATTAAAAATCTAATAAGCAACGACTTTAGGTTTTCATCTTTAACGTTAGTGCGGCCCTGGATGGTCCTGTCCTCAATATCCGGCACGCGACACTGTGCCTTGCATAATACATGTTTCTGGCCATTGCAGTAGATTAACTTTTTGAGAAATTTTTGGGTCATAAAATTACAGGAGGGTACAACTCGAATATTTTTAGTACATACCCAAAATACCGCTCTCTGCTGAGTCCATTCGATTGAATCGTATTATGCAACCAACGTTACTCCTCGCGCACCTATTGAGTTCCTCATACATATAATTATTGCACACCGCATAATTAACACATTTGCAATTCGTATCCGCATGGTGCTACTCCACAACGAGTCCCATAAAACCAACACCCATATGCCGGTTGCAAAACCGTCGAAACGTTTATTTATTTGGTCGTGTCCCGGCGCACTAACCTTTCACTGGCGATGCGATTTTTTATCATTCCTCGCTAAGCAACAAAGAACTTCTCCCGCGGTTCGATGTAGACAAATTAAATTAAATCATGAAATCGTATACCATAAAATTATAACACAACTCGCTCCGCGCTTGCTCATTACTCTAAATCAACTCTTTTGTAATGAAGTTGCTCTTGTTATAATGTCCAAGTCTGAGGAATGAGGAACTGAGTCGGGTCTTCTTTTTTAAAGGAAGTTTCTCATATTTTTGGAACGACTGATAGTTACATAATATGTAGGTTGCATGCGACGAATAGCACCTTTGGGTACGTCATATGAGTTCAGTTACTACAGATATTAGAGGAAGTTCAGCTTTAGAGATAGAGGGTGTGTTCTAAGTTTTATAAAAATCTATATTCCAGTCATTTGGTTACGGAAAAATGAAGGGTACTGGCTGTCTTCGTACCATCGTTCTAGGTCGACGCGATACCAACTACACTACAGTGCCCCGTGATGTAGCCGATACACAGCGCCGACGACATGGTGTCGACTCCATCGACACCCACCACTCCCCCGTATCTCTCTGCGAACCATGTATTTCAGTCATCCAGAGATAACTGTGAACCAAATGATTGGAATTATCCCCTCTTGCGGAGTAAGCAAGAACCTTTCTTTCCACAAAAATCTATATTATTTTGCATATTTCCTAAACCGCTGCTTAGATGATTTTTTAATTTGGCATACAGAATAATTTAGACAATACAGCGATAAGTTACAAAAACCAGTGGTGGCGATATGGGTATACAATTGCTCATTTAAAAAAAAACTCCTACAACACTGACTTTGATACAAATAACAATAATTATATTGTTCAATGCTTGATGCTTTTTAAAACAAAAAGATTTTCTTACATTATTTTCGTACAGTGAACTATTTCCGAGATATTTTTCATCTTCTCCAGTTATGTAGGACGACTGACTGACTAGTAAGCTGATTTATTATTGAGATTTTCACCAATTTTGTACTTCTGAAGTATCACTAGGTTAAAGCAAGTTTGTCTATTATTTTTTAAATTGCCTTGTCTTTATGAATTCGAACTGTTTTGTGATAAAGTTGCTCTTGTTTATAATGTGGATAAGTCCGGAATGAGGAACTCGTGTTTTCTTTTTAAAAGTAAGTCGTAGATAGAATCGAATAATTTTTGTATTCCCAATAGGCAGGTTCACATTTATTTATTTTAATTGCAATTAGAAGATTTTGTTATTAAAAAAATGGAGTCAAGCTGATTGTCACAATACTTCCCACACATAACACTGATATCATTTTATTATTTTCCCATTGTATGAAGCTATAGTCTGAGATCTCCTTGTAACCAAATCATCGCTCGCCTGCCCTCAAGAAACAACCAACACAAAAACTGGTAAATAATATAATATAATAAATAGTTTCTTAAATCTCTCAAGCAAGCTTCAACTAGATGAAACGAAACGATCAGGAACCCCCAAATTACCTAAAAACGAAGTTTGAGCTATTTTCATCTTTTTTTTTTTTTTTTTGACAATGCTGCGCTGCCACTGCCACGACTTTTTAAAACCATACGCATTTTTCATCCTCGCTACGGTAATAATACTGTGTCAAAATTTCATTAAAATTAATTCCAGGTTACACAATACAAAACGATGTAACGCAATACTTGTATGTAACATCATAAAAAAATCCGAGTTTCTTAGTTTCTGTAATAAACAAGGCAATGTTCCGATGGACCTAAAAAAGTGTAATATATCCCAGGTCAATGGAGAGCCTTTTATGCGCACACAAAACATTTTTCAGTTTTGCAACCCTCCACCCCCCTTCCACCCCAATTTAACCTCCACCCAAAAAAACAGAAAATGATCAGGAATCCCCAAAACACCTAAAAACCAAGTTTGAGCAGTTTTTATATTTTTGGCTTTTTATTGGTACTGCGCCGCTACTGACACGATTTCTAAAAACAATACGCTTTTTCCATCCTAGGCACGATTATAATACTATGGCAAAGTTTCATTAAAATCAATTCCATAATTTTTATGTTATTCAATACAGAACGATCTAAAGCAATGTTCGTATGTATTTATGTCAGAAATCCCTTGGTTTCTGTAGTAGGCAGGGCAATGATCGGATGGACCTAAAAACGAGTATTATGCCAACAATTTTCAAAATTATAGCACCCTTAACCTACTAGGACTTCACAGCATATCGGCACCCAAATTTCATCACAATCCATGCAGCATCTGCTGAGATTACGAGGGTAGAAAAACGCGAAGAGACAGACCGACAGACAGACTGACAGACAGACCGATATATAAACCGACAGACCAATAGACAGACAGAACGGCGGAAACAAGTGACGTGAATTTTTAATATGAAGACAAAACGCCCAAAAAGCGTAATATCTCAAAATCGAAAATTTACGCGGTCACAGTACTCCCCTCACCTATTGGTGTGGGAAGTAAAAACAGTAAAAAATGTGAAGCCTCGCCAGCTGGCTGAGCTGGCCTGCTGCATTTTTTGTGATACGCTCAAGAATGTTGCAGTAATCGGTTAGCATTTGAAGTAGTTATTGTTAAATACTGTGAAATTTAAGGATATTATAACTTGTTCCACAATGTACAAACATGTCCATTACAACGTCACAATCATTTTTTGTGAGTTCAAAATCTGCAGCACAACGCAAAAAGTCACGACCATGTACTGCTGCGAAGATCATATTGACCTGGAAAATGGTATTGAAAACTACCTATAATACAATATAAGTACTGAGAAACCGTTTTTTTTTCTGATATAGAGCATTTTATTTCGATTACTGCATCATCTTTAATGCTCTCTGATGAACATTTATTAAAATAGTAAAACCGCAGCTTTTAATGTGGCTCTTCCAAACCCTTTCCAACTCTTTTAAAGCCAAACGTAGTCTCTTTTTCATAGCTTACAAGTAAATTTATTTAAGACTTTGTTGACTTAAGACATCTGACATCAAGACATAAAAAACCCAGCTCAATACTTCTCACAATGCATGTAAACACCATTTGTTTATAACGTACCGATGCAACGTGCCCAATATGAGTACAGTGTGGACTGGGCTTTAGCTCCTGCCGTAATTAAAGAACATCTCCTAAACACCGGTCGTTCTCAGCATATAAAAGAACAAACAGTATTAATAAATGAGAAAAACTCCGGGTATGCACATATTATATCCCATCGATCCTGCATATACGGCGCGGCGGTGGTTGGTGCTGGGCTGCTGCGATCATAGATAAAAGGCGAATCTGAAATTCAAAGATTTACGACTCTGGCACCATCGAACATCGATACAGAGTCGGCACCAAGGGAATTTTGTTCACCGAAATAAAATATAAACAAAATTATAAGCTAGCTGCTAGACTATAGAATAGTGCAAAGTGAGAAAGAGAGTGAGTAGAAAAACAGTAGGCCAAGATCGCGTGGAAAGGTACGTTTAGCAATGTCGTTTTTCTTCCCAAGAACCGATCACAATATTATATCATAACCTCATGACTGCTACTTTTTAATTACTGACCTGTACAAACTGTTTTAAAAAAAGGATTGACAATTTTGAATATTTTTTTGAATTCTATCATACTTGTTGAGCCCCTTGCTATTGCTATACATTGAGTCAACGACTGCCGCACATGATTCTATGTTTGCTAGTTATTATACGTGCATAATATCTATGAACAGTGACGTGAATCTATGATCAACGTTCAACGACAACAGCAGTTTCAAAAACTTATCTTGTAGTTGTCTCTCACTGGATCCTAAATCCTTAGCGCCCTAGGACTTTGAGCTTCTAGCCTACCAGGGGTCCCAGATCAAGGTCGCAGCTTAGGTCCTGAAAAACACCACATTCCGTGATCAGAACTGATTTAGTCTATGATTTCTTCTTCTTTGTCTTGTTTTATGCTTTTAAATTTAGTAATCCTGTTTTTTCTCGAAGACTCTGATTTGGCTCAACATCAACAAACACTACACAGTCTAACCATTTGCTATTTTTTTAAATGTATCGTTTTAGCATCTTCATGCATGGAAAGACCTAAGCCTCAAAAACCGTTTTGAGGTGCAGTTAGACTATGAGGTGTTTGATCCTCATCTGTTAATACTGCAGCCTTATAGCTTATTATATTATAACCTCTATCTTCTACAGTACCCATTTCAGCCCTGCACTAGGTTGTCAGTTTCTTTGCTAGTCCTGGTGCAGAGTTAAGCCCTATTGGTTCTATGACTTCTAACCTAGGCTTCCCAAATTGTTGTTGACTCTTGTGAGCTAAAGTTTCGCACTCACAGAGCACATGAAACGAGGAATCTGTGTCTTTCCCATATTGTTGCAGTCGAGGTTTCCATCGTATAGCCCCATTCCCTTTTGATTACAATCTGCTGTAAGAAGACCAGTTGTTTTTCGACTCGATCCAATTTCTGAGCCAACAAGCATATCTTGAACATGAAATTCCAGCATTCCTTGAGTTTCCCCCGCCTTGCGCCAGTTGCGTTTTTAGGCAAGTTCCGTGACAATGTACAAGGTAGATTGTCCTTTCATTGCATGCTCATATGCCTTTTCATCACCAGCTATACTTAAGTGTCCTGGCACCTACTCCAATCTTACTTTGTTGTATCTGCATTCCTAGACTACTACAGAAATCACTCTGGGACTTGTGTCCTGAGCATGACCTGAGTGCATTCTTGGTAGTAAGTTAAATTCTATTGGTTTTGACCTAGGTTTCCCAGAGTGTTGTCTCTGTTTGTGATAGCACTAACAGAGTCTTCCCTATCCAGTTGTTGATGGCATTCCCAGACTAGTGCAGATGTCACTCTGGAGCTTTCTAGTGCCCTAAGCGTGACAATACAACCTACTGCTGTTGCTCAGGACGAACTAGTAGCTCTATTAAACATCTTAGAACAACACAGCGCAGCCATATGCTGATATGGTCTTGGTATTAACTACAGCAAGACCAAGATTATGATCGTAGATAGAAAGCACAATAACCATCGAGAGATAAAGTCAGTAGGTCGTTGTGAAGTAGTTCAAAGTTTTGTGTAGGTACCTCTGTTCTTTGATCGACAATTCGGGTAACTGTGAAAATGAGACTCGACGGCGCATTCAACAGGCACGTGTGGCCATGACAAAGCTTACTAAAATATGGCGTGACCATGACATCACTAAAGCTACTAAAATGTCGCTGGTTCAGTCTCTTGTGTTCTCCATATTTTTGTAGGCCTCGGAAACTTGGACTGTTAAAAAGGCAAATCGAGCTCGCGTAGATGCTTTTGAAAAGTGGACGTATCCATAGTGGATGAGCTCGGTAATCCAAAGAGACTATCCTCCATTGTGTCGACGAGAATGCTTACATTCTTCGGACATATTCACAGAAGAGATAATATGGAGAAACGTGTAGTTCAGGGTCATGCCTCGAGTGGGCGGCGCCGTGGCCGTTCCCCTACACGCTGGGTGGATACGGCGAAACAGTTGCTGTATGTGAGTAGTATGAAGAGCGCCTTAATGCATTTTACGAGTTCACAACAAGTTTGTTAAGACATTGATGATGAAGCGTGACGCAAGTGTCAGTGAGTATTGCGGTCCTGATCGCAATTGCCAAAATTAGCGGCACCGCCACTGCGACTTTTGTTTTATTATCTGAGCCGGGCTAAAGAGCAGTTTCAATCGTGTTCAAGACCACACAGTACGATAACAATTAACAAGAATCGTCTGCGCATATCGCTGAGCCCGTCGCACGCTCCAGACAGAGACGGAGAAATACGCGAAACCATTTAAAGGCGATTCCATCTGGGCCTAATTATTGTTTTCATACGTGTTACGAAACACCCACTTAATCTTTGACATGCAGTTATAACAGGGTATAATTTAAATGTGCAAAATGAAAAGAAATACAAAAAAGAAATTGTATGTTACCGAAACATCGCGACTTTTGGTCCGAGGAACTGATAAATGCAGACCACAGAGATGCTGCAGTTGATGCATGGGATCTTGTTGTGTTTTAGATTTTATTGCCTTTGTTAGGAACTAGTATCGGCCTAAATCACTGCGACATTGTCGAATCTATCTTGGTTCCACGAGGGTTGCTCTATAGAGTAAATCGACTTTCATATGCAGTAGCATATAGAACCGCGCTCTGTGGTGGCTAAAGCGGACGCGCCGTGATGGCGTTCCACCAAGAATCCTGCTGCTGTTTAGCAGCGATTTTGTTTGGTTGCCGTTACCTTCGAGTATACCAGATGGCGCACCGGCAGAACCTTTCTGTCGTCTGCTCTCACATGTTTGGTAAACATTTCCGTCAATCGACCTATGGCGCACTGATGAATCTGCTGCTGTTTAGCAGCGATTTTCTTTGGTTGCCGTTACCTTCGGGTACCAGATGGCGCATCGGCAGAACCTTTCTGTCGTCTGCTATCCTGGTTCCCTAAGTTGTTAGTTGCATTGCTCTAATAAGACTCCACAGCATGAGGAGTAAGACAGACAGCAGACAAGCAACTAGCTCTCGAACGACGAGTTGAGCATTGGATTAACATCAAGCACTAGTGAATGCATCCTTCGGCAACAGTATAACGTATGTTGCAAAAGTTTTGAGATTTTTTTTCAAAACTTGGGAGGTAGTTGGAAACAATTCAGAAATCGTTACCATGGTAACCAGTCAACATCTAAACGTAACAATAAAACCATTTTGGTTATGATATGAGTTGTCAAAATGTCGTACAAATTAGATATTCGGAAGAGTATTTACAGTCTAGGTGGACGACATGAAAAAAAGAAATAGTTCGCCTATATCAAGATCAAAATATTTCTGTTGCCACAATTTATCGGGCGATGCGTGAATACGAAGAAGGTGTTCCTTGTATAAATTTACCAAAAAGTGAACGTCCAAGAGCGTTGAAAGCTGCTAAAGTTCAAAGAATGGTCAACAGAGGTGAAGATCGAGTTGGAACTTCAACACGAAAACTTGGACGCAAAAACTTAGGTATCTCTTTGTGTCTTGCCCTCCAGAGCTCTCGCACCCACAAAGCCTTTAAACTATGCTATGTTATCGAGCATACCCCTATAGCACCAAGAGATGACATGTCCCTTTGTGTCAAACAACAAAAAACATTCCAGAAGATGTTTAGAAAGAATAATAAATGTTTGTCAACACATCTGAGTTTTGGTATGTGCAAACACCAAAATTCAAATTTCCACGTAACTCACTCTAAAAAACAAATGATGCACGATAGGGAAGAAATATGGGCCAAAGCTCATGGCAGTATGTCACACCATTATTAATACATAATTTATAATTAGATATACATAATAATAAATAATTAGAGCATTAGAAAAAGATCGTCACATATATTTGAGTACGAAGTTAGCAAAAATTACTGGATCACATAATATTTTTCACATGCGTGGTAATAAAATTTCCAACCAACATCACTTCTCTGCTGATTCTGCAGCAAAAATATGATTCGTTGATTGAACTGCTCAGTGATATCAAATCAATTTAGTGTTATTTGCAGCAAATGTCCTCCTCCTCAGTCCTGTTACTCCATAGGAGTATGGTGACATTATGAAGCAATCGCTTGTACTGTGTCTCTCCATGTGGATCTATCTCGGGCGGCGGTGCTGGCTTCATGTAGACTGTGACCAATCATCGCTTTCATTTGGTCCACCCAGCGAATTGGAGATCGTCCTCTGGGGCGTTGTCCATTTACTTTGCCCTCTATAATTAGTTTTTCTAGGCCATCGGTTCTCCTAGATATGTGGCCAAAGTACTTCAGATAAGATTGGTTTATTAGTGTGGACAGTCTGGTTTTAACTTTCAACTGTTCAAGTATTGAGACGTTCGTTCGATGAGCGGTGTATGGGATTCGCAACATTCGTCGGTAGCACCACATTTCGAAAGCTTCTATTTTCCGACGTGTTGTCATCTTTAAGGTCCAAGTCTCCGAGGCGTAAGTGGCGATGGGGAATATCAAGGCTTTTAATAGTCTTAATTTGTTGTTTATCGAGACGGCTGTATCCCTCCATATTTTATTAAGTTTGGTCATTGAGTTACGCGCTATGGCCAGTCTTCTTTGTATTTCTGAATCACATCCTCCTTTGTTTGTTACTAAGGAGCCGAGGTATATAAATTGGTTCACAACTTCGAAATCTGCTATTTTCGTGATGTTCGTGGGGTTTCGGTCGATGATCATTATTTTAGTTTTCTTCTTGTTGAGTTTCAACCCATATCTCTCGCTGACCACCTCGAGCTTTTTCATAATAGATTTCATTTCATCTTCGGTAGGTGTAAGTATAAGAGTGTCATCCGCGTACCGTAGATTCGTTATTTGTTTGCCTCCTATTGTTATGCCTCCGACCCAATCTTCCAAAACTTCTCTCACTCAGCAAATGTACTTGTATGAAATGTACCTTTCAGAAGAAAAGCTCAAACCGGTGAGATACATGTAGGTCCATCTGTAGGTTTTTTCAAGTGCCCCCAACGCTTGCGTAGATTATTCTTCCATCCCCTTCAAAAGCTGGATTTGTGAAGTGTGCGGTACAGCTCACTGAAGAATTTTAATTGGGTCGATGCTTTTAGCAAGACCGCTCGCCAAATGATGCTATTGTGTTCAGATATAATGGAGAAATTTTTGTTAGCTGCTCAAGGCATTTGGAGAATTCTGAAGCATGACCATAGAAATACTACCTGCTAAAATTGGGCAAGATGAGCGCCATATTGATAATTAGGCTTGTGATTTTTCAATTTTGTGAATGAAAATTTGTATCATTGTCTTTTTATAGGTTTTTTTCGATAAATAATCAGCTACTGGACTGTACATACCTACTGTATATTAATATAGCTTCTGCAGCATATGCTTTAATGTCCCTCACTGTTTGATTGGTAATATCTGGTTCATTTACAACTTATCACTATAACTTGGTCTTGAAGTATTACTCTTTTGATTCAGTCAAAAAATCTTTGTTACAAGAATGTAATAATTTTTATAAAAGTATTGGTTCTCTACTTAGAAGATCTGCGCGTTTGGATGAAACTCTTGCTGTTTCGATAGAATGTATTAATATTTTGACTACAAATTTTTACACATTTGCTACAAAATCATGATAAATTGTACGAAGCTCATGAAGCTTTTGTTCAAAATGCTTTTTTCTTATGAATGTTACTTTGTTTTAGGACTTGTCTCAGTTCTAACGACCCTCAACAGTTTTTTAATTCTACATACTATATTGCAAGCTAGTATGAGAATATAACAACGACTGTGGAATCTTTAAAAGTCGTGCAAATATTAGTTTCAATGTTACTCAGAAAGTACCTAAAAATGAACAAGTTGATATGATAAGCGGTATCAACAGTGGAAGACTATTTAGGCCAATTTGATCCTTTATATTTTTTAGACCCATTCTTTGATAGATATTTTCTGAATAAGACTTTTGTTGTTTTTTGGTGACCTGTAGTTAGGTTTATGAGGAAATGTTTCTCTTAAAGTGGAGTTGAAATTTGCAATCGTTATCTGTACATTTATATGCATTTGTCTATGTCTGTATGTATTCACCATAGCATAAGCTACAAAAGCATAATAAGATTAAGGATCCAAGCGGTCTCCCCCTTTTTTCATATCTATGTTCGATTGGTTCAAAGAAAGGCATTTAGAAGTTGAGTTTTAGTGGTTAGGAAAGTGCGACATTGTTATAATGGTTATTTTTTATGTTTATTTGGCGAGTTTAATAAAACGAAGGTTCCTTTGCAGGTGCGAATGGACTGAGGAGAAGAGGCAGACAGACGTACACCCGCTACCAGACCTTGGAGTTGGAGAAGGAATTCCACACAAACCACTACCTGACGAGGCGGCGGAGAATTGAGATGGCGCATGCGCTCTGCCTCACCGAACGCCAAATAAAGATCTGGTTCCAAAATCGCCGGATGAAACTGAAGAAGGAGATACAGGCTATTAAGGTCAGTATATTGCACCTCCATGACCAATGAACCGCTGTGGAAAACGTCCCTCCAAATGTTGCTTGAATAAGTATCTGGCATTTTGCAATACTATTAACCAAATAAATTCGAAAATAAACATGCAATAACTGAGACTTCATTAAAACTACGAACATGGCATGCTTTTATTATGACAAAGTTCAGGTACAAGTAGAAAGCTAGATAAACATTTCGAATTCGAAATTAAACATTTAATAACTGACACTTGATTAAAACTTCGAACATTGCATGCTTCTATTATGACAAAATTAAGATACAAGTAGAAAGCTAGATAAACATTTTTAATTACGCCTGAAAACACATGAGAATCAGACAAGAACATGTTCATGAAATTTTTTAAATTATTTTCACGCCTATCATACACTCCTAAAGTTTGGCACGTTCCTCCCAACACACCCTGTATATACGAGGGTTGCTCTGCGCCATAGGTCGATTGACAGAGATATAGAGCAACCCTCGTATATCGACTCTCATATGCAGTTGGTATAGAAGCGCGTTCTTCTGGTTAGTTCGCCACTTTTTAGCGGTGACTTCCTTTGGTTTGCAGTTACCTCCGGGTACCAGATGGCGCACAGGTAGATCTTTTCTGCCACCTACTCTCACCCTGTATAGATAACAATCAATATCTAAAAAGGATTCATCTAACGTCAAAATTTATCCTGTTAAATTATTTTGTATACGATGAAAACTAATGATTGAAGTTTTATCAGAATTTAAGTATAATTGACTTTAGAAAAACCATTCCTTTATGCTCTTTAAAATATCACAACGAACGAGATAAATTAACATCAGACTTGTCAGATACTATGAAGTGTCGTCTACAAGAAACGTGGAATGTACTGCTTGGAAGGATCTTTCAAGGTCATTCAACTGCAATGTAAAAAAGACAGGACCTAGAATATAACCTTGTGTTATACCTATGCTGTTGTCCAATACTTCTATGTTGGCTATATTGTCACTGCAATGTATTAAGTTCACATATCGGTTCCTATCAGCCAAAAAAGATTTTAAATATAAAATTTCAAGATAGTCGTATAGTAGTGTCTTCTGAAACAGCTACCATATTGATTAATTTGTTATATAAGGCAGTTCAAGAGGGCATTTATACAACAGTCCTATAAATATTATTAAAGTATGTCTATACATGTTGTATAAAGATCATATAGCTTCACTTTGCAGGTGTTGTACTGTAAAAACGTTGTATAAAAATGGGCCATTTTTGGTTGTATAGGTATCGTATTAGGGTTTAAAAACCGCTTATAGAATAAGTTGGTTTTCTCAGTTTTTATTCTAAAGATACTTATACCAGGCTTATAAATATGACTTTGCTTGCTGGGATGTAGAATTATAGCAATTCTTCAATGTCTTCTGAAACAACTACCATATTGGTTAATTTGTTGTATAAGGCACTTTAAGAGGCATTTATACAACAGTTCTATAAATATTGTTATAGAGTGTCTATACATATTGTTTAAGGATCATATAGCTTCACTTTGCAGGCTTTATACTGTAAAAACGTTGTATAAAAATGGGCCCTTTTTGGTTGTATAAGTATCGTATTTGGGTTTAAAAACCGCTTATAGAATAAGTCGGTTTTCTCACTTTTTATTCTATAGATCCTTATACCAGGCTTATAAATATGACTTTGCTTGCGGGGATGTAGAATTATAGTAATTCTTCAGTGTCTAATAAAATTAATTATTTTTGTTTTGCCTTTTACAATTCGTACCAACCTCCTAAACGTACAATTATATATTTCAAGACTCCACTTAGGATGATATTTTAATAAATATCGAAACATATGGGAAAAAGTGCAATACCTACGGGTTTTAAAATTTAAACATGTAAAGGTTCTGTGAGTTTGTAATTTACAATTATGTGTTGTTTGTTTCCTGACCTGTTAGTGGAAGACGCCATGATAGTCTAGTACTTTAAAATTTTATGAAAAATTGTGACGATTATTAGCTGCATTAAGAAGTCGGTTTGCTGTTTTAAATTGGCAAACCTCAACGTTTAAGCCCTGAAGATGGCAATAAGCATTGCCGAAAGCTTGCCTGTTAGCACCAGAGTCTCCTCTATGATGTGACCCAGTTTCTTTTTTCAAAATTTTGGCCACAACCCCAAGATTTTCTCATCTAAATTTTATATTACAATACTCCACTGAAGATGATACATTAGTTAAATATCGAAACGTATGGGGACAAGCGATTTCATTTTTCGAGAAGTGACCGAAAACTACAAATAAAATAATTGCAAAACTATCTTATTTTTGTTAAACTTTACTGGGGTTTTACCATATGACATCAGAAAATCACTGCAATAGTGCTTGTAATTGTTTTGTAAAAATACCCACGTTTTTTTAGTGTACACACATAAAAATAATTTCTTAAATGGAGCACAGATGCTTTAATTCAAGTATATCATAACTTCCTATACGCGCAAAGTTATGCTAATGTTAAAGTGAGAATACGATACCTTTGACCATATAAGGGTTACATTGAGAAAATATCTTCAATGCAAAACTGGAAAATTCTTGATAGTAAGAATACCAAAATCTTAAATCAAGCATATAGTAATCTTGACCGAAGTATTTCATAATCTTGACGGAAGCATTTCATAATCTTAACTGGGAGCATTTCGTAAACTTGACGCAAGTAGCTCAACTTTATTCTAAAATTGTGATATTCTTGGATGAGGAATCTAGTAGTATTAATTTGAGCATTCAAACTCTTCTATGAGCATGTAGAAATTTTACTGGAGAAATAGTTCTGCAAAATTTCCTAAATCACTTTTAATATACTTAGCACTTACCTAGGAACACCTGAGTTGTTGTTAAATTATTATAGCTTTGGTTGCAATGAAAATTATATTTTCTTTCGGAGCATACTTCTTTAAAATAAGTATATAAATCAAATATTTATTATTCTTGATACAAATTTTCTATAATTTTCTCATCAAATATTCTTTCTTAGAGTGAGAACCGATATTCTTGTTGTGAGTATGTATCTACAAGAATATCACAATTCTTGACTTGAGAATTTCTTTTTTATGTGTGTAGCGGTGTTCTGGAGGTCGCGGGTTCGGGTCCCGCCGACCTTTTCCGCCATTTTCCAGTAGGAATGTAAAATGACATCTTGTTTCTTGTGCTTCCAGGAACTGAACGAGCAAGAGAAGCAGGCGCAGGCGCAGAAGGCGGCGGCAGCGGCGGCGGCAGCGGCGGGGGTGGGGCAGGTGGAGCAGAACTAGTGTTGGATGGGCGGCGCCGGCACGATCGCCGCCCCCAACGCCACAGCGGGGGCGGCCGGAACCGCGGGCGGCGACCACCAAGGCCACGAGTACTTGGAGGAGCGGCACGGGCTGATGGCTGGATGAGGTGAGTCTCACTTTGGCCACCAATCACGCCCTCTTACCCTGTGCTTCTTACGTGCTGAAATGGAGGGGATGGTTAGAAGAGCGAATCATTGTTTGATAATTAGAATCAGTCTTTTAACATGCATAGGTACATGTTTGTGACGCTCACACTATGAAAGAGGGACAAACAATCAATTACACTTTAAACATCCAGTATTGTTTTTTGAACGTCTTATTATGTCTAAACCAATAAAACGATGTCAGCCATTCCGTTGCGTTGGTCTGTCTGTCAGCCGGTCTATCTGTCGGTTGCTATTTCTCTAATAGCATAACCTCAGTAACCGCTCCACCAATTTTAATAAAATTTCGGACATGATGTGCTGTTAGGTCATTTTTTGGCATTAAGGTGATGTCTCATGCAGTCAGACCCTTGTTTCTAATTTTCAGCATAATCTCAGTAACCGCTTCACCAATTTTGATAAAATTTCGGACATGATGTGCTGTTAGCTCATTTTTTGGCATTAAGGTGATGTCTCATGCAGTCAGACCCTTGTTTCTAATTTTGAGCATAATCTCAGTAACCGCTTCACCAATTTTGATAAAATTTCGGACATGATGTGCTTTTAGCTCATTTTTTGGCATTAAGGTGATGTCTCATGCAGTCAGACCCTTATTTCTAATTTTGAGGGACATGTAAACTAATCAGACCAGACTAATCAGTCAAACCCTTGCTTCTAATTTTGAGGGATATGTAAACTAATGTCTTACACCTGTAGGATAGACAGAAAATGTAAGGTTGGGATCGTTGAAATTAATGCTTTTGAGAATCGTGATTAGAGTACCTACCTAATTAGCAAAAAAATTAAAATTCTCAGAACTTACCCCCACCTTGTTTTTAGGCGTTTTAGGAGTTCATCATCATGTTCTGTTTTTGTTTCGACATGGGCTAGAATAGGGTTGGCTCTAGTAAGGGATGTATAGTAGCTTCTGTTTTTTTTTAAAGGACTGTCCATTATCATAAAAAATTACCTTGGTGATGTGTTGTACCCTTACGTATCTGTCAGAACATTGCCTTTGAAGACGTTTCTATGAAATAATTTTTATACACCTGTACTTTTTATCTCCTGTACTCTCGTAATCTCACTGCTTCACTGACTTTGATTAAATTTGGGGCGTAGCGTGGGCGATAGTAAGTTTGCTGATACATATTTGCCTTGGTGGCGACTTAGCAATAAAGGTTCCTCAAAAGCACCCCGGTTCTCTTTTTAAGGCATTTTGGGGGTTCCAGTTTTCTGAATCGGGGGGAATGGTGTGGAAAGAGTAGTGAGTTTGGCGTAAATCCAATTTTTGTGTATCCTAAAGGACTGTAGGGCTGTTGTTTAACCTTGCCCCTCATCAAAGCAACTTTTACAAGTACAGTACAGTAATCATCTATTTTAGTCAGTCCAATTCTATAGAGTTTCACAAAGAAAATTACCATAGCCAATTTGAAACAAAGTCTAGAAAGGTTGAGCGTTACAAAAAAGCAAAAAGTAAGAAACGGTAGCATTTTGTGATAAGAAACACTAAATAATCTTAATGATAAATATATTCTTGTGAAGCGGAGTTTAATTTCTTTGAAGATCATAGTGACTGATAAGGTGCTCATAATTTCTTCAAACCATCCTGCGTCTCCAGAAAGCAATCTCGTATACGACTAGTTTTACTACTAACCTTCAACGTTACTTCTAGTATACCAACTATGTAACATAAATGTACGTTTTGAGAATGCATAAAATCTAAACAATCAATCTAAATGTATGGATGTTAAAATATTACGACCCGACCAATACACATATTATATATGTTCTCGCAATTAATGTTTCTCCAGTTTACGTATCAATGAGATATATAGAAACATTAGAAGGGGGATAAATATACGCGAGAACAGATCATACATCTTCAAGCATCATTTACGCCATTATTTTGAATGATATGTCGCTTTATGTTCCGTACAAACAATGATTTATCCCAGCTGTTTTCCATGTTTTCGTACAAATAACTAACTTATAATACTTTACACGTATGCGAAATGTGCCATCCAAAGGGTACAGATTCTCATATTCTGAGAACAATGCCTATTTTTGCAAATGCTACGCAGGATAACGGGTATTTTCGTTGTGGTTGTACAAAAGCAGCCAAAGAAAAGACAGTTTTACACGTCTGCTATAATTTCACAATCTAAAGCCCGATTTTATCAACACAGGCATTTTAACAAAGGTTTTGACCAATCAGAGCAGCCCATTCAACAACGTGCATCTGTCAAAGTTCTCTGAAAATTACTGATTTCTCTTGAAGTTTACCTCAAAAACGTGAAAAATAACATGCTCTATACACAATCGACCATTATGAACCATCTAGTACATTTTCAACTCTGATTTTCCATCCTTAATGGGTAAAAAATTGCATTTTCTTGTTTAACAAAGAGTTTAGCAATTGCTAATCTCAACCAATCTGATTCCACAAAAGTAGTACATTTGATCACTGGATTGTTGGTCTATCAAATGATAAGGATGAAAATAAATTCAAACTACTTCATTATTTAGATAAAACAATAATTTACTATCGATAATAATTATAAGTACCTGCAATACACCTTTGTATTATAGTGAAAAGGGGTAAAAATAACATTTTGTTGCATTTTACAAAGCTAAACACACGATTTAACTATTGGCCAATCCAAGTGTGCATTACTGGTTGCCTACTCGTCATAACGGAAAAGCTCGCGGGCTGGGAGGAGTATAAGGAACCTTATTTTTTGTGAACCAGAAACCTGTCGTATAGTAAGAAAGTGAATCAGGTCTTTTATAATATATCAGCAGATGAAAGTTTCTTCATAAAACTATGTATTTGCCTATAATCAATCTGACTGACTGTTGTGCGATTATTAATTATTAATGAAGGTGGCTGTGACAGATACTACTTTTTTCGATTATATCACTAAGCATCGAGGTTTGCAATTAGTTATTATACAATAATCATAACGTAAACATGAAAAATCTGGCATTAATTTGCAAATCAATCACATTGTTCTGACTTTCTGCTAGGATTTTTATCCATGAATTCTAAAAAAATTTTGACAAAAGTGTCATCCAGCTTAGACGTTTTGTTTCCAATATTGATAAAATACTATTGGATGATACTTATTAATATAGCCCCCAATACCCAATAGAAAGCTTTTGCTAAATAACATCCAACAGAAAAACTTTGTCAAGCCTTTCTTAGAATATGCATGTTGATAAAATCGAGCCTAAATGTATTTTAGACAACGACTTTATCAACCAATGGAAATGATTTTCCATTTTGCATCTTTCCAAGCTGTGAAAGCGTCAGAGACATTCAAAATGGCGGACTGTTTGATCGGCGAAATCTGACAGTAACAAATGTTCGCGTGGATATTAAAGTAATAATTTATAGATTAATATATTAACATCCGTTAAATTATATGCGTATAAAATGTAATATTAAAAGTTGTGTGTGTTGTATTTATAAATCATTGTTACATACTATTAAAAATTAAAATTAAAATGCAAATAAATTATCGTTATTTAAATATTTTGTTTTCGTTTTAAATTTCGATGGGAATACATCACCGATAATCTTGCGTATTATTGCCGAACCGTTTTGTGTACAGGGTGGTTCGCGTTGTCTAAATATAATTGCGATGGTGTTAGACTATAGTCAGGATAAACAAAACCCTTGACGAGTGCTTAAAGATGTTTTTAAGAACACTCTAAATATCGACGAAACAAATGAAGAATGGTTGCTTGATAAAGGGAAGTAGGAGAAGTATGTGGACTAAGAAACTCGTGCTGATACAAAAAACAAACGCAAGTGCAAACAAACTACTCCACAGGCTCTTGCAACACATGGTTGTTTTGACAGCTACCTAACAAAGATAGGGAAGACATAATGTCAAAGTGCACATACCTACAACTTGGATAACCATAGATGGCTTGAACAGAAGGTTGGTGAAGAGCTCACCTCTGAATGAATATAGCCTTTTCAAGGTATACAGGTGCATAGGATGCAGGTCAACTTACATGTTAAAAACACAGTGGTCAAGTACAACAAACAGTTCTTTGGGAAGCAAGACAGAAAGGCAAATATACATTTTTGGCATATACCCTACAACAAGACGCTATAGTCACCATGACGGAATACATCAATTCGTGCTGGTGAGCTGGAGGGCCTCACACTTCAAGAGGACAAGTACGCAATGTTTCTATCAAGCTTCTTCTCAAAGATTATAAAAGGGTAAACTCACCAGACATTTTTTCTTTAAGCTTCGAAAAAAATTCCTGAAACAAATTTTGTGGTGTTCTAAACAAATACATATTATATTTTCATATAACATACACAAAAGTCTGTTTGCAAATACGAGACAAAGAAGAACTAACTCTACAAATATGTATCCATTAAGTGCCCTATACCTAATAGCTAAATATTGGGAAGTTCTGTTGAATCCCCAAAGGGTCAACTTTCTTCCTGTTCTGCAATTTTAATAGTAACAATACTAAATTTGCTATGCAATTTTTGTTCATTTAGAAACTGTCCGCTAAGACTGACCGTATTACGAAGCACAATTCTATGTTTCGTTATAGATTTGGGTGATTTTAAATTAGTTCGTGGTTGATGTAACCAGGGATAAAGGCTCAATTTCAAACGGTTTAATTTCTTGAAGATCAATGTAGTTATCTAGTCTGTCTGACGTGGTTAGACAGTGAAGTGTTTCTGCTTCTTCAAGGGATCCAGTATCTTTTTAACTGGCTATCTTCTTCTTTAAAGTTGGCTATCATTTAATGATGTACAGTAAGTTGTAAGTTTTTCAGCCACAGAATACGTCTTCTCCCCGCACTTCTTTTTTCTTGTATTTTCGGTTGCATTAATAGTTGTAGAATGTAGTACCTTTTTCTATCCACAACATGACCCAGGTAAGCAACTTTTCCTATTTTTACAGCTATTATCTCTGTTTCTTTATTCATACGCCTCAATTTGTCCGTCCAAGAAATTCTGAATATGCGTCTAAATACCCACATTTCGAAAGCCTCAACTGTTTTAAGATCAACTTTGTTCGTTGTTCACAACTCCATCCTATAGAGAAGGATTGAGAAAACGTAACAACTGGTCAATCTGATCTTAAGTTTTATGTTCAGATGTCTAGAGAAGAATACTCTCTGCATATTTGTGAATGAAGCTCTAGCTTGACCTATTTAAGATCCTATTTCTCGATAGTGTCCTCCAGTTTTGTTCAAAATGGTACCCCAGGTATTTGTACTCTTTCACACTCTCGATCGCTTCATTGTGAACATGAAATATTGCTTAGCTGATTTTGTCTTTTTTATATTAAGCAAAAGGTCTTCTTCACTGCAATTCACAATTTTGCCTATCGTTCTTTGTAGATCCGCGCTACTCTGGGGTATTACCAAGGTGTCATCGGCAAAACGGATGTTATTTATTATTTCACAGTTTATCTTTATCCCCACTATTTCTTCACATATACCCTCTTGTATGATTTTCTCTGAATATAGCTTGAAAAGTAATGGAGAGAGTACGCATCCCTGTCTTACTCCTCTTTCTACGCTTCTCAATTAGAATTCTCATGTGTATGTCGTGTTTTAAACGATCAAATGCTTTGCTGTAATCCAAAGAAACATACGAAACGTCTTAGTTTATAACCAGACAAGGATATATTCTTCAACCGAATGCGGATGACAATCGACTGCTTCGTCAGCCTTTTTTGAGCAATTTTAAAAATGCTCTCATTTTTATTGGAATTTGATAACGCTAAATTCGCCCCTATTTCGAAGCACAACCCTGTATATTTTTGATCCGGACAGCCGTTAATAAATCGCAATTGATTGTCCACCGCATATGCATCATTACTCTTTTCGTATTATTTTTGCCTTCCGCGCTATGTTGACGCACATTTGCCGTTGATTCATGGATACCGTTTCTTTATCCTTTCTATACATAAACTATTATTGCTTCTACACAGGGGGGTAACAATAGAAAGTGAATATGTCTTAGTAAAAACCCACGCTGTATCGTGAGTGTGCGATGTGAAATCGTTAATTATTATTTTCATGAAATAGATAAAAGTGAAATATGTAGATTTTCTTGCGTGTTAAACACAACTGTAGAGAAAGGGTTTTGAAGTGTAACGCCATTTCCATAGTTAACTCATTTGGACATACTTAGTTAACTATGCTATAATAATGTTCAAACCATTAGTATTGCTTATAGTAATAAAAATGATAAGTTTATTTGCTTTCAAGTGATGCAGAGAGGAATAAGTGAAAAAACCTGTATATTACACGATATATAACATAAAGCTGCGAATAAACTACAAATAATATAAAATAAGTAAGACATTTTTGAAGAAAATGCAAAAATGTTTAAGAACATAAGTCGTCTGTTTGGAAAGAGACTGTCATATGTCAAAATTTTCACTTTTTGAGGTTTTTGAAGGTTTAACCAACTTGAAATAATACATATTTTTTTGGGTAGAAGTATCATAAACCTACCTTGCTTCTTTACCCATAGATGGCGCCATGTAAAAACGTCAGATCTTTATTTTGCGACGCAGCGTTAAAGCAAGGCAGCAATATGTCAGTTTTATTACTACCGCTTAACACATTTTTTTGCGAAAAGACCATCACAAAACAAAATAACATATACCTTACCTTGCAGTTCTTTGGTGCAGAAGTGTCATATTCTGAGATAGTACAGCTCAGAATAAAAATAAAAGAAATAAAATATGATAACTGAAAAAATAAATTATAAAAAATGAAATGCGGACTCATTCCAAACACACAAAATACTCAGACTCTGGGCAAATGTCACTATACTCATCAACTCATAATTAAACCTTTTACTAACTGTTGATTGGAAAATAACCAGTGTCAGTTTCATAAAAATTTAACGTGCTCTCCTAAAAATATACATTTTTTGAGATAAAATAGTGTTTTTCCAAACAGCCGAAGTATGAGACATTTATGTGGTTTAAAATATTCAGTTACTAACTTCTATGAGCTTTCGTGATTCTTTTCTACCGATTTGGAGAATATATTTTTTAAAAATGTGTTTATTATACTCAGCGAGTTTATGGAATTCGAATAAATGCGATACATATGAGGCAGACGATTGTAGGTTTTCTGAGACAGATGGGAATAGCAGCGTAAAGTTATATTTCTCTGCAAAGTATGTATCTCCAGATTTTGATTTTCCGTGTCTTGTACTGTAAACATGGCTTGCCTTATCGAAATTATGTATATTTTTATACACAAATAAGATAACCTAATGGATGTATACTTGCCTTACATAAAGCAGCCCAGTGTCTGAAGGATAGGTGATTGTTTTGTTGGCCACACATTATTTTCTTACTAGAGACCTCTCAAGGACATTGGGTTCTGGGTTAACACCATTTAAAACCAAAAACTGTGTTCTTGGAAAGGGTGAATACTAAACCTTCCAGATGTGGTCTTTCTTTTTGTTTTGTTATCATAAAAACCGACGATTTCACCCTTAAAGGAAGTGAAAGCTGTTCAAGGAATCTACCTACCCTATGGGTAAAAAATGGATTTATGGGAAAAGGGATCTAAGAAAAGAAGTGAAAGCAAGCAAGGGATTGTTGCAGTTTTTTTAAATCAGCAGGTAGTCGGTGAAAGTTTTAAAAGATTTTGTTGGCTTTGTGGATATTATGGTGTTATGGCTATACCATAAAATAGTGTAGGGGTGTGTTTAAATCTTGACCAAGAATATATTAACTTAAAGAAATACGCTCTCATTATCACTGTATAATGTCCTAAATTCACTGACAGCGGAGAATACAATACGATGAAGATCTCTACCGCAGACATTGTGAGAGACAGACAGAGTCAGACGTTCATTGATCAAAAGAAGCAACCTTTATGAACGCCTAGGGTAGAAACCATCAAGCTCTAAGGCTGCAGTTGAAGCGGGGATAGTTGTGGACAAAAAAAAATCAAACAGAGAGACGATGGTTAGGAAGAAATATTGTTCTCTACAATGGGAGAAGAGATTACTAGATATTTTGCAGCCAGAAGAATAATGAACTTGAAGAAATATGCTCTCATCATCACTGCATAATGTCCTAAATTCACTGGCAGAGGAGAATAGAATACGATGAAGACCTCTACCGCAGATATGGTGGGAGAGGGACATCAGAGTCAGACTTTCATTGATCAAAAGAAACAACACTTGTGAAGGCCTAGGCTAGAACCAATAAGCCTTAAGATTACAATTGACACGGGGATAGTTCGGGACAAAAAAAATCAAACAGAGAGGCGATGGCTAGGAAGAATGATTGTTCTCTACAATGGAAGCAAATATTTCTAGATATTTTGCAGCCATCGGAAGAATAATGATCGGTAATGACATTAAAGCAACAAAAATGTTTTAAAACTAACAAAGCTAAGAGTTCGCCTTCGATATAATTATAGCAATTATAGTAGTAACTGCAGTAATATTTATTTCTCGTAATGCGTTTTTTGATTTACTCAAACTATTTGCTAACTTGTGAAAAGTAGCTGCTGTTTGATAAACACATGATAAATACTGTCACGACAGCCTCTTTTCTTCACACCAATGAATCGAACTGGATGTAACTTTCACCGTTTTACTTCACAACTCAATACAATATCTCTTAACCTTATCTCAGCTACAACTCAACTGAACTACTAGTGGTGCCTTATATACTTGATCGAAGCATCTAGAAAATTCAAGACATTCAGATGACATTCCAGAACGCCCATCCGTCAGTCCCGAAAATTCCAGATGATTCGGTGACGTTTACACATCAAAAATCTACCCTAACATTTTCAAAGAAACATCAACAACAATACAAATAAGCAATGCTATATACATGATGTTACAATACATTTGAACCACAGCCTCTGAAGGATGAAGGAACTGATTTTTTTCTTGTTACACACTTATCTTTACTTTCGACTAGAGGCCCTCCTCATCCTAAAGATGGGATGGCCCCCACCCCTAGTTAATATTCTTCTGTATCTTCTTCTATATACATGATGTTACAATACATTTGAACCACAGCTTCTGAAGGATGAAGGAACTGATTTTTTTCTTGTTACACACTTATCTTTACTTTCGACTAGAGGCCCTCCTCATCCTAAAGATGGGAGGGCCCCCACCCCTAGTTAATATTCTTCTGTATGTTTATCAAGACGAATGGTGGTCGGAAACGCAATTAAATTGATCAATTACACGGTTGATGGTGGGGGTGGGTGGAAGGGTGTAATCCCTACCAGTCGGCCAGGAAGTCTTGCCAGAACACAGCGCCATCTTTCACGCCAAGCAATTACGCGGGGGATTTTCTTCGCGCCATCCAGGGACGGACTTTGCTGGAACTTCGGGGAGAGTTTCCAGTCGTATTCAGCAGAGTTGTGGGAGTTAGCGGAGTATTCAGATGAACGTAGTTGGACCAAGGGCTTAGCAAGCTATGCCACATGCTTCCAGTCCGAGCGAACCGAAAAATGTAGCTAGGTCAACACTTGAGAAGAGGTAGTTGATCAACCTTGTGTGAGTTGGTCTGATAGCCTCAGATTCAAGCGCATTGGAACCTGTTGTTGATGTCTTACATTTGAAGAATATCAACATGGACATATGCATAAATCATATCAAAGGAATAATGTCTGTCATAAAGGATCATCGTAATTTGTTTCATCTAGATCTGCAACTGCCATTAGAACTCATTTCCAAGTTCTGCGTCATCGCTCCAACTACCGATCTGTGCCTCCAGGAGATTTTTCTTCTTTAAATACCTTATATCCATATTTGTTTGTTTGGCATAATGAAATTGATTAGAACTGAGTGTTCAGCCAAATCCAATCTAGGGATTCTCTCTAGATTCTTGCACTGATAAGACAGATTGGAAATCACATAGTAGTTGCTCAACTATCTTATCTTTCTTCTTCCATCTCCTGCACTTAACAGCATATTGTAAAGATGTTACTTTAGCTGACATTGTGCAGTAAACAGCAATGAGGAAGTGTTGCTTGGCCATATACATATAAACTCCTAATATCCAAATCTAGTCACACTCAATCAGATGAGGACAAAGCATTTCTATAATGGGAGGGAGGCTCTTTTTACCAGGATCACCCCCAAGGAAGAAGGGGAAGGACTTTCATCTTCGTATAATTTTGAAGAGCAAAACAGTCATTCACTGCTTTGTTTTCACTTCTGTATCCAAGAGAAGGCTATCTTGAACTCACATTTAAATGACAAAAAAGTAATTCGACACCTTTTCTTGAAGCACACTGCTCAACCAAGGTTAGCTGTCCGATTTGACAGGACTGGGGTCAATTTTGTAACTTGTGAAATGGAGATAGTTCTCTCTACTCCCCTTCAATAAACGCTCTTGTATTCGGTGAAGCAATAACAAAATATTACAATGATTTTATTGTGTTTATTAATAATTTATATGTTTTCCGTGTATTTGTCGTAGGGCTAATACTGCACAAGGAAACTTACATAATATTAATATTATAAATAAATGTCTTGAGCATACATTTTGAACAGTGACCTTTGTTAATATTTTTTAATTAAGTTTTAAACAGCAAATAAAAACACGTTATTTTGTGCTTTAAGCTATGTTGGGTTTAGCCGCAGAAACCAAATTGTCCTAATTTTTTTAATCCAAATAAAAATTATTTATATGTGTTGAAGTAATACAGATCAGTAGGTATGCCGACGCTAAAAGTTTTTTTACATGCGCCACTATAAAAAGCAGACATTTACTATGCTCCAAGTCAATAATATCCTTGCATATACTTGTATGTATACACATCTTCTTCTTCTTAAACTATTATAGAGTACATTTATTTTTAGACGAATTGTGTTCAAAGTAGAGCTGTAGCAGATCTTAATCCGGCTCTGTGTCAACGCTAAGATTAAACTGCTTTATAAATTCCAGGGGCATTACAAATAACCAAATGGAAGTACAATTATCTTAATTTTCTTTTTATTTCCCTGGGCATTTCAGGGGTAGATATTTTTTTAATATTTATTAGCCTTGCTTCCTCGCAGATAGCCTAATGCGGTTAAAAATACTTGATTACACTTTTTACATATTAAAATGGCCTCATGATATAAAGCAGAGTTTCTTATTGGTAATTTTTGTTAGACGAATAATATTTAGCTTTTGTTTTTTTTTTTGTATATGACACCCGGTGTCATTCTTTTTCGTTTTTGGTGAGATTTTTTTTTATAGTTAACCTCCCGCAGAGGCTTGAAACCTATGGCGCTGTAGAAGCGCTACGAGAGGATAAGGGTCTGTGCACGTTAGATTTGAAACGCTGTAGGTTGTAGCCGTCGGGAAACAAATTCCCCGGCAGCTTATTTCACGGCATCGAAGTTCTTCAAAAGAAGGAATGCTAGGGGAGACTATTTCGGAGAATAAGGACCTCGACCTGGTAAGGATGAGCTCGCAGAGCCTCTCTAGTGTTCCTCGTTCGGACGGCCTTCGGTGTTATTATCTGGGAGAGCTCACTCGAACATCTTCCGTGATAGAATCTGTAAAACAGGAACAGGTCAATCACCCTTTTTCGGTGTTTCAGGCTGTGGAGGCCTTTGTGAGATTAGGCGTATCGATTACTGTAATTGCTTTCTTCTGGATAGTATCCAGAAGCTTTAGAGGTTGCTTCGGAGCGCATTCCTACACATGGAAGCAGTACTCCAAGAATGGTCGGATCTGAGTCTTGTAGAGCAGCTCTGGTGTATGCAGCTTCCTATACTGCGAAGCAATACTCCATCTTTCTGGGATGGCGTTATAGTAATACTGACGACGTGGTCGTGCCAGGACATGTTATTGTTGATGTCAATCCCCAAAAGCTTGAAAGAAGGTGACTCGACTATTGGATGGCCCTCCATTTCCACAGTTGGAGTTGGTAAGCCAAGAGACTTCTTTATTTACTATTCCGCACTCGACAATTGTTGCGATACTCACGTTAATCTGTGAGGCATGTTGCTGTCGCCCACGTACCCACGTACCAGATCCCTGAGGAACACCGGTGTTTATTGAAAATACGTCTGATGAACAGCCTTCGACTTCTTCTTTCGGTGCCATATCAGGTCCCCCTAACGTTGGCAATTACAATGGCGAGTTGTTCACGGCTTTCGGCTATTCTGAATAGTTGTTCTGCACTGCTTATTCCTGTCCAGTCTCTAATATTCTTGAGCCAATGACATCTGTTTCCTTCCAATTCCTCTTCGTCCCCCGATTTTTCCGTCCATTATAAGTTGAAGGATTTTGTATCGGTCACCTCTAAGAGCATGGCCTTCGACTACAATGACCTAAAAAAATATACTAAACTTGACCTGACCTTAACCTTACCTAAAAACATTAAATTCTTTAGGAGCACATTCCAACCTGAAGTCGGACGTATCAAGGGAGAGTCCTATATTTCTCAAGTTGCGGTTGTAGGTACCCATATCTTTATGACTGACCTTGAAAGTTAGTATCCTCAGATATTCCATAGCCAAAGTCACGTTGACGCCCAGTATTTGGTCGTTTACTGTTGTTTCCCGTTGGTATCTGCTTGTCTTCTGTTGTTTTGAGCTCTTTTCTGTTTTATTCGGTTGCATTTGGTCATTTACTGTTGTTTCCCGTTGTTATCTGCTTGTCTTCTGTTTTGCTGATATTTCCGGGCCTGCAAATTTCATCTCACTAGCTCAATGAGAGGTGTCATTTAACTGTGAAAAGAATTATTCCATACCATCAACAAACACCAAACCCTCCAGCGCACTCCTAGATTGTAAGTACCGGCCCACCACGATTCCAGTCGAAATTAACCTATACCGGCAAGTTTATGGCCGCTGTAAAACGCTTACCGCCATCTCGCTGTCGTTAGATCATCATTGGTTAGGAGGAGGAGAGGTTGCCGCGCTTGCCATAAAGATGGCTATCATGGATGTTTTCATGGCCTCCTGGATTCCATTATTCGACACGGGCGACCAGCCCTCAGATGGGTGGCGGCCGAGGGTGTTGACCTGCTTTTGGAAGGGATTTATTTACCATGTTATGGGGTGTGGAAATGGACAGGTTTATTTTTAGATTCCGTAATGAGATTCGGCATAATCTAGCACGATATTATTTTGTTTTTGTTGTGAAAAATTTATGTAAATGATTAATTACAGATTTTAAATGGGTACTAATATACAGGGTTATTCACGTTATCCGACACGGAGCATTATGGCTAAAGTGTTTGATAAAAAAGAAAGTAATAATTTCGGATGGATAGAGACCCATAAAAATATTTCCATGTTATACAGGGTGTCCCAAAAACACGAAATGTATCAAAGTTATGTTTTTTTAAATGGAACACCCCGTATCTTATTGCATATTCAGGTTTTTGTCTATATTTCATGGCCTGCTACGTTGGTTATAGGTAGGCGAATTGAAAAACGCCGATTTGTTTGAAAATTTAAAATTAAATGAAAACTACCAGAGATTGATATGCACAACCTTATATCATTAGAAAGGTTATCAAATTCTACGTTTAACCATATAAAAAAAATTAGGCATTCCCATTTAAAAAAATCAAGTTATCGCTGATCGAAGTTTCCTTAATTCATCGACCGATTTCTCCAAGCATACACGGAATTTAAATTTGATAGTCTCATCAAAGCTGACGCATTTTATGCTTAGTAATACGGCTCTGCGATATTCAATTTTTTCCTGATATCTACTTATACCGAAAATGATTTACACCTAAACGGTCCGCTTAAGTCCCATGTATGATACACAAAGGTCGCACTAGAATTCACCAAGGAATCTGAATATGCCATAATATACGGGGTGTTCCATTTAAAAAAACACAACTTTGATAAATTTCGTGTTTTTGGGACACCCTGTATAACATGCAAATATTTTTAAAATGTAGCCTTTATGGGTCTCTATATCCATCCGAAATTATTATATTTTTATCAAATACTTTAGCCATAATGTTCCATGTCGAATAACGTGAATAATCCTATATTATATTTTGGGCTTCGCACCAAGATTGTAAATAAACGAGGTTTAAATAATCTCGCTTTAGGAAATTAAACTTAGTTTTTGATGTTGTATTGCACCAACAGTTTAGTGTACCTACTGGATTAGTTGAACCTAGTAACTTTAGGGATTTCTGGTTTGCCCCCAACAACTTACTAGGGAAACTAACCGAACTAACCCAAAACCTAAAAATATCATATGTTTGAACTTGAACGCTGGTAAATCTTGCTACGCTACAAAATTTGCTTTGTTCAGCAATCAAATTTTCAGGCATTTTAATATAATATCTGGGGTATAATCGGGCAATTGCTTCTGACACTCATAGATCCATACCTTCAAAATGGGCCACTGAATCTAAAGTGTTCCCCACACTGAGAGAAAACTTTAATAAAAAAAAAACACACATTTAGTGCGTGATAAGGGTTATCAAACCAAAGAAAGAATTTTTAAATGTGTCATTGGTCCCCTGTTACGACATCCTGGTATCTGTCATCTCTGAGTCCTACCATCCTTGACTTAGATTACGCTGCCCTGATAAGGTCCAATAAGTCCGAAACACGTGTCGGCAGCTATCGTTGTTTCTCTTTGCGTGCTTAGCCAGCTATGTTAGAAAACTTTAATCGCTACGATTAAAATTTTAATCACAGCAATTAAATTTTTCTTCAATTACTGCAATTGAATATTGAATTCTGTAAAATTAAATTATGATAGCGAGCAATGTCACATCAGTGGTTGTCAGAAAAATGTCACTGTGACTGTAGCTTAGTTTAATAAATATAATTAATCACTAACACTTGGTTTATAGGCAAAATACTGTTTGAAAACATTTCAAAGGAATGTCAGAAAAATGTAAATAAGGCAATGCAAGACAGGTTGTTGAGAAATTCCAGCTCATGATCTATTATCTCTAGTAAATGTAATACGGAATTTTTGTACAGGCGAAATTTAAGGAAGAACATGCAATCGTCCACCTCATCGAAATAATTATTTCTTCCATATACTGTTCGTATGGGAACCCATTTTCAATCGTTTCCGAAATCTCCAGATCATTCCTGAAATCTTCACTTTCAAAGTCAATATCACCTATTCCATGTTCAAATTGAGCCATAAAAAAAAGAGGTAGAGGTTAACACGTAACAAAGTAATCTTCCTTTCTTGGTTTATTGCCTTGAGAATGTTAGGTTAGGATGTGCTTGAACCGAGATTTTCAACGTTAAACGATCGAATGCTGATTTAATCGAGGTTTAGTCGAAGTTAAACCACGGATCAGATCGGTGCGACGCAAATTTCATAGATAAACTAAGGTTAAAAGTGAAACCATCAACCGTCGTTAATATCATTGGTGCAAAATCCCATAAATAGTTTAAATCAGCGTTTTAACTAAAGTGTTTTACAGTAAACCGTTTTTAGGCAATCGTGTAAACAGCCTTTCTTTATTAAAGTGAAGTCAAATCACTATAGCACTACCGATACGAGACAAGATAAGGATAAAAAATAAAGGTTGGCTTTTTATGGTATCCACGCGTACACAACACATGTTGCATATATAACGATCGCAACAAGAAAATAAATATATTATGTAAATATGGGATCTGAATATGAATGAACCGGGGATATACCTACATACGTATCTCGCTATGGAGAGTCTATAAAAATTACCCATTGAATGGATTTAAAATTGGATGCAAGCATGCAAGCATCGCTTGTAGCAGATTCGTGAACCTTTTTTACATTGTATGGACTAGTTTGGGGCTTTGGGTCACAGAACCAAGAGCTTTGTCCTCCTTGCAGTAGCGTGGGGGTCGAAATCAGACCCGTCCACATAAGGCTACAAAAATTATGAAGGGCTATAAATAGGTACGCCACTGTCTGATTGGGTTGAGTTTGTTCATTGTTGAGCACCTGGTATAGTTCAGCGAGTTCACAATAACACAAGGCCGCGGCTCGTAGTGTGAGGAAAAAATCACGCGAATCAAAATTAACTCAATAAAAAATGTAAAAAGGGAAAATCTCTGGCTACTGGAAACTAAACTCAAAATTAAGTTCTAAAATGTTATAAGAAACAACACTACAAGGAAGAACTTGAAACAAAATCGAAATATATCGGTAATGTTCTCCAACATTAAACGACTCTCACACTAAACCATAATATACAAAATCCAATAATTATTATTAGAAACAAGAGTACGTCATACCATACAATACATTATAATTCAGAATTGAGCACTTTATTGCCATCTAGTGCCGATCCAATAAAGCTCTATAAAAATGCATTATGAGCTGTTTATACTTGCACTAATCAATTTTCACTGGGTTTATAGACCCAACTACGCTCTTTTATTGAACTAGAAACACAAGATATTCAAACAATAGTTCTTATGCGAAAAGTTTTCAACTAGAAAACCATAAATTATCACCGAAAACCTATTCCTATTATTAAACACTAGTCAGTTTATCGTGCCGCTTAAATGCGCTGTTGTCACGTTTACTCTCTTAATTTCTTACTTCAATTTGATGATACATACGTCTTTTTGTTGATATTAAAAATTGTCATACAAGTGTTGTTCGATAATTCTATAGATATGCTTGCAGTTTTCAAATAATATTAAGTATATCAGTTTTTTTGGTCGTCAATAATAGACTTGGCGAAAGTGATCGTTAATTTAAACTTTTAATCAAAAATATTTGATAAAAAAATGATTTATAAATGTACAAATTGTAATTAAAATGATCATCATCAGTTATAGTTTGTCTGAATCAACAAACTAATGCCTTCAAGAAAAGATTCATTTTATGATGCCTCCAAATTCAGTCTAACTACTAATCTAATTACCATTTAAAAAATCTATATATATATTATTTTTAGTTTCCTGAGTTGAAATTAACAAATTGTTCTTAAGAGGCCTGGATACACACATTTATACAAGTATTCGCCATGTAAAACACGGACTCACAATTTCTCGCATAACTCACTCTATTTTCAAACTACATAATATAATATCTCAGAAGGCGATAGTTAAGACCTTAATGAATGACAACTATTTTCGATTTTCTCAAAAAAGTTTTTTAATGTGCAAAAAAACTCGCAATGCAAAATCATACACTCTATAAATGCCTGTAATTTAACAACCAAACACGATATAAAAAAGCTAAATAGTTGCACAAGCGCAAGCTTTCTTCTTCAATTTGCTTTTTGAGTCATTTCTGTAGGTTTAAATGTAACGTCAGGAGCTTGGAAATACGAAATTCATTTTTATGGTGACCTCTGGACCTTACCTATGGACCTTTTGACCTTACCTTTGGATTTTTTACTTATCTCCCCTCATCTTAGCCACACACACTGGAGAAAGGGAACAGGCGGCCACGCCTCCTCGCTAACACGGGAATACGTCTTTTCGTGGATTCTCAATTTCGCGCGCTATACCCTAGACCCTTAAACATGATAATTATGCAATTCAGGTACTGACGGGATAAATATCAAATAAAACGCTTTTTTCACTCAGGATGTTTTTTTTATAATTTGAAAATGGAATTTCTTTAAAATAGTTATATCTGCCATGAATGTGAACCACACTCGAAACTCATCATGTCATTTGCACCTAGATGTTCTCTAGAACATTAAAGTAATATTGAGACAATTATATAGTTACCGTAAAAATCAAAATAAAAAGTATTTTTAGCGGAACAATGCACGAAATGCAAAAATGCAAAAGGAAAATGTCAATGAGTAACTTTATAGTTAATATTTACTAGAAAGCCAGTGTCCAACTATAGTGGAACCATATTTATTGCTGTACACCTTTTTACAGCTGTAGTTTATAAAACGTTAAGTGAAAATTCAAAACGGTCAAGCTGATTTTCCAACCCGTTACTTGTCATTTAAAACTGTCAGGTGTAATTTATACCTGTCAAGATTGAATTTACAATTAACGAGTTGGAAAATCATCTTGACCGTTGTGAATTATCACTTGCTGCTTTAGAAACTACAGCTCTACCTCTGTTTTGAACTCGCTATAAAAATATCTATCATCTATCCCTCAGATAACAAAAAAGTAGCAGACATCCCGCGAAGAGTCTAGCATCGGCAACGTCGCGTGCACAGCCCATTACAGTTACCGCTATACCGACTTTACGGCGCTCGTAACTCAAGCGGCCTGCAGTTTGACGACTCGATTTGCCGGTCGCTACTTTACGACCTGGACGGTAGATGGCGGCCGCGCCGACTCGGTCGTTTAATTCGGTTATAATTGTCAGGATGGCGCTACGGACACCGTTTCAGCGAATTTATTTTATGGAAGGCCATGCGTCGAACGAATACGGAACAGGGAAAGAAGAAATAGGTTTGAATTTGTAATGGTTGCCTTTGCTGGATTGGTGAGAGAGATGTTTTGGACAAAATATTTTTGTGAAAATTGAAGTATGTAGCATTTCAGTGTAAACGGACAGGATCAAAAGACGTTCGGTTTTGGATTGTTGGAGGTGTTTTACAAAATTTTGTTATGAAAATGGTAGTATTTATAACAATTATTATATTACATATATTATTTATTGTAAACTTATGCTGTGATAGATAGGGGTCAGAGTTGTTTTCTCTTGGCTTCAGAGGATCCGTACTCAACTTAAAATAATTCAAAAAATTATGAATTATAACACTATTGTTAAAGAAGTCGCAACTTATGAGAAATTTGGCGTTTCTTCACTCAAATAAAAAAGTAGAACGGTACGACCTTTTGGCAATATAGACTAAATATAGTAGGTATACCAATAGCTAGGTTTATTCAATCAAGTAGCATAAAGTAGGTAGGTAAATGATATTCAAGTAGGCAGCACCTAATTACATATGATGCTAAGATTTGTGTAGAATGAATAAACACTTTAGGTCTTTTACGATTTTAGGGCTTTATTAAGTGTAATCATAGAATCAATATGTTAATATTATTGTATAAATATTTTCTGATTTAACTGGCCCAAAAAAACTATAAAACTTCCAACAGTTGAATATTATATCAGATAGCAGAACTACTTATAATGTGTATCATGAAGTGGTTCAAGTGTCCAACACATATAAAATTTTAAGTTGGTATTCTCGAGGCCAGGGCTCTTCGCGAATTTGTTTTTGTAATGTGTAGTGATTACGAGAAATAAAGAAATGTTTAAAAGAAACATTTGCGAATAATTCTTATCAATGCAATTTGTGGAAGTTTTAACTTAAATTGAATGTATTTTGGTTTTTTCGTATTCAAGTTGATCTGAATCATTGTGGATGACGTCTTTTTTTTTCTAAAGTACTTACTTAGATAAGATCATCATCATCATAGTCACAATGTCTTAACAGACATATTGTGAACTCGTAAAATGCATTAAGTCGGAGCTAGAGTATTGCCGACACGAATATTATCAATAGTTTTGAGAACTGTAGCTCGCCATCTTTCGCGATTTACTGTCAGTTCAGTGGCGCTCTTGATACTCATATCCAGCAACTGTTTCGTCGTATCCACCCAGCGTGTAGGGGAACGGCCACGGCGCCGCCCACTCGAAGCATGACCCTGAACTACAAGTTTCTCCATATTATCGCTTCTGTGTATATGTCCGAAGAATGTAAGCATTCTCGTCGACACAATGGAGGATAGTCTCTTTGGATTACCGAGCTCATCCAGTACGGAAACGTTAGTTCGATGGGCGGTATAAGGAACTCTCAGTATTCTCCTCCATGTCCACATTTCAAAAGCATCTATGCAAGCTCGATCTGCCTTTTAAACAGTCCAAGTTTCCGAGGCATACAAAAATATGGAGAACACAAGAGACTGAACCAGCGACATTTTGGTAGTTTTACCATTACCATTGAATTTATAAGTTAATCAATGGTTTTAGTGATGTTGTGGTCACGCCATATTTTAGTAAGCTTTGTCATGGCCACACGTGCCTGCTGAATGCACCGTCCATAAGATAACGAGTATAACCACTTAGCAGTTTTAAAGGTTTTTTAGAGGTATCCTGTGGTCCTTTATTTACCATTAGTTCGTTAAAAAAATTATTATTAAAATATACCAATAATGCAATAAATGTGACCAAATACAAAAATCTTGGAATTCTGTGAAATCGTTGCCAGTCTACACGTTGAAATCACTTTAATAAACGAAACGTAGTAGTGAAGAAAAATTGTGGTTTCAATCATTGACCGAAACCCATGAAAAATCTCTATTCTTGTTCTTATTTCTACATCTGGATTCAAGATTCAAGTCCTCTGTAATCCAGCTACCCAAATATCTAAATTTCTGAACCCTTGATATAGATGTCCCGTGAACTTTTACATCTATTCGCTGATTTGAATTTTGCTATTACCATGTTCTTTGATTTTTGTTTATTTATTTGTAGTCCCACCTGATCACCCAGGGCCTATTCTAATGGGCAGCTGAGCTGAGCACAAAAGTGTAGTTGAATATTGAAAATTGGTTTTTTAAGTTTTTCACCTACAAGATATGGTCAAATTCATAATGGAGGTGTCTATTCTATTGTATTTGAATTTAATCCAAGAACTGGTGCGCTTGAATCAATTGTTAATCATGATTTGTGATCATGTGTCATCAGCTTTTTGATACTCGGTAAGTAAAAGAAGTGCAATGGGTGGTTGAAAAAAATCCTTAGAGTAAGCCCTGTGATTACCTATACTGATGCTATTCAGCCGATTAGTTTTTGAAACCCCTCAAAACTATTCTCGAGGTACTTTAAGTTATTTACTTATAGTTATTACACCGTCTTCATCAGTCATAGTTAATGAAAGTGCAGTGCTTACACACATTTTTTAATGTAAATTTAAGCCTTTTGGCTAAAAGTAGAAGGCTGAAAACGTCTATTTATAATTTCTTCAGCAAAATACCATACGTAATGCCTCTAAGAACTTAATCCGAAGCAAGACAGTAGACACGCCTATATTTCTTTCTGGCAAGACATCCCATAACAGATGCAAACTTAAGGCAGACACACACACGCCTTGAGGCCACCTTTTCCTTCGAGTTAAAAATAACATATCCAACCAGTGTTGCCATATGTCACTTCCTCTTCCATTTAGAGTGCTACATGAAGACACAGAGTTCAACATAAAATATTAATTGTAGATTTTATCACATTGATTGTGTCCCGGAAACACTTTCACTCAACTCTGAGCCATATTAGAGATAAATTCACATAGATACAAAATGTATATGTTTGTTTCCATTGATAAAACAATTTATAGCTGGCCTTTTATAGACCACAGATTAAGGTATTAAGGGCCGGTATTACAAACTGTAATTAACTATTAATTAATCTCGAATCATGAAATTACGAATTACGTCTTAATTACCGATTGAACTCCAGAAGTGTTTTTCATAGCACATATAAATTGATAATTTGCTAATTTTTGATTACGTAATGTTGGCTACACTGGGGATCACCATTCTATTAAATTGTGTGTTTTAAGTTATATATTTGTCTAATTTTGTTGTTCGGTGATATTTTGGCCTTTGTAATGGTGATATATGTCACAATTAGTCATCATAACCATAGATAACCTCATCATAACGTCAGTTTTGGAAATACTATTGCGCTAATTTCACTTGAAATCTCGTTTAGTTTTACGGCTAAATTTTGATGAAAACATAACTTGGTCATGGACTCTATCAATAGGTAAGCATGATATTCTGAATCATATATTCTTGTCTTTCAATAATTCCTCAGAGAACATAGCTGTGTAAATTTTAAATACAATTACAGAAGCCCTTGTAAAATTAGTGAATAAATATAAATGCACTATTGGACTATTGAATGTAAAAATAGCAGAACCACTACATGGAAGGAAAAAGACGTGTGTTGGAGAAAAATTGAGCAAGAGTTTAATGTGAATAAAAATGAATTTACATATTGGAGAAGTTATAAAAATCAAATATAACAATTTGAAACGAAAAACCAAGCTTAAGTTTGTTCTTCATCACTTGAATGGGCATTTATGTCATAATCCATATTGAAATCGAAAGATAACAGCGATTATAGGTTATCAGAATATCGTAACTTCTGACATGTGTAACTGTCAAATCTATTTTAATCAATAATTATTCCTGGTAATCATAACTAAAACCTTTAATTAGCTTAATTTGTAATTAATCCCCAGTTGCGAGCAAATTATGAATTAACTGCCAATTGAAAAACGCATATTTTGCGCTAATTTCAAGATTCACTTTAATTTATACTTAATTACACTTTGAAAAACCGGGCCTAAGTGTTAAGCCAAAATTAACATGACCAAAATTAGGACTTTCCAATTCCACATTCTTCTGAAAGGTTTCTGTACATTTTCTCATTTGAAATCAGTTTCCTAGAAGCTCAAAGGAAATTATCTTGAAATGTCCTTAGATGGTAAAAATAATTTACAAATATAGCCGAATTTAGCATTTTTAATGCTGACAGGAATTTTTGAACCTCTTAAAATGAATAGAAAACAAATTGGTGGTTTAATAGTTATCAAAAACGACTTTTAATGTAGAGGTTCAAATAGGTATGCTATTTTTGAAAATTTACTAATCTACATACATCCTTTTGCGTTAGATATGAAGTTTATAGATCTGAACATCTGCAAAGTTGTCTTATTATCATCACTATGAAAGTCAGAGACATCCACCACCATCTTTATATGTTTACGCCACTCCAAATTGAAGAAGCTAAGCCTCTAAGCCCAGAACTTCCAAACAATCATCCGGAATAAGCTGTTTACCGTCTCCAGATTGAATTTCGCGTCTCGTGACGTCGTTGGGACGGCACAGTTCCGATTCGAACCCTTCAGGGACATCGACGGGACCCTGAGCGGCCATTTTCTTCCTCCTTTATCGGCTGTTTCATTCCCGGCAAATCTGTTACAAGTATCCCCGGATGCTCACTGCTGAAATTACTTCGAGCGTTTTTGGCGTCCTGTGTCTGTTCCAATAGTTCAAAAAATTTGACAATTATACGTGATTTCCATGTAGTAGGTCTTACCGAAAATGTGATAAATAATAAAAGAACAGCATCTGTGGGAATGGCATACGTAACGAATGAGAGAGAAGCTCAGGATAAGTTTTAGAAATAAGATTAGCTAAACGTGGTTTCATGCAAGACACATTTTCAGTAAAAGTTCAGTTTTGAATATTTTAAGCAACTTATACATCAAAAATGTGTCAATCTTATGCCCGATTTTATCAACATGCGTATTTAACAAAGACTTTGGCAAAGCTTTTCTAATGGATGTTATTTAAAAGCTTTCTATTGGGTATTCAGGGCTATGTTAATAAGTATATAATAAGTATCATCCAATAGTATTTTATTAATACTGAAAACAACACGTCAAAGCTGGATGACACTTTTGTCAAAGATATTTTAGAAATTCATGGATCAAAATCATAGCACTATATCAGAACAAAGCATGCCACATTTTCTATGTTTACATTATAATTATTGTATAATTACTAATTGCAAACTGCGATAATTTTTGATAAAAGTAGTAGGTAGGTACCTATATCGATCACAGCAACTACCTACCGTATTTAATAATTACAAATCCCACGTCCGTCAGTCATGGATTATCTGAAAATACATAATTTTATGAAGAATCAATCTTTCATTTACTGGATGCATGTTTGTTATAGACCTTTTTATAGAAATATTCACAGGTGCAGCGTACACATTGTACATAAAATAGCACAAAGTAAAATAGGGTTACACTTAACTATAAAATGGCAAGCTTTGCCATTCTGGGGTTCTGGATAGGCAACCAGTAATGCACATACGTTTTGGAAATAGCTGTAACTTTTGAAATATAACAAAATGCTATTTTTACCTCTTTTATTGTGATCGCGAAAATTTTCGATTTTGAGATAATACGTTTTTTGGACGTTTTATGATGTGTACATAACGAAAATCCACGTCACTCATTTCCGTCGGTCTGTCTGTCTGTCGGTCTGTCTGTCGGTCTGTCTGTCTGTCTGTCTGTCTGTCTGTCTGTCTGTCGCGTTTTTCTAACCTCGTAATCTCAGTAACCGCTGCATGGATTCTGATGAAATTTGGGCAGCGGTATGCTGTGGGGTCGTAGTAGGTAATGTTCCTATAATTTTGAAAATCGGTGCATAGGCGGCGGAGTAATTAGCAAAAAACAAAAAAAATTAAATATTGCTGAAACTTCGTTTTTAGGCGTTTTAGGGGTCGCTGATCATTTTCTACTTTTTTTTGGGTGGGGGTGAAATTGGGGTGGTTGGGGGGTGGGGGGTTGTAAAATTGAAAAATTTGTTGCTTTCATAATAGACTGTCCACTGACCTGTGAAGGAAGACCTGGCGACATAAATAACTTTTTTAGGTCTATCCGAACATTGCCTTATGCCTATTACAGAAACTAAAGGACAGAATTTTTTCCGCTGTATACAGGCTGTCCATTTAGTGTGTAATTCTTCGATATCTCGCAAGGTATAGCTGATAGAAGAAAATCTCAAATACAAAAGTTATTTGGTTACTTGAGACGCATATTCCAAAAATATTTTGAAATATACAGGGTGTTGCGGTAAAATAGGATAGAGATCAACTTGATTTTTTTATATGGAACTATAACTTTCTCTCAAGTTGTTCTAGTGTCCATCATTGATCTCTATTCAAGCCTAAAGTATTTTTGGAATCGGTTGCGACGTTGCCAAGTTATAATTTATTTTCTATTAATTTCCGCATTTGCAAGGTCGCAAGTAATACGTCCAAATTGATATATTCCTTTAACTTTTCTCAATAATATTATACAGCGAGTTACTTGAATATTAAGCGGATATTATTCTGGATGCTGCCAGCAATTTGTATCTACAGGGTGTTTTGGCAGAATTTTAAATTCCGGCAACTTAAAGGTCGTTTTACTTTGTTTTTTTAAATGTAACACCCTGTATTTTTTATTTTAAATCGAAATATCTCGCCTTGTGATATTTTTTTCGCGTTTTCGACGTTGCCAAGTTATAAATTATTTTCCCAAATTTTTAAACAAGTATCCCCGATTTTAATTTATTTTAAATAGAATCCTCTACTAATTTTTATTGCAATGAATTGCGCATGTCGAATTTAGTAAGATCTCACAATTTCAAAATTTTGTTTCTATTAATTAATGAGATACGGCAACACCGCTTTTTCAGTAAACGGTACCGGAACGCTTAAATATTTCCAAAACTGCCACAGCTGAAGAGGTGAAATTCAATACAAACGTTTGTATTATTGATAATAGGCTGTTCATTGACCTGTGCAGGAAAAACCTAGCGGCATATGACAATAATTTGGGGGGGGAGGTACTGGCGATGATTTTGTTGCAAGGGGATCTCGGACTAAATCTTTATGCTATGGGAAAATAATAAACTGGTATCACCGTAATGTGTGGGAAGTACTGAGTCAATCAACTTGACTCCATTTTTTACTATAAAACAAAGATAGGTATATTGCAGGTATTCATAATTATTATTGATAGTAAATTATTGTTTTATCTAAATAACACAATGAGTGAATTTATTGTCATCATATCATTTGATACAACAAGAAACTAGTGATCAAATGTACGGCTTCTCCGGAATCTGATTGGTTGAGATTAACAATTGTTAAATGTTTTGTTAAACAAGAAAATGCAATTTTTCACCTATTTAGGATGGAAAATCAGACTTGAAAAAGTACTAGATGGTTCACAATGGTCGATTGTATATAAATTATGTCATTTTGACCTTTTTTGAGGTAAACTTCAAAAGAAATCAATAATTTTCAGAGTACTTTGACAGACGCATGTTCTTGAAAGGGCTGCTCTGATTGGTCAAAGTCTTTGTTAAAATCTGCAAGTTGATAAAATCGGGCCTAAACCTATCATAAAACTCCCAAGTGTCAATTTTGAGCCACAGGTGACACATAAAATCATATCAGAAGGACTGAAATCACAAATAGGGCGACCTCTAGGATTCTAGAGCTTGTAATATATTTAGGAGCTTAATTGTTATTTATATTATTGACGTATGTATTTCTATAGTCAATCTCTATTGCTCTAAGCTTTATATACCACACGAAGAAGGCTGTAGCCAAAAACAGACACATAAAAACTAGTGATTCATAGTATATGTACGATCTCCTCATCATAAAACCTAGCTTTGGACTCGAGAATTATAATAAAAGAGACACCCACGTTGCACCATTTCAATATGTTAATCTCGTTTCAACAATTAGAAGCCTCCAAACTCATACATTATGTTTTATCTACTTATTCGTCATGATTTATTGTAATCCGTTTTCCTTAACATTCAGCCAAGGATCTATTTCAACACCTGGTGGTCTACTACAACGCGGTGATGACTAAGGACGTCTAGCAATAAACAATTAACTGATTTAGCGATAAGAACTACAATACGACTGCTGCATGGGAAATTAATTGATTTTTGAGTATCTAAAAACGATTCTGATGATAGTTGTAGACAGAGTTTTATGTTCTGTGCCCTCCTACTGAAGAAACTAGAATGTTAGATCGATATTAGTTTAAGATAATTTCTAAATGCTCTCTGTGATAGTGTCAGTAGTCCTTCCATTCACAAACAAAAAGAAATTCTCAGTTCAATAACAATAACAATCTTGTCGAAATATATTTAGTAGAATATGTTCTCTCTTAGGAAGTTTAATTGATGTGAAAAATATAGGTACTTTCTTTGAACCAATGAAACCATATTTTCTATTTCAATGTACATACTGAAGAAACACACTGCACAACAATCTGATTTTTTTCACAACTAAGATTTCAATATCCGTATAGGTACCTACCAAATATGTAAATAAACTTATATTTTAAGAGTGATATACATAAATTTTGGCTCAAAAATACAGGTTCATATTTTATATATTATGAGGAGAGTCTGTTTCCAATGAAAAATATCTAAGCCTTCTAGTTGTTGTTTCGATATTAATTTTTTTTAGAAGGAACCAATAGTAGCTATGGTAATAGTCCACCAAAGTCACCAGATGCTTTACAAATGATTTCAGGTTCTTCAAAAAATAACAAAACTTTTTTACACCAAGATTGTAATATGCTTCAGTCAACATTATAGTATTCTCATAGGCAAGATATAATTTTTTGTTTGGTTTCAAGAACGTTTGGTCTTCTTACCACCAAGCAAAAATATTAGCTCAACTTAAAACCTTATGAAATAATAAAAAATATAATGAATTTGTGGTTCTTGGGTTATTAGGCCGGCGTCGTTTAGCGTTAAAGCTTGACGTTTCGCCACCACGAGTGGATGGCATCTTCGCCGAAGTGAAATAGCTTCTGAAGATGCCATCCACTCCTGGTGGCGAAACGTCAAGCTTTAACGCTAAACGACGCCGGCCTAAAAACCCAAGAACTACAAATTCATTGGACGATGGCCGCGAAAGCCTTACACAGAATGAAAAATATAGTACTACTACTTGGCACATCTATGACAGGAAGATGTGGTAGATTTGAATGAATGATATTTTATTTGTATGTGTTGAAATATACTTTTTATTAATGCTTCAGTTACCTCTGCTCTCTCTACACCTTCACGCTTTTGCATTACGTCTGAAACTTTTTATTATAATAGTTTTATTACATGTAACCACAGATTTTGGTAAATCGCAGACATCGCTGACTAATAGCCAACCGCTTTTCAACTGTTAAGCGAAAATCATAAATTGATTGTCTAGTTGGATTTATCCAAAGCACACTTATAAAACATTACCCAAATGAAAACGTGCTTTATCTCTGAACTGCCGGTGTAACGACTGAAATTTATTATAATAACAGTATGCTAACGTATGTATACTTAATTACTGTTTGCCTTCAAGTTTAAGGTGTGAAATTCTACCTCAAGCACAGCTGACTACGAATTGAAATTGCTTAATTATATTCTTTTGGTGGGTTTGGTTTGTTCGCCGTCTTTAATTGGACGGTATTTTAAATATTTATTCTACTGTCTACTGCATACCTATGCCATGAGAACCATAGCACTGTGCTGCTGTTTCATGCAATACCTTGGTTTTTGGAATGAGGTTATTTTTTTAATTTTCAGGCCTTTCCATTATTATTGGTACTTACAATTCCTGAAAAAAATGTATAAGTACAAGCGGGTAATGTAAGTGCTTCTGTAATAAATGCTGTAACAAATTGCCTGTTCGTGGTCATTTTTGCACCTTCTTTAAGGCCAGAAGGTATGAAGTGCAACAGTGCAACATTAGATTCAAATATTTTTTAATGCATTTTATAACACGCGAAAGCTGAGAATTTAGGATAACTACAAAAAATGGATTGATGGAAGCACATTAAGTATCACAGTTTTATTCATCTTAGTAAGTTAGGAGATATAAAATATCGAGCTTGAGAAAGCTGCCAACAAACACCTAAATAAAGAGTCGCAGCAAAAAAGTGTAAAGTGGAACACGTCTAAAACATCGTGCTCTAAAAACTATGTTAAAATTCTTATTTTGTTTCCTTCATAGATTGATAAGAGGTTCATCGACACAGCAACTTTCGTATTAAAAATAACTGTATTAGAAATTAGATTTATCAATCAAATAACATGCATATATTATTTATTCGTGTGTAATTATCGAAAAAAAGAATAATGTTCTCAAACCTTATGGTTGCCTGAAGCTTTAACGTGGTACTAGACTGACAAGCTAAAAATATTTATGTGTGTGTATGTATGAAATATGGCGGCTATAAATAAACCTAATAAATTTATCGTTTTGAATTGAGAAATTAAACTTTATGTTTGATTACCATACAACGCATTCCTAGCTTTGAACTGCGTGAAATATATGCATTTGTTTTTTCTTTTGAGTGTAAATGATTGGAAACCGTTATAGTACGTAGATGTATATTTAATATATTGTATATTTCTGCCTGCCCGTAGAAAAAAAATATTAAATTATCACATCATCTTCAATAATATGGATAGTATTTTAACTAACCGTTTCCGTGGTTACCTAGTGTAAAACGTCTACAAAAATTCCTAGATAATAAAATGCTTATATTGACATGTTTTCAGTGCACACAATATTTAGCTGAATAACTCAGGGCTGAGTGGCAAATAATTTTTAATTTACTAAAACAATCCAGCGATTTGGAGATCTTGAATCTATATCTTTGATAGATTTGTTTGAAATCAGTCAGTTAGAATGCTTAGCACACATTTGTTTGAAAAAACTGTGAAAAAACACGCTTGACAACTGCTTTTATTCTATAAGTAAGTGAATACTTTGGTACAGACTTTTTGAAAACCAGATGAAGTTGACAGATTGTCAATTTTACTGAATGTTTTTAAATGTATTCATTTTAACTACTTATTTAATTTATACGTCTTAGTATGTATACTATGTTTTGACATGTCTATCTTGTACATTGTACTTGTTTATAGACGAAATATATATCTATCTATCTGTCAAAGGTTGAGGATTTGACTCCAAAAGGTTTATTGATTACACCCTGGGGTCAAGAATAATGAGAAATTCGTATATGGTATAGTTTTAAATAGCACTTTTAACAACTATAATACTCAAGACCTTTTTACCTTTTCAATGTACTCTGACTTCTAAAAACGCAAACAAATTTAACCATCTTCATTTGTCCCAACTACACAGAATAATATTTTGTATAATCATCCGATGAATCATTGTCGTATATTTTTTTCTATGAGTCTGTCATTGTTTCAATGATTTCTGATCATAGACTAATGCTGCAATATATTGAAACAGCTATAGCTAACGCTGGACGAAAAGGATGAAGAACATAATAACTGATAAAGCTTTAAATTAATCCTTGGCGATTGATAAACAATGTTCAAAAAATATAAAAAAATGCATTAGTTGTAATTGATCCATGAAAACCATACATAAAAAATAATCAACGGTAGCAGTTGTACTAATGAACATTAAGGCATTGTTCTTACAACCTTAGGCATCAGTTTTCTGAAAACGTGCTAAGGCTGATCATGGCAAGCCATAGGTCAATCATCGTTGATATTAATATTACGAATAGTTGTTATCGTTCGTAATATTAATGACTGACAATCATTGATCCATGGTATACATTTATCGATATAATGATCAGCAGGAAGCTGATGTATTTCGGCTAATTGTGTTTATAACTGGCAAACAGTGATGTATGTATGGCCGTCATTGGTTCAATGTACAACCATTGTAGTTTGATGAACGATGATGTAACGACTCGTTGATTTGATATACTTTTTTGCTCAGCCTCCCACAAAGTCTGACAGCATATGGCGCTGTAGAAGCGCTGAGAGAGGATAAGTGTCGGTGAGCGTTATATTTGAAACGCTGCAGGTTGTAGCCCTCGGGAAATAAATTTCCCGGCAGCTTATTCCACAGCGTCGAAGTTCTCCAAAAGAAGAAATGCTGGAGGAGACTGTTTCGGGGAGTAGCAGGGACCTCGACCTGGTAAGGATGAGCTCCCAGAGCCTCTCTAGTGTTCCTCGTTCGGACGGCCTTCGGTGTTATCATCTGGGACAGCTCACTCGAACAGCTTCCGTGATAGGATCTGTAAAACAGGGACGGCTCAGCCACTCTTCTTCGATGCTCCAGCCTCTGGAGGTCCTTTGTGAGGTTAGGCGTATCGATTAGTCTAATTGCTCTCTTCTGGATAGTGTCCAGAGGCTTTAGAGAGTGCTTCGGAGCGCATCCCCAAATATGGGAGCAATACTCCAGCGATGGCCGGATCTGTGCCTTGTTGTTGTAGAGCAGTAGTAACTGCTCTGGCGTAGACAACTTTCTCAGCAATACTGACGACGTGGTCGTGCCAGGACATGCTATTGTTGATGTTGATCCCCAGAAGCTTGTCGGAAGGTGACTCGACTATGAGGTGACCCTCCATTTCCACAGTTAGTAAGCCAACGTGAGACTTCTTTATAGTGTTATTGCTTGAGTTTTCTGTACGTTGAACTGTACTTTATTTACCAATCCCCACTCGATAATTGTTTTTTCACCTACGTTGATCTGTGAGCCGTGCGGTATGCTGCTGTCGCCGATGTACTCTCTCCTGGGATGATAGTGGCTGGTACTAGTGGTACTTTTTTATTGGTTTTACGTAAATTTTTTGATCTCCAAGAAAAATATATTTACCAGTATGGTTGCTAACCATCATTTCAACGAAAAATCGCACATCACGTTGAAACCCTCAGCCTGGCTCTTAAATACGAACATGCTTAGCAACTTCTATTGTCCAAACTAGGACAATGCAGATGCAAATGCAGATGTCTCCATAAAAAATGCGACGTCAAAGGATCCGGGCAACAAAAAAGGCAACCTCCTTAAAGAACTCGAACTGTTCCAATCCACGAAACAATACGAACCGTTCGAAAAGCCATAAAACGAACGGCTGCTCTGTCTTTTGAGCGTGTGACAGATGTAGAGCGGGAAATGAATGAAGTAGTAAAACGGTGAGTGGCGATAAACTGACGGTCGGTAGCTACCGTCAAGCAATCGCCTCTACAAGTTGGTATTTTAAGTGATTTTTACGACTTGTAAGCCGTGAGAGTGAGTCGTAAAAGTCGTAATATGCCCCCGATCATCGTTGCATGTTTACGACTTCTGGTAGCCGTGTTGCCAGATCTATCGTTTTTATGCTCCAAAGCGTCATAGATCATAATGAACTTAAAGGCTGATGCACACTGCGTAATATGGCCATTTGTAAAGTGATCATTTTTTTTCTGACGCCAATGCGGGACACTGCTTGTGTGACGTCACAGCTAAAAATAGAAACACCGCCACCGACGCGTTATTGTGACGTCACATGTCAAAATTTATATGTCACTTTGGGTATATGATGTCAAAATGATGCGTCGGCGGTAGTGTTTCCATCTTCCGCTGTGTCACCCGTGGAGTGGGAATGAAATTATTTCATAAATTAAAAAAAATAAATACAAAAAATAAATATATAAAATCCGGGACACTTTCCGGGACAGTGTAAATGCGGGATGGCTCGTCTGAAAACGGGACAACCCCGCAAAATCCCGGACGACCTTTAGTCACTTGCCGTTACTCACTGTAATTATTATTATTTATTTGTATTATTCATTACAAATAATTGCCACCTCGAAGGCTAGGCCTTGTGTGAGGTATTGGCTTTGATAACTTGAAAATGTACATTTGAAATGTTTCTAACCTAACTGTGCTGATGCTTCCACGCTGCCTCCCCTTGTACTGCTATTCGTACGCCTTTCAATGCGTTCACCTTCAGTGGATCCATCCTGAGCAGCAGCATGCATTCTTCATCAATTTTATCGATGATCTAATAGTTTGAAACTTGAAATTTGGATATGATGTAATATACTTGTTGTTTAGCGGAGCCCTTAGTAAAACACTTCATGCTTAAAACTTGGTGTATGTTGATCTCACCTTGTTACAAACTACAGATGTATCTTGTATCTGACCCACATCCTATTGACATACTTAGCACACTTAGACACTCACTCTGTTTGTAAACAGTCTTACCTAAGCATATACATAATTATTTTCCAATATCTCACGCACCGGACTGGTAATCTCCTTACGAATTGGAGCAATACAATATACTGGGTGTTACCGGTGCCCTTCGCTTTACTAGTCCACATCACAACTCCTAATCTACTGTAACTATACTTACATATATTAAAATTAGAACAAATACATATCAATAATTATGAGGAAATATTATCTAACGTGATGCCTCTCCACAACTGGAGTGTTGCTCCCATGTGTGGGGATACGCTCCGAAGCACTCCCTAAAGCTTCTGGGCACTATCTAGAAGAGAGCAATTAGACTAATTGATACGCCTATCCTCACAAAGGACATTAACAGCCTAGAGCATCGAAGAAGGGTAGATGACCTGACCCTGTTTTAAAGATTCTATCACGGAAGCTGTTCGAGTGAGCTCTCCCAGATAATAACACCAAAGGCCGTCCGAACGAGGAACACCAGAGAGGCTCTGTGAGCTGATCCTTACCACTTTGAGGTTGCTACTCCCTGAACCAGTCTCCTCAAGCATTCCTTCTTTTGGAGAACTTCGACGCTCGGAAAATTTGTTTCCCGATGGCTACAACCCGCAGCGTTTCAAATCTAACGTGCGCAGATACTTATTCTCTCGCAGCGCTTCCACAGCGCCATAGAAATTTAGCTTTTGTGGGAGGCTGACCATAAAAAGACAGACTACCTGTATTTTGACTAATTATTTTGAAATTTGTCTACTGGAAAAATGGGACTATGAAGAGGAGAAATTATTTTAGAGTGTCATCGAAGTTTTTTTTTTAATTTCTGAATAGATAGTTAATAAAATAATTGATAAATGTAATAACACAATAAGTCAACGTCACATTATTCAATTTACTTCAATAGTTGTTTTTATTATGTGCAACAAATATCAACAACATATCACAACCATACATTTTAAAACGATTTTTATTTTAAGACTGTCAGCCTAAAGAAAATTATATAAATGTCAAAAGATGTTAGCGTGAGATTTATACATCATTTAGTCACCAACTACGATAAATAATCCGATTCTGCTATAAAATAAAATACGTCATAATATCACAAACAAACTACAATCATCAAATATTTGTCAGAAACTATCCAGAGATATGTAAGGATTAGAATGTCTTAACATCAAAGGCTTCCCTGTGAGCTATAGTCATTTGTTTCATCTCATATTAAAATAAAATATCTATAGAAACAGTGGCGAACAGGAAAAATGTGGCACGGAAATAAAACAAAACGTTTATTTTAACTGCAGAAATCTTAGGCGTCAATCTTTTCTAAAATAATGTCTTTGTCAAGTCAGTAAAATATGCCGAAACCAGCAAATGTCAAAACTTTTTTTAAGCATCGTGATAATCCTTCATCACTCTTTGGCTCATCTTCTATTTAGAAAGCTTGCCCCAGACAGCGCGGAAAAGTTCTTGAGTGTCTGTAAAAGAAAAATAAAAAAATCATTATAAAATCAGTTATGCAATAATAATAATAATCTATAAATATCTAAATACACAGATCTTGCAATAGAAATAAAACTGCTCTGGAAACAGTTATTATTGTCCCTCTCATAATGTCGGTCTCAGGCCTTACACCAAATACATTTACACCACACCTGCAACAGCTGGGCCGGGACCATCGATAGCTACCGGGCCTGCTGGTGTATCCCCACCACGACGTCTACGTCACACGAGGCGCCGCGCCGGGCGGCCGGCCGATCATCCAGTCGCGTTTATAATCGTCGCATACGCGCATGGATTTTCTATTTCTTTAGTCAAAAATGCCGTCTAGTTGCTGTGTGCCATTCTGCAGTAGTAATTATAAAGATACAGAGCGCATATCTGTGTTCAAATTTCCAAAAGATGTAACGAAACGTAATCAGTGGTTACGGGCTATACATCGAGATAACTTCACGATAAAGGATTCGTCTGTAATATGCATCAAACACTTCGAAGATAGATTTATAATTCCTATTGATACTGCTAGGCCCGATGGTACGACTTTAACAGTTCCTCGATCAAAGATCAAATTGTCGGACGATGCTATTCCGACAAAATTTCAAAATCAGCAATATTTTAACGTACGTCTGCCTCCGAAAAGAAAAGATCCCGCAGAACGAACACAAGAAATTGATCAACGAAAAGATGCCAAGATCCAAAAACGAAGTGAAGAAGATGTCATAACGGATTTCGAATATTTAAAATGCAATTTTAAACAGAACATAAATGGAATAGAAAATTTTTTAATAATAGAAGGTAAAAATAAGATTGTTGTTTATAAGATAGATATTACTGAAATGCCAAAAGTTATCTCATCTGTGACAATTGAAAAAGATCTGTCTGCGATAGAATATAGTAAGATTTCGTGATAAATAATATTCTAAAAATTAAAGAAATATTAGGTAAAGGTAATTTGTGTATTAGCCGGGTAAAATGCAATTCTTTAGTAAGTAATATGTGTACAAATGTTTGTGAAATCGGTGCTATTGGTAAAGCTAAAGCACTTGTTAACCTGGCATGTACACAAATAGAAAAAGCGCATTTAATTGTCTCTGGATTTGACGAAAATTTGGATACCATATTGGAAAAATTATCTTTCCTCAAAGATCAGCTAAATTTAACTTTTTCAAAACAACGAAGGTATACTACTGACACATTAATATGGTCCTGTTCGATTTACTTTTCGTTTCTAGGAGCTTATAGAAAAATACGTGACGGCGAGTCATACATAATTATGCACTGTGTACATAATTTTGTGGATATTAGATAATTTCATATAATTTGTGTGCAAATAGGGCCAACTTTTGACCTTCTCAAGTCCGAATGACTCTAGTTAAATAAATATCAACTAGCACCTCTTATCACAAATTCAATTTCCTGTAAATTCATTCCTATACATTACTCTTGTATTTTTTACCGTTTTCTCAGTATATCAAGAAAATGCTCGTAGCGTTGGAGTTTCTCTATTAATCCCTGTAGATACGTGCAGTCCGTTGCGGCGCTACGTGTGACGTCACACGCAGCACCATAAGGCCCGGTAGCTATCGATGGTCCCGGCTGGGCCTGGACGAAAAGTTACACAAAACCTTCCAAAAGTCTGTAATCCTCAAGACCTGTAGCATTGTACGGTCCTTCCTGAATTCCGAACAAAAATAGGTCAGGTGTTGACTTGGCACAGCCCGTCAATACTTGTTACTACCGCAACTATGCGAGAAAAAATAGAAAAATAGATAATAATAATAAAAAAATTATCAAACAACAGAGGCTAATTCTACATCATACACATGAAACATAAGATACAAATTGTTCTAACGTATGTTATTTTTGGCAGCTGTTTTCTGCGATTGATCACATATTTTCTAGTAGTCACTTGACCCCTATTATCTGTCGGCATCCTACGCCAATGATCCTATAACCACTCATTCATTCGTCTGTTTTATAGGAATTTAAAGGAGATCGTAAAATGGTTTTACTACCGTGATGCGGTGATTATCACTTACTAAACCATAATAAAACGTGCTAATAGCCAATTGAGACAATTTATGAAATAAACAAATAATAAAATTAATTTGATGGTGTTATATGTCAATCTGAGATGGGTTAATAACATTTTAACGTGCGGAATAGCGGCTTGAATCTTTTGATATTGTAAAATAGGTTAACAAGTGTGCCAATGTTATTTATAGCATTGTTTCGTTATATTTCAGTTTTATTATTCATAATAAATAATAAAATGGGGATTATCATAATGAATTGTGAAGAGTAAAAAGGTATAATGGTGACGCCTAACCAGATGCTATCTGACACGAATGTATTTATGTAATAAATGTAATAAAGACAACAGTTAATAAATAATAAGGCTTCTAGAAACAGTTCTTCAATTAAGTTATGGTGACGAGATCATAGGAACTTATTTTCTTGAGTCATGAATTATCAGTAGCTAAAACGTTATGCATATAAATATAAATGGTCTTCTTATCACCCTAGTTTCTTTTGAATAGGGTTCCATAATCTGCAAATGATAAAAAACGTTTTTATTGGAAGAAGTACATGGGATAAAACCCCAAAACGAATTCGGGTAGGGCATTCATAACATTCTTCACAGTAACGATTTTCTTTCTGTAGATATAAGGGTGGGCGAAAGGGGGAATGTTTTATTGATCAGCCCCTCTTTCTCTCTTTCTGCCAGTGGCGTCACATGAAGTTTACACAGAAAAGATAATATCAAAATTTTTGAGCGTAAAAAAACAGCTTGTGAGGTTAATGGCTGAATATTATTTTGAAATATAGTAAATAGACCACAATTACTTCAAGCCCCCCCCCTTTGAATACGCCCTCACCACTACTGTATTTCATGTTTTTTTATAAAGAATGTATATTCTCTTTTTTTATCATTTATTTGAAAAACAACTCTTGATTCTATTTTGGTCCATTGTTAACATTTTTGGTCATTTATTACACAAAACATTTATTTGATTTGTTTATTTATTTATTGCAAATTTAGGGAATAATGGATGAAAGCATATGTTGTTTTATGTCTGCCAGCGAATTGTTTTCTGGATGGATGGAAAATGGGTGGGAGTACATGTTGTTTTTTGTTGTTGTTATGTCAACTTGACATTTTTGATGGATCTTTGATTAGCTAGATTTGGTTTATTTATTGTTATTTAATATTTTTAAAATGAATCCTAAGGGTCTACTTTAATTCAGTTCGACGGTTGAACTTATTTCGGTCTCATCAAATTTCGATAGTAATCTTTTAATTAGCCTTGGGTTGGTAGAATATATTTTTGGGATTGGCACTGCTGTCCTAACGTCACCTTCTGTGACAGACATCACCTGTTCGTCAGTTCAGTAGGCCAGTAGGTCATGTCAATCACATACAGTGCTTTTGAAACTTGGGGTGCTTGGAAGTAAGAGAATTAATTGATTCACTTAAAAATCGAAGAGAAAATCATATTTTACAAAATGGTGATGACTTATGCTTCCAATTGCAACCATTACGTTACTTCGGTAAGTAATCGAATATTAATAAGGCAGATCGAGTTCGCGTAGGTGCTTTTGAAATGTGCGCGTGGAGGAGAATGTTGAGAGTTCCTTATACCGCCCATCGAACTAACGTTTCCATACTGGATGAGCTCGGTAATCCAAAGAGACTATCCTCCATTGTGCCGTCGAGAATGCTTACATTCTTCGGACATACTCACAGAAGCGATAATATGGAAAAACTTGTAGTTCAGGGTCATGCCCCGAGTAGGCGGCGCCGAGGCCTTTCCCCTACACGCTGGATGGATACGACGAAACAGTTGCTGGATATGAGTATCAAGAGCGCCAGTGAACGATGGCGAGTTACAGTTTTCAAAACTATTGACGATATTCGTGTCGGAAATACTCTAGCCCCGACTAAATGCATTTTACGAGTTCACAACATGTCTATTAAGACATTGTGATTCTGATGATGATACATTTTCGACTTATAAAACTGTGACGTGGAAGTCTACGATATTTTTTGCTTAACAGTTTAGCTATTTTTCTATGAACAATATCGTTTTCGGTGTGGTTCTTTCAATACGGTTGGATAGCTGTTTTGCTCTATTTGAATAAAGAATTTTAATACTATTAACGAAACTGCCAAATTATTATTATAAAATTAGTACCAACTGGCATTCTAATCATTTATCAATTAGGGCAAAATAGTACTATTAGACAAAAAAGTAGGTGTAGTAGTAGTATTATAAAATTAGTACCAACTGGCAGCTAATCATTTATCAATTAGGGCAAAATATTACTATTAGACAAAAAAGTAGGTGCTCGATGAAAAAATGTGTTTTTTGTATCTTCTGCAATACAGCCTTAAATCAACTAGGAAGGAAGGCTGCTGCAACCTAAATAAAACTTCTCCGCCTACAAAATTAGTGAGTCGACTATCTATATGAGAATAATCATTGGAGAAACAAAATATTAGTTGTTAGAATATAGATTTTGGGAAGAAGTCGTTAGAGAAAGCTTTTATATCATCCGTGATCATTAGAGAACCTAAATATGATGGAATACGTTCGATTGTGTGACCTGTCCAGTCCCAGCTTCCATGGAGGGAGGCAGTGAACTGAGTGTTCCTTTGAAGAAACTCCATTTTTGGGGTTGGATATGGAATTCGGAAATGACTGAAAAGTGATAACAAAATTCGGTCGAACTCTACCCGCCAAACCACCTTCAAAACTTCTTTCTAAGCTGTTTTTGTGAATATGCTCGGTCTCTCGAAATCAACCCCTTCCAGACGTCACTGGGTTTCTTGGGAGTCACGTGTTAAGGAGCATAACTCTCCGCAGACAGTAGACAGTCGGCCATATTTTTGCTGCCGCGTACCCGTTCTGTGTTTTTAATTAATAAAAAGAAAAACTGCCGTCAGCGTAATACATCAAAGCTTGTATACCGGGTACTGGAGTGCTCTTGCACTCTATTATTTTCTAATTTATGGTGGAAAATATAATTTCCTCCGACGAAAGGAAACAAGGGTGAATGCGTGATGCTGTAGTAGCAGTTTTCTTTAATTACTATGTCCGCACAGATATTTCCTGTGGGATGACTCAAGAGGTGATTACTTGATTACACACTCAATATTCTATATAAAGAAGTTTAGTGTCTGAGTTACAGACAATATGTGTCTTTCTTGGTCTCTTTTGGTGATGTTGTTGAAATAGGTTTGTTTAGCGTACATTCTCACTGCTTAGTCTCATTCCGTATGATACGCCTTTACGTACTTTTCAACTTTTCAAACTTATAGGCTCCACCAAATTAGAGACTAAGGGCCGGTTGTACAAATGCGGGTTTAATACGAGCTTTGCTAACCTAAGCTTAGCTACGCTCAGGCTTGAAGTCGACACCCGTTGTACTATCGTCGGCTTAGTTAAACCTGGTTGATAATGAAATTCACTACAGTTGGCATCAATGAAGCAATCAGAAGCAATACATACTGACATAATCATCTGAAAAATTACCTTTTTTGGTTAGGCACTTATGACAGTTTGTGTCAAATTTCGGCAAAGACCGTTTCTGTCTCTGTTCTTTCATGTCGTTTTCTTTGTTAAATTAGACACAAATCTTTCAAAAACTGTGACCTAATAAAGTGACAAGCAATTTGAAGGTTCTTCCAACTAAAAACTAAACTAAACAAAAAAAACTGATACTTGGGACGATCGAATTTATGCATGAATACTATATACTGGAGTAAAATTGAAAGATGAAACTTTCAAGACAATGACTGGACGCCATCTTCGACAAAACTGAAGGGGGGGGTCTTGTGGAATATCTTTTTAAAGCTCCTGACGAGTACTTCACAACCCTATACGCTATAAAGTCAATATCTTCACCTACTACAAAATGGCGGAATACTTATTAATTGCTTGATGAATTCATTGTTACAGGAACATCGTTGTATTATTATATTATTAACATGTTTTTTTATCTGTTCTCTTTTTTTTTACGTTTAATTTCAAACTTCAAAGAAATATTTCTAAATGTGTCAATATTAATGTTTGTTTCAGGTAATAATTAAATGTTTCAATTTAATTTTATTTTCAAAGATGGCGTCCAGTCGCCGTCTTGAAAGTTTCATCTGTCAGTTTTACTCCAAAATATAGTATCCATGCATCAATTTCCAAGTTTCAGTTTTTTTAGTTGACCAGTTCAAAAAATAATAGGGGAAGGGGCGTTGAAGAAGAGCACTGTATAAAATAAAGGAAAATAAATAAACAAAAAACTTCGGGAGATTATTTGGTATATATCTTGCAACTATTTATAAAATTTTCATAACTATCCATAAGAGCATCCTCAGATTGTTATTAATAAATTTTATATATTTAATACATTGTTCTCTGGAAATTATTAATTTCTATTATGTTAGTTAGCTTTCTAATGGTTTTCATATTAAGTTAAGAAGTTATTTTTGCCTGTTACCTCCATTTACTGTTACTCCTATCTACTATACCTAATAAATAATTAGTCTTCAATTTATGTTTTCTTTGCTTCTTCTTCTTTGAGTTTCAAATTAATGTAAATTTGATAATAACTTTCAAGACGCAATTTAATAATAAATATATTACATAACTTAAAAAAATAATAATAAATATAAGAGCTAATATATCTACCTTAACTTTTTAAGCCGTGAATGATACAAATTAACGAATCATTAACCATGGTGGGTATTTGAACAAACTTATTAGATTATCTACTGTATTCTCCTCCGTTTTTGAACCATATGCACATTTTTAGACTGGATGAAAGGGTCGCTCAAATATTCCATTAAGTAGATCATAATCATAGTCACAATGTCTTAACAGACATGTTGTGAACTCGTACAATGCATTAAGTCGGAGCTAAAGTATTGCCGACACAAATATTATCAATAGTTTTGAGAACTCTAGCTCTCCGTCATTCGCGATTTACTGTCAGTTCAGTGGCGCTCTTGATACTTATATCCAGCAGATGTTTCGTCGTATCCACCCAGCGTGTAGGGGAACGGCCACGGCGCCGCCCACTCGAAACATGACCCTGAACTACAAGTTTCTCCATATTATCGCTTCTTTGAATATGTCCGAAGAATGTAACCATTCTCGTTGACACAATGGAGGATAGTTTCTTTGGATTACCGAGCTCATTCAGTATGGAAACGTTAGTTCCATGGGCGGTATAAGGAACTCTAGATCTCTAAGTAGATAGATACATAGAAACTCTTGACGACAATAAGAAAATCTCAGAGAGTGGCTTTAGATCTATATATAGCATTTAAAAAAAAATACTTAAAAGAATAGTGACATCGTGAGAACGCTGTCTATTTGTAGCTGAAAAAATCCGAAAAATCACCATAAATCAGCCAATAACCTCTGAAAATTTGTCCAAGCGCGGCATTCATTTTGTGACCTGAAGCAGAAACGTCCTAGCTACACAACAATAATTAAAACATAAATAAATAACGACTGTTTACCCAAAGCAGATAACGTCCCGAAAGGAGATAACTCAAGAATTCCAACCGAAAGCTATTCTTCATACAGCTGCCATCTCGGGCAAGGCAAATCCCCCTCTTTTTGTTACACAATCAAAACGGAAGATTTATTAGAAAATTCCAGAGAACGGGGCCTACCATCTGATGCTTTGAATCCTCTAACCACGATCCGGTTCTCGAATAGCCGAAAAAAAGGACAACGTAACAAAAAACTACCGGCGAGATGACCTTCACCCAACATACCGAAACACTTGACAGCCCGGGACCTCCTGAGCTTAGAGGTTTCTTCATTAGGCTTGCCGTACACTTGCTACCTTACTCTTGTTTTTTAACACGCTTTCATTAGCTTCACTTGCTTGTTCGTTTGTGAGCTTGTAACTCTCCTTTAGATCAAGAGGTCGGACCGAACACTGAACGTTCCAACTTTGCCGCGAAAACAATTTTAACGGCTTCAATCTATTATAGTAAACACTCATTCGTTAGTTAAACGTTATTCAATCCGTGACACCTTTTCATTTTTACATTACTTTTTTACGTACAATCAACTTTAAAATGTCGCGATTTCTAACGTTACAAGTAACGTATAAATATACGTTTCATCCCGGTTTTAAAAAACCGATCATTATACGTCTAAAACTGTTCAATTTGTAACCCTTTTCGAAAACATTTAAAAGACGTGTATTTGCAACGTTAATAAGATATTATGTTTGCCCCAATTGAAACATTATTCTAAGGTAGCTGGTAGTATTTGAATTGCTACTAATAGTGCTTATGATTTTAAAGGATGTCATAAATAAAACGCTAAATATGTTTTTTTACGTATTTATTGAACTCTCATTAATAAGTAAATACATCAATCTAGAAGGCCGCTTATAAAGGAACATACATATGTATACCTAATATATAACTTAAAATAAAGTTTATGCACAACTTTAAGGGCGCTTATGAAAAGAATGTAAAAAACGCAATGTAAAATTTTTGTTTCGTTATTGTTGCTCGTTTTGTTACTTTTCTTTGTACTTCTTGACGTTTCGAGAGAAACCTAAGATGTGGCATAATTGACAATTACCTAAAAATAGAACATTTTCGTTGAATCCAGAATCAGGAACAACCATTTATTTTTGATTACTACCCCCATATGTCCGGGGTTAATAAAGACTAGGAAATCACAATTTCAATTTTGCGTTGATCCAAATCATTATAAAACGTAAAATAAACCAATATTCCTTCAACAGTATGGAACAAAATGTGAAAAAGCCAAATAATAATCAGGAAGCATGATAATTACAATGCTAATATTTTGAAACGATTACGGGTACTCCATGAATTGAGAAGAAAAATCAGATTTGCGTAAACAGACGCACGTCACCAAACGACGAGTTGTGATAGCATCATTTGCATCTCTAAGGTCCACAGCAAAATGAAGGACATTCGCATTTTCATCTCAGCAAATTAATTAGTCATGTAGATGTACTTACCAAACGCAAGACCTGTATAAACAGCTGAAAACTCAGGAAGAGGAGAACACTAGTTGACTCTACAACAACACGGGTGAAAATGGCCTCCGCCGCGTTGGTACTGATATCATGATATACACGCACAGCCTGGAAGTGACACTGGCACTTTCGGACCAATCAAATTGCCCCGTTCAGAAACTACGTCAATATAACGTTGTATCTGAACGAGCAATGCACGTTATTTTCATCTGCTAGCATAACGGTTTGTATAGTTTATAGAGGATTAGCAAAATAATGTATTTTTTTGTTGTTGTTAGACGCTTGACTAGATTTTGCTCCTAACTTGAAAATGAAAAACTTTTGAAACACCAGTTGCTCATGTGGTTAATAAAATGATTTTTAGCCAAACGTTATTATTTTAACATCTAAATACATTAATTTTGGCACATTTGTGGAGTACACAACGTTATTCTAACGTGGAAATGAGCCACCGTAAAATTATGTATTTAATTAAAAGTAATTATGACGCTTTAATCAAGTGGTATCAATCTACACTGAAATCAAATCGTTAACATTCTAGCGTAAACGTTTTATCAACCGTTCATACGTTTAAATTACGTTTAAGCAACGTATATGTGTTTACTGGGGCGCATAGGTGTCGGAGCTTTTAGGGAGGTGAAACACAGTATCTTTTATTAACAGATCATCCCCCATAAATAGTGTTTCTCCACTTTCCAAATTTCATATCACATCAGGGCAAAAAAATTGTTAAAATAAAATAATTATGTAATTTTTTTGCGTTTTTTTTAATATAAGCTGTTAACCAAAATTTGTTTTATTTTTAAGCGAGAGTAAATGGTGTTTCCTAAAAAAAATAGCTGTACATATTACCCCTAAGTAAAGTAGTTTAGAAGCTGTGGTGTTTTGGATGTGACCCTTTATTGTCTGATCCGGCAAGTTGAGAAGGCAATTAAACAAAATACTTAGTGGTCACGACATTTGTTTTGCGAAAATAAAGGACAAATTAATGTTCCAACCATTGTCCGAAATATCCTCCTTGGTGTTGCAGACATGTTGTTGCTCTTACTGACACATGTTGCGTAGAGCGACTGATCATCGCTTTTTCATTCCGTAATTCATTTCCGAATTGGATAATTTTGCTAATAAGCTCCTCGCGTGTATTTGGCACGTCGACATCAACTTTGTGTTTCATTGTACCTCATTCTGAGTATCTCAATTCTGAACGAATGCTTTTGTAAAGGTGTCAAATCTGATATAGAACCGAAAGAAATAACAAAAATTTGATAGTTTAACACAATGTTTCCAAATAAGTCGAATTGTAATAAAACACAGCAACTATTTTTTATCCTGTTGCGGAAATGACAACTCCTTTGTACTATTTGCCCTTTGTCAAAAAGGGACGATTCCTCTTAAGTAGTAGATCGTGAAGGAATCCTATTGAACATCTACGGATGCTACTGTATCATTTTCCAACTAAACAAACTAGTAAATTTAATAAAGGTACTTTGGCTTTGGTACCATGCTGAGAGTTTAGCAGTTTTGACCCGACTGTTAAAAAATATATTAATATAGAACTCAAAACTAAGGGTTTTTGCAATTCTGACATAGAACACATACTTGTTGGATCAAAAGAAATAATACCACGCTGAATATTGAGGAGAAGAATTTTTTTTAAATAGAAATGACTTAGAGATCTTTGGCATTAGTACAGCAATTTGTTTTGCCTCAAAAAAAAAATAATACCATTTACCATTGGTACCATGCTGAAGATTGAGGAATTGTGACATAATTCCTCGTTACCTTTTTGGGACAGGTTTCACTTTCGTTAAAATTGACTTTGAATAAAATATCAAAGATATACAACTAAAGTAGAAGTTGCTTTTTAACGCCTATTCTGTATCTTGGCATTTGAGCATTTATGTACGTAAAAAATTGTATTTTTCCAATCTGACCTCAAACCATGTGGTTAGACCAAGGGGGGGACGGGGGGTTTAACGGATTAGAAAAATGTTATCTGTTCCTTTTCGTGACCCATTGCTCCTTTACACTACTTCATTCACTGCAATTTTTTTTAGATTTTCGAAATCGATATAAATGAAATGTAAGTTACTTTTACTCACACACAAAACAGTTATGAGGATAATGTCTCCTCCTCTCTCTTAGCTTAATCCTGAACCTTCACCTGCTGGATGGTACCGAACCAGTCTAGTTGATATTGAGTATTTCTTTATTGGTACTTTTTATAACTACATGACACGTGTATGATCACCCTACGAAAATCATCTCATTTCTTTTGGTTGGTCTTTGGATTTGGTGGTGGCCGCTCAGTGGAGTCATTTGTTCGCTAAGGTTTCGCTCATATTCAGGACGAACAAATAAATAAAAGGTGCTTAGCAGGGAACCCTGGAAGATCGTATCTCGACCATCATGGGTACCACATGGGTACCTGACCGACACGCACCCCACGTTGCTGGAGGTGTGTTCAGGGGTGAGTTGATATGTCCACGCCTCTTAATTTACCTGATCTGGTACCCGTTGACCAATATAAGAACAGAGTGATCGTGTATTTGCGTCTCAAGGTGTCAAGGAAAATTGTCCGGGTCATTCAAATTCTTTATTGTCATTTAGACATCCAAACGAATGTACAGGATTCGTCATAAAAAATATACAATAATACAAAGTCCAAAGCACAGAGGATAATAATAAAATATAATAATAAAACAATAAACAAACAAACTCAGAGACAGCGTAGTAACACAAGGAAGTCTTTCAGCTTGGTATATAATATTTTTTGGCAATTTACTGTAGATTCTAGGTCCCAGTATATCGGACGATTTCTTAACCACATTGTATTTGGCGAAAGCTACGTACAGATCTGCAAATTGTCTGGTCACTACAGAGCATAAATTTTTATTCGAAAACTTATTTTTATTTATAAATGTATACACCGCCATATACTAATTGCTGTCAGGGATTTACTGACCGCTCTATCAGTGTTGCCACTATCATATCTCTAATCTCGGCTAAACACAAGGTATCACTGATGTGGGTACCTGGGCACGCTGGGGTAAAGGGTAACGAAATGGCGGATCATCTGGCTAGGATGGGATGCGGCAACAGTTTTGTGGGCCCGGAACCAGACTTAGGACTATCTGCAAACTTGATTAGGAAAACAACTGGAGAGTGGATCCAGAATCAACACTCTCTGAGATGGAACAACATCTCTGGTCATCTCCGTCAAGCTCGGGAACTATTAGCAGGGCCTGCAGAGAGAATAGGACAATTTGGCTATTAGGCCTATTAACGGGTCACAACACCTTCAGGCGTCACTTGTTCGTGATGAGGGTGGTCAACGACCCAACGTGCACGTGGTGTGGTGGAGAGGAAGAATCCTCGGCACACATCTTGTGTCGCTGTGAAACCCTGGGTTATCACAGGCAGACTATGCTGGGCTCAAGAACCTTGGAACCAATAGAGATAAAATGGATAGGACCTAAGAATGTACATTCCTTTGCCAAAAGGGCAGGTCTTAGGAACTAGCGTGGATAGAGGCGCAAAAGGGCCCATCGTGTGGCCTATGCACCAGCCAAATTCCGTGCTGGATAGCCTCTGGTCCTTATTAATTCATTCATCATATCTTTTATCACAACTTGTATTTCTGAAACTACTACATGCCGTAGTGGGTAGAACTGGACCCCCTCCCCCCAAAATTTTGGATTTTTGAGGATTGATGTTCAGGTTACGAATGGAAGAATATTGAACCAATCTGTAAAATTATATAAAACCCAAATTTAACTTTAACGTCCGTATTAATAAAAACCTAACCACTCATACACAAATATATGTGAATAGATAAGAGACTGATAAGTACTTTACTAAGAAGTGTGATGGAATATACCTGAAAGAATGAATAAAGTTAATAAAAACTAAACAACTAAAGATCATCGAACTGAAAAGTTATAAACAATTTTTAAATTAGACGCACACGCTTTTTTCACAATCATACTAAGATTTTTTATTCACTATTGTTTTAAGCTTATTTTAAAAATTATTTTGAACTTTTTAGTCCCACGTTCTTTAAAAGCATGTTTTTAGTTTTTTTAATTTTTTGGTCAACTTAACCATTAAAGCATGTTTTTTAGTTTTTTAAACTATATTTATTAGTACTCTCTGTGACGAAGGCTTATAATTTATTGTTTACAATAACTAAAACTGTCGACTCTCCTGAATAAATTTCACTCCTCTGTGTAATATTAGCAAAACCTTAAAATGTCTGTGCCATCACTTAGCGCATATGACAGCAGCTTAATTCAAATTAGAGTTACAAGCTCACAAAAAAACAAACAAATATACATACGGGTGAAGATAATAAATACCTGTTAAAAATAGTTTTGATGATTTCGGTAAGCGAATTGCACTTCCTACCGTAGGAGCGGGTGATCTTTACAAACGCAGTGCAGGTGAATTGCCATTGGTTGTCTAGAAATACGGCATCGGCATCGTGTTCGTGCAACCGCCATTAATATTCAAACCTCCAAAAGGTCGACTTTAATCCTTGAGTTAACACCTACCTTCTAATTATAGCCTGCTAGATGGAAGGCAAATGGCCGTTCTGCGACTAGCACTACTCACTTTGGGTGCTCAGATACTAGTACAATAATACGCCTTTGTTAGTGGGGATAATCAAATATATTCTTAACAGATGACACTTAAAAAGGTCTGAATTCCGTTATGCAGACTTTTTTTGTAATAAAATCCTGGGATACGGTAAACGATATATTTAAAAAAAATACATATATAATTTCCAATGTTTCGACGCTAGGAGTGCGTCATCTTCAGGGCGTGAGTGATATATAGTTAAAATTAAAATTGGACTCGTAAGGTTCCAACTGCACTTCTAAGAACAAATAACATGGAAAACAAACATTACCTACAATTTTACAAAACACATTGCAATTTAAAATGAAATATAAAATGCACAAAAAAGCTCACATTATGCCACAACAGTCTCAAATATTTTTGGAGAGACTAGAGGTACAAAAATTCATAGCTGGGTGATGACACTGATAACACATACGTTAAAAAATATATGTAAACAAAAAGAAAACACATTAAAACAACTTTTTTTATATGATTCATCTTTGATATGTTTCGTTTAAACCAATCTCTTTCTTTGCACAATGTTCTAACATTGTCAGCATCGATGGAATGTCTACTTTATAGAGCATGCTTGCTAAGAACAGTAGAATTCGGGATATTATTTGTAATGTCATACTTATGTTTATATATGCGTTTATTTAAGTACTGTTTAGTTCGTCCTATGTATGAGTTAGGGCAGCCTTTACAGGGGATTTCATAAATTAAATTACTATGCATGCCCTTTTTAACTGTGGTTTTAGATTTGAAAATACAGCACGTGTTGTTGCAGAAGCAGTATGGGCAACATATACGTTATGTTTTTGTTTAAATATTTTATTTGTGTTTTCGGAGAGCCCTACTGTATAGGGCCAGTATCGTCTAGCAGAGAGGTATGTAAATAAAGATATGACAAACATTGATAGAATTTGTTTTTCTCATAACTTCAAACAGCACCTGAAGGACACTTTACTGCGTGCCCAAATTGGAACACTGCAATGAATTTTTTACTCTCAAATCCAGAGAGAGGGCAATTTTAATAAGCATAAGCACCTTTTTCAGCATAACCACTTGCTCTTGGCCTTTCTACTACATATATCTTTTTCTATTATTATTACTTTTTATGTCTACTCTATTTGAGTACACATATTCTTTATGTATCATGCTGATGCAAATAATGGCAATAACTTAAGCAAAAGTTCAGATAATTCCGATATACAATCTTTAGCTTACGATACTCAATACCTTCAATTCTAAGAATTAAGAGACATCCGCTATGATTTTACAGAATGATGTCAATAAATTGATTTATTATTGTTCTAATTATGACGTGAACATCGATCGTAAAAGATCAAAAATCGCACCATTTTGAAGCCTCAAATAAGTTATCAACTTTGCTACTTCTATAAGTTTTCTCAAAACTAGGATTTTCTTTTCTTGATAAAAGTTACACTGGATCACATTGTTTATTAATATGAATGTACCTCGTAACTAATATAAATTCTATAGGATTCTTATGATAATAATTATTACTTGCTTCCTAGTGCGTGTGAAAATTCACATTTACTAAAACCTCGATTTCCAAACACTTGGCATTGGTTCCCAAAGTAACTCCAATAAATAACAGCGAATACAAAAAGGATTTGTGTGTAGTACATGTATCATCAACAAGAGTAATCAATTTCATTATAATAACACCTTCAGCTAGGAATTTGCATAAATATCACTTTTAAACAGGACCCACGCTGGCCAGTTCCTTATTTCAGAATTTTTCGTGTTGTGACACACTAACAAAATCGCATTGATAAATCTAACAGCATATGTTTTTGTGAAAGTGGACATTTGTCTTTGTCAGTACAAGTGATAACCTTTTGGTAAAATGCGTGCATCAAGGCTAGTATCTTTTTGCTGCCAAGTTAATTTTTTATTCATATGTCCGATTATAAATGGTAAGGAGATACGTTATATTATTGTGCTAGTTCTTTCGAAATTCGGAGAATGGGACAAGAATTTTGTTATTATCTAGGTGATTTCATCACATATGATTATAATAGAATAAAATTACTCCAACGCAGAGAGCAGGTGATATCTCGAGTCCCGTCTTATCGCATCATACCTTCTTGTACCCCCCACTACCTTACATTACATTTACATTTTTTTTGTTTACCCTCCACCATTTTCCACCCTCCATTGTCAGATCGGCACCAAAAATTTGGGAGCAATCACTTGAGACGTTTTTGAGTAATCGTTGGAGCATGAAATTGCGGACGTACAGACAACAGAAAACTAAAGTTTTCCGATTTTCTTCAAACTTGTTCACTATAAAACGGTTATCATTAGAAACAGAAATCTCGTTTTGGTCTCGTTGCAATGATAAAAAGGGGTGGAGGTGGGGGTAACTGAAAAAATAGCATAACATCATGAAATTCAACAAACAGCATGTTTTCTTATGTCGAAAACGCTACCGCGCATACCACAAAATTTTCAAAATGGCGCAAAAAAATTCATAAAACTTAAAAATGCCAGTAACTGTCACAAAAACCATCCAAATAATTTCAAACTTTACTCTCATAAATAAGGTTTTGTTCTCTAACTTTTGGTCTACTTTTGATTCAAATCTATGATTTAATGGAGGGTGGTGGGGATTACTCGGAAAAATATAACAGAAGAAAATGAGTCACAAGGTGATTTTACCTTGGAAATGAGGAAAACGAGGAAGTTAAAAAATATAGTCTTAACTCTTGACTTGCATTTTAATGTACCGTTCAAACATAACGTACAAATACTAAAAGAGGCTTCTCAAAGATACAGGGTAATTGTAATTTAAAGCTCTCGAGTGTCATTCTTTATAATTAACACCATTAATGAAGCAGCCTGGTATTTTTAATTAGTTGTATGCGCTTGTACATATATCAGAATAATAACGATGGCGTCGACTTATCATTAGCATATTGGGATAGATAAGAAAAACGTGTTAAGTGTTAGTCATATAATGTATGGGATGTATGCATATATGGGAGTAGAGCATGACTGATGAAGGAGGCTATACATTTTTTGCTTATTTGACGTATTAGAAAGGGCAAATAATGTTCAAATCTGGTTAGAGATCTTACTTTTTTATACATGACAAATGTATAGGATGTCCAGAAATGACGTTCGATAGTTCTAGGATGTCATTATTTTACTCGAAATATTAAAAAAGGTTTATTAGAACTGGTTCAAAAAATCTTCCTATGTAGGCTAGCGTCCCGTAAAGTGGAGTATTTAATAGTTATTGATGTAGCAAGGGCGTAAAACAAGCGCTTATGGACCGCCACATGTAAATAACATTAACATGTAAGGTTCATAAGTGGCTCCTTTCTTTATGGCTTTATTTAACAATAATTTCATCATAGATGAATAAAATAATTGAACTGTTTTGAATTTCAACCTTCTATGTATCTATTTTATTCTACTAAATGGCTCTGCAACTATCAATTGGGCAAGAGTGAATGTGTAAACAATTGGGATAAACAAATGCGATATTTCGGAAACTAATTAACTGATCCGTCTGGAATTTTCAACACTTATCAAGACTTAAAATGGCGTTATTTCACGGGTATTGGTTATTATCTATATTTGTAATTCTTAAAGTAATCAATAATCACATAATTACACAAAATACGTCGTTTTTTGCAATTTTCTCGAATATTTATTGATGGACGTTAATGTGTAAAAAACTTAATAGCTATAACTTTCGGTGTCATATTTTTATTAAAAAATTTAACCGAAAAATGCTATGAGCAAAAGATTGATTTTTAAAACTTCAATCGTGAATTATAAAAAACAGAGCAAACTTAGCTGTATGTATTTATCCAGTCATGATTCTATAGGTATCCCCTAACACCTACCACTTTCAGATATCTGTTATCTATTTTTCCCGCTTTTTTTCTTATTAGACTGGTCTAAAAACAATAGTCTGGGCACCTATGCTCGCGTTTCCATAGCAACTAAGTAAACAAGACGGGAATATATGGTCGCCATTTCTAACTACAGCTGGATTGCAAATTGCAAGTTCTAAACGTCAGTAGGCGGAATATAAGCCTGCGGGCGCTAAAATGGCACTTTACGTCCGCTAAATGTATGTATAGTGTATACTTTACCACCCTATAGTGCATAAAATAATGTTCTTTATGTTTATCTCCTAGATAACGTAACAAAAATTTGTGAGTTTGTCAACTCGAGTATAATGAACCGACAGATACAGATATTAATAACAAGATTATACTGTAGCTGGGATGCGTCAAAAATACAATATATCAAAGCGAAGTGCACTCTTTAAACTGCATTCCAAGCTTTCGGAGAACTATGCCTCCATCATCAAGGGTTTGTTGAGATTGTTGTTTAGGTTAGAAAGTTCGAAATGGAACATGTTGGTTAGACTATCACAAAAATTACTTAAAATATTATGATACCTAGTTATTAATATCCTCATCAATTAATTCATCACACACGACATTTAAATTAAAAAATCTATAGATTGAAGATATAAAATTAGATTACTGTTACGTTCGAGGAATGGTACCACAATGAAGAACTTCTCAAACGCAAGACAGGAAGCAAGGTCATAACCTTCATTACGGTAGCATTCCTCGAACGTAACAGTAATCTAATTTTATATCTTCAATCTAAAGGTTTTTTAACTTAAACGTTGTGGTGATCAATTTTAAAATTGATAAGGATATTAATAAATATCATAATATTTTAAGTAATTTTTGTGATAGTCTAACCAGCATGTTCCATTTCGAACTTTCTAACCTAAGCAACAATCTCAACAAACTTGCCCTGATGATGGAGGCATAGTTCTCCGAAAGCTTGGAATTCAGCTTCGCTTTAATATATTTTTGCGGCTTCCCAGCTATAGTATAATCTTGTTTCCTAACATGTCTGCAAACGACTTAGGCTCGCCTATGATGTTAATGACCATAATTATAATGTCTATTTTCAGAAATAGGATTTTCAGAAGACGATTAATATAGAAGAGCAAACTTCACACTATAAACATTCACCTATTGGTGGGTTTATTTTACCCTAGGTATTTCTGGTAATCGCCTACGTTTTCAATTTTTTTCTGCAAAGAAGATCAAAAATAATAAATAGGCTTTATTATCGAAGATCGCCCAGCCTCGTTTTAAATTGACAAATCCTGAAATTTATCGCAGCCCCATAATCACCGGTCGTGTAATCCATAAGCTTATAGCGATGTGTCATTATTATATTTTACTTATCGCATTCTCCCTTTTCACCTTCCTTCCCTTATTATTGGTTGGAAAACTCAATTTAACAGCTAGTGGAAATTAATACGTCGTATCTTCCATTGAAATGGCTTTGCACTAGATTCTAAGAAGTAAAACTGAATCATTTATCGAACAGTGAGAACGGCAGATAGATAGGTACTAATTCATAATCATTTTGTTTGCAGTCCTCCAACTAGTTGACTATTATTGCATTCGGTTTGCATTTTTCGGAAACCGCTTGATTTATTATGATTTAACGACTAAAGTACTTTTTTCGAATGAGGTCAAATTGAGGAGGTATGGAAGGTGACGGATCAAAATGTTTTTGGAAGTGGCCAGTGGACAGCAATTTTTTCGATTAATGGTTACTGCTTTGACAAGAATTATTGTATAGGGTGATCCATTAAGACCTTCGTTTTTAAATTCTGAATAAAATACATAAAATGGAGTTTGACGACAAGATCTTTACTATACCTAAAAAAAAACAATCTTTGATATTCAATTTTTATAAATAATTCCACTTAAATGCCGACAGATCTCTGTCTGTTGTAGTTAAAGTCTGTTCATCAGACGTATATTTTCAATAATCACAGGTGTTCTACAGGGATCTGTTCTATCCCCTACTCTGTTTCTGCTGGACATCAACGAGCTGCTGGAAATAACATTCAATCCAATCTAGAGCTTCGCGGACGACAGTACATTAATGTCGTGCATGGAACCGGGCAAGCCACTATCATACCAGGAGACGGTACGTCGGCGACAGCTACATGGCGCACCGATCAACGTAGATATCAAAACATTTATTGTCGAGCGGGTATTAGTAAATAAAGTACAGCTTAACGTACAGAAAACTCAGACAGCAACATTGACAAGGAAGTCTCACGTTGGCTTACCAACTGTGGAAATGGAGGGTTACCCAACAGTCGAGTCACCTTCCGTCAAGCTTTTGGGGATCAACATCAACAATAACATGTCCTGACACAACCAGGTCGTCAGTATTGCTAGAGTGGCATCCCAGGAGTTTGGAGTTTTGTTCAGCTAGCGAACTGTATACGCCAGAGCAACTACCACGACCATTTGCAAGGGTGCGCTTCGAAGCACCCTTTAAAGCTTCTGCACACTATCCAGAAGAGAGCATTAGACTAGTCGATACGCCTAACATCACAAAAGACCTCCACAGCCGGGAACATCGAAGAGCAGTGGCTGACCTGTCCCTGTATTACAGATTCTATCACGGAAGATGTTCGAGTGAGCTTTCCCAGATAATAACACCGAATATCCGGCCGAACGAGGCTCTGCGAGCTCATCCTCACCTAGTCGAGGTCCCTACTCTCCTAACCAGTCTCCTCCAAAGAAGGAATCTTTTGGAGAACTCCGACGCTGTGGAATGAGCTGCCGCGGAATTTGTTTTCCGACGGCCAGAACCTGCAGCGTTTCAAATCTAACGTGCACAGACGCTTATCATTTCGCAGCGCTTCTATAGCGCTATAGGCTTTCAGCCTTTGCGGGAGGCTGACCATAAAAAAAATCTATCTATATAATGTCAGAATTTCAGAATACTCCTAATTGTTAGTTAGAGGGAAATGTAGGATTTATTATGTTAGGAGTGACTGAATGCGGGGGAGCCTTCATAAACCAAATGTCTGAGGGTAACACCAATGTTGAAGACAGTGGTTGAAGAGCAGTGTTGCCATTCGTAGCGACTCGTCGCGCAAATAGCGACTTTTCGATTACGTTGAGACGTAGCGGCGATTTAATAAAATAAACCAATCTTGGAAATTTTTTGTTTTCGATTTAAATTTATCTTATTTATCTTAATCATTGTTCTTCAAACTGTAACAATTTCTATCTTCTAAACCGGATACTACTCATTATGTACTGCTTCTTCTTTTCGTTTTTTTCCAGACTGTCTTTCATAGAGGGTGTCTTGAAAGTCGCGTACATAATTACTGGGATCAAAAGAGAAAAATATTCTGAGCCCAAGAATCCATGTTTGGAGTATTTAATTAGTAATTAATTAATAAAAGTAGCCAATCAGGCGCGTACTACATATAGAGTGAGTGTGAAAGCCGTAGGAGACTTGCTGTCAACAAATTTACAGATTCACAATTTGGGCAGAGGATCACATTGTGGTCTGGATAATAATTGCGATTCGGGAATCACTCACGATAAAGGCATGATGAAGCTGCCTCAGCTCAGCGCTACGGTTACACTCACCGTAAATAATGAGCATCCCAACGTAATCAACAGCCGTATAATGAGCCATGTTAACGATATCTCACTACAGCAAAACTTTACACACTCACTCGTCAGTCAGCCTGAGGTTTGTCCGGTCTAGTCTACTACTGATTGAGCGGTCTACTCGCTTGATTGGTTACTTTTATTAATTAGTTACTATAACTATTAACTATTTAATATAACTATAAATATTGGGCTCAGAATATTTTGCTCTTTTGCACCCGGCAATTATGTGCGCGACTTTCAAGACATCTTGTGTATTGGTATCGGGTATTCAGACACGTATACTAAACATCATTGAACCCCCCCCTGGAGAGTCCGAGAGTCAAGTGGCAAAATTTTATGTGATATACAATTCAGCCGATACCCATAGACAAGGTGTAATCTTCGAGGGTGGCCTTTATTATTTGTACTCGTATGAATGAAGTAACAATAGTAATAATATCGCTAATTTCTCCGGTTTCGGTTCTAGCGAAAAAACTAAATCAATTTTCTGCTAATCACCTTCTGCACTAACACCTTCTAGAAAGGCACTTCTGGTCTTATTTTAGCTCCAACGGGTAAACCACTCAAGTCGCTACCTTTCCCCTCTCCCTACCCCATCCCCGCTCAAACCCCCATAAATCTGAAACACCTGAGAAAGCTCATAAACCTCTTCGTCGCCTACTGCGTTCGTTGTCGATGAACTCGTTAGAAAGAGCGTCGAAAAATTAAAAGTGTCGCTCCGCCTGCCATATTTGACGGACGGCGGTGCGGGAGCGGGGTGGGGGGGAAAATGGCCGCCTTGATCCCTCTCTCGCCCCCTGGCGCAGTGGCCAAGGCCAACCATAAATTCTCGCGGGGTATCAGATAAGGTGACACGGTTCGCCCCGGTCGGGCCCGGCTGTAGTTTCTAAAACTTAAAAAGGCACTCGATTGCGCTCACCCGACCGGGAAATGAGAAAGGCCGCAGATAAAAAGACAACGCACATACCGGGGAAGGAAGGAAAATAGCCATTATTATTGAAGTCTAGTGTCCGACCGAAACTACTTTTTACGACCGAAACCGAAACCGAATTTCGGCCTCCATCTCAGTTTCGGCCGAAACCGAAACATCAATATAACGTCAGTAATTTTTTCATGGATATAAAAATGAATAACGCTTCATCAGCATTATCACACCTTATTTCAAGTAAATTATTTATACTTTTTGAAATAAGAAGTTAATTTGAACCAAATATCAACTATTTTATATTTATATTATATTTTGTATCTACTAAATAACACTCCAAACTTTGGTCAATCTTTATGACACTGTTATCAATTAGCTGCCTTAACTAAATTTCTGACGTACCTACCTCATAAGTACAACTACTAAGTATTTTTGAAAGTAGGGAGTTCTCTCTGAATTTAAGAAACTGTTGTGAGCTGCATTGAGCTACAGCTATTGTTGACTATCAGTATACAGGGTGTTCAAAAAGTCCCGGACCGGATGAATAACTTGGGAAGTAGGGGCCACACAAAAAAATGGTCAAGGGTAAAGTCGTAGGAAATTTTCCGAGCTATCCGATGGTGACCTTGACAGTGACCTTGAGCTTGACCTTTAAGGTGTATAAGCTCCCCTCCAGCGTAGTGAATAGTGAGTCCGTGAATCTTTTCAAGAACAGACTCGATAACTGGAACAATATGCGTACGTGATGTGTCTTAGCTTAGTCAAGTTTGTATTGTATCTAATCGTTATTTGCATTTTGAGTTTATAGCGCTTTGCGCTGCTCTACTCATGATAGTATTGTAATAATAATAATAATAATAATTCATAACTGAACAATCTAATATTGTAATATTTTAAGCGAGAAACAATAATTTATCAACTTTCTTTGCAAAGCACCTCTTTGACTAGTAGCATTAAGTAGTTGTTCAGAGGAAACAGTCGTCAGTAAGGCCGACGTGAATTTTAGGGGAACCTTTCTCAAAGACAGAAATGGACTGAAATTCTAGTGAAAGTAACATTTGCGTTTCTTTGCAAGCTTGGCTCCGATGAATAGGCTTTTTAACTTGTGATAAGTTATTACCATCATCTACCCAGCAAAATCAGACTTCTTCGCTTGAAGATTAGTGCTCCGAGGGCGTCCGATCGCAGCGCCAAATCCATCGCTTTTAGTTTCGGTTTCGGCCGTAGTTTCGGCTGGATGGCAGCCGAAACCGAAACTAAACCGAAACCCGTTTTTTGGACGAAACTAGGCCCAAACCGAAACCGAAACCGAATGTTCGGTCGGACACTATTGAAGTCAAAAATATATGAGTTGTTTACATTTTTTGTGCTCCTACAAGGTATCCCTTATGCCTTCACAAGACGCCCGACGATTCCGACGACCGTAATCTCTTTCGGCATTTTTTGCTGGGCTAGCCAGCGGGCTGGCGCGGTCATTAGTGTAGTCAAAATTATATATTGTATATAAATAGATCAATTTGTTTTGATTTTATCTATCGCAAATCGGTATTTGCGGTTATTTTGATCTCTTACCACTTTCTGAATTATTATAGTATATATTTTGTATAGATAATTATGTTTTTATCATTACTCAGATCTACAAAATAGCGTGACTGCATTATAGAAGTGTCGCCACTGATTGAGACCTGAAAGAAATGTAAACAACTCTTATATTTCTGACTTCTATTATACATACATATACATTTGTTTTTCAAATGACAAAATTTTGGGGTTGTGGGCAAAATTTTGAAAAGGAGCTACGGGTCACTGCACAAAGGAGACTCTGGTGTTAACTGCAATGCTTTCGACAATGCTTATTACCATCTACAGGGCTTTCTGCAATAGTTAGAAGAAAAAACAACGAGTATAAATATTATGCTATCAATATACTCATAACGTTGAGTTCTGCTAGTAAAATAACACTTTGTTTTGAATCGCAGACTTAAAATGCAAGTTTTTAAACAAAAAGTGGATAAGCGAAAATCGTTATCAAAATTATTATTATCTTTCATTATTTTGTGCCTGCTTGTATTCACGGCTTACAGCTGGAAATCTATTTTCTGGTGATTTTTACGTTTTAAATTTTTGTTTTCGACCATTTTGCTCACCTATTGACCAAGAAGGTCTGTTTAAAAATCTTAAATTGAGAAATCTGTGGTTTCAAATCACGAATTTTGTAATATTTGGGTGAAGTACCGAGATAAACCAAACATTTATTATTATCTGACTTTCTAAGTTCCTCTCGCATAGTTGCGGTAGCAACAAGTGTTGACGGGCTGTGCCAAGTCAACACCCGGACTATTATTGATCGGAATTTAGGAAGGATCGTACAATATTACAGGTCTTTAGGATTACAGACTTTTGGAATACTTTGTGTAACTTTTCGTCCAGGCCCAACTGTTGAAGGTGTTGTGTAAACGTGCTTGGTGTAAGGCCTGAGACAGACATAATGAGGGGGACAATTATGACTTTGTTTTGTTTCCAAAGTCGTTTTATTTCCATGGCAAGGTCCGTGTATTTAGATATCTTCCCAGCGTAGGTGTTTTGGATATTCACATCATTGGGAATGGCAATATCTATCAAATAGGTAATTTTGTCGGCCTTTGACTGGAAAACTATATCTGGTCTATTGGCTGGGATAGTCTTGTCTGTATGTATTTCAACGTCCCAGTATAGTTTGTATTGATCGTTTTCGAGTACTGAGTACCGAGTATTATTATTATTATTATTATTATTACACTATCATGAGTAGAGCGCAAAGCGCTATAAACTCAAAATGCAAATAACGATTAGATACAATACAAACTTAACTAAGCTATGACACATCACGTACGCATAGTGTTCCAGTTATCAAGTCTGTTCTTGAATAGGTTCACGGACTCACTATTCACTACGCTGGAGGGGAGCTTATTCCACGCATCAAGTACTATTGGGCAGGACATGCTGTTTAACGGTGGTCTTGAAGGATTCCTTTTTTAATTTCAATGAATTACCTCGCAGATGGCCAGTATTAAGGCAGAACAGAGATAAGAAATCTACTCCGAAGAGCCCATGTAGTGCGCGATATGTAATGATCAAGTGACCTCGAACACGTCTACTCTCAAAAAGCTGTAGATCTAATATTCTCAGCCGCTCCTCGTACGATGGACGTCATATGATAATGATGATTTTTTGACGTTTTTGTTTAAGAACTTGCATTTTAAGTCTGCTGTTTTTACTAGCAAACCTCAATTTTGTGAGTATATTGATAAAGTTAATTATAATGTATAAACTCATTTTTTTTCTGTTCTAACTATTGTAGAAAGTCCTGAAGATGACAATAAATATTCTCTACTGCCTGGCAGTTAACACCGGAGTCTTCTTTATGCAGTGACCCGTAGTTTCTTTTCAAAATTTTGGCCACAACCCCAAGATTTTCTTATCTTAACTATAGCTTCTTGGCCATAATCCTCCTTTGCAATTCTTTTTCTATAACTGAATAGACCCCAAACGGAAAGTCTAAATACTAGAGCACCGCGGCTGCTAGAGTCTAGAATCAGAATTTCTATAACACCAAGGAAGTAGCTAGTAGTTATACATGCCATAGGAGTATCAAGAATTAAATCAACAAGTATGCCTCCAAAGACAATTTCATTTGTGGAAAATTTACTAATCACATACCTTGTCTCTATTGTTATCAATTTAACATGTTTTCAAATTGTAAAACTCTTCATTCAACACAACCTCAAAAATCCATGATATTGTCTTACTACCAATGGACTAGTGACACGGGTTTGATAACAATGAAAAAAAAACTTCTTAGTGTACAGAAAAATCGGTGTACACAGAAAAAAATACTGTTGCGTTTTCAATTAATTGTTAGTATTTGGATGTCTTCCCATCGCTTTAAGCATACTTACAATTATTTCAAATCCATGTCATTGAAAGAATTTAATACTTATGTTTAAAGTAATCACAGGTACCCCAATAAATTGAAAATAGTTGTATATTCGTTCTAATCTTTCTAATACTAGTATTGACATATGATGCAATCAAAGCATCCTTTTTGTACCAACAACACCGTATATCTAATTCAATGACCCTTGTTGTTCCCTGGACCATAATCAGTATTCTGCGGAACTGATGTCCCGATTCAACGAACGTAAAAAGAAAGAATAGAGGGATCATCTTAGTATTATTATCGGAAACAACCCGCCAACATGGACAAGGCTGTTTCGTTGTGTTGTTTTTGGTGTCAGCCGTGTTGTGTGATCTCGTGTTTTTGCTTTTTGCATCAACAATTGTGTTATTTAAATCTGTCCAGTTATATATTAAATGAAGGACCTCCTGAGAAATTGGGGCTTAGGAGAGCTAACACCACATTTGAATGAAGGTATTTAGATTAGTCAGACAGTTATATTTCCGGTAAAAATGCAACAACTGGTGCAGGCTTATGTCTAATTCTTATATCATGCTCCTTATAACTTCATACAAAATCACACAATTAAACATCCAAACGAATCGATCAGCTGTCCTCGCAATAAAATGTGTTGGTCTAAGGAAAAGAAAGTAGTTTAGAATCAATTACCAAACACAGATTCGATTCAACGACAGGCTGCGATTGAATCATTCATTGGAATCCAATGACATCTTGTAGTTGAATGGACAATACGATATAATTCGTTACCAACTATACACTTCCCATTGGATAAAACATCGCTGTATTTGCGGAATGCTGAGTGTAACGTCCCATTGAATCCAAGCCAAAACGACAGATTTTTCTGTGTGTACTGTTATTTTGTTTATTAGTAATTCCATTTCAAAGTTCAAAAAAAGAAGTCATATTTAGCCAATCAGTGTGAAGCGCGCCATACATCAGCAGTGCATTTTTGCTTTGTCAACGACAAAATCGCGGTATTGACCCATCAATTTTCACAAAACAAACTAGTGCTTCACATTGACCGTGAAAAAAAAATAAAAAAATAAAGTAAAACTAAAGAAATATGAAACTAACCAATTAATTCATGTTTTAGATAGATGTAGCCTCAGGGCTCAGGCTCGATTAAATAAATAAAATCACTAGCGATTTCTGGATTGGCCAATTACATTGCAACTCTCCACTGTAACTCACTCACTTGTTTTTCACACAAAGCAAGTCAAAATCAAGCTGGCTGTGTTAGCAATGTCGTACGCATACAGAACAACAGCGCCTTCTGTCGCCTGACAGCAGAGTATAATGATGTATCTCTATCTGTGCGACCGGAGAGGGGCAATTCGACGAATTGGCAACTCGGCCTTAACGCGCCACCTCCAGCCACTTTCTCACCGGCGTGTTGTTGGTGACCCACTCTTCTACAGATACTCAAACGGTATTTGGGCTCTGCCTACGCGATTTGCTCAGTTATAAAAAAAATACATATAAAATCATTAGCTATTCCTGGATTGTCCAATTACATTGCAACTCTCCACTGTAAACCACTCACCTTTTTCACACAACGTTCAGCTTAATTAGTAAAAATCAAGCTGGCTGTGTTAACAACGTCGTACGCATACAGAACACAACAGCGTCGTCTGTCGCCTGACAGCGGAGTATAATGATGTATCTCTACCTGTGCGACCTCGTATACAATTTCGGGGAAAGAAAAGAAGTATAAACTTTTAAAAAGAGCGCAATAAATTGTCGGTTACAGATGGCATCGCTGTCGCGAAGAGGCAGCGGCATCTGCAAGATAAAGTTGTTTTAGTCGCCGTGCGACGTTTTAAGTCCGACATTTGTTTACCCGAAAGTTGAAACTAAAATCTCCGAGATTACGGTGATAACTTTTGTTTCGGTTGACGCGACACGGATCCAACAGCTTTTGCTTTTGCTGAGCTTTGAGGGATTTTGTCAATTATTTTTTTATGAGTCACTTCACACATGCGTTTCTTAACCATTTATTAGATATTCTTAGATCTTGAGATATTCTCAAAAATATTAGTGGCTTTAGTGTTTTACTAAACATACTATTCATCAGAATGACAGCCAAAGTTTCAAACCAATATAAAATTGAAAAAAATACTTATAACTAGCCGATACGCCGAATTTTACTGAGTCTTTATGTTCGACTTACCAAGCATCGAGAAACTGAAAACATTATTCATATGCATTTTAGATTTTTCATGGGTCTTCATTTCCTCCCATATAGGCTTTACAAAAATATATATTAGTATGAATTTTTTCTGAAAAATAAACTCAAAATTTCATGTTTTACTTTATTTGTAGCAGTAGGCCATGACTAATCTATTAAAAACAATATCCAAGTACAATTATTAAGATAAAAGATACTCAATACTTTTAAACTCAATTATTTAATTGTACTTTATACGCTATTAACTACTATTTGTGATAATGTTCGGTAAATATTACTTATTGTATTACTTTACTTAAAACCAAACAACATTATATCTGTATAATATCAATACACTATTAAATTTGAATCAAAATAAAAACTAAAAACATCGATAAGCTTTTAGAGATGTTTGTTTAAGTTGGAGACTATTTTCTCGAATACAAATCTGGAAAAATTTCTTATTCTTTTAATGGCATTTAAAAGAATTGTTGGTCTCCTTCGTGTTATGGCGATTAAAAATTCCCAAACATGAATCGTGTGCAAATGTTGAAGTATGGAGCTTGTATGGATGGTAATGGTATCTCTTTATAATTATTTCTGCAGTTGGTTTTTTTACCCCTACAGCTTCTTCTCTGTGCTTACAAGATGATGAGTGCGTTGCTTTTATGTAACCTAATACGTTTGTTTCCCTTTGCTCCCTATTCTCCTTGAAATAAGTTTTAGGACGTGGTTGAATAAAGGATCCGTACCTAACTATATTTATTTTTAGACGAGCAAATATTATCTGAAAACGGTTGCTGTCTCTCTGGGTATCTAAGCTGCCATTATTATAGAAAATTGACAACAATTAAAATGAAGACACAGAAAGGACAAAGCTATATTTAATAAAAATATAACTAAAAGCTGACAGTCTCGCAAGTTTTGCTTTTTTGTTTTTAATAGATGAGTCATAGCCCACTATCTACCCAATATTATAATAACACAATATTTATAATTTTAATGAGACATTATTATTTAAAAAAAAATGTATTTTGATTTTGTTTTTTCGAATTTGAGTAGTCTCTTGTAGAGTAAGAACTGCTTAGATGCTTATTATTTATATTAGATGAACCATGGCCTACTGCTACAAATAATAAAGTGAAAATTGGAAAAATCAAATTTTGAGCGTAATTTTCAAAATAACTTAATACTAATATATATTTTCGAAAAGCTTGAATTATTTCTGATTGACTTCAAAAATAATATACAGGGTCTTCTATTTAAAAAAATACATGTTTGCTTCATAACTGAAAAATGGTTAGAGCAAGAAAAAACCAAACTACACCACTGGATTCTACAGAAAAAACCTATAGGACCCTTTTTTTAACTTTTCAATAAAGTAAAAGACAACCGTGATACGAGGGTGGTCCCAAAATCGATAGTTTTCGATTTCACCCTGTATCTCAAAAACCAAGAGGGCCATGATAATTTTGCTGGCGGCATCTTTAGTTTCACAAAAAAGTAGCACACTGTTGCGAAAGCCACAACTCTCTATCTTCTAATTTTTTTTATAACTGAGCAGACCGCGCAGGCAGAGCCTAAATACCAGAGTACCGCGGCTGCTGTGAAAGGGTTATGTTAGGGGAAGTTTGTTAACGCGAGATTTGAATGGGCCAATACCCGCAGGCCCAATAAATACATCTTCTTGGCAGTCCATTCCAAGCCTTGAACACCCTGGGAATAAATGTGCGGTTGTACCGCTCAGTTCTTGATGTATGAAGAACGGCCGTCTTAGGATGAGATGCAGCGGTCGCACGGGTATATTTAGAAAACATCATTGCAGAATATGATTAATTAGAGAAGTGTCATTGTCAGCTTGTACAAATTTTGGTGTCGAAAATGCATAAAAAGCTTCATCAACATTTATAATTCTTGTATATCAGCGAATAACAAGAAGATGATGAAAACACCACAAATCAGTTATGGATAGGATACCACTTCAAGGTATATTAGAACCACTGAAATTACTACCAACAACGAGAACCTCAAAATTCAAATATATTGTCAAAATATGGTCAAGGTGTTTCTTTCAAGGGTGACCACAGTTTGTATAACAGTTGTATAACAGTTACTATATATGTATAAAATATTTCATACAGGGTGAGTCAAGCTCAACGCCTCGGACTCTTGTGACCAAAATATACCACTTTTCGAAAAATCGACTTTGCGAGTGTATGTAGGTCGAATTGGACTACATTTCAAAAATAATGACTTTTATACAGGGTGTCTAATAAAAGCGTGACATATCAAAGTTATGTTTTTTTTAAATGGAATACCCTATATATTATTGCATATTTAGATTCTCGGGTGCATTTTAGTGTGACTTTATGTATCACACATGGGACTTTAAGCGAACCGTTTAGGTGCAAATCACAATTTTGGGTATAGGTAGATGTCAGAAAAAAATTGAATATCGCAGCTATTATAAATCTTAGAGGGCTGTGGCTTTGCCGTGTTACTAAGCATGAAATGTGTCAATTTACTTTAGACGGTCGAGTTTGAATTACATTTGTCCTTGGAGAAACCGGTAGATGAATTAAGGAAACTTCAATCAAAGGTAACTTGATTTTTTCAAATGGGAATGCATATTTTTTTTATACGATCAAATATGCAATTTGATAAGCTTTCTAATGATATGCAGTTGCGAATATCAATCTCTCGTAGTTTTGATTTAATTTCAAATTTTCAGTAAAACCGGTGTTTTTCAATTTTCCTACCTATAAGCAACTTAGCAGGCCATAAAATATAAACAAAAGACTGTTCAGATGGAGCAAAACAACTAACTTAGCAGATAGTTACGGACGAGCTAGAGTAAAGGGGCAAAGTTACGAAAATGACTTACAACAAATCAATTCTAACCAGAAATAACAGACATTACATCTCTAAGGTCAAAAAGCAGCTGGAGTACGATAGAAATGGATATTTTTCACGGCTACTATAATATTCTAAAGATTGAAGATTCAAAAAACCATTGTGAATTTTGGAATTAAAGGAAATCTACCAATAATGTTGCTGGCACTTTAATAGCTTCAGAATAAAATTCCACATTTCATGATTTAGAAAAATAGTAACCGATACCTCTGGCTGGAGTTCTTCAAATTCATCAGTACTCATAAGCAAGATCGCTGAAAATGAAGAATAAATTAAAAATCTGCTCAAATTATTTAACATAATTTACCTGACAGAAAATTAAAATATTATTTTCCTTCCTCTTTCCTCCAGTATTCCTTTTTTTGCGACCTTGCTAATAGATGTTGAAAAATTTAAAGGACAACAGTGAGAGGTATCATTAGTTTTGACTTTGACGGAAATGACTACCGTTTTTTACCATTAAATGTGAAATTGCGTTCTGAAGATATTAGACTGTCGGCAACGATCGCTGAAAGATTTGCTTTCATTTCAAAGTGTTTAGTGATTTTGGAAATTTTTAATCTCTAGTACATTGCAGTCGCTAGTAGGCTGTGAAAATTACCCATATCTGTCGTACTCCAGCTTCTCTTTAATATTAGACATGTTACCGCCGTTGTTTCTGGTTACAGTTGATTTGTTGTAGGGAATTTTTATAATCTTGTTCTTTTACTCTAGGTCTGCTGGATCTTTTTGCTAAGTTAGTTGTTTTCTTCTATCTGAATGAGATTTTGTTTATATTTCATGGCCTGCTAGTTTGTTTATAGGTAGGGAAATTGAAAAACACTGATTTGATTGAAATCTCGAAATTTAATAAAAACTACCATATTCACTACCTGATGTAATTAGAAAAGCCTATCAAATTGCACATTTGATCGTATAAAAAAAATTATGCATTCCTATTTGGAAGAACCAAGTTACCTTTGATTGAAGCTTCCTTAAATTGATCTACCGATTTCTCCAAGTACAAATGTAATTCGAACTCGACCGTCTAATGTAAGGTGACACATTTCATGATTAGTAACACGGCAAAGTCACAGCCCTCTAAGGTTGATAATAGCTGCGATATTCAATTTTTTTCTGACATCTCACTATACCCAAAATCGTGATTTGCACCTAAACGGTTCGCTTAAAGTCCCATGTGTGATACATAAAGTCACACTAAAATGCACCCGGGAATCTAAATATGCAATAATATACAGGGTGTTCCATTTGAAAAATCATAACTTTGATATGTCACGCTTTTATTAGACACCCTGTATAAAAGTCACAATTTTTAAAATGTAGTCCAATTCGACCTACATACAATTGCAAAGTCGATTTTTCGAAGAGTGGTATGGTTTAGTCACAAGAGTCCGAGGCATTGACCTTGACTCATCCTGTATAGGCATATGACCAACGTATTTTGGCCATGTCGCAAAATGCGCATTTTTACATTACGCCGTTGCCAATCAAGTCATAAATAATCAATCCTAAACTCAATTTATTATTTTTATTTGTTCGGACAAGAAGTACTCGAATGACACTATTACATTTTATCTTAATCATTACACATTTGCAGTTTGTTTTTACCACATTATTAATTACCTTGAGAAGAATCAGAATCCTTTGCGGCAATTCTTCCCGAACTGAATTTTGTGTTAACTGGTATATCTAAGGAGGCAGCAATAAAAAAAATATATAAAAGATGTAAGTCCAACTGTATTATTGATATTGATTTATTTCTTGCGTATAGTTTTTTTTAAAACGCCAGTTGATGTACCAAGTTGGTAAAAACCATCTTTTTCTGATAAAACATCTGCCAAAATATTACGAGGAGCTAAGCGTCCTCTGTCCACATCAGGAATTAGGTTTATTATGTTTCGATCGGCAACGGCGTAATGGACAAACGCGCATTTCGCGACGTGGCTAAATTGGGTTGGTCAGGTCAGGTGCCGAATCGCTCACTGTTTCGGCATCTGGCAAATCTAGTTTGGACAGATCGCGAAATGTCTAATTATTTCGGCCTCGGGCCGAATTCGGCATCTACCTCCAACATATATAAAATGTTTCATATACAAAAGTGAGTACACCAGCTTCATTTTTGACACATGCTTAAGTTACTGTGCGAAGTGTTATCAAAATAATACTATTTCATCAGATTTCACACTCTGTGTGAACAGTGGTAAGGATGAGATCGCAAAGCCTTTCTAGTGATCCTCGTTCGGACGGCCTTTGGTGTTATTATCTGGGAGAGCTCACTCGAACATCTTCCGTGCAGAGTATCGAAAATATAACCTCTTTCATAAGCCACACGCTACAAACTCATCTCGAAACATGTTTTGCGGAACTGCTGTCCTGTGCTACATACCATACTGAATAAATAAAATGCATCCCCTACATTAGCCGTTTCAAAAAGCCACCATATATCTGGCTGAGTTATAGGAAAAATAATAAATCGTAGTAAATAAACCGGGATTTCGACAAACGCACGCCAAATAACGTAATAAACGTAACAAATTATAAAAGTCAATTTGTCCGCGACTGCGAAAGAGTCCGCAGTAAACTTTGGACATAATTTTTGCGGCAATATCCTGGACGGCTGATTTATACGTACTATCAATTCAAAGAGAGTACTCAGCGAATTTCATTCAGCCATAAATTTTGCGGCGAAAAGCCAAAACTGCTTTCATGTATGTATAGAAAATGGATATTGCGATTTAAACATTTATGTTGTAGTTTTATTAAAAATTCTGCCAATAGCGGTGCTCCTGCATTATTCAAAGCTAATTTTGGAATTATGTTCGGACATTCATTAAATGCAGATTGCGTATTCTGATTTATGACCTGTATCGATTTCCTTCAATCATAGGAAAATCTGGAAATACTGCGGAGTAAAATTCCACTCCTGAAATATGTTTTTTCATGGAGCTCCTTTTAAACCTTTTTTCAAACTTTCACTACCACACTCTTTGATTTGTTGGGTTTTAAAATCCCAAAGTGGCCCAAGTTTCGAAAACATGATTGAGAAAGAACAGATTTTACAATACTTTTTTCTACAACATCGGAAAATTTTCATATCAGGGGTGTAAGTTAGAAGTTACGTTTTCTATCTGCTATTTTTGATAACGAAAACTGAGGTGGCTTAGGAAATACAACGCCGATCGACAAAAGTCACCAATTTGTTACGGTTATAAAATAATATTGAATAACTGCACATTTAAGAAATTATTTCATATTCGTTCGGGCTCTGCTAATGAAGAGGTAGTTTCGTATTTTCATGGATCAATAAATAAAATATTTACATATTTATTTGTATCCTTTTCTATAATCGTCGCTGTCGTAGAAAAAAGTATATATAGCAGGTACGCAATTCGCAGAAAATTGCAATTTTGCGAAATCAAACGAAATTGAAACTCCAAACAGCGACCGGATTTGTAATCAGCACCATCAAATTGTCCAAAACACGAGGCTTCACCTTAATAGAAAGAAAATATTTCAGATTTTTTAGGTAAACCTGAACACCTGAATGATCTGAAATTTTTGATTTTCGTCAAACGATCTTGAAACTCAAAACAGCGAACGGACTTGTAATTAGCATCCTCAAATTATCCGAAACACGAGGTTTCATCTTAATAGAAAGCCAAATAAAGATATTAGATTTTTTGGGCAAACCTGAAGATCTGAAATATCTGAAATTTTTTATTTTCGTCAAACGAGACTAAAACTCAAAACTGCGATCGGATCTGTAATTAGCACCCTCAAATTATGCAAATCACGAAGTTTGATCTTAATAGAAAGCCAAATAAAGATTTTTGATTTTTTGGGCAAACCTGAAGATCTGAAAGGTCTCAAATTTTTTATTTTCGTTAAACGAGACTGAAACTCAAAACTGCGATCGGATGTGTAATTAGCACCCTCAAATTATGCAAAATACGAAGTTTGATCTTAATAGCAAGCCAAATAAAGATTTTAATTTTTTTAGGTAAATCTGAAGATCTGAAAGTTGTGAAATTTTCGCTAAATTGTACTAAAACTCAAAGCTGAGACTAGATCTGTAATCGACACCCTCAAATTATCCTAAACACGAGGCTTCATCTGAATAGAAACCCAAATAAAGAATTTCAATTTCTTGGGCGAACCTGAGGATCTGAAAGATCTGAAATTTTTGAGTTTCATCAAACGGTACTGAAACTCAAACCTGAGAGGGGATTTTTAATCGGCACCCTCAAATTATCTTAGACACGAGGTCTCACTTGAATAGAAAGCCAAATAAAGATGTTCGGTTTTTTAGGCGAACCCGAGGATCTGAAAAATCTAAGATTTTTGAGTTTCGTCAAACAATTCGGAAACTCAAAACTGAAACCGGAATTGTAATCAGCACCCTCAAATTATCTTACACACAAAGATTTCGATTTTTTAGGCGAACCCGAGGATCTGAAACATCTAAAATTTTTGAGTTTCATCAAACGAGATTGAAACTCAAAACTGAGAGCGGATTTATAATCAGCAATTTCAAATTATTCAGAATACGAGGTTTTATCTTAATAGGAAGCCAAATAAAGATTTTCAATTTTTAGGAAAAACTGGAGATCTGAAATTTTTTATTTTTGTCAAACGAGACTAAAAACCAAAACTGCGGTCGGATTTGTAATCAGCATCCTCAGATCATCCAAAACACAAGGTTGCATCATAATAGAAGGCCTAGTAAAAGACTTACGCAAATTTTCAAACTCGTGCAATATGTGCATCATTTTGTCCTTGTTACATAATGTACTCTTTTATATAAATTCTTTCTTATAGTAGTGCAATTAAAATCATAATGCGGGATTCTTCATTCTTTGCTGCATGAACACTATTTTCTCTAGGGCATTGTAATTACAATTTTATAGAGACAGGTTCATTTTTAATTGTCTAAATATTGCGTTCCTTAGAGCATTGTAATAATCATAATTATGCACGCATAAATACAGTCACCGCTGTTTGCAGATTTTTCATTTGGTAAGTAGCGCTTCGTCTTCCCAGGTTGGTTTCTTTCCCTTACCTTCAGAGAGGGACCTTACCCCCACTAAATTCATGCTAACATCAGTAGCGTGACTGAATGGGGAATATAGGGCTGATGGAGGTCTGTAGAACTCAAATTTTTAGCTTCTAAAGAAAACAGTATATCAATATGAATTCTTTCTTTCTTTTCATATATTTTTTGACTCCTATGGTTTAAACAACGTATTACCAGGTACTAAGTATAAATGCCTTAGACTAAAATGTTACTCGTTATAATACGGATTTACAACCAGTAGGAATACGACATCGTTATATTATGTAAATTTCAAATGAGGGAATGACTACCGTTATGACACATTGAAATTAATATTTTATAATCCTGTGTACTTTAGGTATAAATAACCAGTAAACTCATCAATAGTTGACAACGGTCCATAGGTCCATTTTTCTTAATCAGTGGCGCAGATGCGGGGGGATAGGGGGGACATGTCACACCCATTTGAAGTAAAAATAAAAAATAAACTGTATCATATCTGAAGTAACTTGCCTATAATAGCCCCCCCTCAGGCATCAAAATTACCGTTGGATGAATAGCTAACTCCATGCCACATATGTATATCCCCCTTTGAACAAAAAATAACCTATATCCTGTCTCATAGGACTTTGAATTCACAGCTGCTAACATATAATATCCCCCCGTAATGAAAATGCATCTAAGCCACTGACATCGATCGATCGGGAAATCAGCTGTTAAAATGACATTTTCTGGTAAGATCGCAGAAGAAAGTGTATATTTACTCGTGCTTTTTGACAGCACCTACTTGAATTTCCAGAAAATGCTCGTTGAGTGAATTCATCTGAAAATGCTCTAAGTATTCTCTAATTTATTTGTGGTGAAACTATCAATTTCAACGAGAAAAAGTCAAGACATGAAAATGTTGCGAGTTGCACCCAAATAACGTTTTAAGTTTCATTTTCATGGATAGACTAAACACTTCTGAGAAAAATTAATCTAATTGGTTTTTTCACCACTCTATGCTATTATTCTGGACGTCATTTCATTATCCTAAATATAATTTCTCAAAACTATTCCATACAAGACAATAAACATATTTTTTGTCCCAATTTCAAGGATCTGTAAGCTGTAACTAAGAGGGAAAGGAGTTTTAAACATGAAGTTATATGAAAGACCCCTTTAATTTAGTCGAAGTCTTTCGCATCTGTTTAGGAACGCTCTGACTGTATAGTGGAAAGAGCACATTAAACATTTTGTTTTTATAATTATTTACATTTACCTGCAATATGCTTTGAGAGTATTTTTGACTCAACACGAACACAGATTGAACTCCTCAATTTTTTAGCTCTCACTTACTGAATTCGCTGAGGAGAGCTTATGCAGAGCCTCTGTCTGTCCGTCCGTCTGTCCGTATACAAAACATAGCTAAAACTACAGGTGCTAGACAAAAACTAAATACAGATTCGGAATCAGCGTGAAGAAACTAGTCCGGGAAAAATCCGGTTTTGTCAATATCGCTTCCGGTTAAAAAAATTGAAATGAATAATTACAGGTAACTGACGACGTATTATGTACGGTGTATCGATATCCCTGAAGCACAGGCAGCGTGGCCGAGCGGTTAAGACGCTAGGCACCAGTCCGAAAGGGCGTGGGTTCGAATCTCACCGCGGTCAACAACTCTTTTTTTCTCTTTTTCTTAAGATAAAATGTTAAATTTGTTGATTACTAGTCCAGGAAAAATCCGGTTTTGTCAATATAATAAAAAATTAAATTTTTCTACCAACAAATTCCACAGTGAGGGCGCCGTTTGAATTTACTGAAGTGAATTCTTTCTTACTTTTTCAAAACGCAGCGCCTATGTAACCCCCGGGTTCACCCCCGAAAATCCGCCATTGAGCATCGGGAGTCCCCTCGTCGACTGGCTCTTCTTAAAGCCAAGGTGTCTGGCTTTAAAATGCTAATCCTCACAAATGGGGTGCGCGTTATTTTGAGTTATTGCTTTGTTTTACATTTTTATTGCGGCCTGGCATTTATAATAACGTTTTTCAATTTGTGGGGGTGCAGTTTTCGTGTACCAAACCGTGAATTTGCGGGAGGAAATACGCGCTTTTGACACCATCCCTTCATTAGGTTCAAGGCTGTCTTAGGCGGCCATATTTGATGCATTTTCTTCTATTGCACAAAGGTTCAAGTGGACGTCATTAAATTTCTTTAACGTTGACAAATAATAATAATGAATGTTGAGAGTGATCTAATTGCACAGGGTAATGAGAAACATTCTTAGAGTGCAATTAATTAAGAAAAGTCATACATTTACTTATCTGCATCATAGAAGACACAGAAAAGTGCACAGTGTTCTGCGCAGAATGCTTGAGTGCAGTGGTTGCAATGAAGTAACATCATTTATCTTTTTTTTGAGAGACTGATGCAAAATGCTGTAGGTTCTCAGAAGAATGCTTCCTGCTAGGATCTTTTGAAGGAATTTTAATTATATCGCCAATAAGTAGCTTCAATAAGTGCTACAAAGTCGGTATACCAAAACACTGTCTAAGCGACGCTGTTATGGGTTGTGCCTGTAGAATGTTTGGAAAAGCTTTTCTTGCGATAGATTTTTCCGCTTTCCAAGATCAATATGTCTGGTTCGAACTCTGATTCATCAGGGCTCAAAACATTTTGCAACTTGTCCTCAGTTTCTAAGTTACTAGTAGTTTGCGCACTAGATTTCTGGGTTTCACAATTTTCATCTTCTTACAAAGTTTTTCCCATCTTCAATTTCAATTCTGATCTCATATCTACCAATTTACCAATAGCTTATCTAATTTACCTCAAAGATAAAAAAAGCAATAGTACACAGATTTGAAAAAAGTTACGCAACCACTAACCTTTCGTAAAAAATATGATACGCTGTGCCTTTAGGGTCTATAGAATGCAATAAAAAACAAAAAACTACCAGCAAAGGGCACCACAGACTGAGTGAGGAAGGTACTAAGGCAGACATGCATCTAGGATATTTATGCATCTCTGTCAGATCTCAAAAACATAATTTGGATTCGTAAATTTAATGGTTACCATTCTAAGGCTAATTTACATCATCTCCACGCATCTGAAATAATGGAAAGTATTGGTAGGAAATGAATATAATCTCTTGCAGAAAGACTAAGAAGAAATTGACATACGTTAACCTAACAGGTAACCTTACCCGGCCTCTATCTAGCAAGAGACAAAACCGCCTCACATTGTCCAGAGGTTCTAAAATAAGTTCTCTAGCTTGACGGAGATGTCCAGAGATTCGATTCCATCTCATAAGATATTGATTTTGCAACCACACCTCAGTTCCCTTCTAATAGTACTTGCTAACAGCCCCACAGCTAGCTCAGGACTAGAGATGCCACAAATATTCGGCCAGTATTTGGCATTCGGCATATTCGATCTTTTTAATATTCGGTATTCGCCGAATAGTAGGCATAATTCGGTCTATAATATCTAATCATGGACGATAATAAAACGCAAATAAAAGTCAAAAATGTATTTATTTTAGCATCAAAATATAACATATTTAATACTCGAAATTCATCTGTGATAGGTTATGTTTAAAAAATGATTTTTTTTTTCAGTATTTTTTGGAAGCAAACGATTACGCCTTTCTTCGTAAATGATGCCGGCTTCTGAAAACAGCCTCTCACTATACAGGGTTGGGATAAAGTATGCAACCAAGCAAATAACTTTGGAACGGAAAGAGTGATATTGCTGAAAATTTGCAGGCAAGTGTAGTGACGTCTAATGCATCCGAAGACAGTATGTTAGCTATTAATGTACTTCCGGTTTAACCGGAAGTACCGTCAACTTTTTTAATTTAAATGGGACACCCTGTATATTTTTGCAGATTTTAATTCATCATTTTTTTCCGAATACGTCCATAGTGGTTTTAGTATTTGTTTCTTAAAAAAATTGTCTCACAAATTCGTCCGTGGCGGTCTGCGTTCTTCCCGTTTGAAGTAATTTTTTTTGTATTTTTGTTTTTAGTCACCGTCAAACGTGTTATAGGACCCCTGTCGGGACGTAAATCATTAAAAGTTGACACACTTCTTTGTGAGTTCTCATGCGATCGCCAAAACCGACTTTGAATGACCGGCATTTTAAACACCTGAAATGATAAAGAAGCTATATCTTTCCCGTTTTTACAGAAACTAATGCTAAACCCACTATGGACGTATTCGGAAAAAAAATATGAATTAAAATCTGCAAAAATATACAGGTTGTCCATTTAAATTAAAAAAGTTGACGGTACTTCCGGTTAAACCGGAAGTACATTAATAGCTTAATTACATTAATAACATTAGCATTAAGCATTAATAGCATTAGCAGCATTAATAACATAATGTCTTCGGATGCACTAGACCTCACTACACTTGCCTGCAAATTTTCAGCAATATCACTCTTTCCGTTCCAAAGTTATTTGCTTGGTTCCGTACTTTATCCCAACCCTGTATACACTGCTGCCAGGGAACGATAGGTAAACCGTCAAATTTTGGCAGGTTCGGATACTGTCTAGCGTATGATGACCAACTTTTGTAAGGATCTGCTGTCCTTTCTAAGCAAGTGGTTTTCAAATAATCATCTCATCTTCTACAGGACTTTTACTCATAGCATCATTTTGCTTATTCCCTAAAGAGATTTCATCAAAACAGTTCCAGAAACTGTAATGGGTTTCGAGGTTTGCATCACTCCCATCGACCTTCCTTTTCTTAGATGGAGAAGATTCATCCTCCGAATCACCTGATTTATCGCAGCTCATTTTCAGAGCTTCCCAAAGAATTTGTTGTCTTTCTTTTGCAGTTTTAGTCAACCCCAAAAAACTGCTTTTGAAGCGCGGTTCAAGGAAAGTAGCAACTATTATCCATTCAGATTTGACTTGCACCGCGTCAAAACAAACTAGGGGTCTCGGTTGTTCGAACCGAAGCCCTGCTATTGGTCTATTGCTCATAAAACACTCAACAATTACGTCAAATTAATTGGTTGAATATGTCTCATCTCCATATAGTCTTTCTGTTTTCATCCAAAAAATAATTAATATGTCCGCACCACCGTAGTCCAAAAACAAACTTATTTTCGGATAAAATTTACATCGAGCCAATGCCGGATCAATCCACTTTTTTATCTATGCCTAAAGACAAAACCTTACTTTTCCAGGGCAAATTTCTCTCCATAATGAATCAGGTATCAATCTTCAAAAAGCGCATTGAACCCTTATTTGTTGATAACGCAGGGCAGATACAAACAGAGACAATCAGGAAGTGATTATTAGAACTAAGGGAATTTCAGACCAATTGGTCCAGGAAAGGAAATACCTGATTCAAGATGTGCCTGCAGTTCTTAGTATTTATTCCAAATTTTGATTTAACACCTGGTTGCATGATCTATTGTACACTACTAATAACAATATTGATTTAAATAAGTCCCTTATTCAGCCGCAGTTTTAACTTGAATCCTCAAAAAGATGTTTTTTTCAGTGAATAAAGTAATAAAAAGGTATAGATGAAAAACAAATATTACTATAAAATCATCCGTTTTTTTTATTTTTAAAACTTCAAACTCATAAAGGGCAGTGCGGCCCTGGACATTTTGAGCGTTCGAAATACTGTGTTTTGACGCGGCGCAAGTGAAATGTGAATACCCTTTAGATATTTGCTATTTTCTTGCGTTTTTTAAGTTCTGCTTTTAGTGAATCTCTAATTTTTAGTAGATTTGGTGTTCTATCTGCAGTTTCTTTCTACATTTCGGAACAAGCCTTGATGGAAACCTAAAAGCACTCATTGCTTCAATGCTGCCTGGCTGTAAGAGCAGATAGGAATCCACCTTCTAGGCCCCCAAAAGGCACAAGTTAAAATCTCGTATATTTCGGTTTGGAATACTCAGGTGCATCCTTCAAGAGAGACGCAAAGTGCGTTAACCTTACTTACCATTAATTTAAATTGATTTGAAGCTTGGTTTCTTCTAAATTTTGGCTGGAAAAGGAGAACCCAGACAATGGCTTGAACCGTAGACTTTTTTACCAACACATTCATTCTGCTTACTGATCCATGTATTCATATTGAACTGCGAGATTAATTAGTATAACCTTAATGATACACCCAAACAAATAAATCACTTGACTAAAGATCACTGCATTTGTTACTGGGACAAAAATATCACAATAAAGGTCCTCAAACAAAAAAACTGGTGTACTTCATCACTGTACTAGCATAAACACAATAAAATGGTCATATTATGCAATGAAACAATTAAAAAGTTAATGTATGTGCGGGTAGGTATCATAAATAATTATTAAATAAGATAAAAGAAAATTAAGTTTTATCTAGATCAGCCAGTGAATGATATATGTGATGACTAAACGACAAAAACCTGATATGTGGGATATAATGAAGAAATAAAGAAACTTAATGTTAATATTATTCAGAGATTTTTAGATTACTAATTAATTACAGAGTAGCTCTCTATCGGTTATCATAGAGAAATCAAAGGTACCGAATGGAACTATTTTACCAGACGGTGTTAGAAGAGAGTAGTACTGTCGTAAATATGAATAAGTTAGTTTTTTAAGGCGAAAGAAATTAGTTTCCATTATAAAGCAGTTAAGCAGTGATTTAATGTATATCGAGTTATTTATCACTGTCTTTTATGGCTGATATTATTGCTTTATTAACATAGTGGATACTTTTCATCTTATTAATAATAGTAACTGCTCTTGTCAGTACAGTTATTGTTCCGTTTTAAAATAGTTTCGTTGACAAAGTGGACTGGAACTATCACACTAGAAACGCTAATGGTATGAGTATTATCTATTTTGTATGATTTTTTTTACCTAGATATAAATTAATACAGTGGCGGCTCGGAGGGGGGATAAAGGGGTGGAAAACATCTCTTTTATAACACCGCTCCTGACTACTCATCCACTATAACTCACGAAATTGATGGCATAGGCAGGCTAAATATTAGCAACGGTTTCACTAGGGAGTAGAAGACTGTGACACAACTGTGTACATACAGGGTGGGCCAATAGTGCGTGGACGGAAGATTGTGGGCCTTACTAAAAAATATTTCAAAAATCTGTCACCTGATCATGCTAGAGCCATTGAGGGCTATAACGTAAAAATATTTTCACTTAAATTTTGACGTTTATACAGGGTGATTTATATCAAATTTACGTTTTTTTGAATGGAACCCCCTATATATTATTGCATATCTGGATTCTTTGGTGAATTCTAGTGTGACTTCATGTATCATACATGGAACTTTAAATGAACCGTTTAGGCGCAAATCACCATTTTTGGTATAAGTAGGTATCAAAAAAAATTGATATCACAGCGATTATAAAATTTAGAAGGCCGTGACTTTGCGGTACGACTAAGCATGAAATGCGTCACTTTAGGTCAGGCGGCTAAATTTGAATTATTTTTATACTTGGAGAAATCAGTAGATTAATTAAGGAAACTTCAATCACAGATAACTTGATTTTTTCAGATGGGAATGCCCATTTTGGTTTAAAGAATGAAAAGCAAAATTTGATTACCTTTCTAACGATATAGCATTTTCGAAATCAATGCTTTTGGTTTTCATTTTATTCCAAATTTTCAGTCAAATCGCCGTTTTTCAATTTTCCTGCGTGCAAGCAACCTAGTAGGCCATGAAAAATAAACAAAAGCCCGTTAATATGGAAGAAACCAACGCGTGACGCGTTTCATGCTTGATTACATCGCAAAGTCACGGCCTTCTGGGTTTTAGAATTCCTGCGATATTCAATTTTTTTCTGACACCTACTTATACCAAAAATGGTGATTTGCGCCTAAACGGTTCGTTTAAAGTTCCATGTATAATACGTAAGGTCACACTGGAATTGACCGAGGAATCCAAATATGCAATAATATATGGGGGTTCCATGCTAAAAAATGTAAGTTTGATATGAATCACCCTGTATACACGTCAAAATTTAAGTGAAATTATTTTTATGTTATAGTCCTCAAGGTTCCCTACCCTTATCAAGTGACAGGTTTCTACAATATATTTTAGTAAGCCTACAATCTTCCGTCCACGCACTATTAGCCCACCCTATATATTGCGGCTCACACCTATCTAGGTACCTGTACAATTCACACCTTTTGATAAAACCGCTAGTCGTATTGGGTGAAACTTCCTTGAAGCCCGTAGGATTCAGATCGGTGAATCTGAAAGTCTGGAACCTAGCTCTTGTAAGTGTAAATGTGCACCGCTGTTTCGTTCTCCACATAGTAGATAATCCGATGTTTGTTCCGGACGTATTTTACGCAAGTGATTTCTTAGACGACGTTTCCCTATCGATAGACTGAGCAGAATGCGTAGACCCTTCTTGCTCTATTCTAGGATGACTCGAACATCATCCATGATAGAATCTGTAAAACAGGGACAGCTCAGCCACCCCTCTTTGATGTTCCAGGCTGTGAAGATTCTTTGTGATGTTAGACGTATCGATAAGTCTAATTGCTCTCTTCTGGATAGTGTCCAGAAGCTTTAGGGAGTGCTTCGGAGCGCATCCCCACACATGCGTGAACGGTGAAAAAGATGGAAGCATTGATGCTACCTCCTTTGGAATTTTACAGTTTGTCTGCTATGATGGATGAATGTCAATCTAGGCTTACCGCAACACCACGAATACCTCAGCTTGTCTTCGGACGCAAAAATCCATCTGGGTCGATAACGATAATCGATGTTGACTTGAAAGAAGCAGTAGATCTAGCATACGGCCGCGCGACGCGAACGCTTTAAACTAGGATCATAAAGAAAACAAATATCATCAATTAGAATTAGTGTGTTCTATACCGAATGATATGAAAACCATGTTATCGCCAACAGTAGACACAGTAATTAAACTTTTACAGTGGCTTAGAATTACCCAACTGTATTATAAAATATAATTCCTCCCATACTTACCTCATACCTACCTAACCCAATGGAAGGATCTTATTAGAATAGTGTTGATATGCGGCTAATAACCACAGCAATAGATGCTACTAAAACTAAACTAAAAAAAGCTGAGTCGCAAGAAGGTTCACAGGTGTGTTGTCGAATACTCGATGGCAACATTGCAAAGTTTTACGGGAAGCAACAAAAATGACAAAGGCTCAATTTGGGAGACAGTTCAATACAAGAATAAAGCCTTAGAGAATATCCAGGCAACAACAACGACTTTCTCCAATCCAAGTGTCAGCCGTAGAATGGATTTCGAGTTTCGATATTAACTTATAGCCTAGTTAGTTACTATTTAGATCGCATTTTTTTTATTTAGTATTATCAAAATCGTTTTACGTTTTTTTATGACTTTTTTCATGTGGACTACTTACAATAGAGTACTTGCAGTGGTCGTAATTTTGGATTAAGGATATGGTGAGACAAAAGAAAAACGTATTCAAAGGCGGTCTATAATTAAAGCTTCCACTCTTGATGTTGTTCAGATGAAGAAATTTGTAATTATAATTTACGGATTTTTCAAATTTCTTCACTTGACTGAAAACGGGTGCTGACGTCACAACACAGTATAATAATCCACATTATTAAACCCATCTCTAACTATTAATGATAACCTCAAAAAACACAAAACAACATGTTGTTCTGTGACACTGAAACATAAGGTAAGTTTTGTTTACGTCAATCTTGTTTCAATCTTTCATTTTCATTTGAACTTGATGCTTGTTGACGCCAAAGTCGTCAAGTGTCGTAACCAAAGTTATCGACCAAAAAGTGTTTACGATACCTCAAATCCCATCACTATAATGTCTTGTGACGTCAGAGGTCGTTTCCGCGCCGTTTTCACTAGTCAAATTTATATTTGGAATAAGTCTCACAAGCAACTTAAAAAATCAAAAACTTCTGATTTATGATGTCTAATACGTTATAGTGAATGCCCTGAAGCAATATTTTTTTTTTGGGTGCAAGGACCCTATTATACGCTGATTAAAATAAGCTTAAAGATGGAAGCACTGATGCTACTTTCTTTGACACTTTACGGGGTGATCGGTCACGAGCGCGCGCGGTTTGATTTTTACCTGTTTACAAAAAGGGTGCCTTCATCGGCACCGGTCACTTGCGCGTCCGTCGGAAGAAAATTAAACTTGGATATTCCTAATGACCACATCCCTTTTATTCTTGCGAACTTTCATCTCTCTTTTTACGACTTGCGGTAGCTTACAGTTACTTCTTAGATTATTTAAATCACTATTCGGCTCTTGTAGGTATATAAAACTACCCTTAATGAAAATATTTCAGTAGCTTGCAATCCTTAGTTGTTGTTTGTGAGTATTGTATGTGATCTACTGTACTAAGAAATTAATAGCCCTTGAAGAGTATACGTTCCGAAGAGATAAAGAAACCACCCGTGGTGTAGCCTACAGATGCTCTAGAAGAGGATGCATAGCATCTTTGCTGATGGATCAATCGGAAGAGATTGTTTTTAAAAGAAATAGTGAGCACAACTATGATGCTCCCACAAAACAGGCTGTGAAGGTAAACTTCTCGGACTTTTTTTACATCGTCAAGAAATCGATCAAATTTGTGACAAATTAGAACACGTTGTGATTAATTAAAATTTTTTGGGGTATTATAAAGACATTTCGGTCTGCTGACAATACCAGCTTCTTTATTTGCATCTATTATAGTGATCAGATTAACTTATTATGTTCAGAACAAAATTTCGCATTTAATAATATAAAAAAGTACTTCATTTCTGTCAAGTCAAAACTAACGATACCGCTGACTGGAGTTCTACAAATTCTTCAGTAGCTATTAGCAAGATCGTAAAAAATGATGAATGAATTAATATCAGTTAAAATATAAGAACATAAGTTTACCTCGCCGCCCCGCGCGCTGGTGTACACATACCTGCCTATTATCCAAAATATTTTGGGGTCTTCTGACCGGTGGGATTAGGGCAAATCTGACCACGGCGCGTTAGTGTCCTATGGCCCATCTGGTGATCGAAATATTTTGCGCGCTTCTGTCCGGTGGGATTAGGACCAATATGACCGCGGTGCGCTAGTGTCCTATGGCCCTTTACGGTTGGACTGCTATGATGGATGGATGAATGCCAATCTAGGCTTACCACAACACCTTGAATACCTCAATTCATCTGGGTCCATGACGATAATCGATGTTGACTGAAAAGAAGCCGTAGATCTGGCATACGGCCGCGCGACGCGAACGCTTTAAACTAGGATCATAAAGAAAACAAATATCATCAATTAGAATTGTGGCTCTCCGGGGATGGAAAAGAAGCTCGCTGGCTTCGGCTCCGGTCCCCGAGCCCCAGCTCAATCAGTTGCGGCGCTCTTGTTCCTACCTATATTTCTATCGAGACACGGAGAAACAAAGAAATTGTGCTCGGGAAGTATTCCGACGACGCCAACTAGAGCGATAGGCGTCATATCGACCACCGACGGTTTTAGAATGTGATATTTCTTTCTGCGATTGTAACTCGTATGGGGGACAGGGTCGGATTAAGGCTAATTGATAGCGTATGGTTGTAGCGCACGTAGGAAAAGTCATAAAAGATGTAGACGTTGAACGAGGTAGACCTCGGCCTAGGAACTTCCCCAAATCAAGCGGTTGTTGTTCATCCCCTATCTTTTGTGCAACCTCCACTCCCTTTAACCCTTAAGTACTGACCCTTCTTTAAATTTATATATTTTTGTTGTTTGTAATGTGAAGATCTTTTTTTTTTCTACATATTGTCAAACTACGACACCGTAAGTACTCTTTTTTAGCAACAGCGATTTAGACGTTTAGGTCAAATAGTTTCGATGACATCCTAATTCGAAAATGATCCGTCGTCCAGCAGACGAAGGGTCAGTACTAGCGCAACCTTTTTTTGCGTATAGTCAACATACATATCCCGCTTCTGAGCACACACTGGAAGAATGAAGAATATGCTCCATTTGTCCAGGTAGTAAGCAAAGAATGACGAAATATCTCTATCATGTATGCAACAAGCCGATATTGCCTGCAGTGTACGTGTATGTGTAAGTTGCGTCGAACATTTTTGACTTGCGTCAAGCCTAGTTACCAAAAGTTTTGTTCCTATTTTTGTAATTTCTTTTATTTGTTACTACCATTTTTGGTAACAGTTTAGATGTAAAATGATAGCCACACTTTGTGTGATTTTTTCTCTGTTCCCTTTAAGTTGGAAACGTAACTTTTTTAATGTTTTTCAACACTACTATTATTTTGCGTAAATAACAACAATAATTTGCGTAGTCTGACAGACGAAGCATCAGCGACTATGTCCTATATCTGGTACATCGGTACTTACGGATTAAGAGAAGTTATTTTCGACTGCCTAATATCAAGAAATTCAGTGCACAAGTACAGCAGTTAATGACATTTAAGTATTTTAATTTATTTCATTTTTTTAGCCTCCATTTCAGAAAAAATGTACATGTGATGTATCGTTTTAGGCATAAAGATATATTCTCTTTCAACTGGTGCTATTGTATTACGTTTTTTTGTCTACCTCCCACCCTTCTCCACCCCCTCCCCGTTGTCCTATCGGCACCAAAACCTTTTCAACGCGAAAGGACCTTTATTAATTCAAGTTGGCCAAATTTGGCAATCGCTTGAGGCGTTTTTGAGTAATCGTTGGAAAACGAAATCGCGGACGTACAGACGGACATCGAAAAACCGGTTTTCCGATTTCCTTCAAACTCAGTCGCTACAAAAAGGTAAATAACGCCATAACGTGAAATTCTAATGCTACCACAATAAAGAGCATGCCACAATATTTTCCAAAAGGCGGAATAAAAATTCATAAAGTTGAACTTTAAAATGACAGTAACTTTCACAAAATGATTCAAATAATTTTATGGTTTACTGTCATAAGGAGGTTTTTGTTCTCTATCTTTTGGTCCACATTTGGTGCAATTCTATGATTTAATGGGGGGGAAGGAATAACATAACGTAGTATTTTTTTTTCAGAAAATGAGTCAGCAGGTGATTTTTTACCATGGAAATAGCACCTCGCACGTTGATTTCGGTAAAATTTGCAAAAACGGGCTGATTCTACTAACTTACCCCTCCTTTGTCGAAAAACAGCACAAAATTAAAAAATATATCGATCTAAATAGTAACTCGGTGATAAGTTTATATCGAGCCTTGAAATCTATTCTACGGCTGATGGCTCAGCTTGGAGGAAGTCCTTGTTGTTGCCTAGATATGCTGTAAGGCCACATTCTTGTACTACATGCCTGACAGTTTGGCGTTCCGCTCCACAGTCGCTCCGTGGGGATGCGTGCTTGTTCCATTTAAACAACGAATGATCGCACACCCCATGCGACATGCGAATTCTGTTAAGGGTCGACCATTCCTCTCTGTGGAGTTCAAAACTAAAGGTTTTTTGACCAACATTTAGGTCCAGTTTCACAATCGGCAGTTGTCTAGAGGGTAAAAGAAAACTAGTGGTTAGCGTACACTTTGCGCTTCATAATCGGCGGTTTGTGTCAAAACCTCTGGTTATCCAGTAGTTAAGTTAACCCAAGAATAAAGTATGGGTTATCTCTGACATTTCTTGTGGTCAACCGATGACACATAAGCTTGCTTTGGAGGTTATAAAACATGCATTTTGACATTGACGTCTAAGACGTCGATGGATTTTGATTATAGTCTGTTGTTGACGCAAGTTAAAAATATGAAATCAACGGTTGTGTTTATTTGTCAAACGGTTAGGTTTTATTCACCGAACACAATTGTCACAGTGCTCTTAGACCCATCCGTGTTGCCAACTTGAAGATAAATAAATCTAAGCACTGGTTTTCTTTTTGAAGCAGAGCGATCCGATAACTACTGGCTAACTTCCATCTATCGGTTAAGTGACTACCAGGGGTTACCAATGTTTGTGAAACTGGGCCTTAGATTTTTGTTCACTTTTTCTGGTGTTGGGGTCGCTCCAATTTCTCCCCATTTAGCTGCAGGGTTAAAACCAGCAGATTCATGTTGGAAAACTGCTGTAATTGGCGGCTTTCTTGTCCTTAGTCTGCGCAAGAAGAGATCAGGTATGTCTTCCAGGATTGGGAGTAAGGGATTTGTTTTGTTTTTGTTAAATTCATTCAGAAGGTTATTTTCTCGACGGATGGGTGGTGGAGCTATTTGGCTGAGTATTGGTAGCCAGTGAGTTTATTTGATGTATCCCATAATAGTTCTCATAGGAGAGTTTAACGGGGTATCGATCAATCTAGTATGTGGGCTGTTTAGCGACACTGGCGAGCAAAATTTAGCCGCAGAGAAACCAAGTCTTGGGGCCGAAGTACGGAGCGTTCCACATAACTTTTGCAGGATGTTATTTCTGCTATTTACTTTGGCTGCAATGGACTGAATATGTTTTTTAAACGACAGTGTGCCTGAAGGGCGGTGTCTGATTTTTTAGTTAAAATATGCTTCTTCATGTCAGATATTAAATCACTCACAGAATTATACATCAAACCCAATCGCAATTTGGCGTTATTAGAAATACGCGCTTTTAAAACAAATTTGATTAGAATAAGTTTACTGTTATTGTCAAGCATTGATGAATAAAAATCTATAGCCTCTATTAATTTGAAAGTGGTGGCTTCCGTATCATCCATGACCGGTAAAAGGTTTGCTATTGTTAGATCAAAGGAAGACATTTTAAAATTATTCTTGTTAAAATTTTGATTCCTCAAATCTAAAATTTTCTGTTCTCTAAATTATACTACAGTATTTTTAAAATATAAAATTACTCAAATTGTAAAGTTTACCAAGTGGGCCCATATTTTTGCGGTAATTATAAAACAATAAAATATAAAAACTTACGTGCTGGCTTATACTACAATTCATAATATCTTAGATACAATTGTCACCATAATTGTTTTTTTTTTCACTTTCATATCCAGTACCATCAATATTCACAACTTCCTATAAGCACATCTTATAGACTATTTAAGCACTGAAAGAGAAACACTCGACAAAAAAGTGGTCTGAAAAAAAAACACTGTAACCTCCTTCTTCCATTCTTACTTCATCTCGGGAATTTCGCAGTTCATTCTGGTGAATTTCTAATAGTCTGTCTTAACAATTGCTGCTGCCACAACTAGAACTATTAGCAGAACTTCTGTTAGGCTAAATCCACTACCTTCTGGGCTTACTATTTTGCCCCTTGCATCGCCATTGGAAGCCTGGTTGATTACAACGTCTTCTTGCGACTTGGCGTTACCCATTTCTGATTTGGTTTAATTTAGCTCTTGTTCTGGTCTCATTAATAATAATTGCCACCATTAACTACCACCGGAATCGTCAAGTGGCAGGGTCGCCATGTAATACTTTGGGTTGAACTTTATGGGGTCAGGAAATGAAACCACATGTTCATCCTTAAAGTACCCACAGTATATTCAATAATCTGAAAACAATATGAGTCGATATGCACGGGAACGTGGTCGACCTGCTGACATCTTGTACTACAACACCGGAGACCGGATGTCGTCTCATCATTCCATAGTGCAACTATGCCGATTGAAATAAACCATATACTTGTACAGGATGTTTTCTAGACATGCTACACACCTAGGTATTTGGGTGTGGGGTTATAGGGCAGCGGGGTATCCTCGCTGGAATGCCGTTTGGCATGTCACCCCGTCTGAATGCGTCCCTGACTTGGAAGTCGCAATCTAAACTACTGCGAAAGTTTGGTCACGGCAAATGCCTTTACGACCATCCGGGGTGATATAAAGAAAATGAAAAACACTATATGTAGTATTGTCTCTGAAAGGTGATACTGACAACTGGAGCACGCTCCTGGAACAGCGGAAACACGCCTCGCGCCTCGTACTTCCGCTGGAAGACGGCAGGATGGGAGGGTGGGGGGGGGGGGGAGCGGACGTGGAGGGGAGGGGGCAGGGGGATGAGATGCGGGCGCGCAAAGGCGTAACGCCTGAAAAATTGGAAAAGTTTCCTAGGAGCAGGCTGGATTCTTAAGCGGGCGGATTAACTTTAGGCTTCAATAGCCGGATCAAGTGGATCATCTGGAATTTGTCTCGGGTAGGGTCCCAAAAGTTTATGTTCATTTGTTACTCCGATTAGTAGGATAGTAATTTTAGTTTTCCACTCCAATTTCACTTTTTTGCTATGGCGGCAAAATTAGTGATTTACACTGTCTATTAATATACAGGGTGGTCCACTAAGGGCGCGGTGCTCCCTAGCGGCCATACCATTTAAATTAGACGAAAATGTTTTAAATAAAAAACGTTTCTTTTCAAATGCTCTACATTTAGAAAATAATTTCAAAGATGGCGGACTTCCGGTTATATCGGAAGTAGGCATCAACTTCCTTATTTTAAATGGAACACCCTGTATATTATTACGTTTTTGTATTCAGCATCAATTTTTTGGTCCAGTTTGTTAACCATTATTTATGTCTACGAAGCGTATTTTCGGAGTTATTCGGCAATTTTTACAACATTTGACGTTTGTAGTACTTTACAAGAAACGTTAATATCTCGGAAACTAAACGCAATTTAAAGATGCGGTTTTCGGTTTTGAAACAAGCGAGGAACGTATTTGTGTTTCATTAAGATCGTTCTTTCAAAAGAACATTAATTCAATAGACTAGCAATTTTCAAATTTGAAGAATTAAAAACGTTAAAAACTTTTATTTTTCAAATGGGATGGTATCATAAGTTTCACATCGGTGGATGCGAAATTAAATTCTCTTTCACTTTTATCTAGGCACATGTGGTTCTATCTTTCATGGTTTGTAAGATATTTACGGTTTTGTAATTATGGCGTAGGAATTAGAAAAATCGTAGGTGGCGTGACTCGCAGACGAAACAAATGGCAGCAAACCTTTCGTCCAAAGTGTTTCGGTCTCTAATACTAAAATGTGCTTTCGCTCCATCTACCTATAACCACATTATTCTTAAAAACTCCAGTGGTAAATTTTCCAAAAAGTTTTCCAGATTTTCATTTAGAAAATTTTAGAAAACCTTAGTTTAATATGCGGTTTCCAATAATACCACCCCAAATGCTTAGACTCGATGCTGGTTGTCAACAAACCTCTCAAAATTTGGATTTACGTCGGCATAGAAATGTAAATTATGCCAGTTTACATGGCCGTTAATGATAACGCTGTAGCTACATTTCATAAAAAGGAAAATGAAAGAATTTCATAAGAAATGTAGCTTCATTCGTAAACAACACACTTTTCGAAAGGAGTGCATCTTCTTGGATTCGAGCATGACTCCAGTTACAGAAATTCATCCAGTTTTCAAAGTCTTGTCTATCAACTGCTTGATTCAGCTGCACGTGATAAAGATGCTATATGTACTCCGTTAAGATCATGTTCACAGATGTTTGACCAATGCCCAAGTAGCGACTAATTTCTGCTGTAGCACTGCTATGCGGATCTTTAACTACAATTGCGAGAATGTCGAACTCACTATCTTCATGTATTACTACTACATGTTTCCTTCTCTCAGATTTTACGCTCACGTAAATCCAAATTTTGAGGAGCTTGTTGTCACCCAGCATGAAGTCTAAGCATTTGGGGTGGTATTATTGGAAACCGCATAATAAACTAATGTTTTCCAAAATTTTCTACATGAAAATTTGGAAAACCTGTTGAAAAATTCACCACTGGAGTTTTTAAGGATAATGTGGTTACAGTTAGATGGAGCAAAAGCACATTTTAGTATTAGAGGTCGAAACACTTCGGATGAAAGGTTTCCTGCCAATTGTTTCGTCTGCGAGCCACGCCACCTACGATTTTTCTAATTCCTACGCAATAATTACAAAACCGTAAATATCTTAGAAACCATCAAAAATAGCACCACATGCGCCTAGACAAAAGTGAAAGAGAATTTAATTTTGCATCCACCGATGTGAAACTTATGATACCATCCCATTTGAAAAATAAAAGTTTTTAACGTTTCTAACTTTTCAAATTTGAAAATTTCTAGTCTATTGATTTAATCTTCTTTTGAAACAACGATCTCACTGAAACACAAATACGTTCCTCGCTTCTCTCAAAACCGAAAACCGCATCTTTCTATCGCGTTTAGTTTCCGAGATATTAACGTTTCTTGTAAAGTACTACAAACGTCAAATTTTGTAAAAATTGCTGAATAACTCCGAAAATACGCTTCGTAGACATAAACAATGGTTAACAAACTGGACCTAAAAATTGATGCTGAATTCAAAAACGTAATAATATACAGGGTGTTCCATTTAAAATAAGGAAGTTGATGCCTACTTCCGGTATATCCGGAAGTCCGCCGTCTTTGAAATTATTTTATAAATGTAGAGCATTTGAAAAGAAACGTTTTTTATTTAAAACATTTTCCTCTTATTTAAACGGTATGGCCGCTAGGGAGCACCGCGCGCTTATTGGACCACCCTGTATACATGATGTCACTTAATGAGAGTTTGTGGTTCCAAGAACGCATTTTTGAGTCAAATTCAAGTAGAAGAGCTCATAAAAACATATGTCAAAATACAGGGTGTCAAATTGTGAAGTAAAATAGATTTTTTGACACCCTGTAACTTGGAAACCAGGCCCTTCAGGGCACATAAATTTTATTACTTGAATTTGGATCAGAAATAGGCGCTTGGAATTGCTGCCTGTCAATAAGAAGGACAACCTTGTTTTGCTTTAACATTTTTTTCGACAGGTTATGAAGTGGTTTTTATTTTTCCCTCGAAAATAAAGTGGGATACGAACACTCATCAATAGACAAAAGAGTTGTGTTTTTATCGGTTTAATGTGAAATACACCATTTAATTTTCTAAGTAAAATCTTTTGCTCATATTAATCACACAGACATCACTGGAAATCATAATTATTATCTTCTAGTCAATGCTGACTTTGCCTCTCGTTGCAGTGAACAACACTGCTAAAAAAATGCAATGTCCTTTAAGAAATCTATAAAAAATTATTTTTTTTTAACTTGACACCCTCTATCTTGACTGAACTTTTCTATTTGAATTTGTAATACCCTGTACAATTGTTGTATACAGCCTCAACTTTGTATTTGGAAAAATTGTGAAGAATTGAATTTTTTAAAGAAAGAATGGATACATCTCTTCCGTCGTCTTTATTCTTGATCTTATGGGAATTTTATTCGTTTTTTAATTCTCATTAAATCGCAACATGTTATATGGCCTTTCTCTTTGACAAACGAATAACATTCACATTCTTACAAAATGAATGCAACAATTCAGTGATTTAATTTGATATAACTACTAATTGTCCTTACATATAATGGCACAGTTAGTACTCTGGAAATATTTTTGTCAGGAAAGAAACTAATGACAGTAGAGTAGTATCTCTGAGTTTCTTATGGATTGATAAAACACTCCACCTCCGAACCCCATAGAACGTGGTTGGATTTATTTTAGAAATTTGATTTTGTTGTAGACATACCTACCCGCTAGAGAAACGCAAAAAATCGGACACCTTGAGCTTGAGCTCTTCATGCATAACAAGTGAAGCTTTTCTTATCAGAGCAGCATCCACATACCTACGTTATTTTAGTCACTGAGTTTGGTGACACTGCGACCCGCCTAAAGATTATACTAATTATAAGACAGTTACAAATAATGACTTCCGCTAACGAAATTTCACTTTCATTTTGCTTGTACTTCCGATATGTTTCAACGCAGCAAACTTTTAGCCTTTTTCAAAATAAAGCATTTCCTCCAAATGGAAAAGGTAAATCTACGTATATAAATAAAATATAGTACGGTCAATTTTTATTTCAGATGCCATGGAAAGTCAAGTAGAAAATTAGAGGAATTTAAAAATTGAAACATTTTTAGCTCTGATAAAATAAAACCTGTTAGTAAACAGGAATTTAGAAAAACATCAACTTTAAGGATCCAAGAAAGGTATCAGCTAAAGTAAAAATATTAAAAGCCTCTTAAAGCCTTTAAGGGTTGCTATTCAACTTTCAAATCCTTTCAAAAAATTATTAAGAATCTTCTTATTGCCCGCGTAGATTATACCCTTGGTTTGGTACGTAAAACACAGAAAATGGAAACGTTCGTAAACGTAGAGTTTTGAGGCAGAGTAGCAATTTTTAATATATCTTATTTGTACAGAATTTTTAGGAGTTGTCCCTAAGATATTACTTTTTAAGTAAAGTAGTGTTATATAGTGTTAAATTTTAGAAGTTGTATAATGCAGGTCTTATGATTGTACAGTGGAGATTTTTATTCGTGATCTTCAAAAAAGTTCGATATCTTTTAGGGCCACTTGTTTCTGCACTTCATCAATTATACGTTCTACCACTTTGACTGCGCTATATGGGAACTCCAGAATTAGCGGGTGATGCATTTTGTTGTTTCAGACGCACTTTAAACAAGGGTGGATGTTACGAAATTGTAAAATAATCCCTAAAAATTTAGGGTTTCAAGTAAAAGATTTACGGGGTGCACGTGAAGCTTTAATATGCATGAAAGTGGATAGAAAAGGGAAGAAAGATGCCGAAAATATAATTTTAACGCGAAACCTTTCTGTTTTGCCGCAGAGATAACGTGAAAAATTATACACGAAATGCGTTTGGAAAGGCGAATGCGTTGACGTGGAGACACGTGCTTTGAGATAAGGCGCGAAATGATTTACGGCACTTTTTAGGATGCTGAAACATTCAATTGACAATTTTTTTCATAATAATCCATGTCTATTTAGAAGAGCAAAGGATATAAAACTATAAATGAAAAGTTGCGAGAAAGAAAAAAATATTAGCAAGCCACTGGCTTATCGAAGCAGGTTAACTAGCCAAAATCTGGGAGTAAAGGTGTCATAGTTTTACTCGCCAATCGATAACCCCCTTTAGATTGTAACAGCAAAAAATTAGTGACACTCATATGAGCTATAGCAGAAAAATAAAATGCTAGATACTAAAACTAATAACTCTAAGTGTAGCATAGAAGACATGCATGCAGGAATGAAGTGGAACATACTTTTACTTCCTACACTGATAGGTGAGGGGAGTATTGTTTAATAAAAAAACATGTAACATAGTAAAAAGCACTGAAATGGAATAGTCTTCACTCATATTTAGATATCAGAGAGTTATTGCAACCGGATTTAAATAACGCCCTACCCTATTTATGCTAGTCTTATGGGTACCTTAGTAAGGACACAAAATAGAGTCATGTAACAGATGATAGCATTATTTTGACATACGACACTCATTTTCCTGGCTATTTTCTCGAATTTCATCGTTTGAAGTTTGTTTTACCATTCCTGTTTTCTAACCCCATCGTTTGGAGTTTGTTTTTGGGACCTCCTTGTTTGTTTGCTTCTAGGTGTACGAATTCATATCATTATAGTTAATAAATTTTGTTGCTGCTATAAGATACGTTTTTATTTCTGTTCACAAAAGATCCGGTCATCCTCAAAGGTGAACCTAATTCTACCTTTTTTTTGAACTAAAAATATAGCCACAAATTCCAAATAAGCGATAAGTGAACGAGAGCTACCTATTAAGTTAAATAAAAATTGTTTGCAAACCAGGGCTACGAAATACATATCACTATACACAGCAACACAACGATAATGATAATATAAAATAGGGCAAAAATAGGGGAAACTCTTAATGAGTTTTTAATTAGGGCCTTCCTCATCGCAAATCGCGTCTGCGCTTGCATAGATGTTAAAATAAGGTTGTCCTTAATAAGGCACAGGGCTTGCAATATCTTCGTGTGCGTTATAGTATAAAAGTTCTACTTCTCCTTAAGCCGGCGCCACATAAGCGGTATTCGGCGAGCAACGAACCCCGATTATTTGCTATTCAGCTAATAAAACCGGCGCCACATATGCGGTATTCGGCGAGCAACGAACCCCGATTATATGCTATTTGGCTAAAGGGCGACACGTGCTCGCTATTCGGCCAGCAAGGTTGAAAAAACGGCGAATATTGATATTCGGCAAATACCCGAATATGTCGCGCCGGCTTTAGACACAGTGTTTACAAGCCTCATAAAAAATTTAGAGATCGAAACTAGTTCACCAAAAAGATACGTAACCACAGAACTAATTATTTAAAAAAATGTCCTTGTCAAGCTTGAGATAACCAAAATTCATGGTACCACGATAATATATTCGTTGGAACCATGTTGGTATCACTTTTGTCTATCTTTTTTTATCTCACCAGCGAGACCCAGTCTGTAGCCATAATTCAAGATTTAAAATATGCGCGATGTAGCCCGTCAAAATCCGGACTTAGATTTACTTCTTAACCTTTTTATGAATAAATAATATTAAATAAATAACGACGGTACGCTTACTACTATTAATCATTTTAGTGGAATCTGCCCAGCGTCTTATGATTTATGATTTTTGAAAAGGATTCCGCGTTTCCAGGAGCATATAGGCATAGAGGTTTTAACAAACATAATATTAATATTTAATATAATGTGTAATTATAATTATAATATAATTATCGATACAATATTTAATTGTCTCACTAGACTTAAGACATAAGCAACAAAACAGTTATATTTTTTGTACTGGTATACGATACTTACGTATTTCTTTATTAAGTAATGAGTGTACTTTTGGTCTTTACTCTGTTCAATAAATAAAGGATTCATACACCAACGACAAACGTAGACTTATATTATAAATAATGTATCTTAGAAGGATTTAAGAAAGATTTAAAAATGGCAAACATAAAAAGGAACCACGTTCTTGTACCCATTTGTTTACACTTTTTGAATACATTTTTGTAGTCAACATTCTAGTAGCTTGAATCAAAAGCAATGAAAGAACTGTAAGTCAACTTGTATAGCATTACGCAGTTCTTGACAAACGACCTAGGAAAATGTAACCATTAATTTCAAGCAACAAGACATATAAACATAAGCAGCAAGTATTCTGAAACAACTTGTATGTAACCAGAAAACACGCCATGTTCTTCAAAGGATACGAGATATTTGGAGGTTACATACAATTTCAATGTAGTTTAAAATTAGAAAGATTAATGGCTTACGAAAAAACGTACATGTATCTACACAAGTGTTGAGATCATGGAATATTTTTAGTAAAACACGCGCGTTTTGCTTAAGATTAATTAATTGTTTGCGAAATAGACTTTCCGAGAATCTAGCGGAGTGATTGGATTGTGTCCAGTGATTGTTATTGAGAAAAGTTACGTATAACGTGACTGATTTGTATTTCTCTATAAGTTAGTTTAAGCAGCCTGAAACATCTAGACAAGAATGATAACTAAAAGGTTAATCATTATTTGTAGCGAATATATTATATGCACCTCATTTAGATAACCTTTAAAAAAAATTAAATTTTCAAAAATGTCGACAATTTCGAAAATAATTTCTTGCAAATTCTGAATTTCTCAAAAATTTGTGGAAACGTGATTTAGTTTGACATTCCTGATGGGAAAGCTGAAAATGTGAAATTTTCAGTCGTTGAGTTAGATTCCACCTTGTCTTGGAAAGAACATGTACATGCTTTGACAAAAAAACCTTCTACAAATATTGTTGTTCTAAAGGAAGGCGAAAGAATCTGATTCTTTTCAAGGTTTTATTCAATGCAACTGTCGTAGTAAACAATGGGGTAACAAAAAATGCAAATGTGTAATGAGTAAGATAAAATGTAATAATGTCATTCGGGTACTTCTTGTCGGAACAAATAAAAATAATAAATTAAGGTTAGGTTGTTTATTTATGACTTGATTGGCAACGGCGTAATGTAGAAATGCGCATTTCGCGACATGGCCAAATTACGTTGGTCATATACCTATATGAATCATTGTTTCGGCATCTGGCAAATCTAGTTTGGACAGATCGCGAAATGTCTAATTATTTCGGCCTCGGGCCAAATTCGGCATCGGTATCCAACATATTTACTTCAAAAAACTTTAAACTACAACCAGCAACAGCAGATTTTATTCCCCGTCTTAGAGACCACAGCATAAAAACAATCAGCATAATATCTCTGAGGATTTCCTATATAAAAATGGTTCCCACAAAATTTAACCTTGGGAGGGTTTTTGGATGATTTTACGGCTGTCAAGTTTGGGTAGAGATGCGAAAATGAAAATATCGATACCGGTACCAACTCGATATTTTTTATCCAAATAGGCGCATTTGGTTCGTAGAGAGCATTTTGAGTAACTGATTACACCCCTTAATAATTATATAATTATTTTCGATACCGATACAAAATTATCGATACCAGCTTGGAATGCCTCAAAAAGTATCGATGACAAAAAACTCGATATTAGTGCAGAAGTATTGATGATATATGGTGGAGCGCGTGAAGACATCAACGCGCTCCACCAAAACTGCTTTCTTAATGCACCTGGTTGTGAATGTAGTGGGAATGTTGAATTCATGAATGGTTAGATGTCTCTTTTTAACTGATGGCTTTGCCCCTATATACTTTCTCTGTTAGTTGCATAGGATATTTCGCATTTCAGATCCAACGTTGCCAATCGCATATGAATACGTCATCCTTATCATTTACAAAAGTGCACAGAAAAAGGGTTTTGGAGGCCGTTTGCTACAGAATCACATACAGAAAATGTTGGGGTGGACTGTATTTTGTTTTTTCTTGCGTGGTTTCGTGTATTTAATTGAATTTTCGAGACGTGATTCTTACAACGTTTATTGCTTCAACTTCAAGGTTACAAGTCATAATAATAGTAGTGGGGTAAAACAATTTACAATATGGCGGTGAATTCCAGCGCACGCGCACCGAGCACCGCAACCAGTGGCGCACCAATGTCCGAGTTCTGTACAGAAAATTTAGAACCACCATACTCTTACTTGAAACTTTTATGAAAAATACTTATTTATTATAATTATCCATCAGAAAACTAATTTAAATATTCCTTAATATTATTACTATTTATTTGTACTTATACTATACAAATAACTACCATCCCTACAAAAAACCCATCCAAAAGTGGGGATGCGCGTGTAATTTCCGCCATCTTGTGTTATTGTGCGGGTTGTTTTCTATGCTGTGTTAGAGACGGTCCAGCATCGGGATTGGATAATCGTAGCAGACGATATTTAATGTCTCTGTTATACTTATGTGTTTTCTATCCGTTTTTAGACTCGGCATGATAATGACGATCGCTACCTGTGGGAACCTCCCGCTACCTTTCCTGATGATGAATTTACGATGGCCACATAGTAGTAGGGCCAAGCAATGACGGGTAACGGCAAATATCCTTTGGCTGCGAAACCTTGAGTAAAAATGGCGGAAATCGTTATTCATCACAGCTATCGACTGAAGTCTCCCTCTCCAGCAGAACCGGAAAACGAACGCTGAGCAGTCGGTCATGCTCGAAGGGAAATTCCGTAATTTGTCATCCTTCGCGTTTTTCCCGACAAACATAAACACGATTAGCATGAGAAGCGCATAAACAAAAAGTTCTCGAATGTGAATATTCCGATGCCAACCGGAAGACATATCGGATGACGGACGGCCCACGAAATGGATGCGATCGTAGCGCCTTTTTGGGCAATAATGTTTATTTTATCTGGAGGAATATCGCTGCGTGCCGCGCTATACACTCGCCGAGAATCGCATAAAATTGAGGCGGCGCGGCGGGAGTTCTGGATACATCGCTTCGTCTTATCTACGGAGGCGTGAAATTGCTTTATATTTTTATAATGTGATAGACGCACGACGTCTTTCATTCTACTATCACTTTTGATTCTCATCATAGTTACAGTGTCTTAACAGACATGACGTGAACTCGTAAAATGCATTAAGTCGGAGCTAGAGTATTGGACAACTGGAATGGCGGTATAACCATTGGCGGAAGCAAAATATCTAACGTAAGATTTGCTGACGATGCTTCTCAGGAAGAACTAGTAGCTCTATTAAACATCTTAGAACAACGTAGTGCAGCATATGGTCTTGGTATTAACTACAAGACCAAGGTTAAGGTTATTATTGTAGATAGAGAGCATGACAATCATCGAGAAATAAAGTCAATAGGCCGTTGAGAGGTAGTTCAAAGTTTTGTGTACCTCGGTTCTTTGATCGACAATTCAGGTAGCTGTGAGAATGAGATTCGATGGCGCATTCAACAGGCACGGGTGGCCATGACAAAGCTAACTAAAATATGGCGTGACCATAACATCACCTAAGCTACCAAAATGGCTCTGGTTCAGTCTCTTGTGTTCTCCATATTTTTGTATACCTAGGAAACTTGGACTGTTAAAAAGGCAGATCGAGCTCGCATAGATGCTTTTGAAATATGGACGTGGAGGAAAATGCTGAGAATTCCTTATACCGCCCATCGAACTAATGTTTCCATACTGGATGAGCTCTGTAATCCAAAGAGACTATCCTCCATTGTGTCGATGAGAATGCTTACATTCTTCGGACATATTCACAGAAGCGATAATATGGAGAAACTTGTAGTTCAGGGTCACGCCCCGAGTGGGCGGCGCCGTGGCCGTTCCCCTACACGCTGGGTGGATACGACGAAACAGTTGCTAGATATGAGTATCAAGAGCGCCACTGAACTGACAGTAAATCGCGAACGATGGCGAGCTACAGTCCTCAAAACTATTGATATTATTCGTGTCGGCAATACTCTAGCTCCGACTTAATACATTTTACAAGTTCACAACATGTCTGTTAAGACATTGTAACTATGATGATGAGAGTATTGCCGACACGGTTATTATCCATATTTTTGAGAACTGTAGCTCGCCATCTTTCACGATTTACTGTCAGTTCAGTGGCGATCTTGATACTCATACCCAGCAACTGTTTCGTCGTATCCACCCAACGTGTAGGGGAACGGCCACGGCGCCGCCCACTCGGGGCATGACCCTGAACTACAAGTTTCTCCATATTATCGCTTCTGTGAATATGTCCGAAGAATGTAAGCATTCTCATCGACACAATGGAGGATAGTCTCTTTGGATTACCGAGCTCATCCAGTATGGAAACGGTAGTTCGATGGGCGGTATAAGGAACCCTCGGAATTCTCCTCCACGTCCACATTTAAAAAGCATCTATGCGAGCTCGATCTGCCTTTTTAACAGTCCAAATTTCCGAGGCATACAAAAATATGGAGAACACAAGAGACTGAACCAGCGACATTTTGGTAGCTTTAGTGATGTTATGATTACGCGACATTTTAGTAAGCTTTGTCGTGGCCTCACGTGCCTGTTGAGTAAAAACATAGTGGAGAAGAAAAAACCTTAGAGAGCTAACCTTGCTTCAAGGCACATGAAGGCTAGCCTTTCGTACATTTTATGATTCGGAACTTAAAGATCCCCATGTGCTTAAATTGATCCAAGAAAGACTACAATAAGGGCAACTTGAACTTTATTTGAAGGCTTGCATAACAGAAATAAAGAAAAAGTAACATTTCAACCACATGTTTTTTTCCATAGACAGATCTGAAAAAATGTTCTTTTTGAAGGTCCTTGAATAGGCTTTCGATCTACAGGTTTCTCTGGGATTACATTATAATTTTTTTTCAAAATACTATAATATATCGACACACTTGTCAAATAGTGACCTTAAATAAGGAAAGGGATTTGACAGTGTAACCTCAAATATGCGGAGATGCTAACAAAACTCTCATTCTGGACCCAAAGAAAAATCCATAAGAAAGCCTGGAATAACTTGTAGTCCAGGTTTTGTTGTGCTGTGTTGTCAAATTTTGATTGAGAAAACCTCTCCACGCTAGATAAAAATTAACTAATGCTAAGGGCTACGGCTGAATCACATCGCAGTATTGCGGTGAAATATTATTATAAATTAGGGCTATATTCAAATAGACACATGGTGACACGGTCGTTTGCAATATTTCTTCGAAATTATGAACAAATCTTATCACAGTGTACGTTTCTAACGAAAAATCATGACACTTCTAAGGAACCAGCTAAACCAACCATGTCTGAGATAACTTCCAAATTGAGATTTGTGTCAGGTGCTGACTGAGAAATATACAAACTGGCATTTATGAAGAGTAAAATGAGATGCAGTGGCGTTCGTTTCAAAAGGGGGACGGTAATTTACACCATATTATTATACTTATGTTTTCTATGTATCGTATTTCTCAAGTCACTTGCAGCTTTGAGTTTTCTTAGTTTTTACAAGTTACTAAATTATTTTCTGTTAATATGTTGCAATGAGTGTTATATAAATTGAATCTCCTATACAGACAGAGTGAAAGGGAGTTATTTGTAGATATAATTATGCCTTCACTATTGAATAGGGAATACGTTGTTCTTCGCGACTATTGGAAAATAACATACACAAAGTATCATTCTTTTCCTAGTTATACGAATCAATATTCTGATAGACTTGCTCTTTAGTCTTGCATGGACTTTTGTGTCAGAACGAGTAATCCTGAATAATTTTTATCAACCCTAAATTGCCAAGGATTCCAAACTACCCGCGTCAGACGTAAATATCGCAGTCTAGTCGTTGTATTTTGAGGCTATATTTACTAATGGAGACGGAGCGAATAGTTTATTCGCTAACGCTTGACCGTAGAGTCTCCCAATCATAAAATCAACGTCTTGTGAAATTGAATTGAATCTCTGGACATCTCCATCAAGCTATAGAGCTTATTTTAGGACCTCTGGCCGAAGTGGGGTGGTTCTGTCTCTCATTGGACAGAAGCCGGCTAAGGTTACTTGTGGGCAGTGTTGCCAGATGCAGAAATTCGTGCAATTCGACTTCCAAAAAACGTGTAGAATTATGTAAAGTCATAAAAAATATTAGATAAATAATTTAAAAGGTACCAAACTAAGTAAAAAGCTAACATACCATGCATAATTGCATACAATGGTCTTCTTTTGCTTGCCTGGACTCACATGCTTTTTCCCTATACTCTCTTTTACATTTATGCTTATACTTTTGTGCTTTTTTGGAAGCGTGCAAGGGTATTTTTCTGAAGAATCACTGTCAGGTATCATTTATCAGCAGTCTGAATGAGAAGGAACGGAATGGTATTGGTAATCGAACTATGCATGATGAAATTGGCACTGAGATTCTTAGTATTTATTTGATCGCGCAAAAAATTTTTTCATAATCGATAATCGATATGGATATCAACCGGGACGGCGACGGACTTGAGTTATGTAATTTAAGTAAAATTAACTGACTCTTTTTCACAGTTTAGCATATTAGTTTTAAAGTTTTATTGAAAATAGCTATTTTTTTAACAAACGCCAAAAATCGTGAGAATCTATTCGTGTAATCGTGTAATAGGGACAAACATCGTGTAATTAACCGTTTAATCGTGTAATCTGGCAACACTGCCCAGTAAACACTCATACGTTAGTTAAACGTTATTTAATCCCTGACACCTTTTCATTTTTACGTTACTTTTTTACGTACAATCAACTTAAAAATGTCGCGGTATCTAACGTTACAAGTAACGTATAAATATACGTTTTATCCCGGTTTTAAAAAAGCGATCACTATACGTTTAAAAATGCTCAATTTGTAACCCTTTTCGAAAACGTTTAAAAATCGTGTATTTGCAACGTTAATAAGATATTATTTTTGCACCAATTAAAACATTATTCTGAGGTAGTATCTGAAGTGCTATTAATACTGCTTATAATTTTAAAGGGTATCATAAATAAAACGCAACGGTTGTTTTTTTAACGTATTTATTGGACTCCCATTAATAAGTGGATACATCAAATTAGAAGGCTGCTTATAAAGGACTGTACATATAATATATAACTTAAAATAAAGTATATACACAACTTTAAGGGCGCTTATAAAAAACGCAGTGTAGAATTTTTGTTTCATTAAAGTTGCTCGTTTTGTTACTGCATAATTGACAATTACCTAAAAGTAGAGCATTTTCATTAAATCTAGAACAACCCTAACTATTTATTTTTCATGAAAGCCACCACAATATGTCCGGCGTTAATAAAAATTAGGAAATCACAGCTTCAATTTTTCGTTAATCCAAATCATTATAAATACATGAAAATAAACCAATACAGATTTATTCCTTCAACAGTATGAAACAAAATGTAAAAGGCCAAATAATAATCAGGAAGCATGATAATTACAGCGCTACTATTAAGAAAAGGTTATAGGTACTCCATTATGAGTTGAGAAGAAAAGCCAGAACGAACGCACGCCACCAAGCGACGAGTTGTAATAGCATCATTTGCATCTCTGAGGTCCACAGCAAAATTTTAGCATTAGTGACATTCGCATTTTCATCTCAGCAAATTAGTTAGTCATGTAGATGTACTTACCAAACGCAAGACCTGTACTAAGCACCTGAAAACTCAGGAAGTGGAGAACACTTGTTGACTGTACAACAACACGGGTGAAAATGGCCGCCGCCAGTACTGATGTCACGACATACACGCACAGCCTGGCTCTTTCGGACCAATCAAATTGCTCCATTTAGAAACTACGTTATTATAACGTTGTACCTGAACGATCAATGCACGTTATTTTCATCTGCTATCATAACGGTTTGTATAGCTTATAGCGGATTAGCAAAATTATGTATTTTGTTTGTTGTTAGACACTTGACAAGATTTTGCTCCTAATTTAAAAATGGAGAACTTTTGAAAAACGAGTTGCTCATATGGTTAATAAAATGGTTTAGCCAAACGTTACTTCAACATCGAAGCTCTATAGATTGCAGAATGATTATGAATCAGAACGTTTCATTAACGTCTGAATACATCATTTTTGTCACACTTTATTTGTGGAGTACACAACGTTACTCTAACGTGAAAGTGAGCCACCGTAGAATTATGTATTTAATTAAACGTTATTATGACGTTTTAATCAAACGGTATAATTTTACACCAAAATCAAACCGTTAACATTCTAACGTAAACGTTTTATCAACCGTTCACACGTTTAAATTACGTTTAAGTAACGTATATGTGTTTACTGGGTGCTTGTGGGTCTGCTGTCTCGTCATTACACCTTTATAAGTCACTTGTATGTGATGAGGGTGGCAAGCAACCCAGCGTGTGCACGCTGTGGCGAGGAGAAGAAGTCCACGTCACAAATTCTATGTCGGTGTGACCCCGCTTGATATCACAGACAGACTATTCTAGGTTCAAATGTACTTGACCCTTAATATAAAATAGGAAGAACGCAAGGCCGTCCAATAAAAATGGACTAGATGTTCTCAAACCTGCAAAGAATGTGATGCAGAGGTCATTTTCATTTTTGGGCCCTAGATCTTGTAGTTTCATACCAGATTATATGAGACACGTTCAATCCATTCATTTATTCAAGTCGATGTTGAAAAAGCGGATGGCCAGCATTCCCAGATGCCAAGTGCATCAGTACATTGATGTAAAAAATAAATACTATGATACTAAATAAACAAAAAAGATATACATTGTCTATACTTTTGTGTAAGTGAATTTTTTTTAACTATTTTGTGTATCTAGTGTTTTAGTGTCTTTAATGTTTTATTACTTTTGAACTATTTATATATTAAGATGATTTTATGAAACACTTCCTCACACACAAGGTTTTACCTTCTGTGCGTATTCTCATATTTATTTGTACAGTAGTAATTTTAACTGTCTTTGCCTTCATACGAAAGATTTATACCTTGTCAAATAAATATTATTATTATGATTACTCTCACCTTCGCAATGAGAGCTGGACTTGGAAGCTAGAGTAAGGAGAGGTGCAGGTTACAGGATTTACGTTTAGTCCGTGGACTATTTTTTTTGCGTACGTGATGTAATTCGCTTTTAAAAATGAGGAATATCTTGTTTCCCACTGTCTACGCCTATTGCGAGAGCACAAACATCGCAGAGGCAAACGGTTTTACATCTTCATTTAAAAGTTGGTCGCGAGAAGTACGTAGGTAGAGTTGTAGGGAATTCAAGCAGGTAGGGGAAGAGCGAATATTTATTTAGATTAAGGTGACGTCTGTACGAGTACCGTGGTGTTACAGACCTTATTAAGTATAATTACTGATTTATATCCATGCTATCCAAATTTCAAGGTTTAGTATTGTCGCAGAATACTAGCAAGTAATTCTGATAGTACATTTCAAATAAATTATTTTTGGGCTTGATCAAAAAATTGTTTATTACGACCCACCGATTCAAAAAATTGTAAAAAAATGGCTAGGTAGGAGAAGAGTAAAAATAAATTTTGATTATCAAAATTCACACAAGCTGAATGATTATAAAAATATTTATCAATATAGAATGTGCTAGAATTTCCAGAAAGTGGACATTTTTTTAAACATATTACTTGTGTATTGAGGTTATATTCAAGAAAAAGGCTAAGTAGATAAAGATAATGCATCTCGCTTGTCTGATTTGACTTTCAATGATTTTTGAAAAAACCGTCATTTTCCTTGAAAAAACACTCAAGCTATCTTTAATCTGACTATTTGAAGTGACGTTGATTTACTGAAGGTCCACATTTAACAATGAATTTGATAATCATCATTATGATGAAGCACCATTTCTACGAGAATTAATAAATTTAAAAATGAGTAGTCAAATTTTCGAAATTTTATACAGAAAAAAATACAGTTCCTTAAATTTCCAAATTACTCATGTGACTGCAAAGAACATTTCAAATCAATCTAGAGGACAGTCAAAAGCTTTTCGTGCTAAGCAGACTTTTTTAAGTAAGTAACGACTGAAACTGTTCGGATTAATTGTTTTGTGTGATTACTGTCAAAGACAGAAACGATATACGGTCTATTCTAACTATATACAGGGTGTCCCACGATGATTGAGACAAGCAATATATCGGAACTGGGCAGTAGTAGCAAATTATAATTTTGGAGGTGTAAATTAGAGCAAATATAGTATCTTTTCTTATTATTGTGTCACCCAATGAGGTATTTGTTTTTGGTCACGTGACATCCGATTCAGAAATTTTAATGGAACACCCTGTATATTTGTCACTTTTTGTGTTCCTCCCGATAAAGCAATTCCAACAAACTGCACACTTGGAGTCTAAAGTGATTCATTCAAAAGCTACAGGTACTTAAAGGACTGTACCACTACCATTATAAAACACTACCAAAGTAATTTAACTGTAGGGGTACATGTTATAACCAATGGTAGTAGTACCATCCTTTAAGTACCTATAGCTCTTGAATTAATCACTTTAGACCCCAAGTGTGCTAATTTGTTGGAATTGATTTATCGGAAGGAATCCAAAAAGTCACAAATATACAGGGTCTCCCATTAAAAATTTTGAATCGGACATCCCGTGACCAAAAACAAATACCTCATTGGGTGACACAATAATAAGAAAATATACTATATTTGCTCTGATTTACACCCTCGAAATTATAATTCGCTACTACTGCTCAGTTGCGATATATTGCTTGTCTTAATCGTCGTGGGACACCCTGTATATGCAAGCGACGTCATATATAAAATTCTTATCAGTAGCGTAGGTTAGATGGAGTTTGGTCATTGTTTTTGTGCGAGCTAACTTGTGCAGCTTGTTTTTTATTTTTGTGTGATTTTACATTTTACCTACAATATGCCCGAAGGTAGTTGTGAAGTAACACACATAGTTTTTGCATTATACTATTATTCAAATTCGTATTGAGAAAACAATTGTTACGACCCTGACTGTAAGCAATGTCATCCGCCATATTGTCTGCATTGGTACGTCATCAACACTGTGTGACGTCACTGTTTTTACGCGGAATTTCTCGTAAACCCAATGAAATTCGCACCCAACCTTCAAGTGCGAAAATCGTTTCCTTGCTAAGGCAATACCGTAAATACTTTACAAGCTACCGTCGAAAAGAAAGCTACTTTTTTACGGTTACGCGTAGAGCGAAATTGCTAGTCAGAGCACACATTTTGATTTATACGTCTGTGAAATATGCATTATCTAAATTTGTGCTCTATCTTTTTTATTATACTTTGGGACGCCCACAAATCATTCTGATCACGGTATTATGTGAGCAGAATACATCCAGGGCACTCGTGAAATACCGATGTTTCTTTTTTATATTCTTACGAAATGCGAAAGCTCATACGTGTTCCTGAAGATCTAAAAGTCCGGTTAGGTGGTTGTAGAAAGTGCAATGGAGCCAAACAATTGGTTTACGAGCTTTAGTTTAATTTTGTGGTACAGTCCAGTTCGATTCAGTTCACTTTATTGCTACATTTTGTATAATAAATACAATTGTAGAAGTCACAGAAAACGACAAAAAATGTAGTCAAGTTGATTGACTCAGTACTTCCCACACATTGCTCATATCAGTTTTATTATTTTCCTACGGCATGAAACTATAGTCTAGATGCCTCTGCAACCAAATCATCGCTCGCCCGACCGCAAAAAAGTGTTTTATTCTACTAGGTGCTTATTTCACAATCTACCATGAATACAACAAATTTTTGAATTTTACAAACCGCCACCCCCGAACCACCCCAATTCCACGCCCAACCAAAAAAAAAAAAAATTAAAATGATCAGGAACCCCTAAAACGTCTAAAACGAAGTTTGAGGTGTTTTTTTAGATTTCAAGTTTCTTATTATTGCCGCGCCGCCACTGAAATGATTTCTAAAATCATACGCGCTTTCCATAGTCGTCGCGGTAATAAATCTGTGTCAAAATGTCACTAAAGTCAATTCAGAAGTTTCCACGTATACAATACAGAACCATCCAAAGTAATACTCGTATGTATTTTGTAGAAGGTTCGCGTCCCTTGGTTCCTGTAATCGGCAAGGCAATGTTCGGATGGACCTAAAAAAGTGTTATGCCGCTAGGTCTTTGTCTCTCAGGTCAGTAGACAGCCTATTATAAGTACAACACATTTTTCAGCGTTACAACCCCCCACCCCCCAACTACCCCAACTTCACCACCACCCAAAAAAAAGTAGAAAATTATCAGGAACCCCTAAAACGCCTAAAAACCAAGTTTCAGGCATATTTGAAATTTTCCGTTTTTTGCTAATTACTCCGCCGCCCATGCGCCGATTTTCAAAATTGTAGCAACATTACCTACTACGACCCTCACTATATCACTACCCAAATTTCATCAAAATCTATGCAGCGGTTACTGATATTAGGAGGCTAGAAAAACGCCAACAGACAGACAGACAGACAGACAGACAGACAGACCGACGGAAATGAGTGACGAGGATTTTCGTTATATAGGCATCATAAAACGCCCAAAAAGTACATTATCTCAAAATCGAAAATTTTCGCGATCACAATACGCCCCTCACCTATCGGTGTGGGAAGTAAAAAGAGAGACAATTGAATAAAAAATAATATACGTATACAAACATATCTTGACCAGTAAAAGAAATTTAATAATATATAAAATCTATTTTAGCAAGTTGGCTACATATTCCATCTTGGAAGGATGTTACAAAAATTTCTCTTTAGAAAATCCTTAAATTTAGAATTACCCATGTTTCTGATTGTTTCGGGCAAATTATTACTTATTTCTAAAGTGGGTTTTTTTTAATTCGAATATTTAAATTTTTCTGTTCTAATTAAATGACAGTTTCTGATCCTATAATTCGCACTCATTGGTTTAAGTTTATCTTTGTTTTTCAATTTATGAATTGAACAAAAATATTAACGAACAGTAAAAACGTACCAGAAGTGGTGCATCACATCAAAGCAAGGTTTTTGCAGAGAGTCGCTTTAAATTATTTTTTTTAATTGATAGCAGTTAGATAGTATGATATATTGTGAAGAGTTCCTTTTTCTACGTCAAAACGGTCTGCATATCAGTACCGCTGGAGAATCGAATGTACATAGCTATGAACTCAGCGACTCAGGGGCGGATTTAGGACTTCTTCTGGGGGGGGGGGGGACCTAATGATGAGCTGGAAATTGACCTCCACTTGGATGCGGTATAATTTTATGAAGAGCAAAAAAAGCCTTCCAATCAACTTTTGCTATTTATATAAATATTCCGTGTTTCCATTACACTTTCCATTACAGGTCCAGGGGGGGGGCGGACCAGTGCTGCCGCGGTCTGCGGAGCAAAAAAAAAACCTTAACTTCTGATATTTATATAAATATAATATGCTTCCGTACAGCTCGCCCCGCCGCTGTATGAACTTCTTTGAATTGTTTGTTATAGTAAAACAGTTTGTGTAAGTATGCGTGAATACATTTGGGGGGGGGGGGTTGTGGGGTTCAAGTGGAAAATAGTCCAAAAACGCAAAATGATGGTACCTTGGGACCTCACCCTAAAGCGAGGTTTTCGTTAAAAATGATTTTGTGTAAACTACAGATAGCTGGCAGTAATCAGACAAAAAGTCACTATTTTAAGCTTTTAGGAGTCAACATTACAAGGAAACATGATCTGGCATGAAGAACACGTTTTTTCAATTGCAAAGGCAACCGGAAAAGGCTGTTCCTTTGGACAATTTATTTGACTGCTGTGGTCCATCTATCTATTCAAAAGAAGGTAATTTTTTGGTTTTTAGTAAGCGAATAGTGTATCCCGGATTGCAATTTGCAGAAAGAACTTTTTCAATATAGGTACATACATTCTGGTTTCTCGTTTTTGTTCTTAGAAAACAAAATATTTTATCTCAAATTCGAAACGAATTCCATTTTTCTTATTGGAATGACGCCATAAATTATAACCAAAAACTACCGAAATGTAATTATTTTGAAAAAAAGTACGTCGCAAAAAATTGCAAAAATTTGACTAGGCGTTGATGGTAGGCAATTTATCTACAAAGAAATGGTGCTTCATGTGATGATCTACAAAACCGTTCAGTGGGGATATTAAATTTAGTACATCTGCACCATCACTTCAGATAGAGATGATTTAAGACATCTTGAGCAGATCAAAAAAATATAGTTTCATTGTTTGTGTTGTACGAATTGTGTATCATCGAAATTTCGTTTACGGAACAAACCTTTTCCAAAAATCACTGACCTCTTCAAAATTAAAATAACTACGAATCCCCCTGTAATTCCTGATCCCCGTCTTTGTACAGTCCACAGCCAACTGTGATAACTATTGCTCCGGCACACCAGATATTCTTCATCTGGTACGCGGCGGAACATATCTTATTGTGATTTCATAGAAGGGGGTTGATATACAGGGTGTCCCAAAAAATAGTGTCAAGCGGAAGTCCAGAGATAGAGCACACCTACAAGTATCTGAATCACCCCCATATATGTTATGCAATTTTTTGTAGTTTCCGAGTTATGAATTTTTTTCTGAATTTTAGAGAATTCTCTACCTCGACAACTTAAAACTGTCCCAAAAGAAAAATTAAAAGACTTTTCAAAACTGTCTTTTTTGGTAATTAATCTCCAAGAGTCTACTGGTCATACGTAAAATAAACGGTTTCGTAACTTTGATGAAAGTGATAAAAATTTTAGTGTAAAGTGAAAAATTTACGATCTGATAATTATGACTTAAATCTTCGACTCGCAATTAAAAATCCAAAGAAGTGATTTCATGATTTCTAAGCAGGTCTAAAAACTTCTTCAGACTCTCAGCTATCACAATCATTGAAAAAAGTTGTACTTAATGGGGCTACTTTCGCTCCAATTGACCTTCAAAGACAAGAGGCGAAGATTTCTTGAAATTAGCGATGTGTTTTTCAATTCATTAATAACTTATGTTAACGCGTTAATAGCAGGTTGATTGTCAGTACCGCAATAATAAACGTTAAAAATGTTGCATAAATTAAACATTTATTAAAAAATATCCTATTTCTTGCTAAAAAAACTCAAGGAGCGCATTCTTCAAAACCGGCTTTTACCTGAGCCCCAACAAAAAGGGCTAACGCTAACGCACTAAACGATGGCGATGTTGGAAAGAGATAGCTATGATGTTGTTGTGATGTCTTTTCAAAATGTGTCATTGCATAGGTTGCTTTCGTTGCCTTTATTCAGTCGTCTGTCTGTCTTTGCGGCTTTAAAACGATACGCTTTTGTTTGGATTGGTGTTGTTGCTATTGTCTGACTACTTGGCTATTCCTACGAACCTTGAGTGTACGGCAACTGAAAAGATGCTGTTTTCTGCAAGAGACTGCAAGAAATGGATAGATCGTGGTGGACCCACTGAATGGCCGTCACCTGACTTAAATCCGATAGAGTTTTTTGTTTGGGACTACTACAAAAAACTTGTTTATGCTAAAGAGTGTCCAAACAGCGAATTACGCAACAAATTAACACAGGCTGAAGAAACAATAAAAAACAATCGAAGAGCTTTTGTTAATTTAAAAAACAATTTTTTCAGAAGATGTAGATTATGCATCGAACAAGAAGGTAGACATTTTGAAAATTTCTTGTGAAATTTAATAAACTTAGTGAGGAAATTTGATAATTTTGTTTCATTTTACAATTTCCCACTTACAAAAAAAAATGTCGTACATGTAAAAAAAACCTTAGCAAAGTGACACAGGTGGTCATCTATCGATATTCTGGTCGCACTGAATGTTTTTTATTGCGGCACTGACAATCATTCGGCTTTTAGCGCCCCAAACTTAGTTATTGTTTCATTTTAAATCCCATCGCTAATTTCAAGAAATCTCCACCTCTTGTCGTTGAAGGTCGATTGGAGACAAAGTAGCCCCATTAAGTACTCCTTTTTTTTAATGATTATGATAGCTGAGAATCTGAAGAAGTTTTTAGACCTGCATAGAAATCGTGAAATCACCTCTTTAAATTTTTAATTGCGAGTCGAAAATCTAAGTCATAATTAACAGGACGTACATTTTTCACTTTACACTATAATTTTCATGACTTTCGTCAGATTTACTAAAATGATTCCTTTATGAATGAACAGTAAATTCTTAAAGATTAATTAGCAAAAAGGAGAATTTGGAAAAGTCTTTTATTTTTTCTTTTGGAACAGTTTTAAGTTGTCGAGGTAGAGAGTTCTCTAAAATTTAGAAAAAAATTCATAACTCGGAAACTACAAAAAATTGCATAACATATATGGGGATGATTCAGATACTTCTAGTGTGCTCTATCTCTGGACTTCCGCTTGACACTATTTTTTGGGACACCCTGTATTTGAAAATGTGGCGAGAGCGCCAACGGTGAGCTATGCGACTATGGCCGCCATATTGTCGCGCACCCCTTCCACGATACGCGACTGGCATACGAGCCGCGCTTCTCCACGCCATTGGTGGCCGTTCGATTGTTTATCCTTGGGAGCCTGTCAAAATATACATATACGATCAGACGCTCTATCTAGCCGGCCATGGATGTAAACATGCGCGTATGTGTTGGTTTACCTCAACGACGTCATACTGATAGACTACGCATCCAAGGCAAATTGTTTGTCGGCATTCCAAACATTGGGAATGTCAACGGAATATTTACAAGCAACGACGTCATTGTTTACAAGTTACATCGCAGCATGCCAAGTTGACAATCATTTGGAATGAATTTTCAGAAAAATGTATGGAACGTATGTTGTAAAAAAGTAAAAATATGATTGTGGCTTGCTTATCTGTAATAGAAAAAGTACTCTGAAGATACTCTTTTGTAAAACACGTTTAATTTTGCAATTCTGTCAAGAATTAACGCCATTTTTATATTTTACAAACATTGCTGCATGCACCAAGCATGCCCTAATGCACAACTGGCAACGTCGGGTGTGTCTATGTCAATACAGCTGATGTTCCCCCCTTCCGTCGCACCACCAGAAACGCTTACAAACATTCGGTGTACAAAGCGTAGTCTATCAGTATGACGTCGTTGGTTTACCTCGAAGTGCCGTGTTGTTGACCTAGTCGTCTACCAAATGAGGATGTTGTTTACGTTCGGAGATGTATATACACTATAATAGCCTAGTCCTTTTCAAATCTAGTCGAGCGAGGAATTTCAATACCAATAGTCGAGACACCTTCCGTCAAGCTTTTGGGGATCAACAATAACATATCCTGACACGACCATGTCGTCAGTATTGCTAAAACGGCATCCCAGAAGGAGTGGAGTTTTGTTCCGCTGTAGGAAGTTGTATACACCAGAGCAACTGCTGCTGCTCTACAAGGCACAGATCCGACCATCGCTGGAGTATTTTTTTAATAATAATAATAATACTTTATTCCCAACAGGTTACACTCAATAACAGGGAATGTTACAGAAATCAGTGGCTACTGTCTTATAAATTAATTAATACGCTAGATACTAGATAGTTAATTAGATGCAGAAAACCTAGATAAGTATGTAACTATCATAGTTAATGTCACAAGCATCACATATAGAATAAAATAAAGTGCACATAGTATGAACAGGGGACTTCTTCATTACATTCGTATGACATGTAGAACAATAAAAAGTAGCTTGTTGTCGGCCTCCTGGTCTAGGTATAATAAAGTTAATTTGATTTAGTAAATGCGGATAGTCAATTTCATTGGTGTAATAGTTTAAACAAAAACGTGAGAGCAAAAGTGTTACGTCTGATACGCAGAGGATCGACGCTGGAGAAAGATAACAGAGCACTATGGCTAAAGCCCCTCTCAGGGTAGTATCCATTACTCTTGAAAAATATATATTTTAAAGCCTTTCGCTGAACCGATTCAATAAGATCTATAGAAGTATTACTCCCATGTGTGGCGATGCGCTCCAAAGCATCTCTCTCTAAAGCTTCTGGATTCTATCCTCACGCCCAACCTCACAAAGGACCTCGACAGCCTGGAACATTGAAGAACTATGGCTGACCTGTCCCTGTTTTACAGATTCTGTCATGGAAGGTGTTCAAGTGTGCTCTCCCAGACAGTAACACCAAAGGCCATTCGAACGAGGAACACTAAAGAGGCTCTGCGAGCTCGTCCTTACAAGGTCGGGGTCCCTACTGCTCGAACCAGTCTCCTCCAGCATTCCTCCTTTTGGAAAACTTCCAATCTCCAATGTGGAATGATCTGCTGGGGAATTTGTTTCCTAACGGCTACAATCTACAGCGTTTCAAATCTAACGTGCACCGACACTTATTCTCTCGATGCGCTTCTACAGCGCCATAGGCTTTTGTGGGAGGCGGACCGTCAAAAAGAATTTAACTGACAAGTGTTTAAGTAAAATTCAGAAATGAACCAAATATAGAGAGTGTTACCTTGTCTGTCCCTACCAGACCTACTACTTTCCTGTACGGAGATAATGAAATGACAACATATGGAAGGTAAAGGTACTATAACTGCCAACAATTTCGTCATACTGGCACACTAGAGGATATTTCAAGTTTGAGGTTATAGTCCGCTAAACTGCAATGTTTCAATTCGTTATAGGGCTGTACTAGAGCTGTATAGCAGACAAGATAACACTCTACAGGTGTATGAATACGGATATATTCAGAATACATCAACAAAAACCATTCTGTGAATACTTAAATTAGCGAAAGTCAGGAAATCCAGACGTTAAGACTCATTATTGAGATCTCACGTACTGAAAACAAAAACTGTGAATTTGTACTCCTTTAATATAGTCTGGCCTAGTGGTTAGGGTCGAGGGCTTGGGACCGGAAGATCCCGGGTTCGATTCTCGTTAGAGGCGGAAATTTGTTTCTGGTTTTTTCAATCAAAAATAAGTATCCACAAAAAAGCTCAGCGAAGAATCCCCACCTGAGGCTTCACTGTTGGCTTCTAATTAACAGTGCTGTTCCTAGAGTGACGCCGGAAAACAGTGACTAAGCCTCCTCAGAACACGAGTGTAATGACCAAAGCAGTCGATGCTGATAACACAGAAGTAAAAAAAAATAGTCTCGCAAGATAGACGTTTATCAATAACAGTGTCAATGGCTTCTAGAACTGTCATTTGAGAAGTACAGAGTGCTTTGCAATTACACTGACGTATGGAAACAACAGAAAAAGTTTTTTGTGTAACAATTTTGACCTGCTGTGATGAACTCAGTTTTTATTTTTTTAGGATTAAGTCAGCAAAAACTCCTTATTATTCTTTTTCCATGCGACGTTTCGACTAGTGCCTCATGATGAGGATGACTATATATTGGTCGAAACGTCGCACGGATAAAGAATAATAAGAACTTTTTGTTTTATTGCTGACATAATCCTAAAAAAATAACAACTAAGAACAGAAAAGGCAAACATGGAATGGTTACCCTATACGAAGGTACGCCTATGACTTCTTCTCTCCTTATCTGCCTCGAAACTCAATAAATACGATGCTGCAGCTCTATGGTCGTATCGGCAGCCAACCCTGCCATATCCATCTCCAGCTTTCTGTCCAAAACTTTTTCATTTTCTTTCGGTATTATCAGATATATAAAATGCTACTAGTCAGGGCAGAACTTGCACAACATGCCTGAAAACTTTCAATCAAAATCTCAAAGATTATTCAGATAGTAAATAGGAAAAGATATGAGGTAATACCATTCACAGGTCACAAATAATTTTGAGTATATTTGAGAGACAAATCAGTCGGATCTACCTAAGTAAGTAACTTCGTGTTACTTTATAAACTACATCTGCACTGAACTAGAAAGTTGAATCTATTATTTTCTATCTATCAAAAGATTTAACACCATCGCTGATTCTAAATCAAACATTTGTTCAGTCATATTTGCGAAAAGGGTGAGACTAGGTAATTCTAGACGTAAACGTCGTATTCCTCAGGAATCTATCCTGGAACCACTCCGTTTACTAATGAATGTCAACGATTTGCCTAAATGTGTCGAACATAGACTTATTATTAGGTTTGCATAAGGATGTTCAATAGCATCAATAGCATACCTGTGGAATTCAAATATCTGACTTCTATCATTTCTTTTAAAACTCATTTTCGAAAACTTCTTGTGGCGCAATGTTGCTAGTCGATAGACGACCTTTTTGGCACATAACTTTTAATCTCCTCTTTTAGATTGCAATTCCTATTTTCTGTTTTTCTCTATTTCTATTTTTTTCTGCTTCACAACAGCGCATTCATTGTTTGTTTCGTTCCTTGTTTTTATCCATTACTTTGTAAAATTTGAATTTTTACTCTTATTTTTGTATAGAAGAAATACAATACAATACCACAGTAGATGATCTCAGTATCGATTTCGGGAGAGAATTTTTGAGTAACTGTGGTCAGTAATTCTAGGCCTGAGGTCTTTGATTTGTATCACTGTGTTCCTCAAGGATATGTAATAGTACCCATTCTTTACGTACTAGGTTTGTAGATTATATTTAAGTACAATTTTTGGGGAACTATATCAGCAAATCAGTTATTACAATCTCTCCCCCTCTCTCTCTCTCTCTCTGTCTCTTTTATGGATATACCTTATTATGCTTATCATTTTCTTCTTTTCGCTCCCGTAAAAAATTGTAGAAATGTCAGTTACGGCACTTCATGTTCCGGGAAGTGAAATATTCGAATGCTTTTTGCAAATTTTGGCCGGTTATTAATTATTGATGCACATTATTTTAAGTATCATATCGAAGGTAAAGAAGTACATTAAGAATTCGCAAATGAAAAAAAAAAGTAACAAAACGGTTACATAAAACACAGCAAATTCCATCTATTCTCCCCTGTCATCGTCACCTGACGGTTTAGAAAAAGCCGCCGCTCATAGAAAAAAGAAATCTATTATACCCGCATCAGCGCCTTTTGTGCCGGATGATTTAAGCGGTCTATTCCATTACGCGCAGGAACTCCACATTTTAGCAACAATATGGTGGATCGCATGCGAGCGGCTCGTAACCGTAGATTGATCCCGCTTCATGGCATGCCGGTTTCCCACATGCGGCGAAAAACTGCCGCTGATGCGACCGAGCGGAGGACCGTAATTGAATTTGGCCAACGCGCGCGATTGCACAAAACACCAGGCTTACTTTGGTATGGGCATCTCCAAACAATGAACAACGACAGATGGCCTAAGAAAGTATCGCAATGGATACCTCCAGAACGTCGAAAGCGAGAAAGACCACTTAAAAGCTGGAAGAAAAATATAGAGGAAGCTATGGAGGCAAGAGGTCTGCAAGACGGAGATTGGACAGACCGGAGAAGATGGAAGTTAAGAAGTGAGAAACGGTTCTAGCCGTAGCAACCTCGCGTGTATATGAATTCCTTTGTTTGCTATGCAAAAAATTAAAAAAAAAAACAAAAAAATGCAACCCGGGCTCCGATACACCGAGCTGCTGTTCCATTACCCAATCACTACTCCTCACAGTGAGCAATCACTGGGTCCGCGAATCGTGCGCCCTAAGTAGACGAAGGGACCAAGTTTGACTGTCTTCTGCATTCTAGCGGCTAAGATATGCACCGCCGCACGGCACACCGGTATTTTGCGCAGTGCAGAGAGCAGCGTATTCCTCATTCCACCTAGGGATCCAATGACCATAACCAGCAGACTTACAGTGTAGTTTGGCCAAAGCCTGCGAAGTTGTCCGAGCAACTCCTGATATTTGGTCCGCTTTTCCTCCTCCTTAGAGAGGATGTTCACCTCGGCAAGCGCCGAGAACTCAATAACGAACATCGCCCTCTGTTGGTGGTCGAGCAGGACTATGTCGGGCTTGTTTGCCTGTACAAACTCGAGCGTGGATGGGGAACGAGTAGTCCCGGCATCTCCCGTTCTCCACAACGGACTCTATATCCCCAGGAGTGTATGGCAGCACCGGTGTCTCATCGATACCGTATGAGTGCCTTAAATGACAGTAGAGCACTCGTAGAGCCGCGTTGTGCCGATGGACGTAAGCCGTCCCAGCGTACGTCTTACACGCCGACAAGAGATGCATAAGCGTCTCTGACGCCTGTCGGCAAGCTCTACAACGGGTGTCGGGTACATTTGCACCCATAACTCTGTTACAGTATAACAAGGTGTTGAATACATCGTCTTGGCAAGCCATTATAAAGCCCACAGTCTCCGACTTCAACCCACTAGACCTTAGGAAAGAGAAGGTCAACTGCTCAGACAAGCCATGCTCTTCCAGACGTTTGTAGAAGATTCCATGCATTGGTTTATCTTTATGAAGTCTTAAAAGGAAGTTGGCTTCGGCAGTTTTAATGTGGGATTTTAATTGTGCGGGAGCAAGTTCCGTAATGGATTGCTGACACCTCCGCTTGAAGTCGAGTGTGAGGCTGGGTTCCTCGGCTGCTCGTTTCGCTGCGCTAAAAAGAAAGGGCTCTTTACCCGCATTCTCGTGCTCTCGCACAAAGCGGATCAGAGAATCGGTGCTGTTCGTTACATAGCAGGCAGTGGCTAATACTACCTTGTTGTGCAGATACTCCAAACTCAACAGTCCACGCCCTCCCAGGTGTCGCGTGAGGAATATTCGCGGGACAGCTTACTTAGGATGCAGACGTCTCTCCATATTCATCCTTTTGCGGGTCTTCGTGTCGATTTCCTTCAGCTCGTTCACTTTCCAGTGTATAGCACCAAAGGTGTATAATAACAATGGGACCGCAAGCATGTTTGTGGCAGCGACTTTGTTCCTGCCGGACAGTTCTGATGACCAGATCTGCCGGAGCCGGTGCAAATACTTGCGGCGGAGAAAAAATTATTATTATCATTTTTATTATTATTTATCTACCACACTTCCTTGACCCGCTAACTGTCAACAGATAACCGATGTTCTGCCGGCACATCTACAATTCAGCACCCGTATATCTTGGGCGTCCTTTCTTCCAGCAGCGTGGGGATTCTCAAATACGCGCGGCCTGACAAATTGTCTATTTTGCTCCTGTTAAGTAATTGAACCGAAGAGATAAATCTCGAGGTGCGCCGAATAGGTATTATTCGTCGGCAGTCCGCTCCGGCCGGAGTCCGGAGATCGATGTGGCCATTTTTCCCGGAGGCGATCCGTTTCCGGGCACAACCGACGATATCATTTCTCTCTTATATGTTCTGTCGGATCCCCGCTCGTAATCAACATCCGATCCGGTCCCGGAAACGGGGAAGACAGACGCGATGCCTCGCTGGCGTTTGGTCATACTCCAATCTTGATTCTGCTGTCTCTGTGTAGTCTATTAGCAAGTCTGTTAGAAGAGCACTTTGGCTGGTGACCCAATATAACGGGCAAAGGGGCGTTTCTAAGTTCGCAAGTCTGCACAATGGACGGAGGAGGAGGTTAGAGTTAGAGGTGAAATACCTGTTATTACAAAAACTGTTTGCAGTTAAAGGTCTAGGGTACAGCGCGCGATATTTAGAATCCAAGAAAAGACGTATTCCCGTGTTAGCGACGAGGCGTGGCCACCTTTTCCCTTTCTCCAGTGTGTGTGTCTAAGATAAGAGGAGATAAGTCCAAAAATCCAAAGGTAATGTCCAAAGGAAGGGTCCAAAGGTCACCATAAAAATGAATTTCGCGTTTCGAAGCTCCTGACGTTACCTATAAACTTACAATGATGATTCTAAAAGAAAATTGAAAAAGAAAGCTTGCGCTTTGTCACTGTTTTGACCTTTTTTTGATATCGTGTTTGGTTGTTAAATTACAGACATTTGAAGAATGTATGATTTTGCATTTGTGCGAGTTTTTTTGCACACTAAAAATCTTTTTGAAGAAAGTCGCAAATAGTTGTCATTCATTAAGGTCTATCACCTTCTGAAATATTGTATACGTAGTTTGAAAAGCAGGTGAGTTCTGTTCGAAATGGAAATCCGTGTTTTACATGGCAAATACATATATGTATCACCCTTTTTAATCGTCATTTCATCGTTTATTGATCAATTTTTAACCTTGTGACCAGTATTGTGGGTTTTAACTTGATGTTTTTCGATGTAACCTTCATGCTTTTCGAGATTGTGACTCCTGAAGATAAAACCTACCGTTCAAGCTCTGAAGAAGGAAATAAACATTTCCGAAAGCTTAGCATGAACAAATAGTTTCATTTTCTTCATTGGCCTCACCATTTTTGCTACGGCTGCAACCCCAAGATTGAAGCCTGTGTATATATATGACTGTGTATACCCAGGCCATTTAAGCGATCCTTATATGGTCATTAATAATGATGTTACTTGTGAAATTCGCTTCATTTCAGATCAACTCTTCTCACCGTACACAATTTTTATTGTCATTACTTTCCCTCAGCATAGTTGGTGGCTTCAGCAAAAGTAAAACGTATAATTATAACTATGACATTAGCTAGATAACGGCGGGTAAAACTAAATGTTGGATGAAGGGGTGGTTACAAAAACAATATCCTCATGTTTTGTTAATGAATGTAGAAAACGCTAAGTAAAAATAAACGTTTGACGAAAGAATGGTTATAAAATTCTCATGTTCTGTTATTGAATATTGTTAAACAAACAGAGCCAGATAACCACAAATTTACAAACATTAGCTTTATCTAGCAGCTTTAAAATTATTGTATGTGTATGAATACGTGAAAAGTAAGAAGTCTCTAAACATGACTCTATTTTCTTCAATTTTGTAGGCCTTATGAAATGCCTCATGTTATGGGAAGTGAGATAAAAATGAATGAGTTATTCTTAAAACGCAATACGTGGTAAAGTAAAGAATCTGCTATTTTGAAGACTAGACTAGACTTACCATACAGATCACGTATTTCACCTGATTTGGAGCAAAAGAACCTAACATAGATAACAATTCTGAATTTATAAATTAGGAAGTCTATAAAACTCGTTTTAGCTTTATTATAGTTGGTTCCATTGCCCGTTATTGCTAGCAAACTACCTGGTGAGGTGAGGAAATATCTACTTCTAGATACAGCCATGACGGGCATTGGTATGCTATACGGACGACTCTCGTATAGCTAGTGGACAGGCCTCAGGAACAGTGTTATATGTAAAAGATCGAGGAATACGAGAGAGCTACTCTCTAGGCATGAACACCACAATTTTCTAAGCAGAAGTATATGTAATACTCTCTGCTGCATGCAATGAGGAGGTGACAAAGGGCACGGAGCAGAAGCTTTACATCTGGTTCTGACAGTCAGGCGGCACTGAAAGCCGTCTGCGGGTCCAGAATCAGGGCACCTCTGGTTCAGGACTGCGCGGACTGGAAGAGCTGGTGAGGAGGACGGAAGTTATCTTGATGGGGGCCCCAGGTCAGACGGGGGTCTTTTTGTTTGCCCGGAGCCCATTATAGGATTTAGTAAGCTTCATGTAACGTCAGCCCTTAAAAAGTGGGTAAATGAAACCACAGATGAACACGAGAGGCAAAGTGAAGGATGCGAACAAGCCAAGGATATTATAGCCAGATTGAATATATCTAGATCACCATGGCTACGCAACCAAGGCCGATAGACAATCAGAAACCTCGCTCGTAAGCTGGGCCGACATATTAGCCTTAGTTGAAAGGTTGGGGGAAGGTTTGGCAGGCACTGGTGCCTTAGGGATGATACTCGGGGATGGTATAAAGGGCTTACTGAAGCCTACTTTCTAGTTGCGGTCGCTCCAAAACTACTACTACTACTAGATACAGCCATGCGGTCCATGCGGAAAGTGTCAAGCGATGAACTATCAAACCATCTTCGGATGTCCTTCCACCAAGAATTTTGGCGTGTGCCGATAGACCTTTTACCTTTCTATAATCAGTCGCAGAAGTTAGCTTTTTTCTTCTCGCATGATATGACCTATATGTTGTTTTTCGTTCCTTGATGGTAAGCATCAATTAGGAACTTCATCGTTTGTTATTCTTAGAACCCATGTTATTCTGAGTATACGCATCCGTACAGGAGGACCGAGAAAATTTAGCACAGCATAGTAAACAACCAGCAGATCATCTCTGAGGATTTCCTATATAAAAATGGTTCCCACAGAATTTGACCTTGGGATGATTTTACAGGTGTGAAGTCTGGGCAGAGCTGCGAAAATAAAAATATCGATACCGGTACCGGTACCAATTCGATACTTTTTACCCAAGTATAGAGCTTGTACACGCCAATGGAGGCGCGTTTGGTTCGTAATTATTTTCGATACCGATACCGCTACAAAAGTAGCGATAGCAGATTGGCTTCGCTCAAAAAGTATCTAAGATAAAAATACTCGATATTAGTGCAGAAGCATGGTTAGCATCTCTACAAAAAATCATCCAAAAGGGGAGATGCGCGTGTAATTGCCGCCAACCTGAGATATTGTGTTGATTGTTTACTATGCTGTGCTTTTAGGTTTAGATCTGACCTTATGTAAAATATTCTCATAATGAAAAATTAAACAACTAGTTTTTTCCCAAACTACATTCCTTCCACCTCGCTATCCGCAACCAAACTCCGGCTTCCGGGACGAAAAGCAACTCTTCGGGCGGCGAAAGTTGGGTGATCCATCTTGCACGCTTTGACGCATCATTATACCTCGAAATATAATTTGGAGAGGGCGATAAATCGGCCACCGCCGCCATGCCGGGTGGCGGCTGGAGGAGCCGATAAGGAAGGACGGATCGCTCCTGGCCGCCGCGCCCGCCGGCAGGGATCACAAAACAAATAGATCAAGATTGGAAAGGAACCAAGCGACCCGCTTCTGGCTGCTTCCAGGCAACGTTCCGGGGGACCAACTCCGCTACCGCGACACTTCGCCTTGATTTATCAGCCACTAAGAGCGAACAGCGTATTAGTTGTTGAGTATTATCGACGAATGATTTGTTGCAGGTGGTTGATAGACGGTGTTTATCTTTCTGACGTTCCCATGAACTCCTAAAGTGGCAACAGAACTCAAAATAAACAAATGCAACGAGGGTAGACGATGATGAAGTCATCCTAGGGCAAGTTTTGCACCAGGATCTAGTCAATCTTCAAGACTTTGTTCTGGTAAAGTCTCAGAGTTACAACCAGTTCCAGAATGAACAAATGTACGAAGATACTGGAGGATACTAGCTTTTATAATCATATAAATCGCGTTATAGTGAGGCTATATGTTGACAGTTAACGTCTTAAAAGAAAATTTGATTTTCTTCTTTTTAGAGCATTTTTCTTTCTGGAGCCGCCCGACATTACTGTCCCTGTCAATACTTAAGACTTAAGGCCTATTGTATTATTACACCTCTCATTTACAGTATCCACTCCAGCAATCTAGATCCCTGCATAAGCTTATCCTACTGGTCCTGGTGCTGAGCTGTACTCCATTGGTTCTAGCTTGGCCTTCCCAAAGAGCTGTTGTCCCATGTGATCTAGCGCTTCGCACCCACAGAGCACATGTAGGGCTGACTCAGTTCCTCTTCCACACAGTCTACAGTTGAGGTCTCCATTGTAGAGTCCCATTTTATTCAAGTGTTCCTTCAGGCCACAATGTCCTTTGAGGAGACCCGTCGTTATTCGGAGCTGATTTCTACTCAAAGAGAGCAGTGTTTCAGCTATTTTCTTGCATGGAGATTTAATGAATGTTTTTCCATGAACACATCCTGGAACAAGTTCCACTGCTCCTTGTGCTGATGTTTCATCCATTCTCCGACCTGGTATCTGATTGTGCTTTTAGGCACCCGCAGGGCGGGTTCTGCTCCAATGTATAGAGCAGACGAGCCTAGTCTTGCTAGCTCGTCTGCCTTTTCATTGCCCCTTATACCTGAGTGTCCTAACACCAACACCAAAATTACTTTGTTGTATTCTGCAAGCCTTACCAGTACTTGTAGACATTCCCAGACTAGAGCAGATGTAACTTTGAGCCCTTCTAGTGCCCTAATTGTAGCCTGACTGTCTGTAAGTATTGCGATCCGCCTGTTTCTGTAGGATCGCTCATTATTTATCCTTGCACAATGCAGGATGGCGTACACCTGTGACAGAAATATCGAAGCGTATTTTCCTAGCGGAATGCTCTGTCTAGTTCCTCCTCCAAAGATTCCCGCTCCTGTGCCTTGCTCGGTCTTTGATCCATCTGTGTACCAGACTATTTCCCGATGCAGGTTGTTTACTTCACAGTGTTCTCGATCTCTTATTTTAGTTTCGAATTTCTTGTTGCAGATAATATGTTTCGGGGTATATATATATATATATATATATTTATTTACAGCGGATCACCCAGCGTCCGGACCAAAAGCGTTTTACCCAGCGTCTGGCGTATATAACTGTATATAAGTAAGTTTCAGAAACAGGTCGCTTGGCGTCATAGTTCACCGTTAGCTCCACTGGGCGTCCATATTTTTTATGCCTGTCTATTAATAGAATTTATATACAGACTTTTTGTAAATTCAGCGTTGATGTTACTAGGCGTCCACTCTTAAATGGCTTATTGCCACGAGGCAAGGGTTCTGAGATAGCCGTTAGAATGAGTGGAACTTTGAGCGTGTTGATTAGAAGCGTAATGGCTAATGAGAGAAGAGTCACTGCCCAAGAACTATGATACAGCTATGCAGTTATAGTGGTACAATACTACAGGGTGTCTCAAAACGACCCGACTATTTGAGGTAGGGAAAAACCAAAACCGGCTTATTGTAAATACCATTGATTAGTGCCAATGGAGAGATGAAGGAAGAAATTTTACTTTTTCAAAATAACATTCTTTAAATGACGCCCATTTTGTTGAAGGCGTTTTTCAAACCGTGTGTGCACATTTTATCAAAAACTGTTCCAAGGAGTTGCTGAGTTGCTATCGATCTGATGCTTTCTTCAATATTGTGGCAACTAAACATGCATCCTGGCAACTAAAAGTGCGATATCTAACCAGTGTCCTTACCGAGCGAGCGGTGCGGGCTTACTCCCTCCACCACGCTTTATTTGCGTCTCGTGCACTGTAAGTAGTTGGACCGTTTTGATAATGTGCATAAACGCTTTGAAAAATACCATCAACAAAATGGGCGTCATTTAAAGAATGTTATTTTGGAAAAGTAAAAAAAGTAAAATTTCTTCCTTTATCTCTCCATTTGGTTTTTCCCTACCTCAAATAGTCGGGTCCTTTTGAGACACCCTGTATATGGTTACGGAGATTTGAGCACAGAATATGTATAGAACTTTTCATCGCGTACTGCAACTTAAAATAAAGTCACTATAGCCCAAAAATTGCTTTTGAGTGTATTATATTGTGGGTACACTACGCTTACATGGAAATGGAATATACTGAAGAATTGCATTAGCATATTATGGAGGAAATGTGTTCATAGGCTTTCCGATATAGCCTAAACGCTCAACTCCTGTTCTGTTCTTAGCATGCTATTAAGTACTGTACCCATGCAAGAAACACAAATCTGCAAGTAAGTCGTGAGCAGAGAATATTTGATAGCTGGGAAAGACGCTGTTATCTCAAGGAATTTCGGTACTGTGCACATTTCAAGGGCAAGATTCGGCGACAGACGCTGGGTAAACCGCTGCAAAACACAAAGAATATGATGATACTAAAAATAGATTTACTTTACAATAGGGGAGCATAGTAAACCTGTACACTGGATTTTTTATGAAATAAACAATGACCTTTAACATTTTATATGGTCTTCCCTTCTGGACACCCCCCATTTATCTCACAAATTATTTTATGCTAACAAAAAGGCTTATTAGAGTTGAATGATTATTTATATGGATGTCGAGGGTGAACAAAACAAAATTACAGCATGTACAGGAGAGTGGGCGCAATTAAAACAGATTCTTTAGGTGCGCTGCCCTGGATAATTTCATACCATTATATTATTTTATATTTACAGTATAATCTTAATATGTGGCGTTATCAAATTTTTTAGAGGTGGTCGATAGTTGGGTAAACTAGAAAGGTATCGAAAAAAGTTTAACAGGGGTTTGTAGGAGCAGTCATCAGCAGTCTCATTTTTAATTATACTCAGTGACTCCATAAATTCGGCAAACCAAAGTTGTATTTGTTACATGAATCAAGCTGCATATTACTGATTTTCACGTAAAACATGAAGACTGGAGTTTGTCTATTTCGCTCCCAGATCATATGAAAATCTCTAAGAAAAATTCAAACTTTTAAAATAGTTTCTTTTTGACAAAACCTGAGAACTTCTGAAAAAAACGTAAAGTTTAGAAACTTTGTGAAATCATTATTATGAAATTTTCGAAAAAAATTTGACTTTCTAAAGAACTATAAAATTTTCAAAAAAAAATATAAAAATTTTGAGATATCCGACTTCAAGATAATCACGTGAAATTTGAGTTTTTTGGAAAGAGTTGGATATTCAAAACAGAAACCTTAAGAAAATTATGATCTTCATAAACGAGATGATTCCAAAACAAGTGAAATTTTCGACCAATTTTGCAACTTTTCGAAATTTTGAAAAATAAACATTTTAAATTACTAGGGTACTTGCAGAAAAAAATATTATGTCATTTACGCGTTCCTTAGAGCCTAGTAAACATTTACAGAATCACTTGTTTGGTTTTTTGGTATCGGCTGTGAGAGATATTCCAAAAATTATTTCAATTGCCGGAAAATGCCGCGCAAACAACCTCTGACGTCAGTGATATCCTATAGTGATGGGATGTAAAGTATTGATATTCGATATCGATGGCCAATGCTAACATAACATTTTGACATTGATCATTATAACCACAAAACAGGCACACACAAAAGTATACCCTGTTACCCGATACTTTAAACTGTCAGCCTTGTCAACAGCGAACAGCTGTTCGGTTAGTGATAACTAAAAATACTCCATATTGAGTCTTGACGTATCAATTTTAAGCTTTGAAGGAATGCAGGGCTGTACTGAGTGCAAGTACTACTAATAACGAGTAATTGACACTTGGTGACGTTTTCGTTTATGCTCTGAGGTCTATACTTATTTTACATTTTCTCGGAAAATCCGGCGTGTCTTTCAGTATATCAGTAGGGCTGGTCTGAATGATGATGATTAGGTACGCTTTAAATGAGGTAAGAATGAATATAAAAGCATTTTTAGCTTAAGCTTCAGTTAAAACTACCTTATTATATTAATTTTACTCCATGTACTTACTTTATGCTTTTCTCCTTGTACGTTTCAACCAATAAATATCCCACTAGTGATGCAAGCTATTCATTGAATATCCTTATTGCTAAATATAGGAGTATTTCGACAGCCTCTAACAATATACAAATCAATAAAATAATCTATTTCTTTTTAACCATCCATTTTTGCTGCGTATTTCTAGATATTGAAGCAATTTCTTGTTTACAAAAATAGTCATTACTTTTTGGCAATGAGATATTCAATAAGAATATTACTATCACGGTCCTGATCGCAGGATTGCCAATCAACACCACTAGTAAAAAATTAAATTTGAGATACACTTCTTCTTCAGCTGATACCTATCAAATAGACGTCAAACCAGTTTAAAGTATCGGGTAACAGAGTATACAAAAGTCAAAAGAATAAAAGTTAGGCTAGATTACTAATTAACCTTGTAGGGATGGGCTTGATTTATATTCTATCTTTGAATTCATTCATAATGGGATGCGTCGAAATAAAATGATGGCTTCGATTAGTTGCGAATCTCGGTCACAAACAGGATGAACTATGATACCTATCAGATATAAAAATGTATTGCAACAAAAATGCTAGTGGGTTAATTGCCTGTTTTAAATATGTTTAAGTATCAATAAATTGAGTCGCATTGTTTCATCTCTAGTCGAATGCGCAGTTGGCAAACCACAAAGAAAATATGGTTGCGTTCGAGCAGCTGATATGATTTCGTTTTGCATTTTGCATCTCGGAGTATTACTCAATGAGGAACTACGGCTGTAGTAGGATAAAAGAGAAGTCTTATTTCATTTGGGAATATGTATACCCATATAACAAAACTCGCTCGTAAATTAAATTATTGATATATGGCCAACGTAAATATTTAAAAAGAAACTTGGCAACATCAGAAATAGTTTGCAGTTGAATCTCACTGACCTGCGCTGTAGCAGTATCGATTGTTGATATCGATAAGATACCTGTGACGTCAGCCCTTGTTTTAAGTCACGTGGAAAAATTTGAATATATCCTTATTTTATTTTGCAAATATCTTTTTTTGGCCGTCCGTAGAATCATGTTTTTTGTTTCCTACTGCTTCTTGATATGGTTTTATTTACGCTATGTATACTCCCGAGGCGATTTCACGACCTCTGTAAGTACCCTAACGATATTGTCAAAAATTACTCACATTTTGATTGTTTTTTGTATTTTAAAAATGTTTACTTTTTCAAACCAATGACCCTTTCGATAAAATTCAAACCTTTTGGAAAATTCCGAGATATTTATAACAAAAACAAGCAAAGAAGCAGGATTTATTCGAAAAATGAGGTTTTTAGAATGAATGAGTTTTTAGACCAATTTTGGAAATTTGAGAAACTTCAAGATGCAATAAATATTTTGAAATTTTACTGGTCTGCATCTTTTTACTAAGTTAGTTGCTTTCTTCCATATTAACGAGCTTTTGTTTATTTTTCATGGCCTGCTAGGTTGCTTGCACGCAGGAAAATTGAAAAACGCCGATTTGGCTGAAAATTTGAAATAAAATGAAAACGAAAAAGGATTGATGTCAAGAATGCTATATCGTTAGAAAGGTAATCAAATTTTAGATTTGATTATTTAAACCAAAATAGGCATTCCCATTCGAAAAAATCAAGTCATCTGTGATTGAAGTTTCCTTAATTTATCGTCTGATTTCTCCAAGTACAAAAAGAATTCAAATTTAGCCGTCTGACCTAAGATGACGCATTTCATGCTTAATCGTACCGCGAAGTCAGGGCCTTCTAAGTATTATAATCGCTGCGATATTCAATTTTTTTCTGATACCTACTTATACCAAAAATGGTGATTTGCGCCTAAACGGTTTAAAGTTCCATGTGTGATACATAAAGTCACATTAGGAATCCAAATATGCAATAATATATAGGGGGTTACATTCAAAAAAATGTAGGTTTGATATGAATCACCCTGTATAAACGTCAAAATTCAAGTGAAAATATTTTTACGTTATAGCCCTTAAGGATCCCTACCATGATCAAGTGACAGATTTTTGAAATATTTTTTAGTAAGCCCGCAATTCTGCGTCCACGTACTATGGGCCCACCCTGTATGTATCATCTAAATCATTGTAAATCTTGATGGCATTGTAGGTGTATGATCTGCGATATAGTACAGTTTTATACATGGGTATCTCTAAAATTGATGTCTAAATTACTACGTCTAAATACAAATTTTTCGTAAAGGGGAGGAGCGAGAAGAAACAATTTTATGTGTAAATGTTGCTAAGTAATATTTACACGCCTTTTCTATGCCTAACCAACCATGCTGATTTCTCTTCAAAGAGATATGATCGTATTTTTTCAAAGAAAATACAACACATGTTTTGCAGTTTTTGTAATCTGTTCTTAGTAATCGAATCTAGAAACAAAAATAGTATACACTGCTACAATAAAATATGCTAGGAAATATGAGAGACTCACATAGTTTTTTCTTATTTTAAAATTCAAAATTGAACGATTTACATATAAAGACTTCAAATTAATATAACATTTTTTCAAAACATTTGACACATGTTCTTTGAAACGCAGAGTATCAGTATCAATGGTCAATCCCGAATTTTTGGCAGTATTTACCATATTCAAGGAGTCGCTGTTAATTTTGACATCAAAGTGATTGGTTATAAAATGATGTTTAGGGCCTGGGCAAAATAACATTACAGAACACTTGTCTTTATTAAGTTTCAAATTATTATTTTGAGAGTAGTTTGCAATGGCATTTAGATCATTATTAATCTGAAGGAGTGCACTATCCATGGAGTTGGTGTTGAAGCTTTTGTAAATTTGTGTATCGTCAGCATAACACATTACTGACGAATTTTCTATGGAGTTGGACATATCAATTGTGTAAATTAAATACAAGAGTGGTCCCAGGACTGACCCTTGAGGGACACCTGAGGATATTTCAAGTGGGTTGGATAAACAGCTATCAATCATTACTGATTTACACGTAAAACATGAAAACTGGAGTATGGTCTATTTCGCTCCCATATCATATGAAAGTCTCTAAGAAAAATTCAAACTTTTAAAATAGTTTCCTTTTGACAAAAGCTGAGAACTTCTGAAAAAACGTAAAGTTTTGAAACTTTGTGGAATAATTATGAAATTTTCGAAAAAGATTCGCCTTCCTAAAAAACTATAAAATTTTCAGAAAAATATAAAAATTTTGAGATATCCGACTTCAAGATAATCACGTGAAATTTTAGTTTCCTGGAAAGATTTGGATCTTCAAAACAGAAACCTTAAGAAAATTATGATTTTGGTACACGAGATGATTCCAAAACAAGTGAAATTTTCGACCAATTTTGCAACTTTTCGAAATTTTGAAAAATAAACATTTTAAATTACACCAAATTATGATATTGTCGAAAATTACTCACATATTGATTATTTTTTGTATTTTAAAAATTTTTACTTTTTCAAAGCAATGACCCTTGCGATAAAATTCAAAACTTTTTGGAAAATGCCGAGATATTTATAACGAATACAACCAAAGAAGCAGGATCTATTCGAAAAATGAGGTTTTTTGAATGAATGAACTTTTCGACCAATTTTGGAAATTTGAGAAACTTCAAGATGCAATAAACATTTTGAAATTTTACTAGTCTGTGATACTCTCGGAAATAACCGATGTTAAGAAACATTTCGTGTAAACAATGGGACGTTTCGTGAAAAATTATGAAATTTTTGAAAAATTCAGACTTCAAAACATTAGATTTTGGAATAAAATTTTTGGAAGATTGCGTCTCGCCTTTAGAGAATTATATCGACTAGATGAAATACTTGAAAGCTACTGATAATCGTAGTAACCAATTTTCAAAAATCTCATATCCGAGCACAAGAATAGCAATATTAGTTACAGGCACTGTAGTTGCATAAATCAATGAATCGAACTACATTTCTCTTTTAAACTTCATAGAAGTAAAACATAAAACTGTTATCTATGCACATTTGTTCGTTATTATTCCGACCTTAGAGTAAATCTAGAGTTTAGCTCCAACGGTAGCTACTGAATTAAATCCAAAACAATCCTCCAATGTATTAGGAGAGACAATATTCAATGACAACAAACGACGGCAGTCGCCGAGTAAACCGCTGCAGTGTACGTAGTATAGTTGTTCTAAAAATAGATTAATATAAAAAATTGGCGCCGGGTAAACCCGTGCACTGGATTCTGTATACGGCGCCGGGTAAACCCTTGCACTGGATTCTGTATACGGTAAGTATATAAATGAGGATCCCCAGCGCAGCAGGTGGTAGAAGCTTGAACTTCGATTTTGTACGCAAATCAGTATTAGGTGCCAGCGGGCGTCCAGCCGATTTTAACGGTTTTGGAATCTACACATGTTATAAGTATCGAAAACAAGGTTGTAAGGGGGTGGTTACTGGGCGTCCGTATATCCGGACGCCCAGTGACCTCGGACGCCGACTGAACCTAAGATTTTGCATTGGAGACGCACAGTTGTACCGTGTAGATATATATATATATATATATATATATATAGAGCATTCAAATAAAAGCTTTTTTAAGTTTCTTTTTGTTTTAATTTATTCCTAATACTGTGTCATTTTTCTGCAAAAACGGATCTACGCAGCTTCGGTATCGCTGCAAAATAGTTAATATTTTGTTAACCTGAACATGCACACATAAAAATAATTTCTTAGATGAAGCACAGATGCTTTAATTCAAGTATACCATAACTTCCTATACGCGCAAAGTTATGCTAATCTTAAAGTGAGAATACGATATCATTGACCATATAAGGGTTAGATTGAGAAAATATCTTCAATGCAAAACTGGAAAATTCTTGAAAATAAGAATACCAAAATCTTAAATCAAGCATATGGTAATCTTGACCGAAGCATTTCATAATCTTAACTGTAGCATTTCATAAACTTGACGCAAGTATCTCACTTTATTCTAAAATTGTGAGATTCTTGGATGAGGAATCTAGTAGTATTGATTTGAGCATTCAAACTCTTCTATGAGCATGTAGAAATTTTTCTCGCCTATGTCATTATCTGCAAGACAACACATGTAGAAGCCAACTGAATTTTGGACTTTGGAGATGTGTGCAATGTTTTCAAATACTTGTAAATCAGTCAGTGCCTGTTTAGTGATGGGTACACTGGAGAAATAGTTCTGCAAAATTTCTTAAATCACATTTAACATACGTGGTACTTACCTAGGAACACCAGAGTCAGGTCTTCGCATCCCCATCTTTTAATAGCTGATTAATGGTTAGATAGATTCAGTGATAAGAAAACTGATGAGAACTGGGACGCGACTCAAATGGCGGTGGACCAGCACTACCGGCAGATTCGTTGACCGATGGTTGACGGTGGTATCACGGGTATCACGTGGCAATGGCAATTTATTTAAAAGTTTGACTAGGCATTATTATGTGCTATTATGCAGTATCTAGGATTCAGGTATTACGCTACGGTGCTAAAGACGGCGACGAATACGACAATCCGAAAACGGATAATGGCGGTGCGGACGCGGACGGGCAACAGGCTATTGAGTAGAGAGGGTGGAGGGGTTAGAGTTGACACGTAACACGCTGCGCGCGTGCGCACTCCGACGTTGGTAGACGTCAAATAAATGATTTACTTGAATACAAATATAGGGTGTGCTTGTAAAACAGCATTCATTTTCAAACCAGGATTATCATATTGTAAATGAAGGTTCGCATTTGCAAGCTGTCTATATTCTTGATAGAAGTAAACTGGACACCGCTGGAAAAAATGATAATCTTCAAATAAAATTATGAAATATTTGTTATTAAATTATTATCTTGGTTGCAAAGAAAATTATATTTTCTTTCGAAGCATATTTCTTTAAAATAAGTAGGTATATAAATCAAAAATATATTATTCTTGATACAAATTTTCTATAATTTTCTCATCAAACATTCTTTCTTAGAGTGAGAACATATATTCTTGTTGTGAGTATGTCTTTACAAGAATATCACAATCCTTGACTTGAGAATTTCTTTTTATGTGTGTACCAATAGACACCAGCTGCAGGCTGCAGATCACAAATCGTTCCGAACCGCGCATTCGCGCAAGCTATTTCCTCCACGCAACTTCTGTCGGTACGACGTCGTATTTCATATAGTCGTCGATTCCAAGTAGTACAAAGGAAACAATGCTGGGCCGCAAACAGAAAGAGTGGTACCAGCGTCTTCATACCGTTCCAGGATAGATGGTGAGATACGGCGCCTAGCTGGTAGTACAAGTACCACGAAGTACCACCGTCGACCGACCATATATAACTCCTCGGGCCAGCAGGGTGTTTCCTAGTATATCTATACCGATACAAGAAATACGAGAGCTGTCCAACGGCGCTGTATGAAGATATCTTCGTGTTACACACTGTGCTGCTCGAATGGAAGGAGTCATAGCGATGCCGACATTTTCAGACGGTTTGGGATTCTTTCCTTGCTTTATTTGTTCGATCAAACTCTTATAGAACGTCAAATTTTTCAAGAAGGAATTAAATAATTATAAAACCACTATAGTTCATTTCAGAAATGTATAGAGCAATTCCTATAGAATCCTATAGAACTTGTGAAGGGATTTGTAGCAAGACATAACACGACATTCAAAATCAAAGACCTTAAGCTACTATTTGATGGTCAGTAAGGAAGTATAACAACATATAACTGGCGAAGAGCAGTCCAGCATTGTATTAAGCAAGAGGTAGAAAATGTGGAATCTGAACTACTTGACTGTAGGACCTTAATTATAACATCAAGATGAGAGGACAGTTCCTAATATGACGAAGGATATGATAACTTTTTATAATTTTATTTCAGATAAGATGAGCAAATCTTGGGGTTGTAGCCAAAATTTGTAAAAAGACTACGGGGTCACTGCATAAAAGAGTCTCTTTTTCTTCTAACTATTGTAGAAAGCCCTGAAGATAGCAATAAACATTATCGAAAGTTGGCAGTTAATATCAGAGTCTCTTTGTGCAGTGACTCATAGTCTCCTTTAAAAAAGCTGGCCACGACCCCAAAATTTTCTCATCTTAACTATTCTCTTGGCGATAAGCCTCCTTGGGTATTAATTTCATTTCGGAATAATGTATTTTTTGTACGTTTAATAAAAAATAAGTGTACCTAGTACTACGAAAGTGAAATGCATTTCTTTTTACAAGTTTTACAAGACCTGCGAGTCGTTGGTACACCAGTTTCCCAGTTTCAATGTTATTGAATAGATAACATTGGGCAAAAACCATTAATTATCCTCAACCTGGGTAGTACTACATGCAATTGATAAAAAGCGAGAATTTTTGCGATGAAATCAATTGCAAACTATGACAAGTGGCTGAAGTATTGGCCTGGTCACTCTGCAGTCCCTTTGCATAACTAATGAGATTTTATTGCTTTCCACATTTCTGAAACAGATTATAGTACTGAAAAAATCTGCACCACCCAATATGGCTCGGTACTACCCAAACTCTTTCTACTTATATAGTCAATTTGTTTGATTGGTAAAACTATCCCAGTTTCTTTAGACGTCAGTAAAACATTAAGCGTAGTTAATACAGTGAAATGGCGTACATCAATTTTCGTGTTCATCAACTTACGGTAGCTGTACATACTATCCTGAGTATCTAAATTTCTCTCTATGATTGCGGTAGCAACAGATGTTGACGGGCTGTGCCAAGTCAACACCTGAACTATCATTGATGGAACAATATTACAGGTCTTCAGGATTACAAACTTTTGGAGTATTTTGTGTAACTTTTCGTCCAGGCCTAACTGTTGCAAGTGTGGCTTAAATCTGTTTGGTGTTAGGCTTGATACCGACTTAATTAGGAGGACAATAGTAACTTTATTTTATTTTCAGAGTTGTTTCAGTTCTATGACAAGGTCAGTGTATTTAGATATCCTTCCAGCGTAGGTATTTGGATACTCATATCATTGGGAATCGCAATGTCTGTCAAATAGGATAGGTAAAAACTATATGTGGCCTATTTGCTGAGACAGCCTTTTCTGTATGTAGGTATTTCAGCGTCTCAGTATAGTGACCATGAATCTGAAAACGGATAGTTTTCACTTTGAGAACGCCTATAGAGGCACTCAAGCGTTGTGAAATAGTTTATTTCAAAAAGATGTGTTTTTGATGTGTGCTAGTGGAGTGAAATAAGTTCCTGAATTTTTTAAGAAGATACTTTGTAGGGATATATTACTAAAATCTGTTAAATATAGGCAATTTTCGTGTCAAGTCCTGTAACAAAAAGTTTAAGATACAGCTCTTTGTTTTGGCTAAAACGAGTTCAAGTAACGAATGACATAATTAGAGACCTATGCTCCAAAGGGTCAGCTAATTTATGCTCACACCGCATGTTGCTTCCTCCCCCAAAAAAATGCGCCTAATTCTTTTTTTAATTACACCACCATCGGCTAATCGCGAATTTGTATGTTAGCGCAGCGGTGGTCTTAAATTTATCGGCTCAACCGGGTGGTTTACAACCGCGTCCGCAAGATGTCTCTATCGTCAGGAGGCCGGCTTTATGGTTCTCAACGGCAATTAGATCAGTCCGAGGCAATTCCCGTTTTTGCGCTACCGCCGTCAGCGCTGCTGACCAGTGTTGCCGCATTAGTGGTTTTGAAATTAGACATTATTCAGCATTTTCCTATTCTCCTCAAGATATATAATCTTGAGCTGAACAAACAAATTGTAGTTTACAGAGAAAGTTGAAGTCGGAAGGATGTCAATTAGACAGATTGAACACCCCTTGTAGTTAAAGTAGTAGATAAATTCATCACGAGTTATTCAAAAAAATTCTTCACACAAAAAAATATGTCCTTTCATCAATTACTGACACTTTGATTCAATAATCAATGAAATCTTACATTCGGTGTTCCTCTAATCACCGTACCTTAACAAAGACAAGTAGGGTCACTCGCCGTGCCGACTTCGATGTGAGTCTCACAAATGCGAGCCGCCTCGAATTCAGAGGGGTTCCCTTCGTGCGATCTCGTTTATAATACTTACAGTGAATCCGACTGTGCCATTGTCGACGTCAACGGTTGACGTTCACTTTACTTATATGGGGGTCAATAGAAATGAATTCTATAGTATAGATAGAATATAATTTATTATTCAATAAACTATTCAACACAATAACCGCAGATGCAGCTACTGGGGCGGCAAATAGCTCATGGAGTATTATAGATCATGTTTTGTCAGATAGATGTAGTAATTTGAAATGTACGATTCAAGAAGTAAGTAACAGTAACAGTCTGATCATTCACAATTTGTTACAATAACCTTAGATGTAAACATAAAAGTACTTGCGACAGAATATAGAAAAGAAGTAAACAGAATAGATCATAAAAAATTCATCTCAAAATTTGAAAAGAATATTCAAACTACAGAAGTTCAATCATTTCAAGAACTAATTGAGCTTCTCTTTGACCAAAGATATGTTACCGGCGTTATTTCTGGTTAGACTTTGTTTGTTGTGAGTGATTTTCATAATCTTGTCACTTTAGTCTAGTTCGTGTGTATTTTTCAGCTAAGTTAGTTGTTTTCTTCTACCTGAACAGGTTTTTGTTTATATTTCATGGCCTGCTACGTTGCTTATAGATAGGAAATTTGAAAAATGTCGATTTGTCTGAAAATTTAAAATTAAACGAAAACTACCAGAGATTGATATTCACAGACTTATATCATTAGAAAGGTTCTCAAATTCTACGTTTAACCGTATAAAAAAATTAGGCATTCCCGTTTCAAAAAATCAAGATGTCGCTGCAACTTAAATTTGACAGTCTCATCAAAGCTGGCGTGTTTTATGCTTAGTAACACTGCAAAGTCACAGCCTTCCAAATTTTATAATCTCTGCGATATTCAATATTTTCCTGATATCTACTCACACCGAAAATGGTGATTTACGCCTAAACGGTTCGCTTTAAGTCTCATAAATGATACATAAAGTCACAATAGAATTCACCAAGGAATCTGAATATGTAATAATATACGGGGTGTTCCATTTAAAAAACATAACTTTGATACATTTCGTGTTTTTGGGACGCCCTGTATAATATGAAAATATTTTTAAAATATAGCCTTCATGGGTTTCTATCTATCCGAAATTAATATTTTCTTTTTTATCAAATACTTCAGCCATAATGCACCGTGTCAAATAACGTGAATAACCCTGAATATTTAAAGAAAAAACCGGATGACTACGACAACTTTAAATGCTAAGGAGTTAAAGGTATAATTTCTGAAGCATTGGCTAATTTGAACAAAAGTTGTGCTTCATTTTGACCCGACAAAAAGAAAACAATAATAGTAGCAAAACCCTACATATAAGATATTCTATCGACTTTTCCACATGCCAACAAAATGGCTGCGGCAACACTGACGTTTGCGAATCGCAACAGATGTCGTTTGAATTATTGGCCGGCTCTTTTATTTCTTCCATGGCCTGCTCAGCTCTAATATCTTTCCGGCATTATATCATTCTTATTATTAATCTTCCGCCATTGTACGAGAGATACATTTAATAATATCTTCCGTAATTTATCGGATTCTCCTTCTGCAGTTTCAGCCTGGATCTGCGAGGAACACATGGCGCTGTAGCCTAGCTTCGCTGTCCGACGCGATGGAAACCGTTTTATTTATTATTAGGTCAATGAATATTATACTTACTCATAGATAAAAGCCAAAGATTTTTCTAATTTATCTTCTTCTTCTTCTGCACGTCAGGTTCTAGGCACTTTGGCTGTTACCATACCCATCTTTTTCTCGACCTCCCGACATACCTCTCTCTCTCTTGCAGAGCAATGATAAAATCTGGCTCTGCCTGGAATCCTATTTTCGTGCATTCTTTCTACATGTTCTCTTTCTATTTAGTTTTATTTTCTTTTGTTTTATTGAAGATGTTTAATTCCGTTCGTATATCTCTGTTTCTTAGCCTATTTTATGCAACCTTTCATTCTTATAAATTTCATTTCTTGTGTTTGTGTCCGATAGCTAATACTGAAGACGATCTGCAAAGACAACTCCACACTTTCAACATCACCGCCAAAAAATACAATATGGTAATTTCAGCGGAAAAAACAAAATGCGTGGTCATCAGTAGAGAATCACGTAGATGTAAACTGGAAGTGGAAGGTAAAATTATTGAACAAGTGATGACATTTAACTACTTGGGCATTGACATAACCAGTGATAGGAACTTGATTACAGAAGTTAAAAGACAGGCGACAAAAGCAGATATAGTTCGTGGATGTTTAAGAGAAACTGTATGGAAGAACAAACATATGTCTACAGAAAGCAAGATTAAAGTATATAAAACAACTATCTGACCAATTCTAATATATGCGGCAGAAACACGAGCAGACACAAAGAGAACAAAACAAATCTACAACAGCATAGAAATGAAAACACTAAGACCAATTATGGGAATAACTCTCAGGGATAGACAAACAAATAAAAACATACGAGAACGATGCAACATTAACAGCATCAATAAATGGATAAAAACACGGAAGAAAGAATGGGACGAACATTTAAATAGAATGAGACCCAACAGATTGGCTCACATAATTATGTAAAAATAACAAACCATACAATCGAAGACCCCCAGGACGGCCAAAGAAAAGATGGGAAGATAATTTGTTGTCAACAACAACGTCAACAACAGAGGCAGAATAAGAGGCAGACAAACAGGAGAAATCCTAGTCATATGAAGAAGAAGAAGAAGAAGAAGAAGTGTTTGTGTCCTATTTTCTTTTTTTTGTTGTCCAAGTTTCACTAACAAATGAGAGGGTTGGAACAGCTATCGTCTTGTGAAATTTCATTTGAGTACCTTTCTTTGTTTTATTTTTTAATATTCTGCTGATAGTTCCGCAAATATTCGAGAATTTCTTCTATATTTTTGCTCCTGCCATAAGTATATCGCAGCTTAAGTAATTGAAGTGTTTTACCTGTTCCAGTGCTTCATGGTTTATATACGACAATATTTGTCTTAGCTGGATATTTACCTTAGAAAGCCATGATCTTGGTTTTGTTCTTTCATATGTTCATGTCGTATGTTTGATAGATTGTTTGTAGGGTGCAGACTTTTCTCTGTAGATCGTCTGCTGTTTCGGCTAAAGCTACTAGGTCATTAGCATATAGAATAGAGTTTAGGGTGGTATTTTGGTCAAGACTTATACCCTCAGGGCACGTCGTTTAAAACTTCTTTCTAACGGAGTCCATATAATGTGTTGAATAGTGCTGGAGAAATACAGCAGCCTTGTCTAACTGTCTTATTTACTGATATAACTCGAGTTAATTTTCCCCTATAGCTATGGCAGTTTTGTTGTCCTTGTAAACACTTTTTATCGCTCTTATTAAGTGTTTTTGATACAACTGTCCTATCATAATAACTAACTTCTCAATCTTTCAATTTATTTTCCTCAAGTTTAGTTGTGCACCGAGAAACGTTGCGTATGATCCTTCGCAAAACTGATTGTTCAACCAAACTTCAATCTAGTGGCACAACTGATGCGAACTTTATTTAACTAGTCTTCTTTCCTTTTATTCCTTTAGATTTTTGTAAGTTGCCTGAATCGTAGAACTCAATGTGTATCAATTAATCGAAAAATGTCTGCTATCTCGTTGGTTCTTTCAGGTGTTCAAAAAGGTTCTGTATTGGGCCCATTATTATTTCTCAAAAGTGTCCTCCAGTCAATCAATCAATCAATCAAATTTGCTTCGCTGATGATCAGGAATTTTATCTTTTTGTCTATCATTCTTTGTAAGTTTGCGCTGCTTTAGACTATTACCAAGGTACCATCGGCATTACATACGCTGAAAGAAAAAAGCAAGAACGAATTTACTTACTGGATTTTTCCCGGACTAGTTTTTTCCTGCTGATTCCGAATCTGCATTTAGTTTTTCTCTAGCACCTGTAGTTTTGGCTATCTTTTGGATACGGTCAGACGGATGGACGGACAGACAGAGGCTCACGCATAGGCTCTTCAGTGAGAGCTAAAATTATGTAAATGCATGTATCTGTTATACTGGTACAGTAATAATGAAAATTGAAGGATCATAACCATGATACAGTACGGAAATTGAAGAAGGGAGGAATAAGAAGAAAAGAAGGAGACAATGAATGGTAGGACAATGACGTTATAAGAAAATTAGTAATAAAACGTAATAACATTAATTTTATTATTGTGAGATCCAATTTGTTGTATTGTAGTGAGATTTCGGATGCGTTACGCAGTATTCTGTGGAATATTTCAAAGACCTTGATTTTAACCAATGAGGGATCGAATTATAACTTTTCGGGATATTTTTGGAAAAAGACTTTTCAAATAGATCGGTATGGTTAGCTGGCGGTGTAATTTTCGTTTTGGCTCTTATCTTCACCTTATGGACATCTTCTCGTAAAGTTATTTTCTTACATAAATTTAAGAAAATTTTCATTGTTGTTGTTCTTACTATGAAATTGTGGTAAAATAGCTAATTGTTAATATATTATGAAGGTCTTTCCTCAACTGACAATGTCCAAAAGGTCTGTTTCGGACTGCGATTGTCTATATAATTTTAGATTACAACGTTTCGATTCTGTGGTATCTTCAATTGTCTTCAGGTAAACCGAAATAAACAACAGTTGACAGTGTCCAGTCATAATATCGGTCAAAAAGAAATGGTTTCTGGGACGAAAGACATATTTTTTTAATTTATGTTATTGGCCCTGATCTGAGATCAACTGGCCAGTTCTATTTTGGATATGGACACCTATTTTTTCTTAATATATCTGAAGATTGTTTTATATTAGTTATAGTTGAAAGTTACAGTGTTATCTTTAGTTTTTGTGTGCAAAAGTTATGTAATAGCTTGTATGCTTGGCTGTTTTCACTAGCTAGTATAGAGATCATATTAGCAGGTAACGGAATATAGTTCGACAATCTGTGAGACAGGTCTGTTACCTCATTACTGATCAATTGGCATTCTAATATAGAGTGCTGAGCAGTACCAATCTCTCCATATCTGCAGTGAGGGTCATCGTCTAACCCTACGAAAGGCATAACTAAAATCATCATAAACTAGTTCGAAAGCTTGAATCGAATACAGGATAGACTCTTTTTCTGATAAATTCCGACTCAAAGCACGTACTCGTGCTCATCAATATGAAACCGCTGATGCGATCGCCCGGCAGTATAGAGAGACATTATATCGTCATTGACATAACTCCAATGCCTCCAGGACAGGCCAGTCTCAATATGGACTTTACCGGGCCGCTGAGATTTACGCGATCGTAGACGGCTCTGATTATGTTGTTCCTCCCGACAAACGAGCATCGGCCTCGAAAACCCGACGCATGGCCTCCCTGAAAAACCCAGCGAGCATACGTAAACTGGCCTCTGTCGGACGAAAACAGTTGCACAAAAGCCAAGCCGCCGTTGATGTAATGAATCGATTTAACGCATGCTCGGACAAATTTGGCGCTTCGAGATTGACCATTTCTGCAAGGGAAATTTCGGATGGACGGTGGGTAGGGAAAATCACACAAGATCAAAAGGGAGTTAGTTTGGATCAAGAGCAATTGAAGAGTCCAATGAAAGAACCGGTTAAACGTGCTCGCCCACTTAAACGAAGCGTCGCGAACGGAAGCGGCGCAAAAAAAATGGATTTGACGCCAGAGAAGTTCACATTAGGTTATATGGCAGCCCCCCCACTCAGGCGGCGCAAAGCGAAGAGGCGCGTCATTTGACGCGCGAATTCTCTTCGGACCAACTAGGCGTCGTCTCTCTTGACGCTTCGCTTCGCTTCGCCTAAATGGGCGGTACCAGGCGGCGAGAAGATCAAGATTTTTCTTGATTCCTCTCGCATATTTTCAGTGTTTAGCAGTATGTTGTAGGAAGTGGTGCTAAATTGCAGTCTCTGGTCGTGATACAAAGACATCAATTACAAAGGTAATTTAATTACCCAGCATTTTCTTTTGTTTTCTTCTTTTCTTCTTCCATAGTGGCAATTAAACTCAATACAAAGAGTTCCTCTTCTGATGAACTGCTTATCGTACCTCAATAGACAACGTACCTCGTTCAACTGCTTAAAAACATATAAAATTCGCGTCGCGCCGTAATTGACGCGACGCGACGCTTCGCGCCGCTTCGCCCCAGTGTGCGGACATCGGTTGAATGACGCTTCGCCTCGCGCCGCTTCCGTTCGCGACGCTTCGCCTAAGTGGGCGAGCACGTTAGTCCAATTTTCAACGATACTGCGTTATCCATCTGTTCTTGCATAGTTTGAAATTCTGCATCGTTCAGTGCAAAAACGAGGCTTCTATCCTATAATACTACACGCGATACGGAACAGTATTGTTGGTTGTCTGGTACTTTATACTGTGCAAAAATCGGCTAAGACCTGAACTTGACTTGTTCTTGCACAGTTTGAAACGAACCAAATCAACCAAGCCTGTTTCATTTTTGGTATGGAGTTGAATGTGTTGCAGGTGTCTATGTCTATGTAGCAGAAGTATAACAATCATAACAAATACCGTGTACATTTTTGGGTACTCATACCGACAGTGACGATGATTATTTGCCAAAAAATGCTAACTCTAACCTCAATTATGGCCCCAATAGCAGAATACTGCGAAAATGATTATAAGAAGTACAAGAAATGATCACATACACACAGAAAAATAATTTCTCAGATGGAGCACAGATGCTTTAATTCAAGTATACCATAACTTCCTATACGCGCAAAGTTATGCTAATCTTAAAGTGAGAATATGATATCTTTGACCATATATAAGGGTTAGATTGAGAAAATATCTTCATTGCAAAACTGGGAAATTCTTGATAGTAAGAATACCAAAATCTTAAATCAAGCATATGGTAATCTTGACCGAAGTATTTCATAATCTTGACCGAAGCATTTCATAATCTTAACTGGGAGCATTTCATAAACTTGACGCAAGCAGCTCAACTTTATTCTAAAATTGTGATATTCTTGGATGAGGAATCTAATAGTATTAATTTGAGCATTCAAACCCTTCTATGAGCATGAAGAAGTTTTTCTGGAGAAATGGTTCTGCAAAATTTCTTAAATAACATTTAATATACTTAGTACTTATCTAGGAACACCAGAGTCAGGTCTTTGTGTCCCAATTTTTTTAATAGCTCATTCATAGTTGGATAGATCCAGTGATAAGGAAGCTGATGGGAACTGGAACGCGACTCAAATGGCGGTGGACCAGCATTACTGGCAGATTCGATGACTTATGGTTGACGGTGGTGTCACGGGTATCACGTGGCAATGGCAACTTTTTAACAGTTTGACTAGATACTATTATGTACTATTATGCAGGATCCAGGATGCAGGTATTACGCTACGGTGCTAAAGACGGCGGCGAATGCGACAATCCGAAAACCGATAATGGCGGCGCGGACGAGGACGGGCAATAGGCTGTTGAGTTGAGAGGGTGGAGAGGTTAGAGCTGACCCGTGACAGGCTGCGCGCCTGCGCACTCCGACGTTGGTAGACGTCAAATGAATGATTTACTTGATACAAATATAGAGTGTGCTTGTAAAACAGCGTTCACTTTCAAACCAAGATTATCATATTGTAAATGAAGGTTCGCGTTTGCAAACTGTCTATATAGATCTTGACAGAAGTAAACTAGACACCGCTGGAAAAATGATAATCTTGATATAAAATTATGAAGTATTTGTTATTAAATTATTATAGCCTTGGCTGCAAATAAAATTATATTTTCTTTCGGAGCATGTTTCTTTAAAATAAGTATATACAATCAGAATTATATTGTTCTTGGTACAAATATTCTTTAATTTTGTTCATCAAATATTCTTTCTTAGAGTGAGAACAGATATTCTTGTTGTGAGTATGTATTTACAAGAATATCACAATTCTTGACTTGAGAGTTTCTTTTTATGTGTCCAGAAGTGTAACTGCGGCAGGGAGGGGCATTTACGTCGACATTGTATGAATGAATGAACCTAAAATGCTCTTCAAAAACGTAATGAAGTGAATTACCTCCCACTTCAGTTGGATCTCATATCCGCACATCCTAGTTGCGAGCATAGACATAGAAACATGCATCGCGCAGTACCGGCGGAGTAAAGAATGACCTCTATAAATCCAGCCGGACATGCCGACCTAACATGAAATTAAACTCCAGTAAAAGAGAGCCAATTAGAAGTGGCAAGATGGGAGATTTATCTCCATGGCAACGGGTTGGCTGTCTTGGAAGTGAGGGACCGCCGACCGCATGGCCGCTCCCGAATGGCAACGTCGCCGCCGGGATCCTGGAAACGGAACGGGAACCGGGAATGCCAAGGATGCGCTCCGAACGATAAATATTATCGCGCACAGTCACCACAAAGTGGGCCCATACTCAAATGACACACACTAAACATTCATTTACTTATTTACGGATACTTACTTCAGAAAACTATGCCCCCCCCCCCAGGAGGCCTCCAAAAATATATCCCTCCCATAGTGAAACTGTATAATATACACACTGCCGTCACAGACGTCATATTCCGTGTTTCGAGGAAGTGTTCAAAAACAGGAGACAGTTTTAACAACTTTGTGAAATCTATAACACCTCCAACAGAGATATACTTATGCCAAGTCGATTATGTAATGTGAAGAATAAACTGCCAAAAAAAATATTACATTTTAATGGCACGTATACTAGGTTATGTTAGTATACTTACTTACTTATGAGAAATTGTAAATTCAAGGGCGAATTTCTGATCCAAGTTCAAGGGAAAAAGTTCATATAAGCATGTAAATAGTGTTTTTAATTTAATAAATGTACGTCACTGACCTTAAAAAAATTGAATGTTATTTTTCAGAATGAAAACATATTTTTTTTTGTTTTTTGGTGTCGCTACGTATCGCACTTCGTTTTCTAGATAAAAACCACAATTGGTTTATAAAGTTCAGTGGCAGTTCTATGTCACAAAAAGTAGCTATTGCTACTTTGCCGCCTAAACAGGAAAAATCGTGAAAGTGGAGAACTTACCAAAGGAACATGCCTTCTGGAATGAATAAATGTTAATTAGAAATTATAATACAAGATTTTTCTCAGCTTATGTTATAAAGTAAAAAATGTAATTTCTATTCGCTTCGCAAAAAAGTGTGAGCACAAGACCCTAAACTTTTCGGTCTGGGCCTGCCAGCAATTGAAAACATACAAATTTGGTTGAAAATTGTAAGATTTCTTAGTCATCCTGAGATTGATAACTGCTAAGTAATCAATTTTCGCGATTTATTTAAATTTTAGTAGTTCTTAACTTTTAGCCTGCACTGTATATAAACAAGTCACCCAAAACTTCCGACTACAAATTTAGTCGATGCCTAAAACAATATCTATCTCATTCTAGAAATGATTGAACTTCCGTTTATTCACACACTGTAGTTTACATGCTTCTGTATTGGTGGCGCTTTTATCAGTATCCTAATAGACATGAGATTGTTCAATGCAAGGCTCTGGCTGTTATCATTTTTGACCCTGTATATTATTAATTTTTGGCACAAAAACATGGTTCGAGTTTTCTTAAAACTTCAATCTGGAGAAATGTCGATCCAGATTTTACAATAAGTTTATACAGGGTGATTAACGAGACCGTGAATTTAGTCAAAAGAAAAATACGTCGACATTACTCTAGAACCATCCTTTTTTTTCATGCTCATATCTTTTTAGTTCAGTAATCTGAAAACTAAAAGTAAAAAAATTGTTACAGCTGAATCATTGCAAGCAGCTCTCATGTCTGTATTATAACCACCCTCACTACTAAAAAAAATCTCTGGGCTGAGTCAAGAATAGTCGTTCTGCACGAATTTGACTCATTTTAGTCTAGATAGGCAAGAAGAAAACGAATTTAAGTTCGTAGCTACAACTCTGTAATCGACCGTACAACAGACCTGGTAGCTAGAGAGGTTTTTTTAATGGCACTAGGATTTTATCCTATCAGTCAGAACCAAATAATAAATAATTGCGAAATTAAAAGCAAACGACCTACATCTAAACCTAAACCTAAATAGGAAGGAATTTTTAGGGATAGAAACAGGGACACGCGCTTGTCGCCCAGGGCTCCGTCATCAGGGCATTTTTTTAAATGAATACAAAGACAAAAACTAGACCACGGAAGGAAGGAAATCTCAACAAAGGGTTAGAACAGAGGAAAGGGTGTACCCTAAATTAAATCCTAATGGCCTGTTCAAAGACAGTATGTGCAATGTGTTGAAAGGGGCAGATAATCCTAATTGTATCAATTTGGAGTATAATGTATTGCAATCAGCCATGTGTTCCCAGCAGCCAAGAAACAAGTGGCCCAAGTCACCTTCAGTGCCACAGCGTTGACGTAAACTAGAGTTGATAATTTTGAGTCTTGCCAGATGGGATGGGAATATACACTGTCCAATTTTTGCACGTATGATACAGGTTGGCTGTTCATCTTAAGGGTCTAGGGTATAGCGCGCGAAATTGAGAATCAAATAAAAGACGTATTCGCGTGTTAGCGAGGAGGCGTGGCCGCCTGTTCCCTTTCTCCAGTGTGTGTGTCTAAGATGAAGGGAGATAAGTCCAAAAATCCAAAGGTAAGGTCAAAAGGTTCAAAGGTAAGGTCCAAAGATCACCATAAAAATGAATTTCGCATTTCCAAGCTCCTGACGTTACCTTTAAACCTACAGTAATGACTCAAAGAGCAAATTGAAGAAGAAAGCTTGCGCTTGTGCAACTATTTGGCCTTTTTTTGATATCGTGTTTGGTTGTTAAATTACAGGCATTTATAGAATGTATGATTTTGCACTGCGAGTTTTTTTGCGCACTAAAAAACTTTTTTGAGAAAATCGAAAATAGTTGTCATTCATTAAGGTCTTAACTATCGCCTTCTGAAATATTATATATGTAGTTTGAAAATAGAGTGAGTTATGCGAGAAATTGTGAGTCCGTGTTTTACATGATGAATACGTATGTATAAATGTGTGTATCCAGGCCCCTTAAAGTCATCATGCCAGTAAGATTTAGGAATAAAGGGCTGAATTAATGTGTAGCGTTTCGGGGTTGGTGAAACAATACTCATCCCATAGACTAGACCATTTTTTCCATATCTTTGATTTCAGTAGTATACCAAGATCAGCTCTCAACTCAACACCATTAATAACACCTGACTTAGCTAGATTGTCCACCTTTTCATTGGGAAGAATACCGGAGTGGGCTTTAACCCACGTCAAATTTATATTGAATCCGTGCATTACTAATTGACGATTTTGTTTTTGACGCGAAGAATATGCACGGTCGGTGTCTTGTCAATATTAACCCTAGAATACTAACCTTATTTTTACACCTATTACTACTAACCTTCGTAAAATTTACTACTTGATAAACGATCACAATTAAAAAAAACGTTTTTATCGTTTATTAACTTTTACTGAAAATTGTTCAGAATAAGAATATTTCTGAATACAAATATTAACAATAACAAGAAAAATTTCATTTTTTAACTGCAAGACACACGCTGCAAAGAGCAGATGTTCTCCGCAAAAGGACCTTTGGCAGTGCTCACATTAGCGCGTCGCCATTCTAAGTTTTTTGAAGGACAGTGTTGGCACCTTGCACTCTTGTTTAGACTAGGAGTGGCTCTATCCTCTGATCCATCTTGGTCTAATATATATTCTATATAATTAATCTTAGCGAGCGGGTTAAAGTTGGTCAAGTTTTTCATTGTACCAACCATGGTTTTATTAGCTGTTTTTATGATAAATACATAATTTTTTTTCTCGAGATGGTTCCTAGCTCTTTGTTTGTTGGTTGTGATTACACACAATCCATGAATTCAGACTCAGATGGACTAAGGCTTCTTGAACACTATATTCGCTCTCAGAACCACTATCCAACGCAATCTATTCTCCTCATTTTCATCAGGCAATAATCCTGCTAAACCTTGTTTCGCTTCTAATGGTAATTATCTTTGTCATATGCCATTTGTTAGCTTCCATAATGTTATATTCTGAAAAAAACTTAGAAACTAACGATATTGACAAAATAATCAAAATAACGCTAAACTGGTCTTATGTATAAAAAAAACATTTATACTAACCTTCGTAAAATTTACGACGCAGTTATCCAAATAAAACTATTCCAATTACTATCATATGCACTTTGGGTCACTAACTTACTCACACCGATCCAATAGAAGATTAGGCGAGCGTACAAGGTCAAGTGCTAAGCCGCGTCGATAAAATAGCAGATTAAACTAAGTCTTGTCATAAAATTTACGATGGTTAGTATTGATGATTCTAAACGACAACTCTGTAATCTACCGTACAACAGCCCTGGCAGCTAGAGAGGTGGGTGGCAGCCGGTGGTTTTTCCTCCGTGGAGCATCTATTTTGCAAAGCTTGTTAACCACGAGATTAGCAGCGCGCACAGTTTCATCAAATCCCAATGAGATCCTCTGCTACCTTCCCAGCCCCGGGATAAATTGGGGGATTGTTCCGGCTTTAGGTTGAGTAATGCGGCGTCGGGACGAGTTTGCAGCTCGATATATCTACCCCCCTCCCACCCCCTTCAACCCCCCACCCCCCAGCCGCCGTCGCCTGCGCTACACTACGGCCCTCCATTCTATATTTAATTCCGGATTTATATTTGGCCATTCATCCTCGAAATTTGATGCATTATTATACCTTGAAATATAATTTCAAGAACGTCGTATATATCCCACCGCACGTGCTTTATACGTACAGCTTAGGCGCTTCCAGATCTTCTGTGAGTTATTTCTTGGATTTTTCTACGGTGTAAGTCGAAGATTGGCTGACGACGAATATCTTGAAAGGAAATGTAGCCTTCTGCAGATGGCAGACGGGATGCACATATTCGACGTATTAAGAATACTGCAACCCACGATAGTGAGAGCAGATATGTTCTGACAGTCAGGCAGCCATCAAAGCACTGAGTGCTTGGAAAATAACGTCGGGACTGGTCCTGGAGTGCAGGAGGGCTCTTGACGACATCTTAGCTAAACACAAGGTATCACTGATGTGGGTACCTGGGCACGCTGGGGTAAAGGGTAACGAAATGGCGGATCATCTGGCCAGGATGGGATCCGGCAACAGTTTTGTGGGCCCGGAACCAGCCTTAGGACTGTCTGCAAACTTGATTAGGAAAACAACTGGAGGGTGGATCCAGAATCAACACTCTCTGAGATGGAACAACATCTCTGGTCATCTCCGTCAAGCTCGGGAGCTATTAGCAGGGCCTGCAGAGAGAATAGGACGATTTTGTGTCTCTCTGGATAGGAGTAACTTGAGATTGCTAGTAGGCCTACTAACGGGTCACAACACCTTCAGGCGTCACTTGTTCGTGATGAGGGTGGTCAACGACCCAACGTGTACGTGGTGTGGTGAAGAGGAAGAATCCTCGGCACACATCTTGTGTCGCTGTGAAAACCTCGGTTATCACAGGCAGACTATGCTGGGCTCAAGAACCTTGGAACCAATAGATATAAAACGGATAGGACCTAAGGATGTACTTGCCTTTGCCAAAAGGGCAGGTCTTAGGAACTAGCGTGGATAGAGGCGCAAAAGGGCCTATCGTGTGGCCTATGCACCAGCCATATTCCGTGCTGGATAGCCTCTGGTCCTTATTCATTCGTTCATACTGCAACCCATCAGTTGAGCCAACGACAAGGATCATTAAATTCAATATAAAGTACTTTTGCTTACTAATATCTCAAATAGCATAGACAATGTGCTAAAGGCATGAGTTGCTGTGCCTGTTATAGATGCCTTTTATACAAGATGAACTTTTATTGAACTAATGATAATAAGAATAATTTTTGTATATATATAAATTATACGCGTAGCTTAAAAGCAGCAGTATAACGATGAAGATGTTTGCCCTACTGGTTAGACTAAGATGAATAATTTATTCAGGGAGAGTAAGGAGAAACGCACAAAGTTCTAGGAGTGTTTTTTCTTATAACTGAGCAGACCGCGCAGGCAGAGTCTAAATACCAGAGTACCGCGGCTGCTGTGAAAGGGTTATGTTAGGGGAAGTTTGTTAACGCGAGATTTGAATGGGCCAATACCCGCAGGCCCAATAAATACATCTTCTGGCAGTCCATTCCAAGCCTTGGACACACTGGGAATAAATGTGCAGTTGTACCGCTCAGTTCTTGATGTATGAAGAACGACCGTCTTAGGATGAGATGCAGCGGTCGCACGGGTATATCTGATAGGAGCAGTGAGCGGCGGAACCATAGAGGATAGCTCAGAGGAGCAGATTCCGTTGGCATATCGGTAGAAGAGTGAGAGGTCACCAACAACACGCCGGTGAGAAAGTGACTGAAGGTGGTGCATTAAGGCCGGATCACCAATTAGTCGAATTGCTCTTCTCTGGACGGCATCTAGTATAGACAGGGTAGTAGGGGCAGCAGCTCCCCAGACATGAGAGCAATACCCCAGGCAAGGTCTTATCTGGGCTTTATATAGCGTGAGGAGGTCACATGGTGAGAAATACTTTCTGGGTCTAAATAGGTACCCAAGCTTTTTACCAGCAGCTGTTGCAATTGACGCGACGTGTTCGTGCCAGATCAGATTTTTTGTAATGTTGACCCCTAACAGCTTGAATGAGTGACTCCTTGGCAGAACCTGGTTGTTCATTAGAACCTGGTGTTGGCTTGGGGACTTCTTGATATGGTGGGTGTGTGTATGTGTATTTATTACACTCATGAAAATAATGTAAAAGAACAAATATGTTTGATGTTTTCATTGGTGTCCAATGTCGTATCTGAATTTTGTCATTATCAAAGTATGTCATGTTCGAGGTTCAAAGCATTCTTAGATAACTCTAATATTTTGATGTAGAAGATGTCAGACTATGCATAGGCTAGGAGAATGTACAGCTTTTGAGAAAAAATGTAATATTTGTGGATTACTAAACCATTTGCTGTATCATGTAGAGTAAAAAATGCAAAAACTGTAGATGATAATAGTGAGCAAGGCACTGATCACTCTGATTTATTTGTAGGCAATATTAATTATTATAAGGATGTTGACATGTAGACATATTCACAGAAGCCATAATATGGAGAAGCTTGTAGTTCAGGGTCATGCCCCGAGTGGGCGGAGCCGTGACCGTTCCCCTACACGTTGGGTGGATACGACGGAACAGTTGCTGGATATGAAACACTGAAACACTGAATATATTACTGCTCCTAAACATAAGTTTTTACAGTCGTCAAACACATAATAAATCATACTTGCATTCAATTAAAAAGAGATGAGTAAGGATTAAAATATACATTTAAATGACTTTACATCACCACATACATACACACATTGTATATTAAAATTGTCTAAATATTCCTGGAAACTATAAAATGCTTTGCTTAGTAAATAATTTTTAACTGACTTACAAAACTGTTTCATTTCTAAATGCCTAATATGCTCGGACAGTTTATTATAGAATATTGGCCCAAAGTGATTTACACTTATACAAGTTCTTTTTAATCTTAAATACTCTACATCTATGTTAGCTCTGTATCTAGTATTGTGGTTATGCAATTCACTATGATATCTATATGCATCTAAGTTATTTTTAACATAAGTAAGACAACTCAAAATGTACATGGATGGTAGAGTCAAGATGTTTAAATAGATGAAAGTTTGCCTTACATCAGCTCTATAACCCAGATCAGCCAGAACGCGTACGGCCCTTCTCTGGAGCTTAAATATTCTACTTGCCTGAGGTGCATGCCCCCAAGCAAGAATACCATAGTTACAGTAACTTTGCAATAGAACATGAAACGCCATCAAAAGTACTTTATTATCAACAATTCTTTTTAAGATTAAAAATATTGATTTTGACAATCTTCTAGACACCTGATCGATATGAGTGTCAAAAACATGACAGTAAATCGCGAACGATGGTGAGCTACCTCGAAATTGTTGATAATATTCGTGTTGGCAATACTCTAGCTCCGACTCAACGCATTTTACGAGTTCACAACATGTCTGTTAAGACATTGTGACTATGATGATTATGATACTTTTTCTAAAAATTTCAAACAGCAGTCTTTGTTTGGTTTGGTTGGGGTCTGGACCCGAGAATAGCCATCACAGAGAAGCGACACAGCAGGGACCGATTTTCATAACGCATGCGCGGGGTTATTGTGGACAAATGTTAAACTCCAAGATTCACTGGAAGAAAAAGTTACAGTTCCTGAAAATATGTGTTATGAAGTATGTGTTATTTTTTTCAGTTTAATATTGTGGATACGCAATAAATACACATCAAAACTCATAATAAATTCTTATAAAATTTATCATCTTTTCCGTGTAACAAATTAAATTGACGAAAATATTTTTCTCAATTTAATATTGTGGATACGAGTCATTTTAAGCCGATTCAAGGTTACTGATAATTACCCGCAAAACATCAAAGGTGCCGACAAGTTTTGTCGCTTCTCTGTGATGGCTATTCGAATCTTTTTGGCTGTAATTATGTAAAGTGCAAGGATAGTCAGAGCATTCGGGAGGAGTGTATTAGTATTGAAGGCAAAAAGTTGAAGCTTAAGCTACTCTGACAGCTCTTCTCTAGCTAGTGGAAAGGTGTCAGAAGCAGGGTTATATGTAGAAAATCGAGGAGTACAAGAGATTTACTCTATAGGTACGATTTTCGAAGCACTCTCTCCTCCATGCAATGAGGAGGTAAAAAGGGACACGGAGCAGAAGGTTTACATCTGCTCTGACAGTCAGGCGGCACTGAAAGCCATCTGCGGATCCAGAACCAGGACATCCAAAGTTCAAGAATGCGCGGAGAGACTGGAAGAGCTGGCGAGGCTGAAAGAAGTTACCCTGATAGGGTTCCTGGGTCGTACGGGAATTCCTGGCAACAAGAAAGCCGATACGTTGGCCAGACCAGAGGATAGTTTGTTGACCTGGAGCCCGTTATGGGATTGAATATTCTCATCCCTCAAACAGTGGGTGAACGATATCATAGATGAGTAGTAGAGGCAAAGCGGGGAATGCAAATAAGCCAACGATTTTATAGCTGGGCTGAACACATCTTGATCAGCTTCGCTACGAAACCAAGGAAGATGGTCAATCAGAAATTTCGTGGGTCTTCTGACGGAGCCCTGCAGGCTCGGGTGGCATCTATCACTATCAGGAATTGAAGATGACTCTCTATGTATGGATTGTCGACCACTTCCTTGCAGAATGTGAATTTCTAGGCGGGCTGAGGTACGAAATCCTTGGATCCGATAGACTTCACTCAGAGGAATGACCCTCCCTAAGCTGGGCCGACATAGTGGCCTTTGCTAAAATGTCGGGAAGGTTTGGCAGGGGGAGGCAGGCAGCGGTGGCTGAGAGGTGATGGCAAAAAGGCTGTATTGGGGCCTACTTGCCAGGCCGCAGAAGCCTTTGTCTACAAATTTCAAATAACAGTCTCTCTAGAATCTTAGACTAGTTGGGAGAAGGTATATTCAGTCAAGGATGAAATACTTGATACTCTGTCACCTGAACACAACTTGGGATTCAGTATAGTAGTGCTCCAGCTTTGCTATAATCTAGTACAGGGCCTATAAAATTACACTAAATCAGTTGAAAATTTAGTAGTATTTATGGATCTGATTCTTCACCAACTCCTACGTTAATTTTACCCCACCTAAACATTATACACAATAGTCATGACATGTTATTGTAATGGATTAGGCATCACAAAAAAATTAATGTTACAACAGTCAATACCCTTCTAAATGTAATCAGTGCAGTTATTGAAGAATAGAAAAAAAACTATAAGACCTTGTTGTTTTTGATAACCCTACTTTCCAAATAAAAATGGAGGAACTTTACCAAGATTTACCATGCAGGCACAGTCAATGTAACTGAAATTAGACATGGTTTTTTATAATGTATACATATTTAGCGAAATATAACAGAATTTTAAGATCTTAAGCAACTTCAGCTCCTCCCACTCTCATTGGCATGGGACAAAATTGAAACTACTAAATACTAACAGGAGCAATCCCAGAATTTTTTTCTGGGGGTGATTCCACTATTTAACTGAATTTCATAAATTTTACAAATAGCTTATAATCATAACTGTTTATTATTTTTATTTGATGTGAAAAATATAATACAGAAAGTATTTTAGTTCTATTTGTATGTTTAGCTTTAAAAAAAGGTTAGATGATAAAAATTTTGTAGAGAACCCAAACATTTGGGGGGGGGTGATCTATCCCCCATATCGCAGCATTGGGTTTGTCCCTGAATACTAACTTTTTCCATAGCAAATATCTGCAGTCTTCACAAAAATTCTTGATGGTCCTAAGCTTTCAGTAGCCATAATCATGGGTGCTTGAGAGGTTGGCTGTGGTAGCAAAACAGCAGCTAGCTTTCCTGTGGTTGTTAGTAAAAGGGCCCCACTCGCTGGCCGATTTCCAAATTATTTTACTGAACATGCACTAAATTAATGTCAAATAGGGCCTAAAATGCTTTAATATTAATTAAAACAGAAAAAGCTTCTGCATTTTCTGGTAGCACCTTGATAGGGGATCGCGTGTCACGATTGCGATTTTTGAATCGCTGCGATAAGATAGCAGTTTGCGATTTTTTGACGCTGGCTACTGACAACGTTGGAATGTGCAGCGTCTTCGGTGCGCGCCGTGGGGTGTACAGGTAAATCCCGTATCGCGTTATCGGCCCGCCGAGTAATTAACAAGTTCGTGCGCCGTCCGCGCATCTCATGCGAGATCGCCGCCCGCCGCGCCGCGCCGCCCGGCTGTGTGTGCGCCTTTAAGGACGGCAGCGGTGCCGCTATCGACGCCACCGCCGCCGCAGCGCCGCCGCCGGGAAGTTGAATGAAATCTGCAATCGAGATCCGAACGACGACGATGTTACATCTCAATAACCTGGTACCGGAGCGGTGTCCCAATAGTCCGGTTCAACGCCGGCTTTTGAGGCACGGAGTCTAACAAAACAAACGGCACATCATATTTAATGTACGAAGTTCGCATACAGTAATTAATATAACTGAATCGCTTATTTCCTAAACGGCCTAAGTCAAATTTTGCTGATTATGTTGACAGGGACTAATGATTATTGACAAGTTAATGCAGAAGCAACTTTCGTCCAGGACTAAGTTTTTTCTGAAATAAATTGGTACCTATTCTAAACCGTAACAAGATCAAAAATTAAATAATATGTTAACCCTAAACACTGTGCCTAAATGTACAAGAAAGTGGCAACAATCTCAGGACGGAGGAAATGTGAAATAAGTGATTCATGCTGTTGTTTTTCAAAAACCCCGATATATCTAGGCGACACGTCAACGAGAGCAAAAGTAACGAAAGTAACGAGTGCGTCCGAAATGGAGGACTCGTTACCTTTAGTTACTCATTACTAACAGTTACTTTGTAATAGTTACTTTATTATTTTACATCATGAATACGTGGGCCTGAAGATCTACCCTACCTAGTGAATGAGAGATGCTTTTAAGGTTAGGGCACGGACTATAAAGCTATGATTGGATAAAGCATGTTTTACCACTCACACCGATAGGTGAGGGCAGTATTGTGATCGCGAAATGTTTCGATTTTGAGATAATACGCTATTTGGGCGTTTTATGATTATATATCAAATATCCACGTCACTCATTTCCGTCAGACTGTCGGTTTGTTGGCGTTTATCTAGCTTCGCAATCTCAGTAACCGCTGCATGGATTGTGATGAAATGTTTGTAGCGATATGCTATGGGGTCGTAGTAGTACTTCTGTCATAATTTTGAAAATCGGTAGGTATGGGTATGTAAAGTTTCAAATATTCCTCAAACTTCTTTTTTAGGCATTTTAAGGGCTCCTGATCTATTTTTTTTTTTTGGGTGGGGTGGATAGGCTGTCCCTTGTCCTGTGAAAGAAAGACCTAGCGGCATGATACACGGTTTTAGGTCCATCCGAACATTGTCTTGCCTATTACAGAAACCAAGGGACTCAGTCCAAAAGCTGTGGCAGTCACTGATAAAAAAAACTTGTTTTAGTCTAACTTTGACGTTATAAATAGATCGTTTTTTGACATTTGCGGTAGTAGAATTTGTTTTTTTTTTTTAAAGATCACGATTCGAAGAAATTCATACTCCGACATATTGAACTTTCTGTTGCCTTAGCGGAACCAATCAAAATTGTTAATTTATGAAAACAATTCTACAGGTGCATGATAGCATACTTTTATAGTCAGCCTCCCGCAAAGGCTGAAAGCCTATGACGCTGTACAAGCGCTGCGAGTCTGCGTGTCTGTGCACGTTAGATTTGAAATGCTGCAGGTTGTGGTCGTCGGGAAACAAATTTGTCTGCCTTTGGTGTTATCTGGGAGAGCTCACTCGAACATCTTCCATGATAGAATCTGTAAAACAGGGACAGGTTAGCCACCCTTTTTCGATGTTCCAGGCTGTGGAGGTCCTTTGTGAGGTTAGGCGTATCGATTAGTCTATAACTGCTCTCTTCTGGATAAAATCCAGAAGCTTTAGAGGGTTTTTTGGAGCGCAACCTCACACATGGGAGCAATACTCCAACGATGGTGGGATCTGTACTTTGTAGAACAGCAGTAGTTACTCTGATGTATACAGCTTCCCACAGCGAAACAAAGCTGCAAGTTTCTGGGATGCCGTTTTAGCAATACTGACGACGTGGTCGTGCCAGGACATGTTACTGTTGGTGTTGATCCCCAAAAGCTTGACGGAAGGTGACTCGATTATTGGGTGACCCTCAATTTCTCCAGTTGGTAAACCAACCTGTGCCTTCTTTGTCAGTGAGTTTTCTGTCCGTTAAACTGTACTTTATTTATTAATCCCTATTCGGCAATTGTTTTTATATCTATACCTTGACCTGTTGACCGTGCCCTGGGATGATAGTGGCTATACGATTGACGGCACCAAATCAGTACAAACTGAGCAAAAGCAATACTGTCAGGCGCTCCTCTAATAAACCTACTACAGGTTTGTAAATTTTACTGAGATCAGGGTATACATAAGCTGTGAATGAAAGTCTCTAATCCTCCATCTGTTGCCCAAACCACTCAGATATTACTGATATTAGCATGAAGTTGGTACCATCAATTGTGGTAAAGCTTCCTGCAACAATCTCTATAACAAGGCTATATATATATTCTATAGATCTTTCGATTGGTTCATCTAAATATTAAGTTATGTCTCATGCCATTTGTTTCTTTGTATAATGTTCGAATACTTTGACAATCATTTTCAAAGCTCAACTTTTAACATCAAAGGAATACCAGAAAAACTTTATAGTATTCTCTAAATTAATAATGATGGCATATTGATCACAAGGACCCTAAGCGATAGACAGCTGTTTAACTGGGAAAAGGTTCAGGCCATTATGTTTTTGAAATATTTTGAAAAAATTGTTAAGTATGTAATTACATCGGCTGAAACTTTTGTCGTACTTTTTTGTTACCTGTAATCAAATATACGCGCCACTTTCTACCTGAAGGTAGGTGTAAACCTTAATTTTTTACATAATTCTTGACCTTTGATATAATTGTTTTTTAAGTACAACTTTGTAATATTATTATAAATGTATCGGCCAAACCTACATTTAGAAGAGACAGGGAAACTACTGGTGATTTCAGGAAACTGATATGCTCTAAAAGGACCATAATCTGTTTCCATGCATAGCGCAAATCTAAACTAAACCGGACTATCCAGAGACTTCCTCTACCAACAACACGCCGATGTTCTTGTATCCACTCTCTGGTACATGGCCCGAGATAAAGAAGGTCGCTGTTTTGTGCCTACATTTTTAAGAGCACGCTGTGTTCTCTGCTCTCAGCCGTCGCGTCCTCTGCGATGGTAGCAGTCGATCGAAGATGGCGATAAAGACACTAATGTATTTACTTACTCTTTAAAGACCCTTCCAACCTGCTTAACATTGTTTACTGCAACTGCCAAATAATTAACGTCTCAAACGTCACGGCTGGAAACGCAACGCGCTGTGACTGACGCTAAACTGAATCGAAGTTGTAGGAAGCTTTGGGTGGGGAATAAGGATTAATTAGGGATGATTTGGGCACTTTTAATGAAGCTCTTTTGAGTGATGAGGCACTTTTTTATTTTAACAGTAATAATAATTGTAATAGTCACATAGCAGACACACACAACTACATTCAATCACAACAAGAAAAAATAAACACCTGGTCGCAGAAAGCACTTCACGGCAAACATTGATACCATGTCACACAAGACCACATCAACAAAAAACAGTCATACATCTTGCCATGGAAATAAAACGACTTTGGAAACAAGACAAAGTTACTATTGTCCCCTCATTATGTTGGTCTCCAACACATTTACACAATACCTTCAACAGTTAGGTCTGGACGAAAAGTTACAGAAAGGATTCCAAAAGTCTGTAATCCTGAAGACCTGTAATATTTTACGATCCTTCCTAAATTCCGATCAATAATAGTTCGGGTTTTGACTTGACACAGCCCGTCAACACTTGTTGTTACTGCAACCATGCGAGAGGAACTTAGAAAGACAGAATAATAACGGCTTTATTGGCCAAAAGCAAAAACCGTTTATAGGACAATACTGTTCATAAAAAATGTGGTGCCAAAGTACATATAAAAAATCTAGATTTATAAAGTATAAATTGGTATCGAACAGAAACATGAAAAAAATAACAGTAGTATGAGCTTACACTCTAAGTGAATAATGGCAATCCTGAGCAAAGTTTTTAGCGGGCATGCAAATATATCGCAGAATGAATTTTTTTGATTATAGCACCTACAATTCCTACAATTCATAATTATGATACCGTAAGCTTTTAACGCTTTAGATGCCTTCAAAGAGATATGGAGGTATGCTGTGCAAATGACAGCTTGACATCAAACGTTACAGCAAGATCCTTAATAGTTGCGCAGCTATCACTTACAGAACCTTGAACAGTATATGAATATTGACAAAAAGCTTGATTCCTGCAGTAACTGACAACTTTGCATTTACTTACAAGCGTTCACTAAATCTAATTGGATTTGAAGTTCAGAGCAATCATTAATAGTGTTAATTCGCGTAAATATGTTTAAGTCGTCAGCAAAACACAATCTACCGCAATCCAGCTAGTCGCAAAGGTAATTGATGAACAAGAGGGAAAACAGCGGTCCCAAGACTGAGCCCTGAGGAACTCCAGATTTAGCGAAATAGATATTCGATTTGGAACCATTGTAATAAACGTATTGTTTCTTATTGTCTAAGTAAGATATGATAAAAAGCTTACCACAGTGGGTAAACCCATAATAAGAAAGTTTATTCAATAGGACTCTATGATTGAGCTTATCAAATTATTTTGCTATATTCGTGTAAATAGCGTCAACCTGACTCTTATTATCTAGAACTTCAGATAGTTTGATGGCTTAACAAAGCACTAACGATTCATCATAGAAAATCCACGGAAGAGACACCAAAAGGCAACGGCTCCAAAAAGTGTGGAACGCAATATCGTAATATGAAATACGATTTTTTAGGCCGACCAAAAATATGCGTTTTGAAATACTAATCATTAATGTCTACCTTTTGTGCCATCAGTGAGGCTTTTAAACCAGCTTTATGACCAGTTATCAAAAGCTGATCATATTACTTTCACATGAATCTTTAATTATATTAATCAAATTAATATTCCTTTTTTGCAGAAACCTATATACTGATGATATTGATATTAACTGACGTAAAAGCAACAAAGTAACAATTGCACCATAATATATTATAATATAAACCATTATCCACAGTACGGTGCATCGATGTCCAGAGACAAACATAATTTAACAATAAAACTTAATCAACGACATCTGTTTATTCTTAATTAATTTGGTAACTAATGTAGATATAAAATAATGACATCCTTGATGGACTCGGACATGCAATGATATAAGGTATTGTCTTTATACAAAATGGCGTATAATGACACCTGTCGTATGGGAGGGGTAGATATCGCTGAACCATTCAATTTGCCATTGTTGCTTTCTCCTACCTGGTTGGTTTGTCATGGGAATGGCTGGCGTGCAATCGTTGTTTTCAGATTTTCCTATGAAGGACCTCTGAAAAATAGCAGTATCATGTATATATCATATTAGTTGACCTAAAAATTGTTTATTTTAGTTATACCACTGATATAAATTAGGAAAAGAATAGGTCCTAAAACTGTACCCTGGAGTACCCCTATTTGTATCACCAATTCTAAAATATATAATAATATTTTAGTTATACCACTGATATAAATTAGGAAAGGAAGGTCCTAATACAGTACGCTGGGGTGCCCCTATTTGTATTACCAATTCTGAAATAGAAATGTTTCCTATTTTTACTCTTTGAATTAAATAATTGGTCATCAATTCTAAAGCAACTCCCCGAATGCCATAATTATTGAGTTCTCAAATTAATTTGTGGTCAACCATATCGAAGGCCTTAGTCAGGTCAAGAAAGCTGGCTATTTATAAAGTTTATTCATCGGCCGTCATCCACTTTCAAACTAGAACTATGGTTAATTTTGATGTTTTTATATGTGATCAAGCTCTTCCGGTAGTGGACAAGGTCAAAAAACTTGGTATAGTGTTTGACAATAAGTTATCGTTCAAAGATCATGTTACACAGATAATGAAGTCATCCTACTCTAAGCTTAAACATCTCTATAGCTATAAACTACTACTGTCAACTGAAACTAAACTGAAGCTGATTGAATCCTTAGTTATACCAGCAGTGCAATATGGAGCTGTTGTTTTTGGTCCTTGCTTAAATACCATCGAGATGAATAAGCTACAAAAACTACATAATTCATGTATAAGATTTGCTCGAACACACCGCGTAGACTGCATATAACCCCGATTTACGAGCATCACAAAATTTTGGAATTACTGTGGATATTACACCTTATCTGCTTGGTACATCGTATCATAGTGAAACAATTACCGTCATATCTAGCCGATTAGTTTTTAGAAACTCCTTGCATCAAACTTCGTTGCGCTTTGTTCAAAACACCTTGGATATACCACAACACAGAACAGAAATGTATAAAAATTCGTTTACTTATAATGCTGCTCATTATTACAATAAAATACCACCTGTCTTAAAAACATACAGTCCACAAGTCTTCAAAGATAACGTAAAAAAACTGTTTCTGTCAAACGAAATCTACCTAAGCTAGGTCATATATTATTTGTTTTAATTTACCTTCTTGTTCTTTTCATTTGTATACTTCACTGGTTGGGATTGATACCTGCCTGTCAGACACCCCGCCAGGATAAATAAGTTATATTATTATTATTATTGTTTTGATTTTTCAAGGTTCTCTCGCATGACTGCGGTAGCAACAGATGTTGACGGGCTATGCCAAGTCAACACCTGATCTATTACGGATCGGAATTTAGGAAGGATCGTACAATATTGCAGGTCTTCAGGATTACAGACTTTTGAAATATTTTGTGTAACCTTTCGTCCAGGCCCAACTGTTTTAGGTGTGGTGTAAATGTGTTTGGTGTGAGGCCTGAGACAGACATAATTAGGGGGACAATAGTAACTTTGTTTTGCTTCCAAAGCCGTTTTATCTCTATCGCAAGGTCAGTGTATTTAGATATCTTCCCAGCGTAGGCATTTTGGACATTCGTATCGTTGGGAATAGCAATATCTATCAAATAGGTAACTCTGTCTGCCTTCGACTGGAAAACTATATCTGGCCGATTTGCCGGGATAGTCTTATCTGTATGTATTTCAACGTCCCAGTATAGTTTGTATTCATTGTTTTCCAGTACTGATGTCGGTGTGTAATTGTAATATGGATCTGTGTTTTCTATTAGCTTGTTTGTTGTAGCCAGTGCTTGGTGTATGACTTTGGCTGCAGAGTTATGTCTAGCTGTGTACTCGGTTCCAGCGAGAGTTTTGCATGAGCTGGTTATATGGTCTATCGTTTCTTTCTGTTGGTGGCACTTTCTGCAATTGTCGTCGGTTATGGATGTATCTTTCACAATGTGTTTCATGTAATTCCTTGTCGCAATTACTTGGTCCTGGATTATTATGGCATTTTCAGTATTTGTTGTACAAACCCAAACTGTTTTTCAGTTACTACGTTATTTTGATCTAGGAACTCCGTTAATCTCATCTTAATAGAATGAATTTTTGCGGTATTACATAAATTGGGTATCTACCAGGCGTTGGTTTCATACTAATCTTTTATTGTAGTACTCAAATGAACAACTGATTATTTTTGATTATGTTAAATGAGATCGACAATTCTACCAAATTAGCTCGTTTTGGCCCGCCAGCTCAATCCTTAACCTTTTTTTCTTATTTCCCTCTAAAAACATCATAGTAACTTCAACGTCAGTGGAAGACGTCTGTCCGGATATTTGAATACCGCATTGACATGGCCACCTCTGTTCCTTCAAGCAGGCAACCGATCTGTATCATGCTAATGTGCGGGCGCTCATTAGAGATAAATGTAAATAAAGTCCTGTCCGGATAACTTTTCAGACCAACCAAAGTCAGTGTTGCCAAATATACGGAAGATTATGGAGGATGTAATCTTGATGAAGTTTGGGGCCATTCTCTACAAATAAGAACTTCTTCTTTGGGTGCCATACGCTTTGCAGCGTGTAGGCGGTTATCTGCTCTCGTGACCAACGATGTGTAGAGTGCCGTCTTCTGCTCTTCTCACTATTGTTGAGATATCGCTGACGTGACACCAGTTTCTGATATCTCGAAGCCATGAATGTTGTTTGCGACCTGGACCTCTCCTCCCCTCAATTTTACCCATTAAAATTTCTTTTAGCAACCTATATTTGGGGCCTCTAAGCATGTGACCTAAGTAAGCTACCTTGCGTCTTTTTATGATTTTCAGCAACTCTCTTTGAGTGGAGGCTCTATTCAATACATCCTGGTTCGTAACATGGTCTGTCCACGGGATTATCAAAAGCCGACGTAACGTCCACATTTCGAAGGCTTCTATTCTATTCATTGACTTGATTTTGAGGGACCAAGTTTCAGCGCCGTATATTAGTATTGGCCATATATAGCATTTTACCACTCGCAGTCTGAGATTTAGTGGCGTTTCTCGGCGTAAAAGACAGCTGTTAAGCTTTATAAAAGTAGTCCTGGCCATCGCAATGCGTATTTTGATTTCTTCGTCACAGTCCCGTTTTGCATTTAGTGTTGAACCTAGATATTTGAATTTATCTACTCGTCCGATCAGTTGGTTGTCTGTGAAAAGCTGTTCGTTGGTATGCTCTTTTCTGCTTACAATCATACAAATAAGAACATGCACAGAAAAAGCACGTAACGTATTATATAGAATGCAAAAGGTACTATGCAGCCGCCAACTCAAGAGCTCGAACACTGAAATGCTATATTTTCTCTACTGTAGTACTACTGTACGTTAGAGGCTTGGACAACGACAGAAGCAACACAAAAAAGAATACAATCTTTCGAACTCTGGCGTTACCGTAAAATGCTTAGAATATCTTACGTGAGTCATACGACAAATGAGGAAGTCCTGCGGAGAATGAACAGAGCTTATGAACCTCATAAAAGAAAGAAAGACACAATATTTTGGCCGCATTATGAGAAACGAAAATCATCGAAGGCAAAATCAATAGCAAGAGGGGACCAGGAAGAAGACACAACTCCTGGCTCAAAAACCTGCGAGAGTGGTCAAATATGACGTCCACAGAATTATTTAGGCCGCCACAAATGAGATTGAATGAGCAAATGTAATAGCCAACGTCCTCAAGGATAAGGCACCTTAAAAACGAAAAGAAGATGGAGGATGTGGATATAGACAGAAAAGGATTCCTGAGCAGACAGAGGATTTATGGAGAATCTAGATGAGAAAAACAAATGCCTACTATTCAACATTGCCTTTTTGTTGTCTGCAAAACATAACTGTGGTGCTGTCAAGAAGCTTGTGTGGCATACGCCGAGAAAGTGTTCGGTAAAGCCAACTTCTGTTCAGAATTCATTATTTGAAGCTTTGAATGATATATGAACTGACTGAACAGACATACAACTATGTCTGAACTTGTCCCAAATGATAATAACAATAAATATAACGGAAGCAGAAGAGCAGCTAAAATTGAATAGCGAATTCTAAAATGCTGCTTTTTGTCCTGTTTGATCATCCATTTCATTATAGTAATAAATGGAATGAAAGATCGCTCCACAAATATTTCGATCAATAGTAAAGGTACTCATAACAGCAAACTTGCTGAAATACAAATAAACATCCTGACAATCCAGCAGTCTTTATAAATATAGTTTAAAAAACTGCAAAAACACGTTTTTAGAAGAGCATTTTTGTTTGTTTTTTGTTTGTGAGCTTGTAACTCTTCCTTGGATTAAGAGGCAGGACCGCAAATTAAACGCGCGAACTTTACCGCGAAAAAGATTTTGACGGCTTCAAAGACAGACAGTTTTAATTATCGTTTGCAGTAATAGTAATGATTGTGCTATGAATATTGATAAAAACAATTGTTCATCTCCATAACACATAGTATTAATAAGTACAGTTTAAAAACTACTAGAAAAGCACGCTTTAATGATAAATTAACTAAAGCATTAAAAATAAAAATAGTTTAAGGAAACTAAAAACCATGATACTAAAGAACATCGGACTAAAAAAATAAAAATATTTTTTAAAATAAGCTTAAACAAATAATGAACGAAAAATTCCAGTATGATTGTGAAATGATTCGTGAATCGAGCGTGCGAGGCTTTTTTCACAATAATACTAGTCTTTTTTTTCATTCATAATTTTTTAAGCTTCTTTTAAAAATTATTTTCAATTTTTAAAAGCGCGTTTTTTAGTTTTTCTTTAAATTATTTATTATTTTATATTAAAATAGTTTAAGGAAACTAAAAACCATAATACTAAAGAACATCGGACTAAAAAAATAAAAATATTTTTTAAAATAAGCTTAAACAAATAATGAACGAAAAATTCCAGTATGATTGTGAAATTATTCGTGAATCGAGCGTGCGAGGCTTTTTTCACAATAATACTAGTCTTTTTTTCATTCATAATTTTTTAAGCTTCTTTTAAAAATTATTTTCAATTTTTAAAAGCGCGTTTTTTAGTTTTTCTTTAAATTATTTATTATTTTATATTAAAATAGTTTAAGGAAACTAAAAACCATAATACTAAAGAACATCGGACTAAAAAAATAAAAATATTTTTTAAAATAAGCTTAAACAAATAATGAACGAAAAATTCCAGTATGATTGTGAAATTATTCGTGAATCGAGCGTGCGAGGCTTTTTTCACAATAATACTAGTCTTTTTTTCATTCATAATTTTTTAAGCTTCTTTTAAAAATTATTTTCAATTTTTAAAAGCGTGTTTTTTAATTTTTTTAATTAGCTTCATATTTAAAAAATATTTTTGAATCAATATGGATGATCAGTTAGGCGAAATTTATCAACCTTTTTGTTGATTTTTTTATTTATTTACGAAAATGGATGATCCGGCAATCCTGGCAAGAATCAGGCATCCGGTCTACGTTGGTGTCTGTTGGAATGTTATATATTTATAATATTTATAAAGCTTTGTGGAATGTGTGTTACTGACTGGCTTGATGCGTGTAGGATATAAAATCGAATGACAGCAGGATATTGTAATGTGAATATTCCGATGTCAGTCTCTTTAGTCTGACGCTTTACAACTTTTGCTTTCGTAAATGAGCTAGGAGTTGGAAATACGGCAACAACAAGATATGATGATTTAATGATGTATAAAGAAATAAATGTTCATTCGATCTTGATCCTGTATTCCATTTTCATGTATTGTTCAGTTTCTACGTCCATCTTGTTCATTAAGACCAGTTGATGCTGAAGCATGAGAAACAAATGAATAATCGGTACACTTACTTAAAACTCGTATACAGTTTAAAAAACTAAAACATAGGATTTTTAAGAACATATATTGGTATTTCTTTAAAAGCCTTTTTTTAGTTTTTTCAAACTATATTGTATTCTAAGTACTTGGGGTTTTATAAAGGGTCATTTATAATAAGTAACATCTGTTGACTAGCCATTCAGGATTGCAGCTTTTGTTTTGAGAAAGATTAGAAGATAGTGAGTGTGATTATAAGACGTTTTTTAGCTCGTTTTAGGTTTGCACTGTTATCTTATTATTATTTTATTATTTAGCATATGGGCATATAGTACACACGAAAAAAGTTATAAAAAAGTAAAACACCTTTTTTGTTTTGTTTTTTCTTTTTTTTGCGATCTAAATAGTAACCAGGCTATAGGTTAATATCGAGCCTGGAAATCTATTTAGCAGCTGATAGTTTGGCTTTGAGGAAGTCCTTGTTGTTGCCTGGATATGCTCTAAGGCAGGGGTTCTCAACCTGTGCGCCGCGGCGCCCTGGTGCGCCGTAGAAAGTAAAGAGAGGCGCCGTGAGTGGATCCTCTAAGTCTAAAGCACAAACATTTGTGGCCCTAAAAGCAACAATACCTATTCTGACGCTCGCCACACTTTGGAACTACTGGAGAAGATTACAACGTTCAGGAAGAAACTACAAGTTTGGATAAAAAAGACGAATGAAGGCGGCGGTCAAGATTGCTTTCCGCAATTGTATAAATATGCGGGATCCAATGAACCGGTTGTCTCACAAGACCTGATGACCCTTTTCACGGAACACCTATGGAAGCTCCCTGAATGGTTTTTGAAATACTTTGCAGATGATGATGTCGAAAAATTTGCAATAATCCAAGATCCCTTTCATATGCAAGCTCCGCCAAAGTTCTCCAAATCCGATTTGGTGGAGTTTTAGTTCTCGATTCAAAATGAATATCCAAACCTAACTTCAAAAGCGTTCGCAACGTCATATTTATATGAAGCTTGATTTTCAGCCCTAGCTGTAATCAAGCACAAATATCGCTCAAGGATCAATGAGGAGCAAGAAATTAGAGTCGCAGTGTCGAATTTTATTCCCCGTTTTGAACTATGTGGAGATCACCAAGCTCAATCGTCGCATTCATTTGACTGTCGTACTTTATTTTTGTTTTTCTTGAGCCTTTCTTTCTGTTCTCTGTTTCAATTCTGAATTCTTATAAATATAACAAAATAAGCTTCATTTTCGTTTTTGTTTTTTGTTTTTTGTTTCGACAGTATCTATTTAAAATAGATGTCTAAGGTAGGGCGTCGTGACAAAGTGCCAAACTTGAAAGTGCGCCGTTGAAAAAGATTGGTAACCCCTGCTCTAAGGCAACCAGCGCACACCATGTGACGTGCGGATTCTGTTTAGAGTTGACCACTCCTTTCGGTAGAGCTCAAAATCAGGGGGTTCTTGACCAACAATTAGATTACTCTTCACTTCTTCTGGTGTTTGGGTCACCCAAATTTCTGCCCTTTCAACTGCAGGGTTAAAACCATCAGACTGGAGTTAGACAGCTGTTGTAGTTGGTGGTTTTTTGGACCATTATCTGCGCAGAGAAGGATCAGGTATATCTTCGTGGATTGGCAGTAACGGAATTGTTTTGCTTTTGCTATATTCTTTCAGAAGGGCATTTTCTCGACATATGGGTGGTGGAGCTACTTGGCAGAGTGCTGGTAGCCAATAAGTTGGGGTTGGTTTGATGCATCCCGTAATAGTTCTCATAAAAAAATTTAACTGGGCGTTTATCAGTCTAGTATGTGAGCTGTTTAGCCACGCTGGCGAGCAAAATTCAGCCGCAGAGCAAGAAAGGCTCAGGGCCGAAGTACGTAGCGTTATATTAGGTTTCTTTGTCAAAGCGTTAGGTTGTATTCACGAAACTCAATTATGGCAGTGCTCTGAGACCTATTCGTGGTGCCAAGTTGATGATAAAAGCTCAGATCTCCAGGATAACTACTGATTAACTTCCATCTGTGGATTAAGTAACCGCCAGATGTTACCAATGATCGTGAAACTGGGTCTTAGAATCATAAGTTCCTATTTCTTAGCAATCTGAACATTATAGTGGATTTTAGGTTCTCTTACTTGGATAAACTCTTGCATCACATTCATTGAACAAAAAACTTTTGAAAATACATTAAACATAAAATATAGGTTTTTCACCGACTATCTTCTTCATTAATTTGATCACGAATATACACAAGAAACAAGTAATTATATCAAGAGAGCACATCAGTTATGAAGAAGCCTAAACAATTATCTGGTAAGCTGCAAACTCTGCAGTGGTCTAATTTTTTAGAGATTCGTAACGATTAATGAATGACGGAATACGATTAAGCTTAAGCAAAAAGCAGTCTTTTGGAAACTTTTATATATCCGAAAGCCGTCATCATGACAGTTCCCCGCAGAGCGGTAATGAGACTCAAAAACACTAAATTCCAGTTGTGGATCAATTAACTTGTTTATGTGCTAATCCCATTCACTCATGGACGTCGTTATTGTAAATTTTAGGGGAGAGGCAAGGACATAGGTTATATGATATTAATATTTTATTAAGATTCAGCCGGTCCAAACAAGGTCACATGCAGAGATCAAAACAATTTTTTTCTGCTGGGCTATGAGAAAATAAACTAAAATTTATAACATATGCGTTTCATTGATAATATAGATATGAAAAACAAGATAATCCTGTACATAATAGATTAGCACTACAGGCCTAGTAGGCCCATGGCTTGTGAAGTGAGTTCCCTCCATTTCGTCTTATTTTCACTATTTACATATTAGCCCAAATCAAGTGAGTCAAAGAAGAGCGTCTGTTAAGAGGTTCCACTGGTTCCAGGAAATTATGAAGATGGATGTCTGCTCCTTTTTTCTTTTCATTGGTGATGACGGATTATTGATACCCAGTCCTGAGCCTTCAAATTTCGTAAAAAATGTCCAAAGCTTCGGAAATACTTTAGAAATTTGGGAGAACATAGTGAAACAGAAAAGGCCACCGATTTCATGAATACCAAAAATACAATGTGTTCCACCATCATGTCGACAAACTTTGAGGTATGAAAATACAATTAAAGTTATCGAGAAAAAATGTGAAAAAAAGGGGTCAACCTTTTAATAAATTTTTTATTACATTTTCGATTTCTGTATCACGACTCCATGGGTACGCGCAGTTGTAGCGCCATAGCTTGATTATTTATCGACCAATTCACGACATTTTGGACTCATTTTAAAGGAGAATGGCTGGGATAAAGCAAAAAAAGATAATACCTCACCATTTCTAAGGCTAAAACATTCACCAAACTGAAAAAAAATTGTTTTGAAATGCACTTATTAGGGTTACTTACCAATAATTTGAAAAAAAAGCCGCATTAGTGCCTATTTATTAAGACATTTTAATATTTAGCAGGATGTTTCCTGTCCTACCACATCTAATTCGTGTATGTAGCACTAAAATTTTTGACAGAATAGGCCTTTTTGTATTATGATTTCTGTATCACAGCACCATGTGTTCACGCAGTTGTAACGCCATATCTTGATTATTTATCGAGCGATTCACAAGTTTTTGGACCCATTTTATTATATAGGTGAATGACCGGGCATATCAACTATGGCAAAAAAATAATATCCGACAATTTCTAAGGCTAAAAAATTCACCAAACTTAAAAAAAAATGTGTAATGCACTTGTTTCGGTTACTTGCAAATAATTTGGAAAAAAGCCATATTAGTGCCTACTTATAAACACAGTTTAATGTTTATCGGGATGCTTCCTGTCTAACGACACGCAATTTGTTCATGTAGCACTAAAATCATCGACGAAATAGGCTTTTCTATTACGACTAATTTTGAAATAAACGACAATTTGGTGTGCACATTGTGTTTATTGGACTTCGGTACAGATTATTACTTAAATGCAATTTACATGAACAAATTTTATTACCTTTATTTTTAGTATTATTTATTTAGTATTCAGCCAAATGACTGAAACGCAACTAATTGAAATGATATATGTTGGAATCACATGGAAATCAAAGAAACCAGACTGGAGCGTAGCTTAGCGTCGAGTAACCCAGAGCGTTAGTTTCAGAAGTCAAGCGTGCCTAAATAAAAATGGCGGACATTTTGAAAATTTCGTTGATTAATTTAAGTACTAAATAATCACATTTGTTCATTACATTTAAGTAATAATCGGCACCGAAGTCCAATGAAGACATTGTGCATACCAAATTCTTGTTTATTTCAAAATTGGTCGTAATAAAAAAGCCTATTTCGTCGATGATTTTAGTGCTACATAAACAAATTGCGTGTCGTTAGACAGGAAACATATTGACAAACATTAAACTGTGTTTACAAGTAGGCACTAATATGGCTTTTTTTCAAATTATTTGCAAGTAACCAAAACAAGTGCATTACAAAATTTTTTTCAGTTTGGTGAATTTTTTTAGCCTTATGAATTGTCAGATATTATATTTGTTTGCCCTAGTTAATATACCCGGTCATTCTCCTATAAAATGAGTCCAAAAAGTCGTGAATCGCTTGATAGATAATCAAGATATGGCGTTACAACTGTGTGAACACATGACGCTGTGATAAAGAAGTCATAATACAAAATGGCCTATTCTGTCGAAAATTTTAGTGCTACATACACGAGTTGCATGTGGTAAGACAGGAAACATCCTGCTAAACATTAAAATGTCTTAATAAATAGGCACTAATACGGTTTTTTTTCAAATTATTTGTAAATAACCCAAAAAAGTGCATTACAATTTTTTTTTTCAATTTGGTGAATTTTTTCAGTCTTAGAAATTATCAGGTAGTATCTTTTTTTGCTTTAGTTGATATGCCCTTTCAGTCTCCTATAAAATGAGTCCAAAATGTCGTGAATCGGTCGATAAATAATCAAGCTATGGCGCTACAACTGCGCGAACCCATGGAGTAGTGATACAGAAATTGAAAATGTACTAAAAAATTAATTAAAAGGTTGACCCCTTTTTTTGGATTTTTTTTGCGATAACTTTATTTGTATTTTCATACCTCAAAGTCTGTCGACATGATGGTGAAACACATTGTATTGAAGTTTTGACTGTTTAAATAGATAGATCATGGCCCAGTATGTCCAAATTCGTCAAAACCTCAATATATGAAAAAAATGCATATACTGTGTTTTTTCTTAGGGACAGCCGAACATCCCCCTTGCCCCCCCCCCAACGACGCTCATGCAGTCACTCCATATAAAGCTCTGTGGCTGTCTTCGCATATACGCCAGCGTTGTTGTTATCGAAAATTAATTTAAAGTGCAAAATGCTATTTATGATAAAGCATCGTTGTTATTAAAAGCCTAATAATGCATGTTGCGTCCTGCCGCCATGCTGTGTGTATATTATAATTTCTATTAATTGAGAAATATTAAGGGTTGCCGGTTGTAAATTCATTTCGCTATTGTAAAACAGGACGTTTCATTTCGGGACTGCATTATCAGGAGTTGTACGTTATACTGAATTCAATATAGGCTGATGGGAATGAGAGTACAGCTATGTGAAATAGAGGCATAATTATTACGTATATTAAATTAAAGTTCACTTTACAAAAAGTAGACTCATTTTGACTATGAAAAAAAAATCGATTTTTTAGGTCCCTGAACCTGAAGTCTGAAAGATTTGAAATTTTTTATTTTCATCGAAAGAGACTGAGATCCAAAACTGAGGCCAGATTTGTAAACAGCACCCTCAAATTATTCAAAACACTAAGTTACACCTTAATAGAAAGGGAAATAGAAATTTTCAATTTCTTAGGGAAGCCCGAGGATCAGAACGATCTGAATTTTTTTATTTTCATCAAATGAGACTGATGAGATTCCAAATTGTAACCTGATTTGTGATCAGTACCCTCCAATTTTCCAAAACACAAATATTCAGGTTAATACATTGCTAAACAGATATTTTATATTTTTTTGGGAAAACCCGAGGATCCGAAATATCTGAGATTGTTTATTTTCAACAAACGAAAGTGAAACTTAAGACTGTGACCGGATTTGTCATCAGTAACCTCAAATTTTCCGAAACACAAGGCTTCGTCTTAATAGAAAGCCAAATAGAGATTTTTGATTTTTTAGGCAAACCTAAGGATCTGAAAGATCTGACATTTTAAATGTTCATCAAACGAGACTGAAACCCAAAACTACAACTGGATTTGTAATCAGTATCCTCAAATTTCCCAAAACACAAGGTTTCACCTCAATAGAAATCCAATTAAAGAATTTCGATTTTTCAAGCAAACATGGGGATTCGAAACATCTGAAATTTTCGATTTTCATCAAGAGAGACTGAAACTCAAAATTGCGCCCGGATTTGTTATCAGCATCCTCAAGTTTTCCAAAACATAATGTTTCATCTTAAGAGAAAGCCAAATAGAGATTTTCCATTTTTTAGGCAAACCTGAGGATCTGAAATTTTTGATTTTCGTCGAACGAGATTGATACTCAAAACTACCACCGAATTTGTAATCAGCACCTCAAAAATCACGTTTATTTTGATATTTTCTTTTTAAATATTAACGATAGAGTAACCTTATTATTATTATATCGTTATCTTGATCGGATTCTATCATCTAGTATCATCTACTTTCCCTAATTCTCCAAATTGCAGACCAGTTGTGATTCGTTACAGATAGTCCAAACGTTTGATGAGTCAACTTTGATCTATTGTGGATAAATAGCTAAAATTAATACTTGCGACATGCTTGGTACTCATTGTAAGACGACCATGGATTAAAACAAGCAAGATAGCATATCTTCTACGATCCTAAAATACATAAAGATTCTTTATATTCATTAAATGCGGTAGCTGAAGCAATATTTCACAATTTTTTCATATGTGGACACACCCTAGCCAGTTATCCCGCATAATTTTGTATTCCGCCTTGGTTGTTTATAACAAAAACATATTATAATTCACCAGCAGCTTACATTCGACCTTTGATCTTAAATATTCAGATATGCAAAATCTTGGAATATGCGGCCAACCACAGAGAGGACATTAATGAATTTTTTGTTATAAGGTTTCGTGCTTTTAGTACAGATCAGAAGTTCCTTTATAACTACTCAGAATTATGCACAAAATACGACAAAGTAGATTCTATTAAAGAGTAGCAATTCCATTCGTTCATCCGAGAACCAATCACAGACGACGTCGTTTCGCTTTTATTAAAGCTCGTCAGTGTGATTTAGGTCGCAGAAGAATAAATGAAACTGCAAGATAGTGCCTAGCTGGCAAAACTCGTACTAGTAGTAGCAACATATAGATATTGGGAAGCAGTACTTTGAAATAGCATTGGTTCGCCATCTATCTACCAAAGCCGGTATCTGAGCGTTTAATTTGAGTATCCGAGCACTGTTTATGTGACCCGTTTAAAAGCATCAGGTATAGACACCTGCGGGTACGACAACAAACACACTCTTTTTTCTGGAACACTCATTTAAGACTAAGACCGATATTCGGTTTATGCAAAAAAGCAACGTAACTATTAAAGAGTAGCAATTCTATTCATGCATCCAAAACCAATCACAGACAACGTAGTTTCGCTTTTATTAAAGCTCGTCAGTGTGATGCTTTTAAACGGGTCACATAAACAGTGCTCGGATACTCAAATTAAACGCTCAGGTACCGGCTTTGGTAGATAGATGGCGAACCAATACTATTTCAAAGTACTGCTTCCCAATGTCTATATGTTGCTACATAAAGTAGATTCTATGTGGGGGTGTTAACCGTTTTTAACAGGCTCCTTTAGATTAAGGGATGGCGCAGACGCCTTATATAAAGTTTGTTAATATTAGACAGAGGCATAGCAACGAGGGCTCAAAAGGCGTGACATCCAACTATTTGGGAGTTGGTATATTTGTGAAATTTATTTAGGAAAGTCGATAGTTTTAACTATCGTTTATGCAGTCATGGTTATTGTTTAGAATCCTGAACATTTTTGAACAGTCTGTAGTGTAGAAATAGTTTTGAGTGTCATATTGACAAATAAATAATAAGGAACGTGTGAAGATTTAATTGAAATTTTTTATATATTGTAGTCAAGTGAATTAACGTCATTTCGAAAAGCTTCCCGACTTATCAGTGGAAATTAACGTCCCCACAGTAATGATTACGCTATGAATATTGATAAAAAACAAGTGTTTATCTTCATTACCCAGAGTATTAATAAACACAGTTTGAAGAAACAAAAAATAACACGCTTTAGTGATAAAGTTAAATAAAAATGAAAAATCAATCGAGTTTGAAAAAACTAAGAAATACGCTTTTAAAAAACATCGGAATAAAATAATTTTTGTAAAACAATAAAAACGAAAAATACTGTTATGATTGTGAAAAAAGCGTGGGCGCTTTGTACCATATTATTTTTCACTATAATACTAGTATTTTTTGTAAATTTTTAAACTTATTTTAAGAATTATTTTTAACTCTTTAGTCCGATGTTCTTCAAAAGCGTGTTTTTTGTTTTTTTATATATTTATTGAGCGTTCAGAGAACGCTACGGTATCATATACCAACTGTTTTCTGAAGAAGATTTTGATCTTAGATACATAAATGACAGGTTGAAGATACAAAAGCCAAAGCTAATGAATATATTGTAATATTGTTTAAACAATCAACATTCGTGTATATAAAGTCACGGAGCAAACGTTTCTGGCTCCCCTGTAATAAATCCATGTTAATAGGTCAAGAGCAATAAAAAATTAGGTAGCTCGAACATCTGGTATAAATTATAACCTAGATGCAAATCTTATGATTTACGCAGATGTTATTTCTAGTCCGAGAGTGTCTGCATCTAAAAAATAAATCTTGCAAGCACTGGCACCTTTTCTGTCCGTAAGGTCACGGTCCCACTTGCAAATTTTTTAACGACCCCAATCCATCAGGTAGCTGAACTGTTATAACAGTTTTTTCCAAAGTCAAAGTCATAAAAATTCCTTGACAAAAGCGACCATACCTAACTGCACTTTATTGTACATAGTTGGCCTTGCATTTTTTACCTCTGTACCTGGTTCATAGATCCTAAGAGTATTTGTAAAAAATATAACTGCAGTTAAGGTAGGACTTGCAGTTCTTAGAAAGAAGCTAAAAGGTAGGAATTAAAAGTACGACCTTCAAGCTCTCTGTTATGCAATTTAAGTGGATGTAAATTATCTAAAAGTGTGTACCTGCTCGGATGACATTTAGGTGACATTACGCTTGCTGATGACCCTTAAAAGCGTAACGCATTTGCCATTTAAATTACATCATGGAATCTTTTTGATTGCACTCTATTCTAATTAGATTGATTCAGCTAGATTTTTTCATCGCAGTTATTGAGAAATAGTGATCAACTGAAATAGTTTTTTTGCACCGAGTGCAGAAAAAAAATATCTTTGCAAGTGATACCCGATATATGCAATTTACACTGCAGCATTACGTTCTACATTGGTTCTACAGACCTTATTTGAAGTAATTCCTCTTTCTTTTGAATTGTCTATTGTTATTTATGTAACAAGCATTAACAAGCTTTCCTCGCGGTACTCTGGTATTTAGGATTTGCCTTCAAGGTCTGCTCAGTCATAAAAACATATATTTGATCGGTAAATTTTAGACGGAATGTGCAGACTGCATAGATGTAGTATATTTTTTAATGTGAACAAGTTTGACATATCCTCCTCTTTAATTCAAAAGGGCTTCCCATTTTGGCTTCTAAAACTTTTGAATCTTTTCTTGAAGAAAGGAAATTTAGAATCAAAATCAATAATACATTTTCGACAATATGGCCCGTAAAAGGCCAGAGTTCCTCAGGGTTCGGTCCTTGAGCCAACCCTTTATTCACTTTTTATATACGATGTCCTTTGCCTCCGCAAATGTGATGTCTAGCTTTATGCTGACGACACCACAATTATAGCTCAGTCATGGACTGTTAATCTAGTCCGCTATGAGTTGTACCTTGCGGTGGATGAAGTGTTTGAGAGGGCGGATCGGTGGCTCATCAAAATTAATCATTCGAAAACGCAGGCTATATATTGTACCAAAAAAAGTCTTGGCGCACAGTTAAAGGCTTCAGTGAACGGTGCTCGGATTCCATGGGAAAATTCTGCCAAGTACCTAGGGAATTACTCTCGACCTTGAAGCATTAAAAAAAAATTATAAATTACGTACCCTATGTTATGTAGAACAAAATTGAGTTTAGTGAATAAAATTCGATTTTACAATATGAATATTAGACCAGCAATTACTTACGCATGTGCAGCTAGGTGTTTCCTCGCCAAAACGTACATGCGAAACCTGCAGGTTTTGCAGAGCAGGACATTGCGTACTAACGCCCCATGGTATGTTTCCAGCGATACTCTTCACAGGGACCTTGACATTCCTTATTTGAGCGATTAGAGGCGGAACGACATTATAGTCCAGCGAAATCGCACAGTAATAATTATATCTGAGTAAAGTGTCAAATACCTCACGTCAAAATTTAGAGTTTCAACCGGTCAAATAGTTGAATAATATCGAGAAAACAAACCTATTATCTGCTGCTGGAGCTTCGTTGTGCATCAAGGGGGATAAAGAAGAACGAATGATGACCGGCGCCAATGCTCACAGCAAGAATGACAAAATAGCTGGACTGATAAGTTATATTGCCAAAATTTTATGTGAATATCGTAAATATGCCAATACCCACATACAAGGTATAACTTTCGACGATGGCAATATTTGGAATACAGTTTTACAAATAAATGAAAAAATGAAAAACCATCTGTTGCGCGAGTTAGTGGACTACACACAATCAATCAGGTTCGCAAGCACACAAGGCCGCGGCTCGCACTGTGATCAAAGTCAAGTCGTGTTATTTTGGAAACAACTAAATGTTTGCCCTTTTAGACATCCAACCTTAAAATTAACATTTTTGGTTAAACCCAAAAATTACTGGCTATACTCGTATCAAGCTATACGTTCCCCCTTTTTGCTCTTTTTCTTCCTTTTTTTTTCTCCCCTTACTTCTCCATGACGTTGTTTGGTCTCTGGATAACCAGACCTGACAGACCAATCGACCGATACTACCGCAACTAAGAGCAAAGGTCCGCCAAACCACTCTGACAAGCATTGACGAATTGATAATGGCCACCTCAGAATCCGTAAAGTACAGTTAAACGTACAGAAAACTCAGGCACCACCACTGACAAAACCTTGGTTTATCAATTGTGCAAATGGAGGGTCACCCAATAGTGGGTCACCTTCTGTCAAGCTTTTTGGGATCAACATCAACAATAACATATCCTGGCACGACCACGTCGTCAGTATTGCTAAAACGGCATCCCAGAAGCTTGGAGCTTTGCTCCGCTGTAGGAAGCTGTGTACACGAGAGCAACTACTGCTGCTCTACAAGTTTCAAATCCGACCATCGCTGGCGTATTGCTCCCATGTATGGGGATGTGCTCCGAAGCACTTTCTAAAGCACTATCCAGAAGAGAGCCATTAGACTAATCGATACGCCTAACCTCACAAAGGACCTCCACAGCCTGGAACATCGAAGAAGGGTGACTGACCTGTCCCTGTTTTATAGATTCTATTACGAAAGATATTTGAGTGAGCTCTCCCAGATAATAACACCAAAGGCCGTCCGAACGAGGAACACTAGAGAGGCTCTGCGAGCTCATCCTGACCAGGTCGAGGTCCCTATTCCCCAAACCCCAATAGATGAGACCGATCTTGCTGGATAGGTTGGTAGCCTATATTTGATCCTAGCATGTTCCTTGCTACATTCAGTTTTACTACAATAATAAAACAAAATCATTTTTTGATAGTATTGTTTAAACACACATTTTTTCAAATAACACCCTACATTTACATGTGAGATTCAATCCTAATTGAATTTGATTTTGATAATGAATACTGCAAGCAAACAGTACAAAATATAAAATTAAATTCGACAGAGGGTTTAGCAAGGGATTTAGTTTCAAAGAATTACAGTTATTTTCCCGACGGCTACAACCTGCAGCGTTTAAAATCTAACGTGCACCGACACTTATCCTCTCATAGCGCTTCTACAGCGCCATAGGCTTTTAGCCTTTGCAGGAGGCTGACAATTGACAATAAAAAAATCTGTTCCATAGAACATTGTCCCTCACTATCAACAGTCTCTACGTCAATCAATGATGTATTTGTTTATAGTAAACATTAACAAAACCTACGAAAACGAACTGCCGCATGCACTTGTCGCTCAGCTAAAACCTTTTAATTAACGATAAACAAGAGCGAAACGCGCAGCGATAATATTTCCACTCGAAACTCAGTCGCGTTTTTACGGCATACAAAGTAGCCGAGCAATTAACAAGTGAAAAAGAAACGCGATAAGTCAACTTTTATGAATTTCGCAGCCGAATATGAAGATTAACTGGTAGGGAGCGCGGCAAAGATAAACCATAATTAGCGGGATGTCATTTACACTTGTTATTCAAAATGAAATTGCCTTAGTTGCCACCGTAGATGTATATCGCGCTTTTTTGCACCCTCGCCGTCAGTTTATGTGAAACGCAACCCCTGCTTGGTTTGAATGCAAGTAGCATTTGCTTTTCCTTGCGTGGACGAGTCTTCCATGGGTTGGAGCATAAATCGCGATCTCGAAAGAGCTCTTCACATATCGGCTGCCATAGAACACGCGTATAGATAAGAACATTTTGAGTATCCCAGAAATTCGAGACCTGTTTTGTCCTCATGGTACGGCAGTTAGAAGTAGCTCAATGTGTTCAACCCCACTCCTTACACGTGCTTTCTAATTGCGAAGCAAGAGAGAACAATGTACTAGTATCACGAGGTTAAGAGCAATGATTTAATTGTTATAACCGCTTAGTGCATACAAAAATAAACGTACTACTGCATTTCGTTACTTTCTACATCATTTTGTTTTTTAGTAATTCCATTCTAAAGTTTAAAGAAAGGAATTCAAATTCAGCCAACCAGTGCCAACCGCGCGAATCATCAGCAGTGCATTGTTGCCAAGAACAGCTCCGACTCGCAAAACATTTACATTTCACTTTACTGTCGATGACGGTTGACAGGATTGACGGATCAGGAACCTTAACCTAGCTTTCGTAATTTCGGATCACGGGATATTAAAACCATAAAAAAAATCAGACGGGAACAGGGGACAAGATAGATGAGTCAGCCCGCGTACAGCTCCGGCATTTCGCGCGCCATCAGAATGCGGTAACACAGCACACATATCTGTCTTTTGATTGGCTGTTCGCCTTTAGGGCAGTGACGTCACTGGCCTAGGAGAATTCAAATATTTTCCTTTTTTATACGACTTTCCTGTGCCCAAAAAAATCGGAGAAAAAAATTAGATGCTTTTTATAACGTACTCTGTCATATGCAATCAAAAAAAAAATTCATGATACTAGTCTATTTTTCGCGAAGCTAGAACCAATGGGGTTTAACTCAGTCTCTTACCCTTGCTCTAGTTCCAAAGTTCAGCATTCATCGCGAAGGATGGCCTTGGGTCCTGGGTCCCCTGGGTCCCCTAAATATTAATTCTTACCTTGTGGGATTTAGGGAACATAAAATACTAATATTTTTATTAAAGTAGCATTTCGAAGGGCAGCTTATTGTAGCACAAACATGTTCAGCTTTTCATTTTCCTGTCTCGATATCCATATTTCATATACTGATCCATACACAAAATACTACGATTGAACAGCAAACGAAACAATGCTAAAAATGATGACAAACTATTCAAATATCTGTAGTAAAATGCAAACTAGCTCGAAAGACAGCTCCTTTATTAGTGGCGCTACCACTGTCACTACGCCTCGTTAAACATGAAATTAAAGATAGCCATGATCCTGGCATGCCGCCCCTGTTGAAATCAGAACAAATCTAACCTAAAATGTCGATGCGCAAAGGATCGGCGCAAAGCATCCCCAGACCATGAGCAGGACAGCTGACCGTTGAGCCGTGCCTAAAACATGAAAATAAGAACAAACGAATAAATATTTTGAATTGCTCCTTTGTGCAGTTTTGATGAGATTTTGTGACAGATTGACACACACAGACACAGACATTGTACGTTTGGTGTTGCCATCGATGCCCGACATTTCGAAGCTCTCGAATAACAAAAAAAAAAGACATACAGTGTTCATCTGTTTAGTAGAATTTACGATTTCGGTGATGCACTATCAATCACCCGGTTTAAAACAGTACAACTACTGGACAAATCTAAAACGTGTAAATAAATTCAAGGAATTCAAATACAAAGTTAAGGAACTCATAACTGAGAATCAAGATAAGTTTAGTTCTTGTCTTCCCCACTATATTTAGTTATGTTGTACTAACTGACACGCGTACATATGCTGACGACACCACATTGATTAGCCGTGCAAATTCCGATTTAGAATTAGAAAAAAATATGTCGGAAGGTAAATCCAAGGCTGTGTGTTGGTTTACTCAAAATAATCTTAAGTTAAATGTGAGCAAGACAAAAGAATTGAAGTTTTTAAAACATAACACTCAAGACAATCCAAAAGACAACGCTAATGTATTAGGCATAACCTTAGATAATAGGCTAAATTGGCAGGCTCATATTTTGTCATTAAAATCTAAACTGGCTTCATCAATATATGTTATTCGTAAACTGAAGAGGCTAGTTAGTTCGACGACCATTCTAACGGTATATTACTCACTTTTCTACAGCCATATGAGCTACGGCATGCAGTCAATATTTTTAGACTTCAGAAGAAGGCTGTACGTATTATTGTAGGTGCCGGCTATAGGGACCATTGTAAACCCCACTTCATTAACCTCAATATAATGACACTGCCATCATTATACATTTATTCGCATCTTGTGGACATTCATAGTAATAAGAACAATTACAGCCTAAACTCTAATTACCATTCGTATAATACCCGATCCGCAGAACTAATAAGAGTTCCTAGATATCGGCTAGAGAAGTCTGCTAGGAACTCTTCACAATTACATCTATACAATATCTTACCAGCTCCTCTCAAAAACTTAGAGCACGCAAAATTTAATGCCTCCATCAAAGCTTTTCTTCAGAAAAATGCATTTTATTCAATTCGCGAGTACATGGACACCCTCAAGACGACAAGTACTTTCAAATTTGTAAAGTAGTTATTTTTGTATTGTTGTTTTTTACTTTTTGTGTATTGTCTCTGTTTTTACAATTTAATTTTATATTTTTACATTTTATGTTATATATGGACTATTTTATCCTGACTTGCTACAAATGTAAATTTTACATATCGTAGTGAATAAATCTATCTATCTATCTATCTATAAATAGCCTAGATGTATGAACGCTCAACGTAAAAGTTGAAAAATTGTTTGTAAATGTTAAGAGTGTGATATTTATGCTATTGTATTGTTATTTGATTGTAATGTTTGGCATTGGCCTACCAATAAACATATAAACATAAAAAGAACATTGCTCTTTCGTGCAGTTTTAATGAGATTTTGTGATTTCGTTATACGTTTGACGTTGCCACCGATACCCGACATTTCGAAGCTCTCGAATAACGAACAAAAAAAAAACCATACGGCGTTCATCTGTTTAGTAGAATTTACGAATTCGGTAATGCACTATCAATCACCCGGTTTAAAACAGTACAACTATACTGGACAGATCTAAAACGTGTAAATAAATTCAAGGAATTCAAATACAAAGTTAAGGAATTCATAACTGAGAATCAAGATAAGTTTAGTTCTTGTCTTCCCCACTATATTTAGTTATGTTGTACTATAATAGCCTAGATGTATGAACGTTCAACGTTAAAGTTGAAAAATTGTTTGTAAATGTTAAGAGTGTGATATTTATGCTATTGTATTGTTATTGTATTGTTATTTGATTGTAATGTTTGGCATTGCCCTACCAATAAACATATAAACATAAAAAGAACATATTTTGAATTGCTCTTTCGTTGCAGTTTTAATGAGATTTTGTGACAGATTATTCATTATACGTTTGACGTTGCCATCGATACCCGACATTTCGAAGCTTTCGAGTAGCGAAAAAAAAAGACATACGGTGTTCATCTGTTTAGTAGAATTTACGATTTCGGTAATGCACTATCAATCACCCGGTTTAAAACAGTACAACAACTACCGGACGATTATGCATTCGTCGGAGTTATAAGTTAATACATCATCGACGGGGCGCGTATTTCATCCGTTTGACAGATACCTTAATGTATCAAATCACGGCCGAGCTGATTTATGATCGTCCAGTAGTCGTAAGTAATTTATTTGCATTTACATTGTGTAAACTTACGTACAAAATCGTATTTTAATGTTCTTTTTGCGTATGTACCTGACGTTGCTGTTATTATGAGGCAACGTTATCTTGAAGGTACCGTTAAGCTAGCTCTGGGCATCAAGATTTCAAGAATTAGCTGGTATTGCAAATCCTAGACTATTTAAATATTCACAGTATGTCTTGAAAAGTTTCAATGATATTTTAAAATGTTGCAATTCTAGTAGTTTGAGCGTGGTTAATGGTAGAAGCTCTCAATCGCTGGAAAAAGCTAAAAATGCGTATTTCAGGTGAATCATGTTTATTAAAGAGTACTCAATCAGGAAGTATATTTTTCTTCTTAGACAACCGATCTTCTTCCCTCAATTTTTCCCTGCAGAATGAGCCTTAAAATTCCATACTTATTTCCTTGAAAGGATGATGATGAATCACGTATCCTAGGTGAGTGACTTTTCTTTTTTTGACCAATTCTGGATCTTCTCCTGCTCGCAGTAGCACCTCATGGTTGTTCATTTTGCCCGCCCACCGAATACAAAGCATGCGTCTATATACCTACAATAATCTACATCTCAAAAGCATGAAACTTTCAACCTCAAGCAATAATAAAGACAATATATAGCATCGTACGGTACACAGTCTTACGTTTAAATCAAGGTTCCTATGTGATAAGAGTGACTTCATCTTCGTATAAGCTATTCTTGCTACTTCTATGCGTCTACTTATTTCTACAGTTTGACCATTCCATTTGTTTATAATTGCACCCAAGTATTGCTATTTTGCAACTCGTTCAATGCTGGTGTTATTCACGTTCCATTTTTATCGGTTCTTGTTCTTATTTGTTTACTAGTCTGCACATAAATTTGGCCTTTTTTAGGTTCAAGGCGATTCTGTATTGATTGCTATATGTACTGGTCCATTCCACAAGGTTTTGCAAATATATTGAGAATAGGAATTGAGGATAAACTAAGATTCAAGAACCATATAGCTAATTTGATGACGAAGACATATTTCCACATTAGAACCTTTAATTCCAATAGTTGTTAGTTTATTAAACTTTAAACTGCATGTCCTTGGTGTTGTCTGTATTCAGCCACTGTAATGTTGTTTACTACCCGTGTTTGGATTAGTTGAAACATAATTCAAATCATCCAAAATTAGTATTGTATATTATTATTATTATGTTATTTAAATTCTCCATATTAAAATTTGATAAAAGGATATGTAAAGAAAGAGCTTTTACAATACATGAATAGGTATATCAATAGAGAGTTTTTGGACGTCCGTTTCCTGACGTTATTACACGTTGTCGGCTATTTGTGGCCTGCGCAGTTCTCCCGAAATGACCGAATCGGCGAATAACCGATAAAGTTGTACGTTAGCTACGGGAGTTTACGGTACGATATGATTACGTCCGGTATTGCCAGGTCAAAACCACTACGCGGCAATGAGAAAAGAATCGTGATGATTTTCATAGCAAAAATACTTATTTTGTGGTTTGTCATTGTACAAAAGGATCAGGTTTTCTTCGATCAACTTTATTTGACAGTATCGTCCAATAAAATCAACAAAGCTAGGCATCTCCGGCAAAAGCGTGTGATCATCACGGGACTGAACCATGGTAGTGAAATCTGAAATGTCATGCTTCGGGGATCCTGCATAACATATTTTTTAATTTACTTCTGAAGTAATCTATTTTCTGTTTGTAGTGTTTACTTGTTGCACGTAACATTTCCTGGACATTTCCGACCAAATCGATCATAATGTGAGGTTAAGTCAAAATCAAGTAGGTCCAATAATTGTTAATGTCAATTGTCAAATAACGCAACGATACACGTCACAGATTTCGGTTACAAAAACTGTACACAAGGCACATGCTTATCCGTTAATCGAAATACACTGCGCATGCTCAGAATAATGTTGTACGGATAACGTCATCCCAGTTTTTAGTGGCTCAAAATCTCTCGAATAAAACGAAACGCAGATTCAAGATATAGTGTCTGCAAAATACTGTGTTCACACACCATTAATAATGACAAGACAAGACAAAGAATGACAAAAATATAACGATTTGCATGACAATGCCTATTTTAACTGAACTATTGCATTAGGTCTATGTGAAGTGGCGCATTCTGTGCTAGCTTTTAACATAATTCTTTGAATGCGCCCGACTTTTTGTGGCAATGTTCACCAGTGTGACCACTCTAAATTTTAGTAATCTACCAACCAGGTAATTAAAATGGACTACAATTCTACCAAACTTCTTCTGTTGCTTCAAATGGTTTTTACTCTTAAATTTGGAATTGACAAAAAAGAGAAAGGACTAAAAAAGCTCTAGCTTTTACCTTTTAGGCCTTTTTAACTTTACTTGCACAAAACAGGTTATTTACTTGGTTAATATATATCCACAGAACATATGCATGCGGTGGCCCGGTGGCACAGAGTGGTGGATTTTAGTACTGAAAATACCAATGATGGTCACACTGATGTTCACTCTGTAAACAAATGTTATATAGTTGAGCTCTACTTTACCACATCAACCACCAAAAATGCTGCAAAGCCTAGGCAAAGTGAGTGGCAGAAGCATATAAAACATGCAGGAACCGTGTTTATCTAGAAAACTCATTTGACCGTGGAAAATCGCCATACGACCCGGCGATATTTCACTGAAGAAGTGCGAATAATAATTCAGAGCGAGCCATAAACATGTTAGCGTTGAATTTTTAATGAAACACCGCACACGTCTAGCAGCCCGCCTACCCCCACCCGCCCCCCGCCTACCCCCCCCCCCCCCTCTTCAGCCTGCGACTACGTCGAGCGCTTGTGCAACAAAAACGCGCTTCAAGTAGACTTATTAAATTTGCATTTGGCGGAATTTGTGCTCCAAATGAAGTCGGTTAATCATGCGGCCGCGGCTAGACGGCAAGGGGATGCGCTGTTGCCATGATGTCCACAGCAACCCTTTAATTTTCATCGGAACAGACAACGCAAGATTGCAACGAGGTTGTTTTTATTAATAGTTAGAAGAGTCGTAACTCGGATCCATAGATTACAAAGCATACCACATACCAGTTTATTCACATTATTTCAAAAATACTTTATGCATGGGCGCCTTGCCCTGGTAAATCAAATATAGCATACATACATAGAAACTGTTACTTTCCCCTCCTCCTACGAGCGCAATTAAAATGTTCCTCTCTTTGCCACCTACGACTTGTTCCGTTGAACGTTCATTCAATACGCTAAGGAGGTTTAAGACTTGGTTGAGGTCAAAAATGAGCGAAAATCGATTGACTGGTTTACGTATGCTCATCGTTCACAGAAAAAATTACTGCGATAAAACGCAATTCATAAAAACAGTAATCAACAAATTCGCCCAAGACAGAAGTAAGCTAAAATTCGATTTCAAATAACTTCTCTAGTCCTTTTTTCTAACAGTGAATACAAAATGCAGATTTACGTTTTATAGTTAGTTATTTTTTCAGATGTATTCTTTCTTGTTCTTTTATTATTTTTGTTCTTTATTGTTTTGTATTTTTGTTCTTTTATTGATTCTAATTTAGATACTGTACTGAGTATGGGTACAATCTTATTGTACATGCATTTCTGTTTTTTAAGATGTTTACGTCTTTTATTTTGCATATGTTCTATGTTATTTTTTGTTTAAACACAGAAAAAGACTCATGACAAGAAATATTCTTTTTGCCCCCCCCCCGGATTTTTTTGTCTCCCCCTGGCTTGTTTTCTGGCGGCGCCCATGCTTCTCATGTTATACAGGGTGTCACGGAAACATGAAACTTATAAAAGTTGCATTATTTAATCATGTTTATTATTGTATATTGAGATTTCTTGAGCAATTCTAATGTGACGTTTATGTATACATTTAGGACTTACTCGTAAAGCGAACCGTTTTTTAATATTAGTGGATATCAGAAGAAAATTGAATTTCGCAGCGACTATAAAACTTAGAAGTCTGTGACTTTGCCGTTTCATTAAGCACAAGATGTGTCAGCTTAAGCTAGACGGTCAAATATGAATAACTGGTGTGCTTGGAGAAATCGGTAGATTAATTAAGCAAACTTCAATCAGATAAGACTTGATTTTTAAACGGGACGACATAATTTTTTTCAGACGATCAGATGTAAAACTTGATAGCCTTTATAATGATTTAAGGTTGTAAATATCAATGTGACAGTTTTCACTTAATTTCAAATTTTCAATCAAACGGGTGGTTTTAAATTCTTCTACCTATAAGCAACCTAGTAGGCCACAATATATGAACAACGGCATGTTCAAATGACAGAAAATCTACTAGATTAGTAGAAAGATACACACGAACTAGAGTAAAGGGACAAGATTATCAAAATTCCAACAACAAATCAAGTCTAACCAGAAACATAGGCGGAACATATCTAAGGTCAAAGAGAAGCTGGAGTACGATAGAAATAGATACTTTTCACCGCCTACTACTACTACTATACCATTAATGAATTTGAATTGAAAGCAAAACTACCAGCGAATGTTGCTGGCGGTTTAATATGTTAAAAATAATTTCACATTTAATGATATTAGTGGAGGTTGGAGTAATACTACCGGGGGTTCCGTCATTGAACACACATGCGCTTCTCATTTCTGGAAGGAGGGAGGGGGAAAATGACACATCCTGAATCCTCTGCAATTTTAAATCTACAAAACAAGGTGAGCCGTTCCTATCGTGATATGATGCGGTGTTGCATTTTTTGCTTCAAAGACTGAAATTAGAAGTGGTTGTCGTGGTAGTAACGAGGGGCCTAGAACTGAAAATGTTCTTATTTATGGTCAGGGATCGATACCCTCCTCCTCCCTTTAGATACGCCTTTGTCTGCGTGGAGTTTTCCCGCAACGGCAACGTCGCATTCGGCGCGGTCTGAGTTTTAATTCTAGAAAAAAAATATAAGACATATCACTCCAATCGTGATATGATGCGGTGTTGCCTTTTTCTCTTCAAGGCCTTGATTTACAGAAATCTGAAGAGGTTTTTGTGCTATAGTCACGGGAGACGCTGGAACTGAAAATATACTCATGAATGACAGGAGAGGGGGTATCTCCCCACCCTGTAGATACGGCTCTGTCTGCGTGGAGTTTTCCTGCAGCGGCGCGGTCTGAGTTTTAATTCTAGAAAAAAAAGATAAGACATATCACTCTAATCGTGATATGATGCGGTGTTGCCTTTTTCTCTTCAAGTCCTTGATTTACAGAAATCTGAAGAGGTTTTTGTGCTATAGTCACGGGAGACGCTGGAACTGAAAATATACTCATGAATGACAGGAGAGGGGGTATCTCCCCACCCTGTAGATACGGCTCTGTCTGCGTGGAGTTTTCCTGCAGCGGCGCGGTCTGAGTTTTAATTCTAGAAAAAAAAGATAAGACATATCACTCTAATCGTGATATGATGCGGTGTTGCCTTTTTCTCTTCAAGTCCTTGATTTACAGAAATCTGAAGAGGTTTTTGTGCTATAGTCACGGGAGACGCTGGAACTGAAAATATACTCATGAATGACAGGAGAGGGGGTATCTCTCCCCCTGTAGATACGGCTCTGTCTGCGTGGAGTTTTCCTGCAACGGCAACGTCGCATTCGGCGCGGTCTGAGTTTTCATGAAAAGACGCCGACGTCTGAGCGCCGGCACACAACCGTAAATTATTGCATATTAATCTCTGCGCTGCAGTATTAGCTACGTTAATTACTGGACCGCCATATTGAGAGAGACGAAACCGGACCACAGCGGAGGCAAGGTCGGAAACAGGAACGCCAGATGAGGCCGGATAGTAATTGAAAGGAGGCAATGAATCATACTTCGAGAGGGGAAGCTGTACAAGTGCAAAGGAATGATTGCAAAGATGTGGTGTGGTCTTCTGGTCATGCGAGATCAAATGAGGAGCGATCAAACAAAACGAAGAAACAATTCAATCAAAACGTAATGAATCCAAAGTATCTTCAAAATTGTTCATGACTCATTCAAAATGTAGTAAATCCCAAGTCGGTAATGCAGTTAAAATCATCCAAGAATCGGTTATTTTATACAAGGTTTATTTATTATCAATACTTTGAAAAAACAAAACGTAATAAATCCGTCTGACTCAATCAAAATGTAATAAATCTATTCTTTTTTCACACATATCTCGTCATACATAATCAAAAAAGTGTCAAATTATCAATTCATAAATGTCCCTTTTCACATATATAAAATAACACAAAGCCATTTCATTAAATATTTCAGACATTTTTAGTAAACAATTTCCATAACCAACTGTTAAAACTGGATTTATTGCATTTTGTATGATCGCCCCTCAAATATATATGCTTGTCCTAATAGTAAGTAAAGTCCTGTTAGAAAATGAAGGAAAAACTAACAGGTTTCGACCAAACATGTCATTTTTGCGACACAAAACCTTCGATTTTAGTAGATACCTATCAAAGATCATCTTTTGTGCGTCTAACCCATTAACAATGTTTTTAACAGCTATCAATATTTTTATGGTTTAGGCAAAGCTGGTACTCGTACAGTTGCTCAAAGGAAGCTCTACCAGGCTTAACGATTTCGTTCTCCAACAAATCAATGGATATCTATAATTTTAGATCTAATCTATTTTCTTCTTCTTCTTTACGTGCCAGCTCCGTTTCAGAGGTTGGAAATTAGCATCGCAAGCAGCCTGGAACAATTTATTGGAGCTGCATCCAAACCACTTTTCAAATATTTCTCACCCAAGACATCCTTTTCCTTCTTCTTCCGATCATATTTCCTTAGGCCAAATATAAAGCGGACACAGTTATTTTATTGCAGACAGGCATAAGCTGTAGTATTTTATGAAACTTCATTGTCCTATTGATAATTTTTCAAAGAATAGTAAGTAAAAGCAATCTAAATTAATTTCAAAGTACGAGTTTCCCAGCACCAGGAACATTTTTTCAAAAATACACACTTTCACTGTAGTTTAAAATCTGTAGACAAGGTCGATGGTTCAAAAGCTCTGTTTCATACTTCCATTGTCTTTGCAATTTTTGAGTACAATGTTTCGATCTATCTTCAATCGTGTTTAGTACACCTGAGGCTTTCCTAGTAGTTTTCATTGCTGTTTAAAACATTAATAACTAAGACATTAAGTTCGATATATGAGAACATAAAAGGAACAACGTTAAAAGAAACACAATTCAAAATGTAGAAAAAGAGCATTTTTGACACAAGCATACACACCAGCCTATTCTGGATTACAGTCTAACGAATCTCATTCTCATAAAGAAAGACTGGAGTCTCGGAACCAATTCCCATAAAAATCTGCTTGTATATTTTTTATGGGGACTGTAAATGCTGTCCTCTCTGAAGGACACAAAAGGGAATGGCCACTTTTATTCGTCATTCGTTTATTCAGGTTAAGATCAGCTGCATTGTGATCATAGTGCATTGTGCATTATTCACTGTGGCACAGGGAAAATCCTACGGATCTCATTGGTGCATTGGTCCTTTTATTGCAGTACCTTTCGACTATGGCATCATGAATTCCAACATCTTCAGTTGGTTCAGTTGTGACATTCATAGGTGTTGGTTGATGTTCCTGGATGGACATAGTGTGAAGTTATGGCTTATATTTGTTTTGCTTTGAGGTTTTTTTCATAATTTACTTCATATCAATCATAGGATCAGTCCATAAACTTCTTCAAGGTTAAAGTGATTGTGTTGTGTAGTGTTTATGTCTCTGAATAAATCCATGGATTTCATTAGAGTACCTATTCAGTTTTGCCATGATTTGTTGAGAGCAATATCATTTGAAAATTTCCACAAGAAAGCTTATTGGTTTTAGTTCGGCTACTTGATTTATTTTTCACACTTTTATGATGGTACCGTCATATTTGTTGATGTCAAATATAAATCAAATCTCTCTCTTCTAATTATGTTGAATCCATGAATCTTCTTGACCATATCTGGTCAGATATGCCCTTAAACTGAATCTTTAAAGAAAACCATGGCTTTATTGTAAATTTAAAAACTGCTAACAGCCTCAGTGTGATATAGTGATTAGATTTGAACATCTTGTGTGATCGAAAAATAGTAGTAGATGCTACAGTACTAAAAGGGAGCTAAGGATTTTATAAGGTGGATCGTCTCAAGGTAATTTGTTTGATACACATTTAATTGACATTTCTTTTGATAAACGTCAACCGAAAAAAGGACCATTTTTTGTTTGAGTCGATTTAGTACAGGCATTTGAACCTTTATCAACCGTTTCTGTTATTCAATTGGAACTCATTGTCCTTTTACAGCTCAAGAATGTTACATTTTTGAAATCTAGTATCATAGGCGCTTCCAACTTAAAAGAAATGTAGGGGATGTTCCATTTAAAAAAAATTAGGGGTGGGACCGAAGGAGTGAAAGCTATAACGAGTACTTCAAATAATTTAGACCTATTTTTATGTTTTTACATAAAAATCTCTTGTTTAAAATTGATAAAGATGGATAGTTTTCATTGAAATGCACTGTATTTGAAGAATTTCATATATAAGTCAGATATAGTGGAGACATCTTAGAACTCTAGTTTGAACTTGAATGTATGAGTCGGCCATATTAATGTGATGAAAATTTGATGAACTGGTTTGTCAAAAGTTTCAAATTTCTCGTTATTGTAGAAAAGGTTACCAATACCCTTTATACCAGAATGAAACATGCCTAGTCTGATCATTTATGGTTTTATCAGAAAAAGTTATGAGTGGGTGTGTCAGGCATCCACGACACACAAACACATGTACAAGCCGAACCTGAGTGTATATGAGTCGGCCATCTTAATATGACGACAATTTGATTTGGCAAAAATTTCAAATTCTCCGTTATTTTAAAAAAATTGTAAAAGGATTTTGACCTACTGTGATGAGCTTCAGATAATTGTTGTAGGATAAGGTCAAAGGTCATTCAAACAAAAACTCCTTATATTTGTATTTGCGACGTTTCGACTTATATTGTCTTATATGCCTGAGGATGACTTCATATAAAGCCGGCGCCACATATGCGGGTATTTGCCGAATATCAATATTCGCCGTTTTTTCAACCTTGCTCAACGAATAGCGAGTACGTATCACCCTTTAGCCGAATAGCATATAATCGGGGTTCGTTGCTCGCCGAATACCGCATATGTGGCGCCGGCTTTAGCCGAATAGCATATAATCGGGGTTTGTTACTCGCCGAATACCGCATATGTGGCGCCGTCTTAAGTCGAAACGTAGCAAATGGAAAAATAAGTTTTTGTTGGAATGACCTTAAAAAATTATGAAAAAATGTTAGCAATGCCCGGTGTAGCATAATGAAACATGCCTATATAGTGTGATCATTTACGTTTTTATCTGGAGAGTTATGAGTGTGTCAGGCGTACACAACAGACAAACACAATCATGTGCAAACCGACGGACAAACAGACAAGCTCGCGCGTCCGTTGACAGCGGTCAGTGTTTCCAACGCTTCGCTAGCTTTTATCTGATGGCGGCGTAAATGCTTTATGATTGCGATGTATTTCGCACGTTTCTGGCCTGTTTTATGTGACGTCACGATGGGGTGAGAACTGGTGATGGCCGCGTTACTTCCTGATGTCCGCTCTGATGCGTAAAATGGCGGACGCGGTAGATGTAGACTCAAAAATCAAACTGGTAAAGGCCGCTGCACAATTGTCCGGGAACGGGAACGGAAACGAGAAGAGATTTGGTCGTTTTTATAATTTGCCGTCTCACGGCACGGTACGACACGTTTTTATCGATACGGTAAAATGAGAGAGCAAAATGTACAGGATCATATGGAGATGCTTTTAATTTACCGTCGACGGTAACGGCATGCCGTGAATGTCAACGTTATGCCGTGCCGTCGTCGTAGCTGCCTTAGCTCCCTATCGTGCCGCCGAGCGGGAGAAGCGTGTTTGCAACAAGTATGCGTGTATTGTGACATTCAAAATGGCGTTTAAGTACGATATAATAACTTTGTTGGAACTCGTTGAAGCTAGGCCCTGTATTTGGGGTGAATCTATATTAGAATTTAAAGACCGGGTTGTAATGACCGAAAATAATGAAAAGTTTTCATTGACATCCGGAAGTAATTGAAAAACTTCTCTGGATATTTTTTGAGTTTCTCAAAAAGAGGTATTTTACTTTTAGTAACGGGTGTCTCCAATACCTGCTTGAGATTTGTCTCTTTTTACGTCTTAAATACAACAAATAAAAAAGGAGTAACCGCCGTCTGTCCACATGACTGATCACTGACTGAAGCAGACAAACGATTTTATCGTGGAATTATAAAAGCTTTTCCGACGGTTCATACCGCAGCGGTATTCCACGGCACGGCACGACCTACATCATTATCGTGCCGTGCCGTGCAACGGAAAATTATAAAAGCGACCATTCTAGATGCACAATAAAAACGTAAGGTTCACGAAACATTGAATACTGATCAGCACAATACATCTAATTGGAGGTTGAGAGGTTGGTTGACATTGTGTTCATTTATCGTATTTATACTATCCATTTTATAATTTGCATGTCTAATTGAATAACGAGACACATTACATTAACTAATTTACTGCAGAAAAATTATTATCCATAATTCAACAACATACAAAATTATTTGTTTTGTTCTAAGAATCATAAATTTTGCACTCAGGAGGACTTCTACTTTATTTATTTGGAAATTTGGGACGCGACAGAACAAATGTTCCACAATGCATCCAGTACATAAAAACTAATTAGGCTATTTATTCGTACCTAAAATATACTACTACTAATACTACTACTATATTACAGGTATCGAAATTGTTGAAAGTGTATTTCCAAGAAATAGCTTCTCAGTTCATTTTTGAACGCCATCAAATTGATATTGAATATATCATAGTTTTTGCAATGAGTGTTGAACTCTACTTGAATTCTTATCAAAGGCGAGTTTTGTCCGAGATTTGCTTTACAGAAGGGAATACTAAAAGTCTCAGCAGATCTAAGTTCTCTACTAGGAACCTTAAAGAAATATTTGCCAACAGAAACGGGGCACTTATTATAGAGTTGCCAATTTTGAAAGTACAACACAAATTGGAAATAGATCTTTTATAGTGCAAAGGTGAGATCTTGAAGTATACATGTGTTACATGCATTTTTTAACGGACACAAACCATGATACTACGACTTTAGAAGGTATGCTCACGCGCATGATGTCTTCCATCTCGCTTCCACCTGTGACGTCAGCGTGTGACAAACGGGGTTTGCTTACTCGTTTAGTTACAGGTTATAGCCGAACGTTTTCAGTTTATTTTCTTGAGTTTACTCGTTTACCGTAATAAAGTTTGATAAAACATTAATTATTTGCGATTCTGGAGTTTAACACATATTTGAACAATGGTTTATTGTGTGGTTGTGGAATGTAATAATAAAAAAGTAAAAACTATTCGTCACACTACCGCTACTTGGGATGGTTTGGAAAATTTGGCATGTTTCATTGCATTTAAGTTGAAAAATAAGGAGAATCTGGGTTGTATCCCAGATTGCAAAGATACTTATCCCAGTTGGGTCAACCATTTAACAGAAGGTGGACTACAAAAACATACAGATGAGTTCTTGGCAAAATGTAATGAGCTCGGTCATATACTTTCCAACTATAATGGAAACGCTTTGAAAATTGAAAAAAAAACTATCTTGCGAATTTAAACGAATTATCAGAGAATGTATATGTGACTGATGAAGCAAATATGAGATTGTTTTCTAGATGCAAAATGTATTTCAGAATACGAATTCTTGATAGGGGAATTAGAGAGACCTCGAATATTAGAAAACTGAAATTCACTAACATTGTAAAATAGTATAAAGTAATAAGTATACAGGGTCCTGCGACAGTGCATCCAGCTTTCCTAGCGCCTTTCCTATTTGGAATGAAAAAATGCTACATAAAATAAAAATGCGCTAAAAGATGGTTGGAGATTTACAGGTTGCAGAACGTATTTTGATATTTCATTTTCAGTTCATATAGAGAACGGCTAGTTCTATATGCTCTTATTGACCCCTTTTTCAGTTCTTATTGTCTGTCCAAAATATATTTCCCCATAGACTCATATATACAGAATCAATACCTAACTACAACACAAGAGCGCAACAAATAATGTGCCCTATACCCAGGCCATCAGAAACCATCACTACAAGTGGATCAAACTTTTTAATTCAAACATATTATTAAACAGATACATCGTGTGAAAACATTTTGAAAAAAATTGATGAAAAACCTGTTATTGCTAGGAATCTTTAGTATACGAGGATGAACCTGTACTAGCTAAATACAACGCCCAGAAGGATATTGTATTGTTGTATTGTGATATGTTTTTATTTTATGTTTAACATATACGCGGTTGTGACATATATTTGAATAAATAAAAAATAAGAAAATTTGGTTATGTATTTTTCCACCAATCGTTAGCAGAAAAAAGTCAATATTCATTCGCCATAAACATAATGCCATTATGCTTGTTCATGATTTTTAAAAACCTCTAATGACAAAATCATGTTATTTATTTCTTGTCTACCTTTTATTAAGAGAATTATACAGTAAATACATATGTAAATTGGCTTGAAGAGCTGGTGACGCAACATCATAATCTATATATAAAAAATAAGAACGGTAATCAAAGGCTCCTGAATGGAGTATATAAAAATTCCACCCCCTACCCGAGAAATTTTCCCACAAAAAGATGGTTTCACTAGGCACTCCAATCAACCTCTTATATGAGATTTTAGGAAAATACAGCTCTGGCTCTGTTCTTTTTCCACAATGTAAATTTTTTTTGAGTACATACATTCAAATATTTGTACATGAACGCTCGGAACTACTGCAAACGGGTCAGGCGTCGATAAATATCAATTCTCTGCGTATAACTATTTCGCCAATTTTTCATTCAGATACAGAGCAATATGTATCGTTTATGTTATACTATGCATGAGCTATTTTCATTCTGTATGAATATTAAATGTCTAAGACAGATATAACAAGAAACGAAATAAAACTTTCAAAAATCAATGCTTTGGCGCCATGTGCTTGTACACTTTTGTCACACGGTGACGTCATGCGCAGACCGGTTCGAAATCTGTCCGCCAAGTGATCATATCTGTCAGTGTCGTAGTATCATGGACACAAACGCCTGTCTTGTTAAATTGCTAATTGCATTGTGTCAAAGTTTTTTCCACAATATAAAATAAATAACTTTTTTTTGAAAATACTACTACTCAACTTTATTATATTATTATTACTACTTTATTCGTCTTGGCTTATACAAATAGTGCCACTCTGAAGGCTATGCCTTGTGTAGAGTATTGGCTGAAGTAATTTATATACAACTGAAATTTATGTCTAACCTATATGCTGCTACTTCGCCTCATTCCATCTGCTAACTGGTGTTTGAGTTGCTTCATTTTATATGCCAGAATATCTGCAGGATATAGGTAGAACCTCTTAGCATTCCATAATATCTGATTTCTATTTGTAGCCTTTTCTTCACTGATGACTTTGATCGTAATATTTTGAAGTGACATTATGACATTTTCATTCTTGGAATATACCAAATAAATTTAAAGAAAAATACATATCATTCAATGCACGCTGGAGGCAGATTTGAAAAAAATGTCAATCGTAAAAAATCTGCAAAAACAGGCCCTCAAATTCTAAGCTCCTTAGTTACAGTTCTTGCAATTATTCTAACAGTTGACATCCTGAATACTTTTAAATAACATACTTTTATGACAAACTTTTTTTTATGGTCAGCCTCTCGCAAAGGCTGTAGAAGCGCTGCGAGGGGATAAGTATCGTTGCACGTTAAATTTGAAACGCTGCAGGTTGTAGTCGTTGGGAGGGAATAGGGACATCGACTTGGTAAAGATGAGCTCGCAGAGCCTCTCTAGTGTTTCTCTTTCCGATGGCGTTCTTCCGTGATAGAATCTGTGAACAGGGACAGGTCAGCCAGCCTTCTTCGATGTTCCAGGCTGTGGAGGTCATTTGCGTTGTTAGGCGTATCGATAAGTCTGATTGCTCTCTTCTGGATAGTGTCCAGAAGCTTTAGAGAGTGCTTCGCAACGCATCCCCACACATGGGAGCAATACTCCAACGATGGTCGGATCTGTGCCTTGTAGAGATCTCAAATTAATCTTTCATAAAAAGAATCCTCCAAAATAATTACCATGAATCTTTCTCTGTAATGCTGTTGTACATTCTAAACAATTCTTCTATGATATCAGGTTACACTAAAGCAAAACAATACAAAAACGCCATAATTTACCTTCCTCCAAAAAGAAAAGTACTTGGCATGCAACTTGACACTTCGCGAAAGAAAATCTGTAATTTGCATTTCCCGGTACGTTGACGTAGGTCAAGAATACCACCATAATGGTACCGGAAGGTTGATTACGGATTCGCCAACAGTCCTTAGTACGACCAGCGCCACCCGAGTACATGATTTCTGCTCACGAGTGATTTTTTCTATGTCTGTCCTTGTTATGACCATTAGCGCGACAAAATGCTGCTTTGGGTACCGTTTTGAAGAAAAGGGCCATTAATACCAGCTACTTTTTAATGCTTCGATGCAGTTTCTGAGAAGAACTGACGCCCTTCTAAGGGAGTATAACAAAATTACGGCCAACAACAAACTGCCCATCCCTCGAGCAATACCCCCGTTGCAGATAAACAGACTTAAATCCCGACAACCACCAATAAGGGATGCAGAAGGGTTTAAAACCAATAACTTCGACTCCTTAAACCAATGGCGCTCCCAGTGGGAAGGTTTTGCAGAACACCACTCACAATGCGCATTTATGGGGGCCAGCATTACTTCCAGGATCAGAACTACCCCGGAAAGAGTGGGTAAAGAGTCCGAACAGGCCACGGCAGATGTGCCGACTCCCTTATGTGACTGTGGCGCGCCCCGCCAAACTATAAACCATATTAACGAGCGAATGTGAACTGCGTGCGTTTCAGGGATCGCGAGAACAGTTCTTCACAGCCACACCGTTGGCGCTGAAGTGGTTGAAAGAACTGGACATCAACCTGTAAATACCAAAGACTATGTATCTTAGTTTGTAGCTGTATATATTTTATTTTAGTCTAGGTTATAGTAGTTTTTTTTATTCTATATTTACTATACATTGTCATGTTTTTGAGCCATACGATAAATAAATGAAGTTTCTGAGAACGCTGCGCTGCTGAGAGATTCGTTCACGTATACTGCCATATCGCTTAGCCCTACTGGGAGTAATACGTGTTCATGTGTTATTTCTTACTTACAGGAGCACTTTATTTGCTTTGCAGTGCTAGTAGTAGTGATGGGAATGCGAAGTCAAGCAAGCAGGCCACCTTTGGTCCTTTTTGCCAACCCCACTGGAAACACTGAAGCCTACGTCCTAGGAAGCTCCTTGTCGAACCTACCAGACCTCTTTACCATCTCACTGAATATAGTGATTCCTCCCAGAACTCCATCGTGCCGAATATTTGAATCTGAGGTTGCGATACGTAGCACATACATATTTTCAGGAATTAGAACGCTGTCTCGTCCTCCTCCCAGCATCTGGAGCAAATGGGGTCCCCTAGCACTCTCATGAGTGACAAATGTCTATTCAACTGGAAATGCCCGGTGAAAACCCCCCACCAAAGTGTTGCCTGCCTTCTTGCATTGCCAGCAAAAGTCAAGAAAGTTACTAGAAATACTATATACTGTAACATACTGTATATTATGGTATTCGTGTATTTGTTTTACTTGTCATTGGTTGTCAAACATGATGTAAAGTCAAAGTGCTAGGTTAGATCTTTTGAAGTGTAAACGTCATCGAATCGTCTAGAGTTTTCGAGAATGACGGATAGATTCTAGAAATGTCATCGAAGCCTCTAGATGGTTCGATGAAGTATATATAAGGTGCTACGGGTAGCGTAGGGAGTCAGTTGAGTTGAGACCTAGTTGAGATAAGGTTAAGAGATTTTGTATCGAGTTGTGAAGTAAAACGGTGAAAGTTACGTCGAGTTTGATTCCCTGGGCGAAGAAAAAGAGGCCGTCGTGACAATTGGTGTCAGAAGTGGGATTATCCATCGAATCAAGCCAAGAAAAGGAAAGAAGAAGTGAGTACAGCATTAGTCCATGCCAATAACCAGAGCTATGACGTCCGAAATGAGTGCAATGATGAATATGCTACAAGAAATGAAAGCCAGCTTCGAACAAAGTCTTCGAAGTAGTCAAGAGCAAACAGTTGTGAACCTTGAAGAAAAACTAAAGCACCACCAAGAGAACCTCGAACAGAAGTTGAAGCAACATCAAGACGAAGCAGTCGTGAACCTAGAAGAGAAGCTAAAGCAACACCAGGACGAGGCTGTCGTGAACCTAGAAGAGAAGCTGAAGTACCACCAAGATGAGGTAGTTGCAGGTTTGAAGAGTGACTTGAAAAGTGGACAGGACCTGGTAATGACTAGATTGGAAGAGCAGAGGCAAGCCGTGAGTCAGGCGTTAGAAAATCAAGACCAGCGTATTAGTGCAGTAGAGACTCAAATAGCGACATCACAAAAGCATGTTGAGGAACAGCTAGCGACATCACAAAGGTACGTTGAAGAACAGCTACATCAAGTGGAGGATCGTGTCAAGGAAATCGTCAGAGAGGAGCTGCGAGACCTTAATGTAGGTGAGCGTAGTTTAACAGCTGCAGCACCCGCTTTTCCTGATAGACACAGTGGCGTAGTAGCAAAGCCCTATCCGTACAGTGGCAAAACGTCCTGGGACATTTATTATATGCAATTTGAAAATATCGCACGTATGAATAACTGGTCAAATGAAGAAAAAGCTTGTGTGCTTACATCCATGCTAAGAGACTCTGCCGCAGCTATTTTGGAAAATCTCTGCTCATCAGATCTACGTGACTATGATAAGATAACATCTGCACTAAGGTTACGCTTTGGAGATGCGCACTTAACAGAGCTGCTACATGGTCAACTGTACAACCGGACACAGCAAGCCAAGGAGGATCTGACCACGTTTGCATATGAAGTCCAAAGCTTAGCGAAACGGGCATTCGTCAACAGCCCCGTCGAAACACAGGAATACGTTGCTGCTCGTCAGTTTGTCGAAGGCATTGCGGACCTAGACGTTCAGCGAATCGTAAGACTATCCAGTCCCAGAACTTTACAAGATGCTGTGATCAAGGCTTTGCAAATTGAAGCTGACATAAAAGCCATGCGAATGACAAGGAGGGTGCGCGCTGTCGAGCAAGATACAGAAGCAGAAGTCAGGGCCACACCGTTTATTTCAGGAAGAAGAGGTGCTAGCTTCCAAAGAAACCCAGTTCGCACAAGCCTAGAAGGAGCTGAAAAGTTTACATGCTGGAAATGTGGACAGAAGGGGCATCTTAGGGTAGGCTGCCGCACCCGGGCTGATAAGATACAAGCGGGTGTAGTAAAAGCGGATGAATATGCGAACAAAATGAAATCTATGCAAGACACGATAAACTCAATGAAGGAGCAGTTTGACAGAGACATAAAGAATTTAGTAAAGAAGAATGAAGAAAGTATTGCCAAACTTCAACAACAACACGGAGTAGCCATGAGGGAACTTAGAGCAGACAGGGATAGAATGAAGCAGTTGCTTGCCTCTCAGGAAAGGAGAAGTATGCATATTAAAAGCAAGTTTGAAACGAATAGAAAGAATCTGCTGAAGAAGGACGAACAACACGAAATAGCCTTGAGGAAGCTCAATAAAGAAGTCTCTGCTTTGAAGGGCGAAATCAAGAGATTGAAAGCTTTGAGTCAGTTGAAGAAATCAGAGAGGGAATACGACCAAGTTAAAGATGAAAATGCAATGCTCAAACAGAAGATAAATCAGATGGAGGCTGAGCATGCATTCTGTAAAAAGAACTTGAACAAAGCGAATGACAAAGCCAAAAGGGTCGGTATCAAGAAGATTGAGTTGAGAGAAAGGTTGGCGCAGCTTGAAGAAGAAAACAAGAAGCTGAGAACAGATTTGAGCGCCGAGGTCGATGATGCGAAAAAGCGAAAGGAAGATTTGTCTAAAGCAAGAGAAGTTGATAGTAAAACTAAACAGCGACTGATGAATTTGGAAAATGAGAATGCTCGACTGAAAAAGGAGCTGGAAAACGCATTGACTGAAGTAGAGTATGGTAGCTCCAAGATGAAGCATATGAAGAATGAAAACAGTAACGTGGAGCAGAAGACTACACAGCTGGAAATTGAGATCGATAAGAAGAAGAAAGAACTGAGTAAGGTTACTGAGGATACAAAGAAGGGAGTGTCCGCAATATTAGCGAAGCCATTTTACGATGTAAAGTTAGAACAGAGATTGGCACAACTGAGGAAAGAAAACCCGAGGAAAGGAGCAGAGTTTGGCGCTGCACTCAAGGACGCATCATGGGGTTTGGACCAGACCACGCAACTCAAAAGCGAGAATGTTAAGCAAAAGAACAGGATTGTGCAGGTGGAAGACGAACTCAGCAGGCTCATAGAGGAAGTGGAGAATAGCCTGAGTGATGGGAAGAAGGAAGTGTCGAGAGGTGACAGTCGTCAAGGCGAAAAGGTGCAACTGAAGAAAATGATAACAGAGCTAGGAAAAGAGGATCCTGCTGGAGCTGAAAATGAGAATCGCAAGTTGGGCAAAGAATATCGCAGTTACGAGATGATCTGGTATGGTCTTGCAACAGACGACGGAAGGAAGGGTAGATGTCCGAAGCTACAACGCCATGAGGAGGAACCCTACATGGTGATGAAGCGCCTCAACGACGTAGTCTACAGGTTATGTACGGAAAGTGGAAAACCGAATGTCGACTATGCTGATGTCTGTGGTGATACAAGAATCGAAGTTGTTCGTCGAGGACGCCGAACGCTAAGGGGGGAAGAATGTAACATACTGTATATTATGGTATTCGTGTATTTGTTTTACTTGTCATTGGTTGTCAAACATGATGTAAAGTCAAAGTGCTAGGTTAGATCTTTTGAAGTGTAAACGTCATCGAATCGTCTAGAGTTTTCGAGAATGACGGATAGATTCTAGAAATGTCATCGAAGCCTCTAGATGGTTCGATGAAGTATATATATAAGGTGCTACGGGTAGCGTAGGGAGTCAGTTGAGTTGAGACCTAGTTGAGATAAGGTTAAGAGATTTTGTATCGAGTTGTGAAGTAAAACGGTGAAAGTTACGTCGAGTTTGATTCCCTGGGCGAAGAAAAAGAGGCCGTCGTGACAATACTATGGTTATGCGTACTAAATTTCTTAGATCCTGATAGAGATGTCATAAATACAAGGAAGCAAATAAACTGCGCCTCAAAGTAAGAATCAATGTATGATGCCGTATTGGTCCTAACAAACAGTGTTTTTAACTTAACTTTAACTTAACCCTGATGACCCTACTGCGCACGCCCCTGAACTCAATTGTCAAATGAATCCCGTCGATGTCTGTGATAGAATACGTGCCAAGCGAATCATATTATTGACCATCGTATTTATGTACCTTTATAAATATTAACAACAGAGGCCGCTGTAACATATTCTGAAATGAACCCTTCTTGTCATGAATATTACGATCGTTGCTATATGACGGTATGTGAGATGACCTATTGAGATTACAAAGGACGTATTTTCTGTAATATTTATACGAGTATCGGCAAGATCACATATCCTGTTTCTCTGTAATACAAAAAAAAGCTTATCCTGTAGCAAGTTTTTTTCATTTTTGTTGCTACTGTGAAACTACTTCCTCTTCTCTTGGCACTTAAAAACAATCAGGAATGCCCATATCATTGTTCAATTTTCAAGTCTTATGCTTTCTATATAGATTGCCGATCCTCTAAAACAGCAGAATAGGAGAGCGTTTCAAAAATATTCAAATATTCCGATCGAGATTTTTCATTGGAAGTGAACCGATGAGTCCCACGGGGGTAAATATATTGAGCTCTGACAAGATAAATAACAAAACCATAAATCTATTGTTATTTGTTGCCGCGGAATATAATTTATGCTGCCGCTTTATCTGAATATTCGTAGATATTTACAGAAGATTTATATATGGTTTTCAGTACATGGAGCCACGCATGCAACCTTTGGTACTTTGGAATCCGTAGTTACTAGCTACAAAAATAATAAATATAAAAACGTAATACCTGATATATTTATGTGTTAAAGTACATATTATAAAATGTTTTTTTATGACATCTATTTTGACGAAACTTACGGAATCTTTAATAGAAAAAGGAAGATGTGAAGGAGAGAATAACAAAAAGCGTGAAAGTATTGGAAAACATAGTATATTAAACAACGAGCCTAAAAAAAATTAATTCATTTTCAATATATGTACGGATTTCACCAAACTTTTAAAAAATGCAACTATTGTTGGAGATGTATTTTCTCTTTCTTCCATTGTGAGAGTTTTTGTTTGATAAATACGATTTCCGGTGAAACCAATTTTAGTGCTTTTCTTTAATGCCCCCCCCCTCTTTTATCTCTTGAACGGGCCAACGCAAAAAATTTCTACTCAAAATAATGAAATTGATGCATGAATACTATATTTCGAAGTAAAATTGACAGTTGAAACTTGCAAGATGGCGGCTCTACATGAAAAAAATTAAATTTAAAGGGGGGTTGTGATACCCTAAAATATGAAGTCAATATCTTCGTCTCCTACAAAATGGCGGAACATTTAATAATTACCTGAGACAAACATGTTAATATCCATATTTATCTTTTATTTGTTCAACGGGTCAACTCCAAAAATTGCAACTCCGGATAATAAAATTGATGTATGAATACTGGAGTAAAATTGACAGAAGAAACCCTCAAGATGGTGGCTCGACGCCATCTTAAAAAAATCAAATTGAAAGGAGCGACTTGTGACACATCTTTTTGAAGCTCCCGACGAATCCTTGACAACCCTAAAATATGAAGTCAATATCTTCATCTCCATCAAAATGGTGGAACGTGTTTGTCTCAGGCAATTATTGCATGTTCCGCCATTTTGTAGGAGGGTTAATCTATTTTTATACGTAGGTACGTAAAGAGTTCCAGTTCAAAACTTCTATTGCTAAAACGTTTTAACTTGTTGAAAATTTAGAAAGAAGAAGGAAAAGAGGAAGGCTTAGGAAGGATTGGAACGAAGGAGTTAAAGAAGCCATGGAAAAAAAGAATGGAAGAGGATGCATGGCGAGTCAAAAAACTGTGGCGAATAGGATGCGAGAAACGGCCAGTCCAGCTGTAAAAAAACTCGCTGATATACAGGGTGTTAATTAAGTATGTTAACAAACTTTAACCACGAATAGTACTCCAGAAAATAGAAAGAAAATGTCATATGAACATGGGTCCGGAAATGCTTCCTAAGGGAGCTACGCTCCTTTGCATGGGGCACCCTGAAGACGGTTTTTCCTGGATATTGTCGAAACCATTCATAACAAAATTACGAAATTAGGTACGATGGGTAAACTTTTGACGCTGAGTATGATTCTGAATTCAGTATTGCATAATTTTAATCAGAGGCGTATCGATTCAATAATTTGCATTTTTCTCGAAAACAGTTAGCCCTATCGAGATGTACCGGGAGACCATTTTTACGAAGAAATCTCTGAAATACCATATTCTAAAATCAGAATGTCAAAAAAATTACCATTTAGAATATGGGGTTATTTTTACCCTTAACTCCTCCCGTATGATACGCCTCTGATTAAAATTATGAAATTCTGAATTCAGAATCAGATTCAGCGTCAAAAGTTTACCCATCGTACCTAATTCTGTAATTTTGTTATGAATGGTTTCGAGAATATCGAGGGAAAACCGTCTTCATGGTGCCCCATGCAAAGCAGCGTAGCTCCTTTAGGAAGCATTTCCGGACCCATGTTCATATGACATTTTCGTTCTATCTTTCGGAGTACTATTCGTGGTTAAAGTTTGTTAACATACTTAATTAACACCCTGTATATAAACTTTATGAAGATGTAGTAATACATGCCTGTACATGTTAGCATACAAAAATGCAATCTAGCATAACAGGTGATGGAACTGACAACATGTAATTGTAAACTAATATCTTTTAAGCATATATTATTACAGTATTTTGGAAGATGCCGAATATGACTTCCACTCGCGGTGACGAAACATCAAACCCAACGCTAAACGTCGCCGGCCTAAAACCCACCCACATAGCACTGGATATTCTGTGAATATTCTTTAAATCTCCTATATGTTCCATGAATATTCAGTAGAATCATAGAATATTCGTTATTTCTCTTGATTATTCTGGATTATTAAAGTAATATTCTTTATAGAGTATTATTATTTTATCCACTTAGGATAATCAGTGATTATTCGTTTAATGTCTGAATTATTCCAGCATATACCAGTAATATTCTTCACAGAATATTATTTTAATGATCTACCAAGAACAAGATGTAGCTATTTTCTGACAAACATTTAGCAATATTTGTAATAGAAATATCTGTATGTAGGCAAATATGAGGTATTATTAATTTATATTTGCACGTTTCTCAGTGAATTAAAAAAAACCTTCATTCGTTTTGCGTTCATCCTAAATATACCTAATAAGTATTATGTGCAATTTTCAAAAGTTTAATAGTTCATTAGCCATTGCCAGCAATACAGATACGGCATCCACCGACGATAAAGTGACAGCATCTTATGCTGATGATGTATGGTGACTATGGTGTCGTCAGTTGTCAATCTTGTCTGGTTGTCACTCTATTCTTCGCTCCAAGTGTTCTGTCATTCTATGCTTCAACATGTGATGTGGGCATTTTAGCTTTTTAGCAAACCATGAATTCAAATTCATGAGTTTTATTCCTGAAAGGCCTGCATTATACCCAATTTTGTACAATAAAGTTGCTGGTTGTTATAAAGTGTGTGACAGTGTTCCAAATTATGGTCACCTACTATGGTGTATGGTTCACTATATAATGTGAGTAGAATTTTGAGGTTAAATGCAACAAGTTTACATTTTACTTTATTTTAGGCATCTAGACTGAGATGTCTAACCACTTAACTTTTGTGACCATCTGCCACTAGTAGGTGCCTATATTTTTGGAACAGTATCCATAATTCCCTAAAAATGTTTCGTATATGAGGTAATTTGGACAAAATGTTCCTAGAATATTCAAAAACATTCTACCACGATTGTTCATGTAATATCCGTTCGGAATATTCGGCGGAATATTCTAGGAATATAGGGTGTTTTTTTCCATTTCGAACGTTTACAGAACATTCTGTAAATATTCTAATTATCCATGGAATTTTCTCAGAATATTCACAATATCTGCAGTGAATGTGAACAGAATATTCTCATATCATCCAGTGCTATGGGGGCAAGAAGCACAAATTAAATACATACGAATCGAGATCTCCAGAATCTCGTTTCTCATAACCTCTATCTCATCTTGGAAAACCTCGATAAATCATCCAAAACAAACGCCGGGACAAAAATGTAGATTGTCTGAGCTAGACGCGTCTTTGGCTACCGTCGAAATAAACTGCAGATAAAGCACGGAAAAATAATACGAATATGCCCGACTTGAGAATATATATCTGTAAGATAAATTTTATTTGCGATTTACAGCGTAGACGATACAGCCGGTCGTAAATCAGCTTTTATAAATTTATCTGGCTTCTATTCTTCTTGAACCGCTTCACTTGCTCGCCGAGAACAGCCGTTTCTCAGGGCCACCGGCTCTTCAGGATATTCCTCCTGACGGATAATATGCCGCCGTATGAAATTTGTCGCACCATTAACCAACCATGTATATATATGTCGGGTTTGTATTGAGGTTGATACACTTCTCTCCGGCGCGGCGAAATCACGAACCCGCGCATCGCCGCCGTATGTACCGGAACAAGGATCCTCCGGAAAGTTATGTCCTTGTTTGTTCCTTGCTGAATTGCACTTGATTTTTATCACGCTAAAATACTGCGGGGCTGATATCGACTGAAAGGAGTTAAGTACGCCAAGTTGTGCAGCCCAAATCTTAAATCTGGCAATCGATCTGTAGATTTTACAAAAAACCTAATATAGATCAATAGAGCCACAAAGATATAAAAATTTATTTATTTATTTAATATACTTTACAAACACCCCTTCTGGGATAATTAAAGGTAAAGAAAGAGAAAAAAGATAAAAAGAAGAACACAATAAAAACACATATTAGGTAGCAATGTAAATCACAGTTTTCTGAACAGTTTCTGAACATGCCTTAAACTAGCATTAAAAATGTCCATAATTTCATACTGTTCTACAAAATAATTGCAGAATGCCAACATACTTTTGTTTAGAGAAAAATTATTAGAGATGTAAAATAATTCCTTATTTCCAATTCTTAATCTATTCTTTGGTGTTTTAAATGTTATGTGATTAATTCAAAATGTAACAGCTCTTGAACCTACTATTGTTGGTAATACAGAATATAGAAATAATTGGTTGTCTTCTTCTCCTTGTAGACAGTTTTTCTACGTTAAAACTCTCCGAAATTGATCTATATATGGACCCAATATGCTTCCTTGTGGCACACCCCACTTTATTGGGAAGCGGCTCGAAGTTTCACTATTAACTTTGACTTCAAAGCAACGATCGCTTAGATATGAATGGAATAGATAGAATTATATTTTATAATGCACTTGTTTAATTTTATATAATAAGCTTAGGTGCCAAACTTTACCTCGAGCTCGCGTATCGTCGTATGTACCTGAACAAGGAAATGTATGTTCTTGTTTGTTCCTTGCTGAATTTCACTTGACTTTTATCACGCTAAGATACAGCAGAGTTGATATCGACTGAAAGGAGTTAAGTACGCCAAGTTTTGCAGCCCAAAATCTTAAATCTGGCAATGGATCTATAGATTGCACACACAACGTAATATCACTACTACCCAACAAACAAATGTAGCCGCAATTTCCAATTCTCTGTAGAAAATTACCTAATGTGGTTAACTACTACTAGATTTTTACCTAGGAAGATGCCTCAATAGTGAAAATCACTCATCAAGGATTTTTGTTTATCATAAATTAGTAATTTTTTACCTAGCACGTTTATATCGTATTTTTCGAACATTATTGAGGATGAAGCCCAGTCCTCACACCCCTCTCCTATTTCTTCTTCTTCATCTTCATCGCAGTTTGGACCTTTGACACCACAGCCCAGAATAACTGATTGAAACTCCATCCAAACCACACCCTTAAACTTCCCAGTCAGCACATCCTTATCCCTCGTTTTCCACGTATTTTACCTTGAATGATCAATTATAACAGTTGCATTGTGTCACTCCGCACTTTTTAGTCCAAGAGATCTTTAAGAGTCTTCGGTAAACCCACATTTCGAAGACCTCTAGCTAAAATTTAATCTCTAATGACATATATACCAACTACGCGTCTTTTGGAATGCACTCTCTAACATTGAGCGTATACCAAATATACTGTGTTATTATTGATTTTAAGCGGAAAGCCTGAGGCTTAGCCGTTTTACTATTGAAAAACTAGTTAAAAATTAATTCTTAATATTGAGATACGGTATCTACAGTGCCTGTAATATCTAACGTCAGTCTTTATTTCACGTCAAGTTATGTGAGAAATGTGTTTATTAAATATGTAGCACGAAAACATTTATCTGAGTTTATCAATTTTTAAATTTGGACTGAGTTAGGCAAATAGAGGAATAAAAAGGTGTTTAAGTGCAAAAGATACATCATATATAGCTTACATATAAAGACAGTCAAATTTTTCTATATTTGGTAAGGCCCATTGACGTTTACAGTCAAACAGACAGGAAACTGTAAAAGGCAGTGTCTGTCTCCCTAACTTTAAAATGAATTACTAAGTAAGACAAGGCAATATACCTAAAGAAAGTAATTAAACAGACATTTTCAAGCTTGTCAATTGGATTTAAATCCGGGGAGTATGTTGACCATTCACATAAATCAATTTACCTTACACGGAACCACTTTTATTTAAAAAGGGAGCAAAATATCAAGAAACACATTTATATATTTGCTTCTTTTCTCAAATTAATTCAGTGACAATGTGATGTGTCTGTACCATCAAGTTTGTGTGTTCCCTAAAAAACTTGCAAGGTATTAGCTTAAATTACTTCATTGGTTCTTTAATTTCATTCATATGATTCAAGACAAGACAAAAATAATATAAAATGCTTGGAAATGAAATTGATTCATATAATACATATTTTATTTGGAAAAAGACTTATAACTAAAAATTATCGAATTACTTCAATGTACTGTATTTTCTTACCTTCTCAACCTGAGTCAATGGACGACGTTGTAGTTGCAAAATGTAGGTTTCAGATATTCAGATCATTGATTGTCTGTATACGTCTGCAAAATGAAAATCAACAGTCATGAAAGGAGCACGTTCGTCACTTCTTCCTTGATGACTACTGAAGATCTATCGAAACGTTGTGATACTCAAAAATTGTCTAAAACACCCTCCTATAAATTTCAAGCGATACAGTTGTGATCCTTAGAGTATAATAGTCGTTATCTTTGCACTTATACACTTTTCCAATGATAGTATGTCTTATATTTCTAATCTTTGCTGCAAAATTTGCCTGACCGTCAAAAGACGGTGCAGGGCATTGTTTACTTAATAGAACCAAAATTCAGTCGTATAACATGGAAACTTGGCATGTAACGCATATTAACACTCTTTCTCTACTAACCAACTCCGAAACTGTAATTTTAATTAGTTTAATTGGCATACAACGAACTATATATTCTGAAATTATTGCAGAGCCCGGATGTGAGCGGCAAAGCCTCAGGCGTGTCCGGAAAACAGGAAGTGTTGCCAACATCCGGCCTGGAATTCCACTAAATCGGGCCCAACGTCCCAAAAACTAAGGATATACGTACTACAAAACCTGACCTGTGGACTCCATTGTGAAAACTGTGTATACTGCTAGTTGATAGTGTATAAAATATTATTAATTTATAATCCAAAGTATATATTTAATGCAATGACATATTTTTCGAACAAATTTTTTTCAAAATGTGTTTCTCTTGTATAGAAGGTCTGTGTGGAATACTTGAAAAAGGTTTCATGTGCCATAATCCAAAAACGATATACGTAAAAATTTCATCCTAATAGCATAGGTTTTGATTATACTGAAATGGAAAATACGTAAAGCTATATTTTAAGTTGACTGAGCATTTTTATAAAAAATATGATGTACATAAAGTTTCCGTATTCCATAGCAAAGAGACGTGTTGAACAGAAATCACCTCTATATGTTGAGACGAGAAATTATATTCACCCTATACTCCATGCCCACAACTTTCTATCCAGAATTTCTGGTATTGGACAGAATTGAATCATACATTGCTAAACACATCAAAAGCAAATAAAAGAATCAAAGAATACAAATGGTAAACGAAATATCAAATTTTATAGTACGAATTTTCAGATATTCCCCAAAGGTTTTGTGAATATGTGTAAAGCAATATTGTTGATAGTTCCGAGACTTTTAGGTAGGCAAATAAATTTCCTTGGCAAGTGATATTTTCATAACAAAAAAAGTTAAAATAACGGAAACTGGGTTGAATTTTTGAAAGTATTACAGGGTCTATCAACACATTTTTTTTGTATTTCAACCCGTAAAACTCACCCCCAACTTTTACTTTTAAAATAGCACCCAGTAGTTTTTGCTGCTCAAATTGAGTCCTTATTTTATTTAAAATCTTGTAATACCTTTGATTTTACACAAAAACGTATTTTTTCCGTAAAGTCATAAGCATAAAGTAAATAGAATCAGGATTTGATTGAGGAGTAATATATTCAAAACAAAAACAGATTAAAAAGAAAACAAAGTGGGCCTTTCAAAGGTACTGAATGACGCATTATACTATGCTTTGGCAACATTTTTTCTTCAACCCCTAAAACTCATCCCCTCATATTCCTTCCAAATAGCACCGCACAGCTTTTCCTACATTAATAAAGTCATTATCTTATTAAGAATCTTTTAGCGCCTTTAACTTCATACACATACAGATTTTTTTCATAAAGTCATTAACATAAGACAAATAAAATGAGGGTTTGTCCTCTAAAGCATATATTTTAAGTTATTCAGTACCCTTAAAAATCCACTTAATTTTATTTTTATCCATTTTATTCGCATCTAGCAGATTCTTATTTTATTATGCTTAAGACTCTACGAAAAAATGAGTTCGAGTATAAAATCAAAGACACTACAAGGTTTCAAATAAAATAAGAATTTAATTTGTGTACGAAAAACTATTGGCGCTATTTGAAAAACAAAAGTTGAGGGTTGAGTTTTAGGGGTTGGAGTACAAAAAACGTGTTTTAAAAGCATGGTATGATAGACCCTATAGTACCTACAAAAATTCCACTCAGTTTTCGTTTGAACTGTCTTTTGTTACGAGAGTATCTCATGTCAAGTAAATTCAGGGACACCCTGTATATAGACAATTTTTTTTTGTTATTGGTTGTTGACTCAGTATTTATTTCGTTCAAAAGGTGTCAACCCCAAATGCAAATAATATGGTTTTAAATTAAATCTCAAGTTCATGACAGACTTCAAGCATTTTTGTTTTTACTCCACTGAGTATCAAAATAGAAGGTTTTAGAGGTCTTGCCTGGGCAAGGACAAGTAGTATTTAGCTACCCAGCTTTCAGTAGCATTAGAGACGCCTTAATCTCTGTAGGTTTGAAAATTAAAGCTCTAGTTATAGAGCATTAATAACAAAAAGTGAAATCAATGGAATCAACGTAACAAACATACAGGGTGAGTTTTTAGTACCGGCTCGGTTGATAACTCCACTACTGTAGAAGATAGCGAAAAAAGTTGTATATAAAAGTGGTAGCCAAGGATATGCTACTTGCTCAGAAAATATTTAGATTTATACAGGGTGATCCATAACTACGTGGCGATACAAACATGCATTTTTTTAAATGAGACGCCCTATATATTATTCATACATACATATACATATACATTTTCTCTCTTCTTTTAAATGTAACTCCCAATATTTTATTATACCAAAGAATTGCTTTTTATATGCTCTTGTTATGGCTGCATTCATCAGTTTCTGAGATATTTCGATTTTTCTACAAATTTTAAATATACTTTCTATTTGTTTACTAACATTCATTTATTTTGAGAAAATACTATCAAATTTTGTTTTTGCTTAAAAAACAACTAAAATATAAGGCCATAATAATACTTAATCAAGTCAAAACAATGAATTAACGGTATAATACAAGTCAAGCAGATGTATCAGGGAGGCTATGAAATATCAAACGACACAGTCCAAATAAAACTATTCTTCAATCTTTCAAACGCATTAGTTTTAGACTGCTTCCGTTCTGGATATTGCTGTTCATAGTTGATATATTCTAGAGGCAAGTAGACAATTTCTCAAAGATTCTCCTAAATACCCTCAAAGGAAAAATTAATTTTTAAAGCTGGTTTTTCACACAGTACGGAATTATCGAGTAGGTTATGAAAACTGCCAATTTTTCAAAGCACACCTGATAAATCTGCTTGATAGTTATACATGACGCCTACAAAATTGTTTCCTCAGCATACCTGACTTTATTATTTCGGTGATTTAGGGTTTTCACTTCATTAAATAGTATCATGACCTTGTAATTTAGTTGTTCTTCAAATAAAAAACAAATTAGATAGTATCTTCTCAAAATAAATAAATTTCAGTACACAACTAGAAGCTACATTTTAAATTTACCGAAAAATCGAAATATCTCGGAAACTGATGGACGTACAACAAGTGCTATACAAAGATGAAAGAGGATATTAAAAGAAATTCTTTGAGATAATAAAATATTGGGGGTTACATTTAAGAAAAAAAAGAGAAAATTTGGATTTTGCATTCTACATCACCCTGTATACGAATGTGCGTCACGGGCTTTTTTTATAGCCGATTTTAAAACTGGAGGATATATTTAATCTTTTCATGTAAAAAAAAAATAATTGTTGATTTATTACTCTTTGATATACAGTACGTTCATTTGACCGCGATTTGGATATAAAAATGGTCATAACTTTTGAAATACCCTGTATAATGTAACAATACCCTATAATGGAAGAACGGAAATCATTAGTAGAATTTGAATGTGGAATAATATATAGGGTGCCTCATTTAAAAAAATGCATGTTTGCATCACCACGTAGTTATGGATCACCCTGTATAAATCCAAATATTTTCTGAGCAAGGAGCATATCCGTGGCTACAACTCTTATATACAACTGTTTTCGCTATCTTCTATAGTAGTGGAGTTATCGACCGAGCCGGTACTAAAAACTCAATAAACAAATAAAATATGTATCCGCCCTTAACTTTGACATATGGAGAGTGACTTCTGTACAGCACTACCAAATACATGGTCGCATGATAAATGTAGCAGTGCTCTTAAAAATCCAAATCTGTAACATCCTATAATTGATAAGTGTTATGCAGTTGCGTTGTGCAATATAATTTTGGTGTTAGTTATATAGATGAATATGGTGGCAGTTAAAGAACTGTACGACTTTCTGCAATTCAGAATGGATCTCTTCATTTTTATAAATAAAAGTATACTATAGTGTAGCGATCTATTAGTAAAACTAAATAATGTTCAAGTTGTATCGATGTTGTATAAACAAAACATCAGAGTGTAAAAATACAGTCGTTGTTATGGATTTATTTTTAGTGCAATTTGGTGTGATCGAAATACGGTTCGAATAGATGAAAGCTGATGTATAACATGAATTGTAGTTACAAAATTTTGTTTTCATTTAAACATTAGTTAAATATGAGCCATTTTCTTGAATCTATTTTTTATAGTGGCTTTTTATCAAATCGTAAGTTTGATTAGCTTGCTTCACACTTTTCAAATAACTTCTCCTATATTTATGTAGCCTACACTGTAAGCTTGGTGAAATTTAGATCCTTGCGTCTATAGCTTCATGGACTTAAATTAATTCTACTCATATTTTGGGAAAAAACATAGAAACATTTGATCGAAGACTGAAAAACATACTGCTTAGAATAACTGCTAATTGCACAGAGATTAATTTGGAAATAGACATGTACAAAGGCCCCAAAATATATATATAGAATTTAGAAATGATCAGTCAGTTCTAGACAGATAAACCACCAGAGAGTTAAACACATAAAATATAGTTACAACTGAGCATTTGCGGTTTTGTGTAACTACATGCATCTGTGAATTAGAATATCTTAATCAAAAGTATTTAAAAACTGGTTTAACTCTAAAGATTCTAATTTAATAATCTTAAAAAAATGTAGATTAATGCTAAACTCAATCAATCTCAATCAAAACAAATTCAATCTTCTTTAGAGGTGTTGAAGCCACTGATATAACTTATGATTTGATAAAGGTCCAAAGACTTTGTGTTTCGTTTGCTCAGCCCAATGAACAAGAATAAAGTACCGAAATATTATTCAAAGAATACATTGAAAAAGTACATACAAAAATTGTTTTAGTTATACCGTTCATATTGATACAGTGATTGAGCATGTACTTAAAAACGTCTTGCCTTATGAATTTAATTTTTTGTAGTGATATAGTCATAAGTAATGTTTATTTATTTTTACGGTGTCTGATATATTGTAAATATTGTCTGTAACTTCATCTAAACCAACATAATTTAGATACAGTAGACATTCCTACTACATCATATACGTAAATACTCTCAGTCATTGCATTGTTTTGTAGCTGTTGCTTCTATAGGTAAAGAATGAATCAATTTTCCACAAAAATAAGAAACTATTCGTAATATAAAGTTTTACCGGTTTTACCTAACCAAAATTTAAATAAAAATTCAAATTTTGAGAACGTACTAGCAAATATTACTGAAGTAAGGAGTTGAATGTGGTGTATATGATACATCACACTTTTGCATATGAACAGTGTAAAATTGAGAAAGCCTCTCTACGAAATTGAATTTCAAAAGAATAAATTTTGATTACAATTAACTTCCTTTACATCACATTTTATTACCCAATATAAAAATTGTAACAAAATTTTATAAAATTAGCATCACTATTAATCGTTACTATTATATTTAATTATTTAGGACTTGGAGCACTTGGTGAATGATAGATTTCACTATTTTTTCCTGCATCTGAATTAGCTGTACAGTCATAGAACAAAGAAAAATTTTTACACTCTGTATTTTAAGTGGAATTGCCCAGTCACATTGGAAAACTGCATTTGATGTAAATACTTTTAATAGGTTTGCTCCAGGCAATTTAGCTAATTCGGTCCCCTTTTAATTATAAATAATTGAAAATGCATATATAGTGATTTTATTTGGTAGTATATGGGTCTCGTGGTTGAGTTTTTTCAACCTAATATCTATAATTTTGTTGAAGCTGTTTTTAACCACTATAGTAAGTTCTATTTAATTTTTTCAAATCACCTGTAATATACCATAAGCATATTACAACTTAATGCATATAACTTTGTTTTCTTCTATTGATCATAAACTTATGTAAACTCCATTGATTGAGTAAGAGCAGTATATCTTCTGATGTTAATATACTAGATTCACAAAGATGTTGACATTTGGTTATCCAAAACTGTTCGATCGATCCAAGAAGAGCAAACATAAGAAATAATATACGATATACATTGTTTCAATGAACAACATGAGATTAATATGTTCGAAATATGAATGTCTGGTAAACATAGATTCGTGGTCGTGGTACTCACCAGCAAACATGGATTTATGCTTACTAGTCATTGACAGGCACGTATCCAGGATTTGGTTTTTTGGGGGAGGGGTCCAGATGAGGGTTTGTTTTCAATTTTCCCTCGTAGGGGGGAGAGGGGGGTATAATTTTTGGACAGCATTATATATTTATATTATGTTTGCGAATTGGATATTTTGGATGGCATCATAATTATAACATTTTGTGGGGTGTCCGGACTTGCTGGACACCCCCCCCAGACACGTATGTGCCTGGTCATTGATTCAATGTACGAGTTTTCATCTTATTAACGCCTCAAAACTAATGTTGACGTTCGTTAATTTAACGTAATTTTTTATTAATACAACGTATTTTCAGTGTGGATTGTCGAGATTTTGAACCTGCATATACTTGCCAAATAAAGTGAAAAATGTTCCGGTCAGTTGTAACCGAAAAGCTGCTTTGACTGGCCTCATTCCCTAACGTACACATAGAGCACCGCTTGTACTAATTTAATGGGACTCTTTTGTAAAATAAATATGTGAAATTGTAAATAAAACGAAAAATTAAAAACCTCTTATTAAGAATTTATGCATATTGTGCGTAACGTACCTAAAACGTATAGCTTTAGTCATGTTAAGGAAAAAAATTGAAAGCATAATTTTAAATATGTATTTTGATTTAGTTGATTGAAACGAAAGTACAACAGAGTATACGGTAAAATGTACTAGTAGTAGTAATTATGGCACAAAGGTCACGGAACAAGTACCTAGCAAGCCAGTGTGTTTGGGCTACAGATATTGGGCTGCGTCGCGGTTGGGCTTTACTTCGGAGATATTTTCACGTGGTTTGTCCCTAAAGTTTCACTTTGTGCAGTACACCTATTTAAATGAATTAATCATGAGCCCAGGGCAGACTCTCGAAACAATTATGTAAAATTGAAAGGCAAAAACACTTTTTAATGCTATTTTAGGTTATGAATATGGGAGTACAAAGTATACGTTACTAGTAGTTCATGGCCTCATAAGATTTTTGTCCGGAATTTTAAGGCTCAATCTTCAAAGTTTGAATACAAACTCTAAAGAACAGGATAAAATAACATTTATTCAGTTGTCAATCAATATTACAGGCCAACTGAAGAAAAAATGGGAAAAACCTTCCAATTTTTTTTTTTTTGAAAGTTCGATCGCTGGCGCTTGGGTTATCTGTCTGTTTCGGTAGCTATTATCTCAACTTTGTCGCTAAAAAAATTAACTTTTGCAGCATACGGTTTACAGCTTTTAGTTTTCTTAAAATGCTAGTATCTGCAATGAAATATTATAAATGTTAACCAAAAAGATAGTTTTTAACACAGGATTGATACCAAATGATGCAGTTTTCAACAATAACTGAAAAGCTAGCTCACAAAATCATTTTCTGAGTAGCTAAGTATTTCAAAACCCTCATCTAATGGGTGAACTCAGAGCTTGAATTTTAATTTTTGAATTCTACTTGCAAAGATGAGAAACATCACAAATTTGTGATAATGTAGATGTATAGATGTCACATTCCTCTGTTCCTGTAGGACACATATGCTGATACTTTCTTTTTTTGAGATACCGTACTTGCCTTTTCAAAACATTTAGAAAAAATAACGGCAGCTCTTTTACACACCACATGAAAATGTTTCTATACGAGGTAGAGCCCATTTTAAGAAATATTTGTAAATAGTGCTGTAAAATTCCTCTAGATTATAAGGATATAGAATGTATACTGTTTATCTAGGTATATTGTTTGTTTGTTTTTTGGTTTTATATAAATTTTTGTTGCTTATTGTTGCTCAATATTTCATTTTTCAGTATGTAATATACGCTCTTTATCTTCTCTGTCGTCTATGTGTGACTGTAATTTATTTTAATAAAAGTCATGTTCTAAAAGTGGTGTTTTATTGATAAATTTCCATTCTCTTATAGTAAAGGTTCTTGAGCATGGTTTTGGTTATGTTATCATAATATTAAGACAGCCATTCTTTCCACATTATTAAGATATCTTCAGAAACAATAAATCATATGCGTATAATTAGAAAAATAGAAAGAAAATTGATATAAGTAAATAAAAAATCTATCACAGTGAAAAATGTTCTTATGCTTTATACAATTTATAATGCAACCCGAAAGAGAAAATATATAATAATAATAATAATGTTCATTCCTCATCAAATTAAAACACAATTAAATATAGCAAATGTGCATAAGATGAAGAACGAACAAGTAAAAATACCTACTTCTGCGTGGACAAAATTAGTTACGCAAAATCACAGACACACACGTGCTCATGCGCACATCCATCCACACGTTTTTAGACATACACACCACAGCAATACAATCTGCATTTACCCACATACATAATATGTCCTTTTCATTTAGATGTATATGAAACTCAGCAATACCACCAAAAATGTTATTAAGCAATATATAGAAAAAAATTTCTCTCTTTATAAAACTTGAGAAGCATACTTTTACAATAGAGTTGTTTTGGATCAAATACTCCACTTTCGTTGTATAATGGATCAATCGGGTATGTAATGTTTTTATCATATATAATTTTTAAAATCATTTCTGTACAACTTCCAATTTCTTAAGGCAACAATTGGCTGCCCCTCCCCATATTGCAATACCATAATATATATGTGATTGTACTAGAGCATTGTATAATGTTTTCAACTGGGTGAGATTACACAAGCCTTTACACAGTTTGCATGTACCCAATAAGCTTCGCAATTTAATCACTATATTTTTTATATGTACATCCCAACGTAGATGACAGTCAACATACACTCCTAAGTATTTAATATAAGATTTAGGTGAGATTTCTACAGCCTTGTCAGTTAGTGAAATGCTTAGTGGCTTCATTTCAGAGAGGTTACTCGAATAACTTGTAAATGGTAAGTAATATGTTTTTGAAAAGTTAACTGTGAGCAGCTTAGATTTCAGAAAGGTTATTTTGAGGTCTTTATCTGCTTCATTTTTCAAAGCTTCCCACGTAGCGGATGTATAGGACAATTGCGGTGCCATCCGCAAAGCTAGCGACCTTACCAGAATATTGCAGTGAAAAAAAAGCTCTTGGTTATTGACAACGTTTTTTTGTGATTCGTACAAGATGTTTTCAGTTTACTTCAAGAAAACTTAAAATAATTTCAATGTGATTAGAGAAGATTAAACAAGGCTGGTAAGATTTTGTAATAAAATTATAGAGCGCTATATTAGTACAGCCCAGTAAACACATATAAGTTACTTAAACGTAATTTAAACGTGTGAACGGTTGATAAAACGTTTACGTTAGAATATTAACGGTTTGATTTTGGTGTAAAATTATACCGTTTGATTAAAGCGTCATAATAACGTTTAATTCAATACATTTTTCAATGGTGGCTCACTATCACGTTAGAGTAACGTTGTGTACCACACAAATAAAGTGTGACAAAAATGATGTCTTCAGACGTTAAAATAACGTTCTGATTCATAATCATTCTGCAATCCATAGGGTTTCAATGTTGAAGTAACGTTTGGCTAAATCATTTTATTAACCATATGAGCAACTGGTTTTTCAAAAGTTTTTCATTTTTAAATTAGGAGCAAAATCTGGCCAAGCGTCTGACAACAAAAAAAAAATACATTATTTTGCTAATCCTCTATAAGCTATACAAACCGTTATGATAGCAGATGAAAATAACGTGCATTGCTCGTTCAGGTACAACGTTATAATAACGTAGTTTCTAAACGGAGCAATTTTATTGGTCCGAAAGAGCCAGGCTGTGCGTATATGTCGTGACATCAGTACTGGCGGCGGCCATTTTCACCCGTGTTGTTGTAGAGTCAACAAGTGTTCTCCGTTTCCTAAGTTTTCAGCTGTTTACTACAGGTCTTGCGTTTGGTAAGTACATCTACATGACTAACTAATTTGCTGAGATGAAAATGCGAATGTCACTAATACTAAAATTTTGCTGTGGACCTCAGAGATGCAAGTGATGCTATTACAATTCGTCGCTTGGTGGCGTGCGTTTGTTTAGGCAAATCTGGTTTTTCTTCCCAACTCATATGGAGTACTTATAATCGTTTCATAATAGTAGCATTGTAATTATCATGCTTCCTGATTATTATTTGGCTTTTTACATTTTGTTTCATACTGTTGAAGGAATAAATCTGTATTGGTTCATTTTCATGTATTTATAATGATTTGGATTAACGCAAAATTAAAACTGTGATTTCCTAATTTTTATTAACGCCGGACATATAATGTTGGCGGTCATCAAAAATCAATAGTTAGGCTTGTTCTAGATTTAATGAAAATGATCTACTTTTAGGTAATTGTCAATTATGCCACATTTTAAGATTCTCTAGAAACGAAAATTTTACATTGCGTTTTTTATAAGCGCCCTTACAGTTGTGTATGTACTTTATTTTAAGTTATATATTATATGTATATTCCTTTATAAGCGGCATTCTAGTTTGATGTATCCACCTATTAATGAGAGTTCAATAAATACGTTAAAAGACAACCGTTGCGTTTTATTTATGATACCCTTTAAAATTATAAGCACTATTAATAGCAATTCAAATACTATCTCAAAATAATATTCTAATATAAAAATAATATTTTAATTGGGGCAAAAATAATGCCTTATTAACGTTGCAAATACACGATTTTTAAACGTTTTCGAAAAAGGTTACAAAATTGAACTTTTTTAAACGTATAATGATCGCTTTTTTAAAACCGGGATAAAGCGTATATTTATACGTTACTTGTAACGCTAGAAACCGCGACATTTTTAAGTTGATTGTACGTAAAAAAGTAACGTACAAATGAAAAGGTGTCACGGATTAAATAACGTTTAACTAACGTATGAGTGTTTACTGGGAGACCACCCCTAACTTTGGGGCACTGTAGAACGGAAACTATCGGTCGTACACGAAAAGTGTTAAGAGAAGAATTGTGCAGAATTTTATTCTCTCCATAGGTCATTTGAACCTTTTTCGATAGCACTTGTAAAAGGACGCTATTTTTCGAAAATCGTCGCGAAGCAGAGTATTTATTCACCTCCTCACCTCTCGAGCGACAACCGCCTGCTGGGATTGAAACTGGCACTGTTGTCATTCTGAAAACGTTTTTTCATGGCAAATCGATTACGTGATATCAGAAGTGTGGGTCGCTTCAAGGTAGAAAAACTTACCGGGCTTTTAGAGTACCATATCAAAACTAGAAATGCACCTTGTGAAACTTCCTTGCATGTGCTTAAAATTACATTGCAACAACGGCAAGCCATCCGCCGTCCGCGTGTGCAAAGAAATATTTAAACGTATCCCAGGCCAGCATGGGTCTGCGAGGAGCAGTAGACTTATCAAGCGCAGACACCAGGGTAGATTTATAGGGCGTAACACGGCACATAAAAGTGTATGCAGCCAGCCTGCGAGCCAAATTAATTCAGGGAAGAACAAATGGCCGGCCGTATGCACCTTGGAATCAGTCCTAGAAGCCGTGCCAGCCACCAGTTCACCTCTCACACCTTTAAATTATCCACGTTTTGTCCACTTCGGATTGGGCTGGGCATACCCCTCTTTCATTGACACTGGAATTGAATGGGTAGAATGGATGACTTTCCGGCTATGGGTTCATCGGTTCAGCTATAAGTTAACTAGACAAGGGTTAACTCTTATGGAGTGAGCTTTACTAGATTTTTCAGCAATAATGTTCCCCCAATCTAGCAGCATCATCTTTCAGAGAGGGTTATCTATGAATTAGACAGTGCTGCTGGGTCTAGACCTAGGAAACAATGCGATGTTAAAAAAAGGTACTTGAAGACAAAGACTGTCAACATTATTTTTGCATCATCAACATGAGCTGTTAAAGGCCGTACATAAATATTGGTGGTCATCTGGTTACACTTGCTGTACATTAAGTCAATAACTGCTGTGAATAAGTTAATCCAGAAATCTTGCAACTGGTCCCAGAAGTCGTACCAGCCACCAGTTCACCTCTCACACCTTTAAATCATCCACGTTTTGTCCACTTCGGATTGGGCTGGGCATATCCCTCTTTCATTGACACTGGAATTGAATGGGTCGAATGGATGACTTTCCGGCTGTGGGTTCATCGGTTCAGCTATAAGTTAACTAGACAAGGGTTAACTCTTATGGAGTGAGCTTTACTAGTTTTTCAGTAATGATATTCCCCCAATCTACCAGTTTGCAAAACCTTAGGGAATGGCTCAATACATATTATAGAATTAATAGGGAATCAACTTGAATCTGAAAAAGACAAACTATATGAGCATCAATAAACAAATAAAGACTCGACAAATATTGATCGTGAATAACACTAGCATTGAAAGAGTTGCAAAATATCAATACTTGGGTACAATCATGAATGAAGAAGAAAAGGATGATTAAACTGATGAAATAAATAGACACATAGAAATAGAGCAGCTTATACGAAGATGAGGTCACTCTTATCAAATAGAAACCTTGATTTAAACCTAAGGCTACCGTACGATGCTATATATTCTCTTTATTATTGTATGGCACCGGTACTCTGTAACTTAACAGATAGAAACGTGTTTCTATCACCATGACGGCCATGACGATCGGGTGCCTACCACAAGGTCCCTACCACAGCATAGAAAACAACCAGCATAATATCTCTGAGGATTTCCTATATAAAAATGGTTCCCACAAAATTTGATCTTGGGAGGGTTTTTGGATGATTTTACGGCTGTCAAGTCTGGGCAGAGATGCGAAAATGAAAATATCGATACCGGTACCAACTCGATATTTTTTAGCCAAATAGGCGCGTTTGGTTCGTACAGAGCATTTTGTGCAACTGAAAACACCCCTCAATAATTATATAATTATTTTCGATAGCGATACAAAAGTATCGATACCAGCTTGAAATGCCTCAAAAAGTATCGATGACAAAAATACTCGATATTAGTGCAGAAGTATCGAAGTACCGTTACCATCCTTACAAAAAAAAACCCATCCAAAAGTGGGGATGCGCGTGTAATTTCCGCCATCTTGAGTTATTGTGCTGGTTGTTTTCTATGCATTGGTCCCTACTTCGCTGACATATTTACGAAGCCACTCGATCATAGTGCTTAGAAACACGTTTCTAAGTTACAGAGTACCGGCGTTCCGTGGATGGACAAAATAATCAACCATGAGGTGCTACTGCGAGTAGGAAAAGATCCACAAGTGTTCTTTAATATTCAGAAAAGAAAACTCGATTACCTAAGACATGTGATGAGACGAAATAAGTATGAATTTTGAGACTGACAATATAGGGCAGAATTGCGCGAAGAAGATCAGTTAGGAGAAGATGCAAATCACGGTTGAAGATTAAGAAGAAGAAGAAGAGCAGCTACATCAAAAATTAGAATTGACTTGATGATTGTCAACCTTCGAAGAGAGACGGGACCCTAAGAAGAATCTACCAGTTGGCACTAAAATACGGTCCTGTCCGTATCAGCTGACGTTTTTCATCTATCAGAGGAGGTTATCTATCTACGAAGTAGACGGTGCTGCTTCACCAGACTTTGGAAAGAATGCGATGTTAAAAGAGTATGAGTACAAGCAGCAGTTCCCTTTCACTTAACGAAAAAAGCATACTTGAATTCAGAGACTGTCAACATTAACTTTGCACATGTGTTTGCATTCATGTGTTCATCAAGCTACGATTGCTGTACATTAAGACAATAATTGCTGTGAATACCTCGGGATCGGTCTTAGAAACCGTGCCAGCCACCATTTCACCTCTCACACCTTTAAATTATCCACGTTTTGTCCACTCCGGATTGGGTTGGGCATATCCCTCTTTCATTGACACTGGAATTGAATGGGTTGAATGGACGACTTTCCGGCTGTGGGTTCATCGGTTCAGCTATAAGTTAACTAGACAAGGGTAAACTGTTATGGGGTGAACTTTACTAGTTTTTCAGTAATAATATTCCCCCAATCTACCAGGTTGCAAAACTTGCAAAACCTTATGGAATGGCTCAATACATTTATAGAATTAATAGGGAATCAGCTTGAATCTGAAAAATACAAAATAAATGCGCATCAATAAACAAATAAAGAACCGACAAACATTCATCGTGAATAACACTGGCATTGAAAGAGTTGCAAAATATCAATACTTGGGTACAATCATAAATGAAGAAGAAAAGGATGATTAAGCTGTAGAAATAAATAGACGCATAGAAATAGAAAGAACAGCTTATACGAAGATGAGGTCACTCTTATCAAATAGAAACCTTGATTTAAACGTAAGGGTACGGTACGATGCTATATATTCTCTTTATTCACTTTATCATTGCGCTGGTACTGGATCCTCAAAAAGGCAAATATATAAAAGCTGCATGCCTTTGATATGTGAATAAACAGACAAGTGTGCTCCGTATTCCGTGGATGGACAAAATAATCAACCATGAGATGCTAGTGCGAGTAGGAAAAGATCCAGAAGTGGTCTTTAATATTCAGAAAAGAAAACTCGATTACTTAAACCATGTGATGAGAGGAAATATGTATGAAATTTTGAGAGTGACAATGCAGGGCAGAGTTGAGCGAAAAAGATTGGTTAGGAGAAGATGCAAATCATGGTTGAAGAGTAAGAAGAAGAAGAAAGAAGAGCAGCTACATCAAAAATTGGAATTGCCTTGATGATTGCCAACCTTCGAAGAGAGACGGGACCCTAAGAAGAATCTACCAGTTGGCACTAAAATACGGTCCTGTCCGTATCAGCTGACGTTTTTCATCTATCAGAGGAGGTTATCTATCTACGAAGTAGACGATGTTGCTTCCCCAGACTTTGGAAAGAATGCGATACTAAAAGAGTATGAATATAAGCAGCAGTTCCCTTAACGAAAAAAGTATACTTGAAGTCAGAGACCGTCAACATTAATTTTGCACATGTGTTTGCATGTATGTGTTCATCAAGCTACGATTGCTGTACATTAAGACAACAATTGCTGTGAATACCTCGAGATCGGTCTTAGAAACCGTGCCAGCCACCATTTCAGCTCTTACACCTTTAAATTATCCATCACGTTTTGTCCACTCCAGATTGGGTTGGACATATCCCTCTTTCACTGACACTGGAATTGAATGCGGTGAGGATGACTCCCCGGCTATGGGTCCATCGGTTCAGATATAAGTTATCTAGATCAGGGGAAGTTCACTCTTATGGAGTGAGCTTTACTAGTTCTTTTAGCAATAATATTCCCCCAATCTACCAATTGGCACTAAAATACAATCCTACTCCTATCCGTTGAAGTTTCTCATTTATCAGAGGGGGTTATCTATGAATGAGACAATGCTACTTCTCCAGAATACGGTGTTAAATTAAAAGAGCATGGGTGCAAGTAGCAGTTCCAGTTCACTTCAGGAAAAAGGTACTTGAATTCAAAGACCGTCAACATTAATTTTGCATGAGCTGTTAAAGGCCGTACATACATTTTTGGGTTCATCAAGTTACGATTGCTGTACGTTGTACAAGACTAAATATAATCAACCTGGTTTGATGTACTTACTGTAAAAACGAAGCTATCAAAAGATTCGATAGTTTTACCTGCGTTAGGTGGAACATCACTGAATCTTGGGACCCCTTCAAAGAACTAAAAGTGTAGGATAGAAAAGGCCAGAACAGTATTTATGTTACGCTCAATACCCGAATTCGGGCAATGTCCGAAACAAATACGCAAAACTAGTTTTGAGCAAGGAATATTTCCCAAACCCGAAATATTAATTTTATACGGTTATTGAGCATTACCAAATAGGCACAACTTGCGCATCTTGAAACGCACAGAACTAGTTTTACGCAACTTGAAATACACAGGATTAGTTCTGTATATTTGAATGGTCAGCACAAATTCTGCTTCTTCTATTTAATCAGCGCCAGCGACGGACTCATACAAATATAAAGCTGGAGAAATTAAATATATTCTAATGAATACCAACAAATAATAAATTAAATAAAAATTCTAATTCTTAGGAAAATATATAGTGGATTAAAAAAATTATTTATTTGAACAAGAGCTTGAATGGTGGCGTTTACAATTACAGAGGAGACTTCATTCAAAGCAACAACATAAACATAACCTTACTTTTTTAATATAACTGCTGCTGGCCCTTCAGTACCACAAAGAACTAGTTCTGTGCATTTCAAGTTGCGCAAAACTAGTTTTGCCTAGTTGGTAATGCTCAATAGCCGTATAAAATTAATATTTCGGGTTTGGGAAATATTACTTGCTCAAAACTAGTTCTGCGTATTTTTTCGGGCATTGCCCGAATTCAGCTATTGAGCCTAACATTTATACAAATGAAGCACTTTTTCTGCTACTGAGATTTCTGCATGAGACTCAAGAAGAGAATGATAAAATGCTACATTTTTTCATTACTACTATATGGAGTCGAAGCTTGGACGTTGTTCGAAGCGACAGAGAAAAAAATAAATAGTTTTGAAATGTGGATTTATCGAAGAGTCCTAAGAATTTCCTGGGCTGACCGCTCAGCAATGAAGACATCCTCAAAAGGATGAACTGCCAACTTACCTTTATCAATACCATAAAACAACGCAAACTTTAATATTTTGGCCATACCATGGAAATCCTGTCAAACAAGGTGTGCTGCAACTGTTCCTGCAAGGTAGAGTAGAAGGAGGAAGGGGACAACGTAGAAGGAGAATCTTCTGGTTCACCAACCTACAAAAGTAGTTTGGCGTGACTTCAAGAAGATGGTGCAATATTTAGGCCATGTGGTTTCCCAAGAAGGCATAGCCATAGACACCCAGAAGATTGAATCAGTAGAAAGATGTCCTGTACCAAGAACAAACATGACGTAAGAAGCTTCCTGGGCCTGTGTACATACTACCGTCCACACGTGGCTGGCGCCAAGCCGTTGACTAAGCTTACGGAGGAAGGCCGCAGGTTACAGTGGGGAAATGACTGCCAGCAAGCTTTCGACACACTGAGGGAGGCTCTCCCGACAGCTCCACTGCTAAGCTATCCCCTACCTACTGGCAATACTGGCTTATTTGTGTTAGATCCCGATGCGAGCAACGTATAGTGTATAGGGCTAGGTTCAGTTCTGTCGAAGATGCAACATTGTCGAGAGGTGGTGATCGGCTATTTCAGCAAGACGCTATCTAACCCCGAGAGAAACTATTGCGTCACTTGGAGAGAAATGCTGGCCATCGTCAAGACCGTGGAGCACTTTTACAAGAACTTTTACGGGAGGAAGTTCCTGCTGAGGATGGACCATGCATCCCTGACATTGCTACTTCGGTTCAAGAATCCAGAGGGATAGGTGGTCAGGTGAATCAAGAGGCTGCAGGAATTCGAATTTGACATCGAACATCGGGCTAGCAAGTCCCATGGGAATGCGGAAGCACTTTGAAGGAGACCGTGCCCGGACGACTGGGCTCACTGCAACCGAGCTGAGACGAAGGACGCCATGACAAGAAGAACCAGAAGTCACAAACCCAGCAAGGAGACGTACGTCATTATGACGTCGAATTGTGGTGAATTTTGGTCACGTTCGTCATATGCCGAATGAATAACGTCGCACTAACGTCATTTTTAATGACGTCACATAAACGTTTGTCACTTGACGTCGTTATCACGTCAAAATGTAACGGATAAAGGTGGGAGAAAATGTATCTCAAAACTTAATGATTTCACTTTTCTTATTTCTTCCTTATATATTTATGAAAAAATGTCTGTGCTCGCATAAGTACTAAAAAATATTAATTAATTAAATAGATATAGAATATCTAAATTATTATCCAAAAATGTAGTCGACTTCAGGTAACGCAGGTCTGACGTAAATAAAGGAGATACGACATAATTGTGGCTAATTATTCCGTTGATTGGGTTTTGATAGATTTTATGTTTGCATGAGGTAATTTTGTATTAACCGCGCTTTAGTTCACTGACGAATCACTGCACAACTTACGTAAGGTACAGACCAATGAATGAATCGCATGTAATCCGACCCGATCCGACTGCAGCCGAACCGCTGATCTCGATCCCGATCATCACCACAAGGCACAAATTGCCATTTTCGTCATTTTCTACTTGTGTTTCCTAAGATGAAGCTGTGACATGGGGACGGAGATTTTAACCTTATGTGCTGTGTGTGCAGTGTCTGTATGTGTGGATTCCACCGTAAATAATAATAGGTATAGGTATAGTGTCCAGTGTTTTCTCAGGTATTGTGGATTTATTAGATTGTAGCCTCTTATTATATGTATTGAGCCGATTGAAAATAAAAAGTACTTTATGATTTAGGCAGGCTTCTATAGAAGGCTAGCAAAGCTATGATCATTATTTTTGTAACCTGTCTTTACTGTGAAATACATGATTAATTTATTTTGAATTAGTATATTTTATTACCTTTACTCAAATTAATGGTACACAGATTACTCACAGCATTATCTCATGAACATTTATCCTATAAGGTAATTCACGTCCAAACTATTTTGTCTAGTAACTATGACTGCACCGAAGATATCGTCAGATCAGCATTGACTATTGGAGAGACATAAAGTAAGACAAAGTAACCATTGCCAATAATCAGTGCTGATCTGACGATGCCTTCTGGTGCAGCCTTGGTTGCTGTACAAAATACTGTCGACGGAACGACACGTACATGACGATATTGAGACGACACGTTTGTGACGTTATTGGGACGGCGGTTAGGTGACGTTACTAACACGGCACTCAATGACGTCTTTGGGCTGTGACATTGTGCCGTCACAGACACGTCATATATTCCTCCTTATCGACGTGATGATGACGAATGGGGTGTCGTCAAAATGACGTTAGTATAACGACATGGTGTTTGCTGGGAAAGTGGTCAGCGCTGCAGCCAACAAGGCGCGCATAGCCATGTAGAAGAAAGACACTATATTTAAACACCTTGAATGAACAATCGACTACGCCACTGATCTCGTATTAACTTTTTTAAGCTTTAAATTTCCCGAATCTTCCTCCAGCATCCCGCAAATGATCCCTCGCCAATAACTCACCGAGGACGAAACAAAAAAAGAAAAAGTCGAGAACAAAAAGACGAGGCACGGAACGATAAAAACGATAAATTAGAGTTTCCGGTATTTGCGAAGTAGCCAGGAAAAGCAATCAGCTTCAGTAAATAATAATTTTCAGCGAGGTGCACGCTGAAGCCGAACATATATTAGGGGCGCAATGAATCACAGTTTCAGTTAAATCCACCTTGATGAATGTTTTTGGCTTCATGCCTGTATAAATCCTCAATGCATACCAATGAAGTACGCGCGGCTTCCCAGACTAGAATACGACTACGTGGATACCTTCCGTCTCCCTCGGACTTTTATGTTCCGTGTATGTCTGCGCTGTTTTCCTGCTGTAAACAGTAGGAAGGATGGTTTTATAAATAAAAGTGTCTTTCCCGCTCGGTGATATTTCCGCGGAGGTATAACTCAGCGGGTCTTATTGCTTATGCGAGAGACAATTGGCTGGATGCTCTGGGATAAAGTTATTGCCTTACTGATATCTCTACATCTGCTTTATTATTATAAAAATTATAATGTATTCTTTAGCGTCCCAACAATAGCCTAACTGGTTAAACCGATTTTTCAGCAACCCAACACATGTTTCGTTATGCCAGCATCTTCAGGAGAAGGACCGAACTGTAGCTCCTAAAAATTACCTTGACCATCTGTTAGCCAATTTAGCTTACATATGCGTCCAGCGACTTAAAGTTTACTACACTACGAACTCCAAATAGCTGATTAATGGAGCAACTATACTAATCTCTCAAATGTCACGAATGTCTTCTCCTTCCTATCGTTATTATTCCTAAGGTTTTTCCTTCTATTATCACTTGAAGTAGATGATATCTCTCCCCTCTCTTAACGTGTCCAAGGTACTATAATTTTCTTCTTTTTATAGTTATAGCAATATTTCTCTTTGTTCTTTTCGTCCTTATTAATACTGTACCGTTTGTAACTTTCTCCACCCGTGATATTCTCAGAATTCAACAATATATCCACATTTCAATACTTTCGAGACGTTGGGTATCTGTTTATTTCACTGTCCAAGTTTTCATCCCATATAGTACAGTACAGAAAATACGTAGCATCTAGCGAGCCGCATTTTCAGTTCCAGACTGATTTTAAACTACTTGAAAATGCCTTATGCTCTACCTATGACCATCTGTTAGCCAATTTAGCTTACATATGTGTCCAGCTACTTAAAGTTTACTACACTACGAACTCCAAATAGCTGATTAATGGAGCAATTATACTAATCTCTCAAATGTCACGAATGTCTTCTCCTTCCTATCGTTCTTTTTCCTAAGGTTTTTCCTTCTATTATCACTTGAAGTAGATGATATCTCTCCCCTCTCTTAACGTGTCCAGGGTACTATAATTTTCTTCTCTTTATGGTTGTAGCAATATTTCTCTTTGTTCTTTTCATTCTTATTAATACTGTACCGTTTGTAACTTTCTCCACCCGTGATATTCTCAGAATTCAACAATATATCCACATTTCAATACTTTCGAGACGTTGGGTATCTGTTCATTTCATTGTCCACGTTTCCATCCCATATAGTACAGTACAGAAAATACGTAGCATCTAGCGAGCCGCATTTTCAGTTCCAGACTGATTTTAAACTACTTGAATCTGCCTTATGCTCTACCTATGACCATCTGTTAGCCAATTTAGCTTACATATGTGTCCAGCTACTTAAAGTTTACTACACTACGAACTCCAAATAGCTGATTAATGGAGCAACTGTACTAATCTCTCAAATGTCACGAATGTCTTCTCCTTCCTATCGTTCTTTTTCCTAAGGTTTTTCCTTCTATTATCACTTGAAGTAGATGATATCTCTCCCCTCTCTTAACGTGTCCAGGGTACTATAATTTTCTTCTCTTTATGGTTGTAGCAATATTTCTCTTTGTTCTTTTCATTCTTATTAATACTGTACCGTTTGTAACTTGCTCCACCCGTGATATTCTCAGAATTCGACAATATATCCACATTTCAATACTTTCGAGACGTTGGGTATCTGTTCATTTCATTGTCCACGTTTCCATCCCACATAGTACAGTACAGAAAATACGTAGCATCTCACGAGCCGCATTTTCAGTTCCAGACTGATTTTAAACTACTTGAAAATGCCTTATGCTCTACCTATGACCATCTGTTAGCCAATTTAGCTTACATATGTGTCCAGCTACTTAAAGTTTACTACCCTACGAACTCCAAATAGCTGATTAATGGAGCAATTATACTAATCTCTGAAATGTCACGAATGTCTTCTCCTTCCTATCGTTCTTTTTCCTAAGGTTTTTCCTTCTATTATCACTAGAAGTAGATGATATCTCTCCCCTCTCTTAACGTGTCCCAGGTACTATAATTTTCTTCTCTTTATAGTTATAGCAATATTTCTCTTTGTTCTTTTCATTCTTATTAATACTGTACCGTTTGTAACTTGCTCCACCCGTGATATTCTCAGAATTCGACGATATATCCACATTTCAATACTTTCGAGACGTTGGGTATCTGTTCATTTCATTGTCCACGTTTCCATCCCACATAGTACAGTACAGAAAATAGGCAGCATCTAGCGAGCCGCATTTTCAGTTCCAGACTGATTTTAAACTACTTGAAAATGCCTTATGCTCTACCTATGACCATCTGTTAGCCAATTTAGCTTACATATGTGTCCAGCTACTTAAAGTTTACTACCCTACGAACTCCAAATAGCTGATTAATGGAGCAATTATACTAATCTCTGAAATGTCACGAATGTCTTCTCCTTCCTATCGTTCTTTTTCCTAAGGTTTTTCCTTCTATTATCACTTGAAGTAGATGATATCTCTCCCCTCTCTTAACGTGTCCAAGGTACTATAATTTTCTTCTCTTTATAGTTATAGCAATATTTCTCTTTGTTCTTTTCATTCTTATTAATACTGTACCGTTTGTAAGTTTCTCCACCCGTGATATTCTCAGAATTCGACAATATATCCACATTTCAATACTTTCGAGACGTTGGGTATCTGTTTATTTCATTGTCCACGTTTCCATCCCATATAGTACAGTACAGAAAATACGTAGCATCTAGCGAGCCGCATTTTCAGTTCCAGACTGATTTTAAACTACTTGAATCTGCCTTATGCTCTACCTATGACCATCTGTTAGCCAATTTAGCTTACATATGTGTCCAGCTACTTAAAGTTTACTACACTACGAACTCCAAATAGCTGATTAATGGAGCAATTATACTAATCTCTCAAATGTCACGAATGTCTTCTCCTTCCTATCGTTCTTTTTCCTAAGGTTTTTCCTTCTATTATCACTTGAAGTAGATGATATCTCTCCCCTCTCTTAACGTGTCCAAGGTACTATAATTTTCTTCTCTTTATAGTTATAGCAATATTTCTCTTTGTTCTTTTCATTCTTATTAATACTGTACCGTTTGTAAGTTTCTCCACCCGTGATATTCTCAGAATTCGACAATATATCCACATTTCAATACTTCCGAGACGTTGGGTATCTGTTTACTTCATTGTCCACGTTTCCATCCCATATAGTACAGTACAGAAAATACGTAGCATCTAGCGAGCCGCATTTTCAGTTCCAGACTGATTTTAAACTACTTGAATCTGCCTTATGCTCTACCTATGACCATCTGTTAGCCAATTTAGCTTACATATGCGTCCAGCGACTTAAAGTTTACTACACTACGAACTCCAAATAGCTGATTAATGGAGCAATTATACTAATCTCTGAAATGTCACGAATGTCTTCTCCTTCCTATCGTTCTTATTCCTAAGGTTTTTCCTTCTATTATCACTTGAAGTAGATGATATCTCTCCCCTCTCTTAACGTGTCCCAGGTACTATAATTTTCTTCTCTTTATAGTTATAGCAATATTTCTCTTTGTTCTTTTCATTCTTGTTAATACTGTACCGTTTGTAACTTTCTCCACCCGTGATATTCTCAGAATTCGACAATATATCCACATTTCAATACTTCCGAGACGTTGGGTATCTGTTTACTTCATTGTCCACGTTTCCATCCCATATAGTACAGTACAGAAAATACGTAGCATCTAGCGAGCCGCATTTTCAGTTCCAGACTGATTTTAAACTACTTGAATCTGCCTTATGCTCTACCTATGACCATCTGTTAGCCAATTTAGCTTACATATGTGTCCAGCTACTTAAAGTTTACTACACTACGAACTCCAAATAGCTGATTAATGGAGCAATTATACTAATCTCTCAAATGTCACGAATGTCTTCTCCTTCCTATCGTTCTTATTCCTAAGGTTTTTCCTTCTATTATCACTTGAAGTAGATGATATCTCTCCCCTCTCTTAACGTGTCCCAGGTACTATAATTTTCTTCTCTTTATAGTTATAGCAATATTTCTCTTTGTTCTTTTCATTCTTATTAATACTGTACCGTTTGTAACTTGCTCCACCCGTGATATTCTCAGAATTCGACAATATATCCACATTTCAATACTTTCGAGACGTTGGGTATCTGTTCATTTCATTGTCCACGTTTCCATCCCACATAGTACAGTACAGAAAATACGTAGCATCTCACGAGCCGCATTTTCAGTTCCAGACTGATTTTAAACTACTTGAAAATGCCTTATGCTCTACCTATGACCATCTGTTAGCCAATTTAGCTTACATATGTGTCCAGCTACTTAAAGTTTACTACCCTACGAACTCCAAATAGCTGATTAATGGAGCAATTATACTAATCTCTGAAATGTCACGAATGTCTTCTCCTTCCTATCGTTCTTTTTCCTAAGGTTTTTCCTTCTATTATCACTAGAAGTAGATGATATCTCTCCCCTCTCTTAACGTGTCCAAGGTACTATAATTTTCTTCTCTTTATAGTTATAGCAATATTTCTCTTTGTTCTTTTCATTCTTATTAATACTGTACCGTTTGTAACTTGCTCCACCCGTGATATTCTCAGAATTCGACAATATATCCACATTTCAATACTTTCGAGACGTTGGGTATCTGTTCATTTCATTGTCCACGTTTCCATCCCACATAGTACAGTACAGAAAATACGTAGCATCTCACGAGCCGCATTTTCAGTTCCAGACTGATTTTAAACTACTTGAAAATGCCTTATGCTCTACCTATGACCATCTGTTAGCCAATTTAGCTTACATATGTGTCCAGCTACTTAAAGTTTACTACCCTACGAACTCCAAATAGCTGATTAATGGAGCAATTATACTAATCTCTGAAATGTCACGAATGTCTTCTCCTTCCTATCGTTCTTTTTCCTAAGGTTTTTCCTTCTATTATCACTAGAAGTAGATGATATCTCTCCCCTCTCTTAACGTGTCCCAGGTACTATAATTTTCTTCTCTTTATAGTTATAGCAATATTTCTCTTTGTTCTTTTCATTCTTATTAATACTGTACCGTTTGTAACTTGCTCCACCCGTGATATTCTCAGAATTCGACGATATATCCACATTTCAATACTTTCGAGACGTTGGGTATCTGTTCATTTCATTGTCCACGTTTCCATCCCACATAGTACAGTACAGAAAATAGGCAGCATCTAGCGAGCCGCATTTTCAGTTCCAGACTGATTTTAAACTACTTGAAAATGCCTTATGCTCTACCTATGACCATCTGTTAGCCAATTTAGCTTACATATGCGTCCAGCTACTTAAAGTTTACTACCCTACGAACTCCAAATAGCTGATTAATGGAGCAATTATACTAATCTCTGAAATGTCACGAATGTCTTCTCCTTCCTATCGTTCTTTTTCCTAAGGTTTTTCCTTCTATTATCACTAGAAGTAGATGATATCTCTCCCCTCTCTTAACGTGTCCAAGGTACTATAATTTTCTTCTCTTTATAGTTATAGCAATATTTCTCTTTGTTCTTTTCATTCTTATTAATACTGTACCGTTTGTAACTTGCTCCACCCGTGATATTCTCAGAATTCGACAATATATCCACATTTCAATACTTTCGAGACGTTGGGTATCTGTTCATTTCATTGTCCACGTTTCCATCCCACATAGTACAGTACAGAAAATACGTAGCATCTCACGAGCCGCATTTTCAGTTCCAGACTGATTTTAAACTACTTGAAAATGCCTTATGCTCTACCTATGACCATCTGTTAGCCAATTTAGCTTACATATGTGTCCAGCTACTTAAAGTTTACTACCCTACGAACTCCAAATAGCTGATTAATGGAGCAATTATACTAATCTCTGAAATGTCACGAATGTCTTCTCCTTCCTATCGTTCTTTTTCCTAAGGTTTTTCCTTCTATTATCACTAGAAGTAGATGATATCTCTCCCCTCTCTTAACGTGTCCCAGGTACTATAATTTTCTTCTCTTTATAGTTATAGCAATATTTCTCTTTGTTCTTTTCATTCTTATTAATACTGTACCGTTTGTAACTTGCTCCACCCGTGATATTCTCAGAATTCGACGATATATCCACATTTCAATACTTTCGAGACGTTGGGTATCTGTTCATTTCATTGTCCACGTTTCCATCCCACATAGTACAGTACAGAAAATAGGCAGCATCTAGCGAGCCGCATTTTCAGTTCCAGACTGATTTTAAACTACTTGAAAATGCCTTATGCTCTACCTATGACCATCTGTTAGCCAATTTAGCTTACATATGTGTCCAGCTACTTAAAGTTTACTACCCTACGAACTCCAAATAGCTGATTAATGGAGCAATTATACTAATCTCTGAAATGTCACGAATGTCTTCTCCTTCCTATCGTTCTTTTTCCTAAGGTTTTTCCTTCTATTATCACTTGAAGTAGATGATATCTCTCCCCTCTCTTAACGTGTCCAAGGTACTATAATTTTCTTCTCTTTATAGTTATAGCAATATTTCTCTTTGTTCTTTTCATTCTTATTAATACTGTACCGTTTGTAAGTTTCTCCACCCGTGATATTCTCAGAATTCGACAATATATCCACATTTCAATACTTTCGAGACGTTGGGTATCTGTTTATTTCATTGTCCACGTTTCCATCCCATATAGTACAGTACAGAAAATACGTAGCATCTAGCGAGCCGCATTTTCAGTTCCAGACTGATTTTAAACTACTTGAATCTGCCTTATGCTCTACCTATGACCATCTGTTAGCCAATTTAGCTTACATATGTGTCCAGCTACTTAAAGTTTACTACACTACGAACTCCAAATAGCTGATTAATGGAGCAATTATACTAATCTCTCAAATGTCACGAATGTCTTCTCCTTCCTATCGTTCTTTTTCCTAAGGTTTTTCCTTCTATTATCACTTGAAGTAGATGATATCTCTCCCCTCTCTTAACGTGTCCAAGGTACTATAATTTTCTTCTCTTTATAGTTATAGCAATATTTCTCTTTGTTCTTTTCATTCTTATTAATACTGTACCGTTTGTAAGTTTCTCCACCCGTGATATTCTCAGAATTCGACAATATATCCACATTTCAATACTTCCGAGACGTTGGGTATCTGTTTACTTCATTGTCCACGTTTCCATCCCATATAGTACAGTACAGAAAATACGTAGCATCTAGCGAGCCGCATTTTCAGTTCCAGACTGATTTTAAACTACTTGAATCTGCCTTATGCTCTACCTATGACCATCTGTTAGCCAATTTAGCTTACATATGCGTCCAGCGACTTAAAGTTTACTACACTACGAACTCCAAATAGCTGATTAATGGAGCAACTATACTAATCTCTCAAATGTCACGAATGTCTTCTCCTTCCTATCGTTATTATTCCTAAGGTTTTTCCTTCTATTATCACTTGAAGTAGATGATATCTCTCCCCTCTCTTAACGTGTCCAAGGTACTATAATTTTCTTCTTTTTATAGTTATAGCAATATTTCTCTTTGTTCTTTTCGTCCTTATTAATACTGTACCGTTTGTAACTTTCTCCACCCGTGATATTCTCAGAATTCAACAATATATCCACATTTCAATACTTTCGAGACGTTGGGTATCTGTTTATTTCACTGTCCAAGTTTTCATCCCATATAGTACAGTACAGAAAATACGTAGCATCTAGCGAGCCGCATTTTCAGTTCCAGACTGATTTTAAACTACTTGAAAATGCCTTATGCTCTACCTATGACCATCTGTTAGCCAATTTAGCTTACATATGTGTCCAGCTACTTAAAGTTTACTACACTACGAACTCCAAATAGCTGATTAATGGAGCAATTATACTAATCTCTCAAATGTCACGAATGTCTTCTCCTTCCTATCGTTCTTTTTCCTAAGGTTTTTCCTTCTATTATCACTTGAAGTAGATGATATCTCTCCCCTCTCTTAACGTGTCCAGGGTACTATAATTTTCTTCTCTTTATGGTTGTAGCAATATTTCTCTTTGTTCTTTTCATTCTTATTAATACTGTACCGTTTGTAACTTTCTCCACCCGTGATATTCTCAGAATTCAACAATATATCCACATTTCAATACTTTCGAGACGTTGGGTATCTGTTCATTTCATTGTCCACGTTTCCATCCCATATAGTACAGTACAGAAAATACGTAGCATCTAGCGAGCCGCATTTTCAGTTCCAGACTGATTTTAAACTACTTGAATCTGCCTTATGCTCTACCTATGACCATCTGTTAGCCAATTTAGCTTACATATGTGTCCAGCTACTTAAAGTTTACTACACTACGAACTCCAAATAGCTGATTAATGGAGCAACTGTACTAATCTCTCAAATGTCACGAATGTCTTCTCCTTCCTATCGTTCTTTTTCCTAAGGTTTTTCCTTCTATTATCACTTGAAGTAGATGATATCTCTCCCCTCTCTTAACGTGTCCAGGGTACTATAATTTTCTTCTCTTTATGGTTGTAGCAATATTTCTCTTTGTTCTTTTCATTCTTATTAATACTGTACCGTTTGTAACTTGCTCCACCCGTGATATTCTCAGAATTCGACAATATATCCACATTTCAATACTTTCGAGACGTTGGGTATCTGTTCATTTCATTGTCCACGTTTCCATCCCACATAGTACAGTACAGAAAATACGTAGCATCTCACGAGCCGCATTTTCAGTTCCAGACTGATTTTAAACTACTTGAAAATGCCTTATGCTCTACCTATGACCATCTGTTAGCCAATTTAGCTTACATATGTGTCCAGCTACTTAAAGTTTACTACCCTACGAACTCCAAATAGCTGATTAATGGAGCAATTATACTAATCTCTGAAATGTCACGAATGTCTTCTCCTTCCTATCGTTCTTTTTCCTAAGGTTTTTCCTTCTATTATCACTAGAAGTAGATGATATCTCTCCCCTCTCTTAACGTGTCCCAGGTACTATAATTTTCTTCTCTTTATAGTTATAGCAATATTTCTCTTTGTTCTTTTCATTCTTATTAATACTGTACCGTTTGTAACTTGCTCCACCCGTGATATTCTCAGAATTCGACGATATATCCACATTTCAATACTTTCGAGACGTTGGGTATCTGTTCATTTCATTGTCCACGTTTCCATCCCACATAGTACAGTACAGAAAATAGGCAGCATCTAGCGAGCCGCATTTTCAGTTCCAGACTGATTTTAAACTACTTGAAAATGCCTTATGCTCTACCTATGACCATCTGTTAGCCAATTTAGCTTACATATGTGTCCAGCTACTTAAAGTTTACTACCCTACGAACTCCAAATAGCTGATTAATGGAGCAATTATACTAATCTCTGAAATGTCACGAATGTCTTCTCCTTCCTATCGTTCTTTTTCCTAAGGTTTTTCCTTCTATTATCACTTGAAGTAGATGATATCTCTCCCCTCTCTTAACGTGTCCAAGGTACTATAATTTTCTTCTCTTTATAGTTATAGCAATATTTCTCTTTGTTCTTTTCATTCTTATTAATACTGTACCGTTTGTAAGTTTCTCCACCCGTGATATTCTCAGAATTCGACAATATATCCACATTTCAATACTTTCGAGACGTTGGGTATCTGTTTATTTCATTGTCCACGTTTCCATCCCATATAGTACAGTACAGAAAATACGTAGCATCTAGCGAGCCGCATTTTCAGTTCCAGACTGATTTTAAACTACTTGAATCTGCCTTATGCTCTACCTATGACCATCTGTTAGCCAATTTAGCTTACATATGTGTCCAGCTACTTAAAGTTTACTACACTACGAACTCCAAATAGCTGATTAATGGAGCAATTATACTAATCTCTCAAATGTCACGAATGTCTTCTCCTTCCTATCGTTCTTTTTCCTAAGGTTTTTCCTTCTATTATCACTTGAAGTAGATGATATCTCTCCCCTCTCTTAACGTGTCCAAGGTACTATAATTTTCTTCTCTTTATAGTTATAGCAATATTTCTCTTTGTTCTTTTCATTCTTATTAATACTGTACCGTTTGTAAGTTTCTCCACCCGTGATATTCTCAGAATTCGACAATATATCCACATTTCAATACTTCCGAGACGTTGGGTATCTGTTTACTTCATTGTCCACGTTTCCATCCCATATAGTACAGTACAGAAAATACGTAGCATCTAGCGAGCCGCATTTTCAGTTCCAGACTGATTTTAAACTACTTGAATCTGCCTTATGCTCTACCTATGACCATCTGTTAGCCAATTTAGCTTACATATGCGTCCAGCGACTTAAAGTTTACTACACTACGAACTCCAAATAGCTGATTAATGGAGCAATTATACTAATCTCTGAAATGTCACGAATGTCTTCTCCTTCCTATCGTTCTTATTCCTAAGGTTTTTCCTTCTATTATCACTTGAAGTAGATGATATCTCTCCCCTCTCTTAACGTGTCCCAGGTACTATAATTTTCTTCTCTTTATAGTTATAGCAATATTTCTCTTTGTTCTTTTCATTCTTGTTAATACTGTACCGTTTGTAACTTTCTCCACCCGTGATATTCTCAGAATTCGACAATATATCCACATTTCAATACTTCCGAGACGTTGGGTATCTGTTTACTTCATTGTCCACGTTTCCATCCCATATAGTACAGTACAGAAAATACGTAGCATCTAGCGAGCCGCATTTTCAGTTCCAGACTGATTTTAAACTACTTGAATCTGCCTTATGCTCTACCTATGACCATCTGTTAGCCAATTTAGCTTACATATGTGTCCAGCTACTTAAAGTTTACTACACTACGAACTCCAAATAGCTGATTAATGGAGCAATTATACTAATCTCTCAAATGTCACGAATGTCTTCTCCTTCCTATCGTTCTTATTCCTAAGGTTTTTCCTTCTATTATCACTTGAAGTAGATGATATCTCTCCCCTCTCTTAACGTGTCCCAGGTACTATAATTTTCTTCTCTTTATAGTTATAGCAATATTTCTCTTTGTTCTTTTCATTCTTATTAATACTGTACCGTTTGTAACTTGCTCCACCCGTGATATTCTCAGAATTCGACAATATATCCACATTTCAATACTTTCGAGACGTTGGGTATCTGTTCATTTCATTGTCCACGTTTCCATCCCACATAGTACAGTACAGAAAATACGTAGCATCTCACGAGCCGCATTTTCAGTTCCAGACTGATTTTAAACTACTTGAAAATGCCTTATGCTCTACCTATGACCATCTGTTAGCTAATTTAGCTTACATATGCGTCCAGCTACTTAAAGTTTACTACCCTACGAACTCCAAATAGCTGATTAATGGAGCAATTATACTAATCTCTGAAATGTCACGAATGTCTTCTCCTTCCTATCGTTCTTTTTCCTAAGGTTTTTCCTTCTATTATCACTAGAAGTAGATGATATCTCTCCCCTCTCTTAACGTGTCCAAGGTACTATAATTTTCTTCTCTTTATAGTTATAGCAATATTTCTCTTTGTTCTTTTCATTCTTATTAATACTGTACCGTTTGTAACTTGCTCCACCCGTGATATTCTCAGAATTCGACAATATATCCACATTTCAATACTTTCGAGACGTTGGGTATCTGTTCATTTCATTGTCCACGTTTCCATCCCACATAGTACAGTACAGAAAATACGTAGCATCTCACGAGCCGCATTTTCAGTTCCAGACTGATTTTAAACTACTTGAAAATGCCTTATGCTCTACCTATGACCATCTGTTAGCCAATTTAGCTTACATATGTGTCCAGCTACTTAAAGTTTACTACCCTACGAACTCCAAATAGCTGATTAATGGAGCAATTATACTAATCTCTGAAATGTCACGAATGTCTTCTCCTTCCTATCGTTCTTTTTCCTAAGGTTTTTCCTTCTATTATCACTAGAAGTAGATGATATCTCTCCCCTCTCTTAACGTGTCCCAGGTACTATAATTTTCTTCTCTTTATAGTTATAGCAATATTTCTCTTTGTTCTTTTCATTCTTATTAATACTGTACCGTTTGTAACTTGCTCCACCCGTGATATTCTCAGAATTCGACGATATATCCACATTTCAATACTTTCGAGACGTTGGGTATCTGTTCATTTCATTGTCCACGTTTCCATCCCACATAGTACAGTACAGAAAATAGGCAGCATCTAGCGAGCCGCATTTTCAGTTCCAGACTGATTTTAAACTACTTGAAAATGCCTTATGCTCTACCTATGACCATCTGTTAGCCAATTTAGCTTACATATGTGTCCAGCTACTTAAAGTTTACTACCCTACGAACTCCAAATAGCTGATTAATGGAGCAATTATACTAATCTCTGAAATGTCACGAATGTCTTCTCCTTCCTATCGTTCTTTTTCCTAAGGTTTTTCCTTCTATTATCACTTGAAGTAGATGATATCTCTCCCCTCTCTTAACGTGTCCAAGGTACTATAATTTTCTTCTCTTTATAGTTATAGCAATATTTCTCTTTGTTCTTTTCATTCTTATTAATACTGTACCGTTTGTAAGTTTCTCCACCCGTGATATTCTCAGAATTCGACAATATATCCACATTTCAATACTTTCGAGACGTTGGGTATCTGTTTATTTCATTGTCCACGTTTCCATCCCATATAGTACAGTACAGAAAATACGTAGCATCTAGCGAGCCGCATTTTCAGTTCCAGACTGATTTTAAACTACTTGAATCTGCCTTATGCTCTACCTATGACCATCTGTTAGCCAATTTAGCTTACATATGTGTCCAGCTACTTAAAGTTTACTACACTACGAACTCCAAATAGCTGATTAATGGAGCAATTATACTAATCTCTCAAATGTCACGAATGTCTTCTCCTTCCTATCGTTCTTTTTCCTAAGGTTTTTCCTTCTATTATCACTTGAAGTAGATGATATCTCTCCCCTCTCTTAACGTGTCCAAGGTACTATAATTTTCTTCTCTTTATAGTTATAGCAATATTTCTCTTTGTTCTTTTCATTCTTATTAATACTGTACCGTTTGTAAGTTTCTCCACCCGTGATATTCTCAGAATTCGACAATATATCCACATTTCAATACTTCCGAGACGTTGGGTATCTGTTTACTTCATTGTCCACGTTTCCATCCCATATAGTACAGTACAGAAAATACGTAGCATCTAGCGAGCCGCATTTTCAGTTCCAGACTGATTTTAAACTACTTGAATCTGCCTTATGCTCTACCTATGACCATCTGTTAGCCAATTTAGCTTACATATGCGTCCAGCGACTTAAAGTTTACTACACTACGAACTCCAAATAGCTGATTAATGGAGCAATTATACTAATCTCTGAAATGTCACGAATGTCTTCTCCTTCCTATCGTTCTTATTCCTAAGGTTTTTCCTTCTATTATCACTTGAAGTAGATGATATCTCTCCCCTCTCTTAACGTGTCCCAGGTACTATAATTTTCTTCTCTTTATAGTTATAGCAATATTTCTCTTTGTTCTTTTCATTCTTGTTAATACTGTACCGTTTGTAACTTTCTCCACCCGTGATATTCTCAGAATTCGACAATATATCCACATTTCAATACTTCCGAGACGTTGGGTATCTGTTTACTTCATTGTCCACGTTTCCATCCCATATAGTACAGTACAGAAAATACGTAGCATCTAGCGAGCCGCATTTTCAGTTCCAGACTGATTTTAAACTACTTGAATCTGCCTTATGCTCTACCTATGACCATCTGTTAGCCAATTTAGCTTACATATGTGTCCAGCTACTTAAAGTTTACTACACTACGAACTCCAAATAGCTGATTAATGGAGCAATTATACTAATCTCTCAAATGTCACGAATGTCTTCTCTTTCCTATCATTCTTATTCCTAAGGTTTTTCCTTCTATTATCACTTGAAGTAGATGATATCTCTCCCCTCTCTTAACGTGTCCCAGGTACTATAATTTTCTTCTCTTTATAGTTATAGCAATATTTCTCTTTGTTCTTTTCATTCTTATTAATACTGTACCGTTTGTAACTTGCTCCACCCGTGATATTCTCAGAATTCGACAATATATCCACATTTCAATACTTTCGAGACGTTGGGTATCTGTTCATTTCATTGTCCACGTTTCCATCCCACATAGTACAGTACAGAAAATACGTAGCATCTAGCGAGCCGCATTTTCAGTTCCAGACTGATTTTAAACTACTTGAATCTGCCTTATGCTCTACCTATGACCATCTGTTAGCCAATTTAGCTTACATATGTGTCCAGCTACTTAAAGTTTACTACACTACGAACTCCAAATAGCTGATTAATGGAGCAATTATACTAATCTCTCAAATGTCACGAATGTCTTCTCTTTCCTATCATTCTTATTCCTAAGGTTTTTCCTTCTATTATCACTTGAAGTAGATGATATCTCTCCCCTCTCTTAACGTGTCCCAGGTACTATAATTTTCTTCTCTTTATAGTTATAGCAATATTTCTCTTTGTTCTTTTGATTCTTATTAATACTGAACCGTTTGTAACTTTCTCCACCCGTGATATTCTCAGAATTCGACAATATATCCACATTTCAATACTTCCGAGACGTTGGGTATCTGTTTACTTCATTGTCCACGTTTCCATCCCATATAGTACAGTACAGAAAATACGTAGCATCTAGCGAGCCGCATTTTCAGTTCCAGACTGATTTTAAACTACTTGAATCTGCCTTATGCTCTACCTATGACCATCTGTTAGCCAATTTAGCTTACATATGTGTCCAGCTACTTAAAGTTTACTACACTACGAACTCCAAATAGCTGATTAATGGAGCAATTATACTAATCTCTCAAATGTCACGAATGTCTTCTCTTTCCTATCATTCTTATTCCTAAGGTTTTTCCTTCTATTATCACTTGAAGTAGATGATATCTCTCCCCTCTCTTAACGTGTCCAAGGTACTATAATTTTCTTCTCTTTATAGTTATAGCAATATTTCTCTTTGTTCTTTTCATTCTTATTAATACTGTACCGTTTGTAAGTTTCTCCACCCGTGATATTCTCAGAATTCGACAATATATCCACATTTCAATACTTCCGAGACGTTGGGTATCTGTTTACTTCATTGTCCACGTTTCCATCCCATATAGTACAGTACAGAAAATACGTAGCATCTAGCGAGCCGCATTTTCAGTTCCAGACTGATTTTAAACTACTTGAATCTGCCTTATGCTCTACCTATGACCATCTGTTAGCCAATTTAGCTTACATATGTGTCCAGCTACTTAAAGTTTACTACACTACGAACTCCAAATAGCTGATTAATGGAGCAATTATACTAATCTCTCAAATGTCACGAATGTCTTCTCTTTCCTATCATTCTTATTCCTAAGGTTTTTCCTTCTATTATCACTTGAAGTAGATGATATCTCTCCCCTCTCTTAACGTGTCCAAGGTACTATAATTTTCTTCTCTTTATAGTTATAGCAATATTTCTCTTTGTTCTTTTCATTCTTATTAATACTGTACCGTTTGTAAGTTTCTCCACCCGTGATATTCTCAGAATTCGACAATATATCCACATTTCAATACTTCCGAGACGTTGGGTATCTGTTTACTTCATTGTCCACGTTTCCATCCCATATAGTACAGTACAGAAAATACGTAGCATCTAGCGAGCCGCATTTTCAGTTCCAGACTGATTTTAAACTACTTGAATCTGCCTTATGCTCTACCTATGACCATCTGTTAGCCAATTTAGCTTACATATGCGTCCAGCGACTTAAAGTTTACTACACTACGAACTCCAAATAGCTGATTAATGGAGCAATTATACTAATCTCTGAAATGTCACGAATGTCTTCTCCTTCCTATCGTTCTTATTCCTAAGGTTTTTCCTTCTATTATCACTTGAAGTAGATGATATCTCTCCCCTCTCTTAACGTGTCCCAGGTACTATAATTTTCTTCTCTTTATAGTTATAGCAATATTTCTCTTTGTTCTTTTCATTCTTGTTAATACTGTACCGTTTGTAACTTTCTCCACCCGTGATATTCTCAGAATTCGACAATATATCCACATTTCAATACTTCCGAGACGTTGGGTATCTGTTTACTTCATTGTCCACGTTTCCATCCCATATAGTACAGTACAGAAAATACGTAGCATCTAGCGAGCCGCATTTTCAGTTCCAGACTGATTTTAAACTACTTGAATCTGCCTTATGCTCTACCTATGACCATCTGTTAGCCAATTTAGCTTACATATGTGTCCAGCTACTTAAAGTTTACTACACTACGAACTCCAAATAGCTGATTAATGGAGCAATTATACTAATCTCTCAAATGTCACGAATGTCTTCTCTTTCCTATCATTCTTATTCCTAAGGTTTTTCCTTCTATTATCACTTGAAGTAGATGATATCTCTCCCCTCTCTTAACGTGTCCCAGGTACTATAATTTTCTTCTCTTTATAGTTATAGCAATATTTCTCTTTGTTCTTTTCATTCTTATTAATACTGTACCGTTTGTAACTTGCTCCACCCGTGATATTCTCAGAATTCGACAATATATCCACATTTCAATACTTTCGAGACGTTGGGTATCTGTTCATTTCATTGTCCACGTTTCCATCCCACATAGTACAGTACAGAAAATACGTAGCATCTAGCGAGCCGCATTTTCAGTTCCAGACTGATTTTAAACTACTTGAATCTGCCTTATGCTCTACCTATGACCATCTGTTAGCCAATTTAGCTTACATATGTGTCCAGCTACTTAAAGTTTACTACACTACGAACTCCAAATAGCTGATTAATGGAGCAATTATACTAATCTCTCAAATGTCACGAATGTCTTCTCTTTCCTATCATTCTTATTCCTAAGGTTTTTCCTTCTATTATCACTTGAAGTAGATGATATCTCTCCCCTCTCTTAACGTGTCCCAGGTACTATAATTTTCTTCTCTTTATAGTTATAGCAATATTTCTCTTTGTTCTTTTGATTCTTATTAATACTGAACCGTTTGTAACTTTCTCCACCCGTGATATTCTCAGAATTCGACAATATATCCACGTTTCAATACTTTCGAGACGTTGGGTATCTGTTTATTTCATTGTCCACGTTTCCATCCCATATAGTACAGTACAGAAAATACGTAGCATTTTCAGTTCCAGACTGATTTTAAACTACTTGAATCTGCCTTATATTCACTGTCTTACAAGATCAGCTACACTAAACTTTTCTGCTCTACCAAGAAAAAGTTAATCTGCTCTGAGTGGTATATATCTATATACTATATTTTGCAACTAACAAGCTTGCCAGCTTTGTCCGTTGGATTGCCTAACAGCTCTTCAACCTTTGGACCAGACTGTATCGTTCTTAATCCTAGACACTTTAAAACATTATTCAGAATCTTTTTATATTTTGGATCGATTTTGGATGTTCTTAGGTCCTCTTTCTGCTTAGAACTTGAATCTTTTCGAAGAAGTCATACCCTTCAGTCCTGGCAACTTTTCTTATTATGATTCCATTTTCCTTTAGATACCTTTTATGGGAAATTGACAAGCAGCTATTTTAAAAACTGTATAAGTGCCACATTCTGTTCATTTCTTTTATACACACTTATACAAATTATAACCTTTTTCCACTGCTTCTTATGATTGAAACTTCCAGGAAAAAAGAAGTATTCACTATTGGAATGTGTGAAGTGAGTGCCCAGACTAGAATACGACTACGTGGATACCTTCCGTCTCCCTCGGACTTTTATGTTCCGTGTATGTCTGCGCTGTTTTCCTGCTGCAAACAGTAGGAAGGATGGTTTTATAAATAAAAGTGTCTTTCCCGCTCGGTGATATTCCCGCGGAGGTATAACTCAGCGGGTCTTATTGCTTATGCGAGAGACAATTGGCTGGATGCACTGGGATAAAGTTATTGCCTTACTGATATCTCTACATCTGCTTTATTATTATAAAAATTATAATGTATTCATTAGCGTTCCAACAATAGCCTAACTGGTTAAACCGATTTTTCAGCAACCCAACACATGTTTCGTTATGCCAGCATCTTCAGGAGAAGGACCGAACTGTAGCTCCTAAAAATTACCTTGACCATCTATTAGCCAATTTAGCTTACATATGCGTCCAGCTACTTAAAGTTTACTACCCTACGAACTCCAAATAGCTGATTAATGGAGCAATTATACTAATCTCTCAAATGTCACGAATGTCTTCTCCTTCCTGTCGTTCCTTTTCCTAAGGTTTTTCCTTCTATTATCACTTGAAGTAGATTATATCTCTCCCTTCTCTTAACGTGTCCCAGCTACTATAATTTTCTTCTCTTTATAGTTATAGCAATATTTCTCTTTGTTCTTTTCATTCTTGTTAATACTGTACCGTTTGTAACTTTCTCCACCCGTGATATTCTCAGAATTCGACAATATATCCACATTTCAATACTTCCGAGACGTTGGGTATCTGTTTACTTCATTGTCCACGTTTCCATCCCATATAGTACAGTACAGAAAATACGTAGCATCTAGCGAGCCGCATTTTCAGTTCCAGACTGATTTTAAACTACTTGAATCTGCCTTATGCTCTACCTATGACCATCTGTTAGCCAATTTAGCTTACATATGTGTCCAGCTACTTAAAGTTTACTACACTACGAACTCCAAATAGCTGATTAATGGAGCAATTATACTAATCTCTCAAATGTCACGAATGTCTTCTCCTTCCTGTCGTTCCTTTTCCTAAGGTTTTTCCTTCTATTATCACTTGAAGTAGATTATATCTCTCCCTTCTCTTAACGTGTCCCAGCTACTATAATTTTCTTCTCTTTATAGTTATAGCAATACTTCTCTTTGTTCTTTTCATTCTTATTAATTCTGCACCGTTTGTAACTTTCTCCACCCGTGATATTCTCAGAATTCGACAATATATCAAAATTTCAATACTTTCGAGACGTTGGGTATCTGTTTTTTGCATTGTCCACGTTTCCATCCCATATAGTTCAGTACAGAAAATACGTAGCATCTAGCGAGCCGCATTTTCAGTTCCAGACTGATTTTAAACTACTTGAATCTGCCTTATGCTCTACCTATGACCATCTGTTAGCCAATTTAGCTTACATATGTGTCCAGCTACTTAAAGTTTACTACACTACGAACTCCAAATAGCTGATTAATGGAGCAATTATACTAATCTCTCAAATGTCACGAATGTCTTCTCCTTCCTATCGTTCTTTTTCCTAAGGTTTTTCCTTCTATTATCACTTGAAGTAGATGATATCTCTCCCCTCTCTTAACGTGTCCAAGGTACTATAATTTTCTTCTCTTTATAGTTATAGCAATATTTCTCTTTGTTCTTTTCATTCTTATTAATACTGTACCGTTTGTAAGTTTCTCCACCCGTGATATTCTCAGAATTCGACAATATATCCACATTTCAATACTTTCGAGACGTTGGGTATCTGTTTATTTCATTGTCCACGTTTCCATCCCATATAGTACAGTACAGAAAATACGTAGCATCTAGCGAGCCGCATTTTCAGTTCCAGACTGATTTTAAACTACTTGAATCTGCCTTATGCTCTACCTATGACCATCTGTTAGCCAATTTAGCTTACATATGTGTCCAGCTACTTAAAGTTTACTACACTACGAACTCCAAATAGCTGATTAATGGAGCAACTATACTAATCTCTCAAATGTCACGAATGTCTTCTCCTTCCTATCGTTCTTTTTCCTAAGGTTTCTCCTTCTATTATCACTTGAAGTAGATGATATCTCTTCCCTCTCTTAACGTGTCCCAGGTACTATAATTTTCTTCTTTTTATAGTTATAGCAATATTTCTCTTTGTTCTTTTCGTCCTTATTAATACTGTACCGTTTGTAACTTTCTCCACCCGTGATATTCTCAGAATTCAACAATATATCCACATTTCAATACTTTCGAGACGTTGGGTATCTGTTTATTTCACTGTCCAAGTTTTCATCCCATATAGTACAGTACAGAAAATACGTAGCATCTAGCGAGCCGCATTTTCAGTTCCAGACTGATTTTAAACTACTTGAAAATGCCTTATGCTCTACCTATGACCATCTGTTAGCCAATTTAGCTTACATATGTGTCCAGCTACTTAAAGTTTACTACACTACGAACTCCAAATAGCTGATTAATGGAGCAATTATACTAATCTCTCAAATGTCACGAATGTCTTCTCCTTCCTATCGTTCTTTTTCCTAAGGTTTTTCCTTCTATTATCACTTGAAGTAGATGATATCTCTCCCCTCTCTTAACGTGTCCAAGGTACTATAATTTTCTTCTCTTTATAGTTATAGCAATATTTCTCTTTGTTCTTTTCATTCTTATTAATTCTGCACCGTTTGTAACTTTCTCCACCCGTGATATTCTCAGAATTCGACAATATATCAAAATTTCAATACTTTCGAGACGTTGGGTATCTGTTTATTTCATTGTCCACGTTTCCATCCCATATAGTACAGTACAGAAAATACGTAGCATCTAGCGAGCCGCATTTTCAGTTCCAGACTGATTTTAAACTACTTGAATCTGCCTTATGCTCTACCTATGACCATCTGTTAGCCAATTTAGCTTACATATGTGTCCAGCTACTTAAAGTTTACTACACTACGAACTCCAAATAGCTGATTAATGGAGCAACTATACTAATCTCTCAAATGTCACGAATGTCTTCTCCTTCCTATCGTTCTTTTTCCTAAGGTTTCTCCTTCTATTATCACTTGAAGTAGATGATATCTCTTCCCTCTCTTAACGTGTCCAAGGTACTATACTTTTCTTCTCTTTATAGTTATAGCAATATTTCTTTTCATTCTTATTAATACTGTACCGTTTGTAACTTTCTCCACCCGTGATATTCTCAGAATTCGACAATATATCCATTTCAATACTTTCGAGACGTTGGCTATCTGTTTTTTGCATTGTCCAAGTTTCCATCCCATATAGTATAGTACAGAAAATACGTAGCATTTTCAGTTCCAGACTGATTTTAAACTACTTGAATCTGCCTTATGTTTACTGTCGTACAAGATCAGCTACACTAAACTTTTCTGCTCTACCAAGAAAAAGTTAATCTGCTCTGAGTAGTATATATCTATATAATATATTTTGCAACTAACAAGCTTGCCAGCTTTGTCCGTTGGATTACCTAACAGCTCTTCAACCTTTGGACCATTCTGTATCGTTCTTAATCCTAGACACTTTAAAACATTATTCAGAATCTTTTTATATTTTGGATCGATTTTGGATGTTTTTAGGTCCTCTTTCTGCTTGAAACTTGAATCTTTTCGAAGAAGTCATACCTTTCAATCCTGACAACTTTTCTTATTATGATTCCATTTTCCTTTAGATACCTTTTATGGGAAATTGACAGGCAGCTATTTTAAAAACTGGATATTTGTTTTTGTTGTTCATTTCATTTATACACACTTATACAAATTATAATCTTTTTCTTATGCTTGAAACTTCCAGGAAAAAAGAAGTATTCACTATTGGAATGTGTGAAGTGAGTGCCCAGACTAGAATACGACTACGTGGATACCTTCCGTCTCCCTCGGACTTTTATGTTCCGTGTATGTCTGCGCTGTTTTCCTGCAGTAAACAGTAGGAAGGATGGTTTTATAAATAAAAGCGTCTTTCCCGCTCCGTGATATTTCCGCGGAGGTATAACTCAGCGGGTCTTATTGCTTATGCGAAAGACAATTGGCTGGATACACTGGGATAGAATTATTACCCCTCTCTCCAATATCCCTTCAACTGATTAACTATCAAACATAATATACTATGACAATGGATCACGTGGTTTAACGAAAATAAACTCTACGCAATTCATGGGAAGATTTAGTCTAATTTTTAAATAATAATCATTACCGCAGTCACTCATCAATTTTGATCCGAAATTTTCTTCTCTCGACAAAGATCTCAAAAGTTTCAGCCTAGCTACATGGGAGGATATTTTCAATTGTCTATACAGTACAGTCAAATGCCTCTTAGATATCCTTGAGAACAAAGTGTTGGCAGAAGGAACTAACCCTCCTAGCGGCCGTGTTGTCAACGTTGGCCATTCTGAGCCGAAATTTTCTTGGCCCGAGGTAATACTCTCACCCTCAAAACAGTATAGTCATATCCCTTTGAAATATCCTTGAGAACACAGTGTTGTCAGAAGGACCGAACCCTGAGGGACTGCCGTTCCTAGCGGCCGTGTTGTCAACGTTGACCATTCTGAGCCGAAATTTTCTTTGCCAGAGGCTAGAGGCCAAAGGTAATACTCTCACCCTCAAAACAGTACAGTCATATCCCTTTGAAATATCCTTGAGAACACAGTGTTGTCAGAAGGACCGAACCCTGAGGGATCCCGCCATGTCAAATGCATCTGAGTTATCCTTAAGAACAAAGTAAAAGTACAGACACAAGGACCGAACCCTGAAGGACTTCCTCTCCTAGCGCCCATATTGTCAAAAGTGTTGACCATTTTGAGCCGAAATTTTCTTCATCCGAGGCAAGATTATAAAAGTTTTAGCAGCTAAAATAGGTTGCCCTTCTGAATTACTCGATAGTGTATAGTCAAATGCCTTTGTCATATCCTTGAGAACAAAGTACTGGCAGAAGGAACGTACCCTGTTGGACTCTGCCGTGTTGTTGATGTAACGCTGTCAATTTTGATCCAAAATTTTCTGCTCTAGAAGGAAGAGCTTAAACATTTTAGTAGCTAACATCGCAAGCTATTTTCAATTAGTTTATAGAGCACAGTCAAACGTCTCTGAAATATCTTAGAGAACAGAGTGCAGAAACAAAGACTGAACCCTGGATGAATCTCGCTTCTAACAGCCAATAAAACTTTGAGGACTTTAAGCAGAAATTTTCTTCGCCCAAGGTAAGATTTCAAAAGCTACAATAGCTAAAAAGGAAAATCTTTCTGAATTACTCAATAGGGTATAATCAAGTGCCTTTGAAACATCCTTAAGGACAAAGTATTGGTATAGAGGCAAGACCCTGAAGGACTCTGGCACTTACCGGCCGTGCAGTTGATGCAACACTGTCAATTTTGATCCGAAATTGTCTTATCTCGAAGGAGGATCTCAAACGTCTTAGTAGCAAACATAGGAGGCTATTTTCAGTTAGCCAGTCAAAATCCTGTGAGACATCTTCGACAACAAAGTACAGGCGCAAGTATCGAACCCTGAAGAACTCCCTTTCCTAAAGTTCGTGATGTTGAAACAACGATGTCCATTTTGAGCCGAAATTTTCTAACCCCGAGGCAAGATTTCAAAAGTTTCAGAAGCTTACATCCTTGAGAACAAACTATATATAGGCAGAAGGAACGAACCCTGTGGGACTCTGGCACTTACAGGTCGTTATTATTGACGCAACACTGTCAATTCTGATACGAAAAATTCTTCTCTCAAAGGAAGGACTCAAAAGATTTAGTAGCTAACATGGGACGCTATTTCCAGTTACACCTTGTTACCACAATTGATGGTACCACCAGAATGTGGATATCTAAGTGCTTTGGGCACTCGTTCACAGCTTATGCATACACTGCTATAATTGAGATAACAAGATATCGTCTATAGAGTACAGTGCAATGCCTCTGAGATATCCTCGAGAAGAAAGCATTGGCGGAAGGACCGAACCCTGAGGGATTGAGGTAGTCACCGTCCGTCTTGTAGTTACAACACAGTCGGTAAGTCACTTTTGATCCGATCTTTTTTTATTTCGAGGAAAGGCCTCCAAAGTTTCAATAGTTAAAATGAGAACCTCATTTAAATTTACGTTTAGAGCAATGTTACATAGGTCAATAGTAAAGGCAGACAGAAACTATACTACACTCACCCTACCCTGCCCAGATCACGAAGCAGATAAACAAAGATAAGCAAAGATAAACACCTGGTCACAAAAAGCACTGCGTGAAAAGCACAGATACCGCGTTACACAAGAGCACATTAAGGAAGGACAGTCATACACCTGGCTGCTGGATGGCCTGCTCTTTATTTACAGAGACTGAGGGTTTTATGCTAGCTATCCAGGACCAAGTGACTGCGACACGGAACTACATGAAATACATAATAAAGATACATCCATAACAGACGACAATTGCAGAAAGCACCTCCAACAGAAACCAACAATAGACCACATAACAAGCGCATGCAAAACTCTCGCTGGAACCGAGTATACAGCTCTGCAGCCAAAGTCATACACCAAGCACTAGCCACAACAAACAAGCTAATAGAAAACTAAGATCCATATTACAATTGCACACCGACATTAGTACTTAAAAACGATAAATACAAACTATACTGAGAAGTTGAAATACATACAGATAAGACTATCCCAGCAAATCGTCCAGAGAGAGTTTTTCAGCCAAAGGCAGAAAAAGTAACCTGTTTCATAGATATTGCTATTCCCAACGATATGGATATCCAAAACGTTTACCTTGGGAAGACATCTAAATACACGGACCTTACGATAGAAATAAAACGACGCTGGAAGCAAAACGAAGTTGCTATTATCCCCCTAATTATCTCGGTCTCAGGCCTTACACCACACCTACAACAGTTAGGCCTGGACGAAAGGTTACACAAAATATTCCATGATCCTGAAGACCTGTAATATTGTACGATCCTTTCTAAATTAAGACCAGTAATAGTTCAGGTATTGACCTGGCACAGCCCGTCAACATTTGTTGCTACCACAGTCATACGAGAGGAACTCGGAAAATCAGGAGAATAATGAGAACTCTCAATACTACAGCTGAGAAGAAGTGAAAATGTCTTGATCTGGGTGACAAAATCAAGAGAATGTGGAGGCTTGCTAAGATGACCATCGTACCAATTGTTTGAGATGTCCTTCTGCAATGAAATGGGATGAATGATACTTGCTTACTCCGTAAGATGGAGATGAATCCAATCATTTGGTTCACAGAAAAATCGGAAAAAATGAAGGGTACCGGCTGGATTCGAACCAGCGTCTCCGGCATTCTAGGCCAGCGCGTTTACCAACTGCGCCACAGTACTCCGCACCACAGCCGATACACAGCGCCTACGACCCGGTGTCGACTCCACCGACACCCACCACTCCCCCGTATCCTCCTGCGAACCATGTATTTCAGTCATCCAGAGACATCTAGTCGGCAGTTGGGTGAGTTGAATCTCTCACCGCTGTTTGCACGACAGCTCTCTATGCTACTGAAAACTACGACTGTGAACCAAATGATTGGGTCCTTCTGGAACACCCGATATCCCATTGAGTCCTGCCGAACTGTAATACGAGAGATGACATCTGTTAGCCGTCTCATCGTGTAACTCACTCCAGCGCTCACCAGATTTACCGCTTGTTCGCCCCCTCCCTCCCTCCCGACCTCCTCCCGCTCCCCATCCCGATTGCCATTAGGTATTCGAGCCGGTGCACGCGGGCAATCCGTCAGAGGGCGCTACCGTCGCTCCGCTGGCTGGTACCCCGGCGCATCCGCCATTTCTCTTCATCAACGTCACCAGGCGCTGCGTGATCTTCCTTCCAGCGCGTCCTCTCTTATTGGAGAGACGCCTTGGAGGCATCTTGGAAGGTCCGGGAGGGGGCCATGCACTGGCGCGAGATTGGAGCACCATAAACAAGCTATGCTACTTAGCTGTGAAAGCTAAACTCAGCCCATTTTGTGTTCTTCGCAATAAGTAAAGACGTTTACATCCATCCATACATACCTTATGGGTATGAGTACACCTAGAAAAAGCAATGGGGTTCCTGCAGGATAGATAAATATAGTTTAAAAAAACTAAAAAAACTTTTAATTAATATCGGTCTAAAAAGTTGAAAATAACTTCTAAAATAAGCTTAAAACAATAATAAACGAAAAATACTAGTATTACGAACAATATGTTTTCACAATCATATACTACTATTGTATTGGCCGACGCGCTAGCAAAAGGAGGGACTGAATCTGTGTTCATAGGAGCAGAACCATTCGCGGGCATTGCAAAAGGCACCGCTAAAAGATCATCTCGGACTGGGCAGTGAAAAAAGCACTCCTGAACTGGCGAGATACACCAGAGCTACTGCACTCGAAGGCGTTCATAAGATACCCCTCGAGTCCTCTCCGAGGATCATGGAATGTAATAGGTACGACCTCCGCATTCTGGTCGGTCTGCTGACGGGACATGGTCGTCTAAGGTACCATATGCGGAAGTTGAGTCTTGAACAAACTTGAGACTGTCGCTTCTGCTACGTGGAGGACGAAACAGCGGAACATATTCTTTGCTCCTGTCCAGTACTGAATAATGCTAGGTTCCAGACATTCGGATTTGCCCAACTGGAACCTTATGACTTCAAGGAAGTTTCACCCTTCACGTTGATCGCCTTCGTTAAGAGGTGCGGACTGTACGGTGAACTCTAAAAAGGTGTGAGCCACAATAGACACAATTGAGTCGCAGTGGAAGGAGGCAGCTCTGCCCCACTCACTTTCAACCTAACCTATACTAGTATTTTTCGTCCTTTATTGTTTCAAGCTTATTTTAACAATTATTTCTAACTTTTTAATACGATGTTCTTTAAAAACGTTGTTTTAGGTCAGTTGGCTCGGAAGCCAGCGTTTCAAGTGTCTTTTTTGATTAAAAATTGATGCTTTTATATCACTCTGCTTTTAGAAAAAGAACAACTACACAGTGCAAGGTTTCTTCAAGATTTTATTCTTAAAAAGGTCAATTAACGATTGAAAATAACTTCAATAAGGGTGTACAAGCATCTCCAGAACTTTCAAGACTTAAACAACAGTATCTGAAAAGCCAATAGCTTCGTTATGTATCTGAAAGATGAAGAGATCATTTATGTAAAGCTTGAATGTAACTAGACCCAGTACTAAACCCTGGGCTAGGGCGACCTGGAGCAGACCAGATTTTCTGGTTTACCCAAAACATCGAAAACCTTTATGTGGCTTTCCATTACGACGTATCATTATTGAATCGATGCAGGCAATAATTTGCATTTTTCTCGAAAACGGTTAGCCCTATCGAGATATACCAAGAGACCATTTTTACGTAGAAATCTCTAAAATACCATATTCTAAAATCAAAATGTCAAAAAAATTACCACTTAGAAAATGGGGTTATTTTTACCCTTAACTTCTCCCGTATGATACGCCTCCGATTAAAATTATGAAATTCTGAATTCAGAATCAGATTCAGCGTCAAAAGTTTACGCATCGTACCTAATTTTGTAATTTTGTTATGAATGGTTTCGAGAATATCGAGGGAAAACCGTCTTCAGGGTGCCCCATGCAAAGGAGCGTAGCTCCCTTAGGAAGCATTTCCGGACCCATGTTTATATGACATTTTCTTTCTATTTTTCGGAGTACTATTCGTGGTTAAAGTTTGCTAACATACTTAGTTAACACCCTGTATATGAGAAATATTTCAGACTTCATCTATAATGATGTGTTGGCGCCACCGACTATTAAATCAAATAGACATATCTATTTACATTTCAGCTCATTGCATACATATACAGATCCCCCCTCGTAAGTATTGCGATGTTGATTTTGACAAGATGGGGTCCCAAGAACTAGGGAAAACCATCTATGCATATCTGCATATCTACGCGTACCCCAGAACTTTCCCCAAATTGTAGGATCACGCTAAGACATTTGGCAACAGCCGCACGCGATAGTACTATAAGTTCATTCATACAAAAGTCAAGGCGCCAACGACGAGTGACAAGTGGCAGTTGACACTTCTCGTTGACACTGTCACAGCTGACGAAGCTTGATTTTTCCATTTTAATTTTATCGCAAATCGAGTGTATTTAGTAGTGAAAAGCGCTGCAGAAATGATTAATCAGTGCTATATCTGCAAGATATGTTCCTATAAACCAGAATATGCTGGTTTTCCCTTTCACCGGTAAGTTGAAAAAATGTCTATTGAATGCATTATTTTTACTGTTCATTGGCGTGGTGAAAACCTTTCCTAAACTTTGTTTCTCTTGGTAAACATTTTTACCTCATTATTTTTGTATTTTGTGTGTATATTTCTATATTTTTGATGATTGTTAAGAAATCTTGACAAATAGTATCAGAATACAGTGAAAAATAGCCCTTAGTTAGCTACTTCCTAAGCTACTTCAACCACTGATGTTTTCAAATTGAGAAAACAACATTCTTTGTTTTCGTTTGTTAATTGGTTTAGTATATGCTGCTACTTGTTTCCAGGCTATCCACTAATAGTGGCATCAGAAATATTTGGTTACAATGCCTATGTTTGGAGAATACTGCATTGCCCAAAGACACAGGATTGTGTTCCAGGCAGTTTGGGCCCTGATGCATTCATCCATGGCCCACTATTCATCACAAGGACAGATAAGAGAAAATGTTGAAAAAGGATGCTCTATCTTCATGTTTCTACCCTGGAAGGTGAGTGGTATACAGACTGACAATACATAATTATGATGTAACTAATTGAAGGATCTTAGATTTAATATAAAAAAGTTAATTGTAAACAACAGGCTAACATAAAAAATATTTCAATTAAAGCATTCAATTAGTGAGAGTATAGGCAAAAATAACCTCTACGGAATGATTTTTTGTTTTAAAATATTCTTTTCCTTAGTTTGAAAATTAATTTTTTTAATTGATTAAGGTAGTTTTGGACGATACATGAATGTTAACTATGATGCTTATCTGTAGCTGATATATAAAGTATGTCCTCTGCTCAAAGTATGTCTTTAAAGCATTTATGTATGCATATATCACCAGTTACAACCTTCCTTGTTTAAAAAAACTTGCTAGTTCCTTGTATCTATTTTTAATTGCTGCTTAACCCAACTTTTTAATTAATGGAAACTGGGTTTATGTTTCAGCCCTGGACAGCAGAAATTTGTGACGATGGATCTAAAGATGCAAGTACAGCGACTGCAACAGAAGGTAGTCTCAAAAAAAGGTGAGCTCTTAACACCACCCTATATTAGCATGTTTCGTTATATTAGGTGATAGATCATGTAGGGCTTCCAGCAATACTGTAAGCTGAAACTAACGGACCAATAACTGTCTGAGATTGTCTTCAAGCAAAACTTACTAATAAACACTAATTAATAAATAATAAAGAATTGGAATAGCCTCCGCAATAGTAAATCCTTCAGCATATTACTGGAAACCATGCGTAACCATAAAAAAAACTGAAATCAGACATCTTCTTTCAAAATCCTAAAAGGAAGCAAATCATCTGGCTCCCAAGTTGATTGATTTGTTAATGATAATGGTAACTTTTTCAATAATATATTAATTATATACATAGATCCTTTCTCCTTAAAAAACCTATGTCTATGCTTCCATTGTGTCCTAAGGCCCATTTTCCAAATAATGATATCTTTATTTATGTTTCAGCAATTCGTTAGCAGAACATGATAATAGATCAGATGCAAGTACAGTGGCTGTGTCAGAATATTTGGGCTATAACAAGGTGAGTTAATGAAACTTCCCTGTATTTGAAACATTCTGGTCATATTATGACTCCCACAGATACTGTAACCTCAAACCCATAGATAAATAACCTTTAGCAATACTAAATCTTTCAATGCACTTCCATTTTTGAAGATCACCTGAAACCCTGGGAACAGTTTGAGTTAGACATTAATTGATTGATTTATTGATTATAATTGGTTGATTTTTTGTCAAGATTACCGTGCATGGTCAGGGTACATTTAAATAATATAAATACATTGGGGTGAAACGTGTTATTAGAAAATTTTCAGTGGGAAACATTTGAAATGTGAAGTAGAAGCAAGCAAGGATTAAAAAATATTGTATCCTCTTGTATATTATCTATATGAATGTACTTTGTTGGTAGTTATTGTGTATTTTATATTGTTTTGTGTTTTCCTTAAATACTCCATGTGTAAGCTGTAAAACTTGATTTGTTTTAGGCTGGAGCTGCTGGATCAATTCTAGTCTTCCTCAAAGCAAAGGTGCTTAAGACATATTCAAATGCTAGTACATTGGACACTTCTTTCAGTAGCAGAAGGATCTCCTAGTAAAAAAAGTGAGAGTGCTGCCATTGTCTTTGTAATTTTGAAAAAATCCAAATTTTATGGTTGAGTCCCAAATACTTTAGTTATCTGCTTTATGAAACAAATAAAACATTGGTAACAAGGGGCTTTCTGTGGGTGTAGGTAATCCTTAAGTTATACAATGTACTCAGATAGTCTTTATCCAGTGACTAATTTGCTTTACGATTAAATTAAAAACCTATTTAGGGCAATGTGTTACTATAGAAATTTGGAATACGATGGTAGCTCCAACATTAATTACTCAGAAGAATGGACAAGTAGAGAACGTCTGTAGATTCATTATCCAAGACTTTTTGTTCGCCCTAACACATTTCTCCCCTTCTGGATATACTTGAGTAAAGAGAAATGCAATTAAATAATACAATTTTTTTCAGAAGGAGAAATTTTACATTACTGATTTGTCGAGTGACGACTTCGCCTTACCAGCAAAAAGGAAGAAAGATAGGAAGCTGATGAAATAAAAAACAATAGTGGACTAACAAGATAAATATGTTATTATTTATTATGTATCAAACAATCTACTCTGTAGATTAATACATCTCAGCTGTTAATGTTTCCCCTTTGACTTGTCCAATAGCTTGTGTAAGGTCTCATATGGATCAATAATAATCTAAGCCCAATATTAACATATTAACAACTAATATTAACATATTAGTGTTGTTACTCATTTATATTTAATTTGTATCTTATATTTTTAAATGTTGATCTTGGAATATTATCTTGTTATTGTTGTAACGAAGTTAAGTGTAAGAGAAAATTGATAATAAATATGAAATCCCTGTCTATCTCTCTTGTCTCCTCTCTCACTCTCCTCTCTTCTCTCCCTCTCTTCTCTCTTTCTTCTCTCTCTCTCTCTCTTCTCTCCCCCTCTCTCTTTTCTCCCCCCCTCTCTCTCTCTCTCCTCTCTCTCTCTCTCTCTCTTTTCGCCTTTCTCTCTCCTCTCTCTCTCTCTTTTCGCCTTTCTCTCTCCTCTCTCTCTCTCTCTCTCTCTCTTCTCTCCTCTCTCTCTTCTCTCCTCTCTCTTCTCTCCTTCCTCTCTCTTATCTCCTCTGTCTGTCTCTCCCTCCTCCCTCCGTCTCTCCCTCTCAACTCTCTCACTCCTCTCTCTCTTCTGACCCCCCTCTCTTCATTATCTCTGTCTCTCTCTCTCTGTATCTCTTTCTTCTCTTTTCTCTCTCTCTCTCATTGGCTCTGTCTCGCTGTGTGACTTTCTCAATCTGTTTCTCTTTATATCTTTCTCTCACTCTGTGTATCTTTGTCCCCTCTCTCTAAGAATCTCTCGCTATCTCTGTCGTGTGTCTGTCTCGCACGGTATCTCTCGCTATATCTCTCTCTCTTTGTCTCTCTCTCTCTTTTACTGCAAAGTAATTGATAATTCAACCTCAACTCGCACCCAGTGAATAAAAATGATTACCTATATTACTCTAACATTTTTTTTGTCATAATTCACCTCCCTGTATTTATGACTGATAAACTTTCTCATACTGGTTTGTTTATTAACTCTGTCACACTTATTATACTGTGGTCTCAGGCTTCCTAGTTTTTACAATTCAATACTCCAAAAAATACATTTCTTGAACAATTTTACAATTTCGCTACCCACATTGCCGTTTCTATGGGACGCCTATGACATTTGTGGAATTTGGTCGCTCAAGGTCAATTTTGTTGACATTTCGCCGTATTTTGCCCCCGTTTGGCCCGACTCATGTGTGCAATGAGAAGAACTGAAATTCATGAATGAGTAAAGGTGTCTATTTGTTTTAATAGTCGGTGGTTGGCGCCAACCAACTACGTTAATGGTGCAAGTGTATGGTCACCCACTTGACGAACTCCTTCCATGGCATGGCCTATTGGGAAATACATCACCTGGATTTATCGGTGCGTAGGAAGGAGGGGTGTTGGGGGGACCGGGAGGCGGGGGGGGGGGGTACTTCGCTATTATTTAGGAGGGCCGGCCGTTGAGTTATTGTTGTCGATAGCGCGCCCAGCACCCCCGGAACCCGGAATATATTTTCGGCGGCGCGCCGTGCACGAAACTTTGTTTATTCTTTCGCGTTTGGAAAGTGCGATCGTAGATCACCGACACGTCGGAAAAGTAGGCTGCTGGACGACCTCGATGAGGGGAAACACGACACCAACGTGCTTTCGGGGGCTAAAACCCGAGAATAGCCACGATAGAGAAGCGACACAAGCTATCGGCACCTTTGATGCTCGGCGGGTCATTATTTGGTGACCTTGAATCGGCTTGAACTGACATGCATCCACAATATAGAGCAATTCCACGACCATAACCTCAAATGTCTTGATCAGCTGATATTGGGCGGCCGCACGTGGAGTTTGACAGTTTGACATTTGTCCACAATAACCTCGCGCATGCGTTATGAAAATCGGTCCCTACTGTGTCGCTTCTCTGTGATGGCTATTCTTGGTTAAAACCACTCACGGACCTTACCGCAAATCGTGCGATATGTCGTACGACTAAATCGTATTATAATATTAACGAGTTAAAATATTACGAATAGATGTAGTCGTAGTAATAGTACTTGCTCCTGTTTTGGACAATTTGAGGGTGGTGATTACGAATTCGGTCTCAGTTTTGTGTTTCAGTATCGTTTGACGAAAATTAAAAATTTCAAGTTTTCAGGTTTACCCAAAACATCGAAAATCTTTATTTGGATTTCTGTTAGGATCAAACCTCGTGTTTTGGATAATTTGACGATGCTGATTACAAATCTGGTCTGAGTTTTCAGTTTCAGTCTCGTTAGACGAAAATCAAAAATTTCAGATTCTTAGGTTTACCCAAAAAATCGAAAATACTTAATTGGCGTTCTATTAAGATGAAACCTCGTGTTTTGGTTAGTTTAAGGATGCTGACTACAAATTTGGTCTCAGTTTGGGTTTCAGTCTCATTTGACGAAAATAAAAAATTTCAGAATTTCAAGTTTTTACCCAAAAAATCGAAAATCTTTATTTGGACTTCTATTAAGATGAAACCTCGTGTTTTGGATAACTTGAGGATGCTGATTACAAATCTGGTGTCAGTTATGAGTTTCAGTCTCGATAGACCAAAACCAAAAATTTCAGATTTTCAAGTTTACCCTCGGGTTTACCCAAAAAATCGAAAACCTTTATTTGGCTGTCTGTTAAAATGAAACCTCGTGTTTTGGTTAATTTAAGGATGCTGATTACAAATCCGGTCTCAGTTTTGAGTTTCAGTCTCGTTAGGCGAAAATCAAAAGTTTTAGATTTTCAGGTTTACCCAAAAAAATCAAAAACCTTTATCTGGCCTTCTATTAAGATGAAGCCTCGTGTTTTGGATAATTTGAGGATGCTGATTACAAATCTGGTGTCAGTTTTGAGTGTCAGACTCGTAGATGAAAATAAGTAATTTCAGATTTTCTGGTTTACCCAAAAAATCGAAAATCTTTATTTGGCCTTCTGTTGAGATGAAACATCGTGCTTTAGATAATTTGACGATGCTCATTACAAATCTGGTCTCAGTTTTCAGTTTCAGTCTCGTTAGACGAAAATCAAAAATTTTAGATTTTCAGCTTTGCCCAAAACATCGAAAATACTTATGTGGCTTTCCATTAAGGTGAAACCTCGTGTTTTGGATAACTTGAGGATGCTGATTACAAATATGGTCTCAGTTTTGACTTTCAGTCTCGTTAGACGAAATTCACAAGTTTCAGATTTTCAGGTTTACCCAAAAAATCGAAAACCTTTATTTAGCTTCCTATCAAGATGAAACCTCGTATTGTGGTTAATTTGAGGATGCTGATTACAAATTTGGTATCAGTTTTGAGTTTCAGTCTCATTTGACGAAAATACAAAATATCAGAATTTTAGGTTTACCCAAAAAATCTAAAAATCTTTATTTGGCCTTCTAATAAGATGAAACCTCGCGTTTTGGATAATTTGAGGACGCTGATTACAAATATGGTGTCAGTTTTGAGTTTCAGTCTCGTAAGACGAAAGTCAAAAATTTCAGATTTTCAGGTTTGCTGAAAAAATAGAAAATCTTTATTTGGCTCTCTATTAAGATGAAACCTCGTGTTTTGGATACCTTGAGGCTGCGGATTTCAAATCTGGCCGTAGTTTTGAATTTCAGTCTCTTTTGACGAAAATCAAAAATTTCAGATTTTATGGTCTACCTAAAAAATCGAAAATCCTGTTTTGGCTTTCTATTAAGATGAAACCTCGTGTGTTGGATACTTTGAGGTTGCCGATTACAAATCTAGCCTCAGAAATGACTTTCAACCTCGTTTGACGAAAATCAAAAATTTCTGATTTAAGGTTCTCCCAAAAAATCGAAAATCTTTATTTGGCTTTCTATTAAGATGAAACCCGAGATGAAACCTCGTGTTTTGGATGATTTGAGGATGCTGATTACAAATATGGTCTCACTTTTGACTTTCAGTCTCGTTTGACGAAAATCAAAAATTTCAGATTTTCAGGTTTGCCCAAAAAATCGAAAATCTCCATTGAGCTTTCTACTAAGATAAAGCCTCGTGTTTTGGATACTTCGAGGATGCCGATTACAAATCTAGTCTCAGAAATGAGTTTCAGTCTCGTTTGACGGAAATCAGAAATTTCTGATTTAAGGTTTTCCCAAAAAATCGAAAATCTTTAGATATTTGGCTTTCTATTGAGATGAAACCTCGTGTTTTGGTAATTTGATGATGCTGATTATAAGTCTGGTCTCGGCATAGAGTTTCAGTCCCGTATGACGAAAACTAAAAATTTCAGATTTTCAGGTTTACCTAAAAAATCGAAAATCCTTATTTGGCTTTATATTAAGATGAAACCTCGTGTTTTGGATAATTTGTGAATGCTGATTACAAATCTGGTCTCAGCTTTGTGTTTTAGTTTCATTTGACGGAAAGCAATAATTTTAAATTTCAGTTTTATCAAAAAAATCGAAAATTTTTATTTGGCTTGGTATTAAGACGAAGCCTCGTGTTTTCACCGGTACCTGATAAGCGTCAGACTATCTGACAGATAACGCCATATAAATTGTGTGAGCCTATCTGCCAGATAGACTATCTGACACTTATCAGGGACCGGCCCTATATTATTTATATGGCGTTATCTGGCAGATATGCTATCTGACACTTATCAGAGACCGGTGAAACCGGCCCTTAGTCTCGCTTGACGAAAATCAAGAATTTCAGATCTTACCTAAAAGTTTTAAAATCCTTATTCGGCTTAGCAGCGTCTTTCACAGTATCTTAGTTAAGAACTGATGAACCTGCCTGCATAGACAAGACCAAGTAAGTCTACTCCGATATATTTCTTTCTCTTTACCAAAAGTCGCTTCGCTAGCAAAAAAAGGCCTCAGAAAAGCCCACCGCCCAGAATAACGGGTGGTGTCCCTGGCTGTTTGATATTCTCCCGGCGCTTTGGCTCGCCGTCATTTTTCTCCTGAAGTTTTCCGCCTGTGAAATTCCCCACCACGACTACTGCCCGGCGATATACATCTTACTTTATCATACACGACTTGCATTATTCTGGAGACGGAAGCCGCTAGGAAATCGATGGTCGACGGTCCTGGAACGTGACGTTTTGTTGGAAGAAGAATTGAGGACGTGCTGGTAGAGGAAAAAAAGCTTGGAGCTTTGGAGGTCTACTTCTGTTTGAAGCATGAAAAAAATTTACGTTTACATGTACACACATAGGAGCTTGTAATATTAATATGGGGCTCAAGGATAATAAGCCACAAAAGCTCTCAATGGACTGATATGGAATAACACTGTTACTAAAGAAAACAGGTAAAAAATATTTGAAGGCATGATGCAGGAGTATGGTCATTGACAACAATAAGAAACAAAATAGGAACGGTCGAATTAGACTACATGAGAAAATGTCTGCAAGTCACTAGAAAGGACAAAATACGAACTGCAGAAATATGGCAAAGAATGGGAATACAATGCTCAATAACAAGAACACTAGAAAACAGAGCACTGCAATGGTATGGTCACGACACCGTCAGAAGAAGAAGAACAAGAACAAGACAAAGAAGTGGGAGAAGAGGAGGAAGAAGATGAAGAAGAAAAACAAGAAGATAAAGGAGAGGAAGAAGTCTAATACGTTTACATTAATTCAATACCATCTTAAATAGATGACAAGGTACAATACTTTAAACAAAAAAATTAGATGTTGAGAAAATTAAAATAGTTCTCATTTCAGTGTTCGCTTCAACAGAATCGTATCTAGCTCAAAATATTGCCAAGGCTCAGACCACTGGGAAAACTTGTCCATAATCTCAACTTCTTGGTAAGGTATAAATGTTGAATTGAAAATCTACATTCAGGAGCATAGCCAGGATTTAAAATCAGAGAACTAAGCCTAATGATTGGGCCATCGACCACCTATTATGCTTATGGGGATAAATATTTTTGTGGAAAGGGTGTAATAAAAATACCGAAAATAACTCGAGAGACTAAAGGACCTCAAGCCGCTCTAGTTATACAGGGTGTTTGGTAAAATGCGGCAACAATTTAAAGGGTGACATTTTGAGAATAGTTTGTTATTTGATGATTTTTGAAAAATCGCTCCATTTCAAAGATTCACGATGAAAAGAATGCGACAGCTACATTTAATCATCAAAAATCACATGGCAGGTTGCTCAATCTACAATAAATGTTCAAAGTGACTTCCACCAGCTTAGATATAAGCAGGCAATCTTCTCATCAGTGATTACCGAACTCTTTTAAACACTCCAGGTCCATTTTGAATGAAGTTACATCTAGCAATTATACGGTTTAGCAAGTAGTCCAAATTTTCCAATGGAGTAGCGTAAGCTAAGCGTAATATTTATCATCATAAGGATATAGGGTGGACGATGACCCAATTACTAGACTCAGTCCCCCAAATTCAAATCCTGGCTATGCTCCTGAATGTAGATTTTCAGTTTGACATTTGTAACTTTTTGCAAAGCTGAGATTATTGGTAAGTTTTTGCAGTGGCTTGTATGCACAGCGTTTCGGCAATAGTTTGAGCTTGAAACGGTTCTGTTGAAATGAAAACGAGAATTAATTTATTTTTCTCAAGATCCGTTTTTTTCTAAAGTATCGTTCCTTTTCACCTGTTTATGATGGTAGGTATTGAATTAGTGTAAGCCGTTTGGACCTTTCTTCTGTTTCTTCTTCTTTTTCTCCTTCTTCTTTTTTTATAACTGAGCAGACCGCGTAGACAGAGCCTAAATACCAGAGTACCGCGGCTGCTGTGAAAGGGTTATGTTAGGGGAAGTTTGTTAACGCGGGACTTGAATGGGCCAATACCCGCAGGCCCAATAAATACATCTTCTGGCAGTCCATTCCAAGCCTTGGACACCCTGGGAATAAATGTGCGATTGTACCGCTCAGGTCTTGATGTATGAAGAACGACCGTCTTAGGATGAGATGCAGCGGTCGCACGGGTACATCTGATAGGAGCGGTGAGCGGCGGAACGATAGAGGATAGCTCAGAGGAGCAGATTCTGTTGGAATATCGATAGAGGTGAGAGGTCACCAACAACATGCCGGTGAGAAAGTGGATGGAGGTGGCGCGTTAAGACCGGGTTGCCAATTAGTCGAATTGCCCTTCTCTGGACGGCATCTACATAGTGTACACAGCGTAGTAGGGGCAGCAGCTCCCCAGACATGAGAGCAATACTCCAGGCAAGGTGGTGAGAAATACTTTCTGACTCTAAAGAGGTACCCCAGCTTTTTTACCAGCAGCTGTTGCAATTGACGCGACGTGTTCTGTTGACTCCTATCAGATTGAATGGATGACTCCTTGGCAGAGCCCGGTTGTTTATTAGGACCTGGTGTTGGCTTGGGCACTTCTAGTTTGATAGCGTACAATACTGGGTCTTGGAGGCATTAAATTTAACCATATTCTTAAGTCCCCAAGCGGTAATTGTATCGAAAACCTTTGAAAGTGAAGCTACCACCGCCAGTTTTCTGCGTTCCAGCTCGACCACAGAGATCGGTCTATTGCTGATGATGCCTGCATGCAGCGTACTGCCATCATTCTTTTTCTTTTTCTTCTGCTTTTTCTTCTTTTTCTTCTCCTTCTTCTTCTTCTTCTTCCCTTCCGAATCTTCCACAGCTAAATTAGTGTAAGCGTATTGATGTAAGATAAGTGAACATGTTACGGATTTTTTTCGTTCGTAGATTTTTCATTGTTAGGACAAAAATGCCAGAGCTTGGGTAATTATTAGGAAAGAAAAAATGCATGAAGTAGCTTTACTCGACGTTTCTAACATTCCCGAGAGTAACAAATATTTTGGAGTTGTCTGATGTCAAAATTGTTATTTCCATCACCACCTCAATTTATCCACCTACTCTGGCTCTAGACAGGAAGTAGAGTAACCAAAGCAGACATTTCTGTCATCACTGTACCCAAACCGTTTCAATTGCTACATTTTTCCAAATTCGTACACTGTCATGCAGTTAGTTCGTTATAAAAGAAGCAAAAAAAAAAGAACACCCCGGTGGCTGCAGCCAATAAAATCCAAATAACGCGAGCAATTTATATTTATTTGCAGGTCCGGCTTTGTGTTGCAGGGCTCGGCCGTATATCCACATTAGACGTATAAATTGTCTGCGACGTGTCGTGTACCCGTCAAACATTAAGTATTCAGCCTGGTCTGTGTCTGTGTGTCCGTGTGCACGCAGGCCATCAATCAGGGACGTACAAAGTGTACTGTTCTGTTCCCGTTCACCTATCAGCCATCCGCCATTGCAACAATTTGATGGACATGCGGCTCATCAGCCGGTGCCAATGCCGTTTGGCATTCTCTCTTTGCACAGATCCTAGATCCATAGATGTAGCCATACACAGGGTGCGTCATTAGTACCGGATCGGTCGATTACTCCACGAGTGCAGAAGATAGCGGAAGAAGTTGTATATAAAAGTTATGGCCAAGAATATGCTCCTTCCTCAGAAAATATTTTTATTTATACAGGGTGAGCCGTAACTACGTGGTGATGCAAACATACATTTTTCAGATGAGACACCCTATATATTATTGCATATTTAGATTCTATCAATAATTCACATTCTTAAAATATAAGGTGTTGTAAGATTATACAGGGTGATTCAAAAGTTATGACCATTTTTATACCCAAATCGCTGTCAAATGAATGTACTATTTATATTGAAAATTAATACAATCAAAAATATTTTTTTGAAATGACACATGGAAAAAACACATCAAACACCTTTTACAATCGTGTCAGAAAGGTATCAATCTACTGAAATGCCTAACCAACAAACAGTGGGGAGCGGAAGGCAAAACGCTAATGACCATATATAGAAATTTAATCAGGTCAAAGATTGATTATGGATGTATTGCCTATGCATCAGCTAAACCGTATCTTCTGAAACAACTAGACACGATGCATAATTCTGCCATACGCATTATTTTGGGCGCTTTTAGAACCACTCCCGTCAACAGCTTGTATCAGGAATCCGTGAGGCTCCACTTCAGATGAGAAGGAAACTTTTAAGCATATCATACTCCTTTAAAATTGCATCCCAGCCAAATATACCCATCCATAAATATCTATTCAGTCCTACCTGTAACAGAAACTCGATAGTCGGAATCCCATTCAACCAAAGAGTTAACCTCTATCTGGAAGGTCTCCACATCTCTCCAGATTTTTCAATTTATGCAGAACTACCTCCATCTATCCCTCCCTGGATCATACCTACAATAGACATCATCGCAACGCTGACAGAATTCAATAAACAGGACACTCCAAGAGCTCTCATCAATCAAAACTATCTAAAGATACTCGATCTCTACCCTGGATACACAATAATTTACACAGATGCATCTAAAAGCGACCAAAAATCCGGAGCAGCAATAGTCACACATTCGTACGTACCATAAAACTTACCGATTACACAACCATACTAAATGCAGAACTGTACGCCATACTGGAAGCACTAAAATTCACAAGAGACAGTAACAATCATAAATTTATAATTGTAACAGACTTGCTGAACTCCCTAGAGCTGATTGGGAAAACATTTGTAAGAAATTATATCGTCACCCAAATACACGAATTAATATACTGTCTCACGACAAGTCATACCGATGTCAAATTTATTTGGGTTCCCTCTCACGTGGGTATAACGGGCAACGAGTTAGCAGATCAAGCAGCTAAAGAAGCAGCAAATATGGACACCACCCCAACCTACAACCTTCCAGCGTCGGACATGAAAATCCACGTGGCTGACCTAGCTATCAAACAATGGAACCTCAAGTGGCAAAGCAACCTATCAAAACTGCGAGACTTGAAACCAAAATTCGGCCCCTGGACCACAGTGACTACAAACAGGAGGCAACAATCCATCATCACTCGTCTACGCCTGGGACATACGAGAGCAACTCACGGCTACCTCATTGCACGCTCTGGTGAACCGCGATGTACAATGTGTGACGTGATACTTTCTGTGAACCCCATACTTATTGAGTGCCCAATGTTAGAAGTGTATAGGTTAAGACATAATCTCTATGGCCCAATCAATGTACTGTTAGGCACTAACTGTGATGTTGTCAGTATTATTAAGTTCCTTAAAGACTCAAATTTACTGTATGAAATATAAGCTATCCACTCCCCGCTAATGACCATCAGGTTTATGCGGTTTTTTAGAAATAAAAAAAAAAATAAAAAATATCCACGATATTTTATTATATAATATCCTGGTACGCACAGAAGATGCTAAGAAATGGTTTAAGGAAAAAATATTGGCGAAATGGAAATATCGCTATAGCAGGTTCCAAGTAAAGCTACTAATGAAGGACAACGGCTACCCGTGGCCTCTTCCCCTCAATATGAAAAGACGCGAGCAACTAGTACTAACTGGACTTGGAATGGGTAATACCAACATCACCTCAATGCAACTTCTAAGGGGTGAGTCACCACCCCAGTATCCGACATGCCAAGAAACCATCACAACCAAGCATATTCTGCTAGACGTTTTGACGTTTTTCTAATGTCGTAATCTCAGTAACCGCTACATGGATTGTGATGAAATTTGGACAGCGATACGTTGTGGAATCGTAGTAGGCAATGCTCCTATAATTTTGGAAATCGTTGTACGGGGGGCGGAGTAATTAGCAAAAAACAAAAATTTCCAAATATTCCTCAACCTTTTTTGGGTGGGGGTGAATTTGGGGTGGTTGAGGGGTGGGGGGTTATAAAACTGAAAAATTTGTTGTATTCATAATGGGCTGTCCATTCACCTGTGAATGAAAAACCTAGCGGCATAATATACTTTTCTAGGTGCATAAGAAAATTGCCTTGCATATTATAGAAATCGAAGGACTTCGAATTTGTGACGTATACGAGTACATACGAGTATTGCTTTAGATCGTTCTATATTGCGTAACACCAAACTTATTGAATTAATTTTAACGAAATTTTGACACAGTATTACTACCGCGGCGAGGATGGAAAACGCGTATGTTTTGGAAAAATCGTGTGGGTGGCGGCGCAGCAATAATAAAAAAACTAAAAATATTAAAACAGCTCATCCTTCGTTTTTAGACGTCTTGGAGACTCCTGATCGTTTCGCATCGTCCAGTTGAAGCATGCCGAAAGAACTGTGGCGTCCTAGTTCCTAAAGGGGGAGGCGCAAAAAACTATTTACGAGAGTTTTTGCATTGGATGTGTTTTTGCGGACGGGTGAACGATGATTTGGTTGCAAGGGAATTTCAAACTATAGCTTCATGCAATGGAAAAATAATAAAATATCATCATTATGTGTGGGAAGTTCTGAGTCAGTCAACTTGACTCCATTTTTTTCGCAGTTTTCGGATTTCACTTGCGAGTAGTATAATGTAGTCCGGGTATGGCGTGTTATCCAAAAATCCAAATATTTCACATCAAACTGTTGCATAGGATGTTACCACATATTTATTACGAATTTTAATTGAGGCCATTAATCAAGGCGTGGCGTTGTGCGCGGCGGAAACCTTCTGAACGCACGTACATAAACCAACCAGCCACCCTCCGACTCCATCACGGGGATGAAATACAACCGTTCGTTCCAGCCAGCAAAAATACGTCGAACGCAGCACCACCTGGTGGCGCCGTTTCTCATCCGGCCTGTCACAGGTGATCTCCCTCGAAACACACCCCCCACAGCGGAGGTGGAGGGAATCTTACCCATTCGCTTCGAGGCACGTACTTCACGTTCGACGTTTTGTAAATTTTCAGTAGTAATATCCCTCATCATAGTAACGATGTCTTAACAGACATGTTGTGAACTCGTAAAATGCATTAAGTTGGAACTAGAGCATTGCCGATACTAAAAACTGTAGTTCGCCATCGTTCGCGATTTACTGTCAGTTCAGTGGCACTCTTGATACTCATATCCAGCAACTGTTTCGTTGTATCCACCCAGCGTGTAGGGGAACGGCCACGGCGCCGCCCACTCGGGGCATTACAATGAACTATAAGTTTCTCCATATTATCGCTTCTATGTAAATGTCCGAAGAATGTAAGCATTCTCGTCGACATAATGGAGGATAGTCTCTTTGGATTACTGAGCTGATCCAGTATGGAAACGTTAGTTCGATGGGGGGTATAAGGAACTCTCAGTATTCTCCTCCACGTCCACATTTCAAAAGCATCTATGCGAGCTGGATCTGCCTTTTTAACAGTCCAAGTTTCCGAGGCATTCAAAAATATGGAGAACACAAGAGACTGAACCAACGACATTTTGGTAGTTTGAGTGATATTATGATCACGCTATATTCTAGTAAGTTTTGCCATGGCCACACGTGCCTGTTGAATGCGCCGTCGAATCCCATTTTCACAGCTACCCGAATTGTCGATCAAACAACCGAGGTAGACAAAGCTTTGAACTACTTCATAACGGCCTACTGACTTTATTTCTCGATGATTATCGTGCTCCCTATCCACGATCATAACATTGGTCTTGTTGTAATTAATACCAAGACCATTTGCTGCACTGTGTTGTTCTAAGATGCTTAAAACGGCTACTAGTTCTTCCTGAGAAATAGCAATAAGATTTGTGTCGTCAGCAAATCTTAAGTTGGATATTTTGCTTCCGCAAATAGTTATACCGCAATTCGATTGACCAATACCTGTCTCATCACAAATTCAAAGTAAATGTTAAATAAAATCCGAGGTAAAACACATCCTTGACGAACTCCTTTTCTGGTTGCAGTTTGACCAGACAGGTTACCATCAATTCTTATACGAGCCGAATTAGACTCATAGAGTTGCTATATGAGAAACACTAGGTGATAAGAAATTCCCATAGAGATTTGAATTTCCTACAGTTTGGGCCACTTTACGTTATCAAATGCCTTAGAATAGTGCACAAAGCAGATAAAAACTGGAAAATAATGCTGTCTGGCTTTTTCAATAATTTGTCTTAAGTTAAAGATCTGTTGACGCGTACCGCGTCCTTTTTGGTAATATCCCTAGGGCATTGAAAATAGACGATAATTAAAACTGAAAACAGTTGAATGTCACGCCATTTAAGCTCCCGACGCTACGCCTCTGATGTAGAATATTAACAAACCTTGTCTCTGTATCTGCGACATTTCTTAGTTGCAGGACTAACAGATTTGAAGCTGTCAAAATCGTTTTCACGGCAAAGTGGAGCTCTTGATCAAAAGGAGAGTTACAAGCTCACAAACAAACAAACATACATCTGAAACCAATGAAAGCGCGTTAAAAAACAATTGCTAAGATTACGCGCTGACAATAACTGCATCAGGTAAACAGACCAGAAGAGGTCGGTAACATGCGTTGGATGACTAGATTTCTTATTTAGAGCCAAACTGTACGAGCGAAAATTCCGCAGCGTATTTCACGCGATGGTTCGCACCTCGTTATCAGAACCATGCCATCAAACGAGAGCAACTAGACGAACGGGAAATCCGTAAAATACGCCGCGGAAATTTCGCTCGTGTAGTTAGGCTCTTAAGGATCTACAATAGGCGCTTTCCTTTTACCTGATTTATCTGATAAATCTCACTTGTGACGTCATGACTCATTTCAATGTACGTTCCTTTTGTCTTCTGAATCTGAGACTAAAGTGAGATATTTTACCCCCACTTAGCCCATCTGCACAAGTTCGAAAGGTAGGTCAGTTGTCTCAGATCATTTGGATGTCAAATAAATCAATAAATGAGGTTAAAATTAATTGTAAGTTTAAATTTTAGCGGGTTTTGTGGTGTATGGATAGTAGACAGTGTATGGTGAGCTACGAAAAACTTAAAAAAATAGGTTATGGAAAGGATCGACAGATTATAGAACCATAGCATATTACAAAATTTCGAGGAATGACATTTAACTGCACAAACACGTTCCTTTAACTCATCGGAGCATCTGAGGTTTCCAACTGAGCTGAGCCATCTGATTTTTATGTGATCTGAGTTAGTGCGGATGTAAAAGGAAAGCACCTAATATCTGCTATCACAGTACTTTCCCTGCCAATGTTTGAAAGTAAAAATCTGAAATTCCCGAGTTTTATATTGCATCCTTACTCCTTGAATTAATATCATTCCCTCACGTGACTTCCAGCAATTTAAGTTCCCCACATTGGAGAAGCGTAATAAATAAATGAAACTCATCCCCGTCATTTCGTGAGCGGACATTCGATTATAACTCCTTGGCATGCCCACCTCATGCAGCATCCCCCTCCCCAGATCCTTCTAGAGATGGCAGCAGACTATAAAGGTTAACTGAATCAGTTTGTGTATTTGTTTATTTTGGATTTATCATATAGGCGTTTCGCCAAAATGGGTGGATGGTATCCTCAGATGTTGTTACCTGTTAGGTGACTCCCGAGTTACCAGTTCAGTGGCGTCAGCAGTTATATACCCCGGGTCAGGCGTGGGATTGGCCCCAGTAGCTCTGAACACGGTTTTCCTTTTTCAGATCAACTTACCTATCAGTTTTTAATCTGGCAAAACTTTTCACGTAGTTGTAGGTACATAACCTGAATAAGGGTTTGCAGGGTATGGTGCCATTGCACGTTTTGAAAGGGAGTATTATCCAAGACAGTTCTAAGGAAGGTTTTAAGGCTTCATGTGAGGGCTGACGTTGCCTGCTTCCTACTTGATGCGATAACGGGCTTCGGGCTAACAAGCGGTCCCCCCGGTGCCAAGTCTGGCCTTTCTTATTACCAAGAATTCCCAGGACCCACATCGAGGTAACTTCCTCGCCAGCTCTTCCAGTCTCTCCGCATACTCTTGAGCCAGGGTTGCCATGGCTCTGGACATGGCACTGGACCAACAGATCGCTTTTAGTGTCACCTGACTGTCAGTGCAGATGTAAACCTTCTGCTCTGTGCCCTTTCTTACCTCCTCATTGCATGCAGCAGAGATTATAGCATATAATTCTGCTTCGAAAATCGTGGCGTTCGTGTCTAAAGAGTAACTCTCCCATACTCCTCGACTTTCCACATACAACCCTGCTCCTGAGGCCTGTGTCCACTAGCTAGATGAGAGGCGTATATCTAATAGCCACCTATTGCAGAGAACCGTATCAGCGAGGCGTATTTCCCGCTGCACGGAAGATTGGCCGCGTAGGTACAACACAACCCATTCCCAAGAAAGGCAAAAACCTGATCCCACACCAACTGTAAATAGACCTGTAACAGCGTCTAAGATTATGGGGACTGTCATTGACGCACAGCTCCTGAAATACCTGGACAACAACAGCATATACCAGTATGGCTTCCGTCAGCATAGGTCTACCGGTAACCTCCTGGCTTACGTCACTCACTTGTGGAACAGAGCAATTGAAAATCATGGCGAATCCAGTGTTGTTCCACAAAGCCTTCGAGAGAGTGTGGTATGAGGGACTTCTGGTCTAGCTTGCTACTTTTGGACTACTACCTGGCTGAATAGCATCTTGAACGACCGATATCTGTTTGTTGTAGTCGAATGCTGTCCATCAGGCGTATTTTCTATAAACGCCGGTGTTCCGCAGGAATCTGTCCTGTCCCTTACACTCTTTCTGCTGTACATCGATGAACTGCTGGAAATATATCCAATCCAATCTACAGCTTCGCAGATGATAGCACATTGATGTCGTGTATGGAACCGGGCAAGCCATTATCATCACAGGAGACGGTATGTCGGCGACAGAAACATGCCTCACAGATCAACGTAGATATCAAAACAATTGTCGAGCTGGGATTAGTAAATAAAGTACAATTTACAGAAAACTCAGGCAACAACACTGACACAGAAGTCACACGTTGACTTACCAACTGTGGAAATGGAAGATCACCCGATAGTCGAGTCACCTTCCGTCAAGCTTTAGGAGAGTCACGATCAACAATAACAGATCCTGGCACGACCACGTCGTCACTGTTGCTAAAGTGGCATCCCAGAAGCTTGGAGTTTTGTTTCGCTGTAGGAAGCTGTATACACCAGAGCAACTACTGCTGGTCTACAAGGTACAGATCCGACCATAGTTGGAGTATTGCTCCCATGTGTGGGGATGCACTCCAAAGCACTCTCTAAAGCTTCTGGACACTATTAGACTAATACCTAGCAAAGACCTCCACAGCTAGGAAAATAGGCGAAGGGTGGCTGACCTACCCCTGCTTTACAGATTCTATCACGGAAGGTGTTCGAGTGAGCTCTCCCAGATAATAACTCCAATGGCCATCCGAACGAGGAACACTTGAAAGGCACTGCGAACTCATATCGAAATCTCTACTCTCCGAACCAGTCTCCTCCAGTATTCATTCTTCGGGAGAACTTCGATGCTTTGGAATGAGCTGCCGGGAAATTTGTTTTCCGACGGCTACAACCTGCAGCGTTTCAGGCTGACTATAAAAACATATCGCCACCTCGAAGGACATGCCTTGACGAGGCTTTTACAGTATTTGCATGTATATCAGAAGTGCCTCCTCTCTAATAACAAAATGAATGGATTATGGAGCCTGGAAGTTCAAAGAATCGACCCAACATTGAACCGATTCGATTCACTTGCGCCTAGCCGGACCGTGCAACTTTCCAACCCGCAGTTCCGAAGACCGCCGAAGGTTTCCGATTACTATCCGATGATGCCGCAACGGCGCCAAATTTAAATCTAGCGTCTTGTACATCAGTGATTCAAGACCTTATTACATGAAGAGGCTGATGTCATTTATTGGATAATGGATATTCGCTATTCTAAGAAGACGCTTCACCGAGGGAGAAAACGATAAAAGTTGCCTTTATTGACAGTTCAAAATGTAAAAAATTAAAGTAGGGCATTTTTGTGAATAATGCAAAAGTTTTCTTCCTGCAACATAGAATTGGGGATAGATGTGGAAGTAGCTAAAAAATAATATATTTCGTGAACAAATTTCAAAAGAAAAGTTTGAGTCGTCTAATAAATAGTAAAATTTATCATCTTTAAAAAATTGTACAAAAAAAAATTCGTCCTTAACCTTCAGAGTAAAAAAATCCCTGGTCCCTTTGAATTACAGTAAAAAAAGCAAATGTAGTACATATTATACCTATCACTGTGTTTTAAATTAGTTGTTGTTGATTATTAGTGAAGAAGTTACAAACTGTCTCTGATCATACAAACGTAATATATAAGAAAGGCGGCCCCAATTCTGGAGGACTAATTAGGTACCCTTTGTATCAACTTTCCTTCATATTAGATATACTGATGTAAAAAAATGGAATACTTCAAAAAATCCTCAATTTGAATTAAACATATGCGACAGAAATTACGATACCCAAAATGAATTTCAACCCTCACTAGCTAAATTTTCTAGGTTCAGTACTGGTCAAGTAATGTCAATAAGAAGGAAATTTTGGGGAAAAGGCCTTTCTAGACTTTGCTACACAATAGCATAAAAGTAGAAAACATTTTTCAAAACACCATTGCTGAATCTGGATGGTGGATACAGAAAATGAAAACACCACCAAAACAAACAACACACATTTTTGAATAGGGTACTTACTTGCAGAGGTCGTGAAATCGCCTAGGGAGTATACATAGCGTAAAGAAAACCATATCAAGAAGCAGTAGGAAACAAAAAACATGATTTTACTGACGGCCAAAAAAAGATATTTGCAAAATAAAATAAGGACATATTCAATTTTTTCCACGTGACGTAAAACAAGGGCTGACGTCACAGGTATCTTATCGATATCGACAATCGATACTGCTACAGCGCAGGTCAGTGAGATTCAACTGCAAACTAGAGACGATATGAATTCTTTAACAATGCGACTCAATTTATTGATACTTAAACATATTTGAAACAGGCAATTAACCCACTAGCATTTTCGTTGCAATACATTTTTATGTCTGATAGCTATCACACTTCATCCTCTTTGTGACCGAGATTCGCAACTAATCGAAGCCACCATTTTATTTCGGCGCATCCCATTATGAATGAATCCAAAGATAGAGTCTAGTTCAAGCCCATCCCTACAAAGTGAATTAGTAATCTAGCCTAAATTTTATTCTTTTGACTTTTGTACTTTTGTGTGTGACTGTGTTTTGTGGTTATAATGATCAATGTCAAAATGTTAGGTTAGCACTGGCTATCGATATCGAATATCAATGCTTTACTTCCTATCACTATAGGATATCACTGACGTCAGAGGTTGTTTGCGCGGCATTTGAAATAATTTTTGGAGTATCTCTCACAGCCGATTCCAGAAAACCAAACAAGTGATTTTGTCATGTTTACTAGGCTCTACGGAACGTGTAAACGACGTAATATTTTTTTCTGCAAGTGCCCTATTCTGCAAACGGCACACAGAACAACAGAACTGTCACTGTTAATGACAAATGCGCATGCGGGACTGCGGATTGGAAAGTTGCACGGTCCGGCTAGACGCAAGTATTCGATTCTGCCCATCTCTATCTCCTTCCCCCCCTCCCCCTGGACGACGTCGCATGGACGCGTGACTCGGCATACGCAACCAGCCTCACGAACCCTGAAAAATGTCAATTTGTTCTCCATTAATACTGGATATTAGTCCGGACGGCGGCCGGTCGTAAATTTCCGGACGCCATAATGACTCCGAGGTATCTAACGCGCCAACGGACTTCCCCCTATCCCCCCCTCTTTACCCCTGCCCCTTTTCCTGTGGCGCATTGTTTGCTAATAGTCCGCCGAATTAGTCAATAATGTATCGGTGTTTAAGTGATTGCGGTGATTTACTCCCGCTAATGTACACAAACTAAAACCGCTAGATGGACTGCCTACGGATACCTAGCAAATTACTGCTAATTTATATTCCGACAAGTAAATACCAGCAAGCAAAGTCATGTTTATAAGCATTGTATAAGTATCTATAGAAGAAAAACTGAGGAAACCAACTTATTCTATAAGCGGTTCTTAAACCCTAATACGATACCTATACAACCAAATAGGGCCCATTTTTATACAACGTTTTTACAGTATAAGGTCTGCAAGGGGAAGCTATATGATACTTATACAATATGTACTTTAACAATACTTATAGAACTGTTGTATAAATGGCCTCTTGAACTGCCTTATACAACAAATTAACCAATATGGCAGTTGTTTCAGAAGACACTAAAGAATTACTATGAGAATGTTGTATACATCTCTTATAAAGGATTACATGAAATCAACGAAGATGATGGAAATAATTTGCTTGATATATTAGTTCTATAATGTCGCAGAGTTAAACAATGTGATTGCAAGGATCCTGTTTATAGAATCTCTAACGTTCTGCATGAAGGTACAATATGTGGGGATGCGAACATTTAAAATGGCGATGTCATATTATTATAGAGGGAATGTGTTGATCATATATTATCATAAACATCGGCATACTAGGCCATGATTTTATATGCGCTTCAAGTTTTTCTGATGAAATATCTATACTTCTACGGCAAAAAAATTGAGCGCCTTCAATATAATACAAATTTATTATATTTTCAGCCAGTTACAGCTTTTATACCTATCTTTTATGACAGCTATAAAAAAGTTTAGGAAAACGTTATAATAATGTTTATACGACTCTATTAGAACCTGCGTACATCTGACTGACATTTTTTGGTTAACATTTGTTGTATAGTAGTTTTTAGAACAAAACTATAAGACAATTTAACTCGTTCTCCAAAATGTCTCCAGTTACAGACATTATGGAACTAATTTGTCCTTATAGCGGCACTAATAGATACCTATACAATGTTTCTGTTCTAATACGAAAATATTTTGCTAGTTGGGATGCTTGGTAGTATTCGATAATATTCGTGAAAATAAAAACAGAATTTAAGAATATGCGGCAGAAAAGATCTGCCTGTGCGCCATCTGGTACCCGGAGGTAACGGCAAACCAGAGGAAGTCACCTCTAAGAAGCAGCAAACTTCTTGGCGGAACGCAAAGGCGCATTCGCTTCACCTAACCAGAAGAGCGCGCTTCTATGCCAACTGCATATGACTGTAACTGCGTATATCGACTCTCATATGTAGTTGGCATGTCTGATAGACATGAAAATTCTGATGCTCTCTATCTCCGACCGTCGACCTATGGCGCACTGATAATCGCTAATAAGCGTGAAACAGCTGTCTGTGTTCGGGTGGATTGACGGAGATAAGAGATATAGAGCAACCATCGTATAGAATTTAAGAAGTTGTGGGCCGTTTTTTGAACAACTATACTGCACCTAGAGAGAACATACAGGACTTATTAGGCCTGGTTGTACAATGCAAGCTTAAACTTCGGTCTAAGGTAAGCCGACGTTAAACCACGTCAGTTGCAAAATGTCCGTTGTACGATGCAGGCTTAGCCCCCATTTCAAGCTTAATACGAGCTTACGTAAACTGAAGCTTAACCCGAGCTTAGCTGAAGTTTAAACCTAACATGATAGAAATGACATGATGTGTCAAGCAGGAACCTTCAAATTGCTTGTCACTTTATTAGGTAGGTATATTTTTGGAATTAAATAACAGTGGTAGAGACGGCCGTTGCCCGAATTTGACTCAAACTGACGTAGTGACAAACCAGAAGAGGTTATTTTTTTAGATAGCTACGACGGTACGCATTGCTTCATTAGTGTCAACCGTAACGAATTTATCATCCAGGTTTAACTAAGCTGACGATTGTACAACGGATGTCAACGTTAAGCCTGAGTTTAGCTAAGCTTACATTTAACAACTCTTGATTTAAACCGACGTTTGTACAACCGGCCCTGAAAGATATAACAAATGTGCTTAAAAGTTCCTAGGCTGACAAATAAATGGAGTTACTAGAATTACATTCATATGAAGTCATTTCCACCTTACTCAAATTAAGGACAAGGACATAACAATCCTTGTTTGGTATATATCCTGAATCGCATCAGGCCTGATGTCCCTAGCCCATGAAAGCGCTGTTTCGCTCTTTCGGATCTCATCAGGTGAACCTGGGCAATGCCGGATATCAGGCTGACATGAAAGCAGTGAACCTACTGCTGTTCTACAAGGCACAGATCCGACTATCGTTGCAGTGTTCCTCCCATGTGTGGGATGTGCTCTAAAGCACTCTCTAAAGCTTCTGGACACTATCCAGAAGAGAGCAATTAGATTAATGGATACGCCTAACCTCACAAAGGACCTCCACAGCCAGATTATATCACGTCAAATGTTAGAGTGAGCTCCCCTAGATAATAACAACAAAATCCGTACGAACCAGGAACACTGGAGAGGCTCTACGAGCTCATCCTTACCAGGTGGAGGTCCCTACTCTTCTCCAGCATTCTTTCTTTTGGAGAACTTCGACCCTGCGAAACGAGCTGCCGGGGAATTTATTTCCCGGCGGCTACAACCTGCGGCATTTCAAATCTAACGTGCACCGACACTTATCCTTTCGCAGCGCTTCTACAGCCTTTGCGGGAGACCATAAAATATCCGCCTGAAATCCTCGTGCGACTATATTAAACATATCGCCCACATAGCCGATCGACCCATGTGCAGAGGCGCTAATTGAAATTTTTTTTTGTGCAGAATCCTGTTAGACTGGTCGGTCAGTTCAACGTACAAAAAACTCAGGCTACAACACTTACAAAGAAGTCTCACGATGGCCTACCAACCGTGGAGATGGAGGGTCACCCCATAGTCCAATCACCTTCCGTCAAGCTTTTGGGGATCAACATCAACAATAACATGTCCTGGCACGACCACGTCGTCAGTATTGCTAAAACGGCATCCCAGAAGCTTGGAGTTTTGTTCCGCTGTAGGAAGTTGTATACACCAGAGTAACTGCTGCTGCTCTACAAGGCACAAATCCGACCATCGCTGGAGTATTGCTCCCATGTATGGGGATGCGCTCCGAAGCACTCTCTAAAGCTTCTGGACACTATCCAGAAAAGAGCAATTAGATTGATCGATACGCCTAACCTCACAAAGGACCTCCACAGCCTGGAACATCGAAGGAGGGTGGCTGACCTATCCCTGTTTTACAGATTCTATCACGGTGAGCTCTCCCAGATAATAACACCAAAGGCCGTCCGAACCAGGAACACTAGAGAAGCTATGCGAGCTCATCCTTACCAGGTCGAGCTCCTTACTCCCCGAACCAGTTTCCTCCAGCATTCCTTCTTTTGGGGAACTTCGATGCTGTGGAATCAGCTGCAGGGTAATTTGTTTCTCGACGGCTACAAACTGCAGCGTTTCAAATCTGACACTTATCCTCTCGCAGCGCTTCTACAGCGCCATAGGCTTTCAGCCTTTGCGGGAGGCTGATCATAAAAAAAAAGTTTGCTTCACTTCAGATGTTCAGATATTAACAAAAGTAGGCTAAGAAGGTACAGTTACATGAAATTCTTAAATATAAGTCGCATAATGGACGTTAGAGTCTGTGACTCGAAACTGCAGCTAGTTCTTTTTGTCAAAAAGAAACTTTCATAGCTGAACCTCTTCCGTTCCAACCAAAGCACCTCCCGAGAGCTTCGAAGTTTCCGAAAGCACTTCGCGTGTGCAGTAATTGCGTACATTCACGTGTAAGTTGATGAGTGGCGATATTTATGGAGGTAGTGTGGAACAGTGGAACTGTAAATTCCTGCAAGGAGGCGTCGCCGTTCTCGCCGCCGCTACGCCGGCGGCATATTTGGGAGGCGCGTCGCAGTAACGCGACCAGGAAGCCTGCTAGCTGCTGTTGCTTCTGCTGCTGCTGCTTTGATGGAATGCGACGACGGAATTCGCGCGGGTTCCTAATGGTACCAAAGACACCTGCATAGTGGCGACTAGAGAACACATGACATACGGGCACTGAAAAGACACTTGACTTGAACCAACCAACCAATAATTATCTTCTGAGGAAGTCACATGTCTTCATGTGCTTCATCGATTATGAGAAAGCGTTTGACAATGTCAAGCACGATCTTCTTCTCATATTATATCTTGGCGATTTGGGGCTGGATGGCAAGGATATAAGGCTGATCAGTAATCTGTACTGGAAACAGAAAGCAAATGTTCGAGTCCATAATGCAGGATCTACAGATGATGTTGGAATACAAAAGGGAGTTAGACAAGGGTGTATTTTGTCGCCGATGTTATTCAACCTATATGTGGAGGGAGCATTTGCTGAGGCAACCTTAGATGGCCCTATCGGCATTAAAATAAACGGATTTCCAATCAACAATCTCCGATATGCAGATGACACTGTCATACTAGCAGACAATGTGAATGACCTTCAAACTCTACTGAGTCGCGTTAACGAGGAAAGCCAAAGGCTGGGTCTGAAGATAAATATCAACAAAACCAAGTTCATGGTGGTTAGCAGAAACCATATCCCAAACACCCGAATCCACTTGAATGGAGGGGACATCGAACATGTCAGCAAATTTAATATCTGGGACACATGGTAAACGAAAGATGGGAGAGATCATGAGATAATATGCAGAATTGAGCAAGCTAGGACAATTTTCCTGAAACTCCGAAAATTTCTTACCAACAAAAATTTGAACTTCAGTCTTAGATACAGGATGATGAAGTGTTATGTTTGGTCCACTCTGTTCTATGGCGTGGAGGCATGGACGCTGAAGGCAGCCATTGTAAATAAGATTGAAGCGTTCGAAATGTGGACACTGCGACGAATGCTCAGAGTGTCCTGGGTCGACCATGTAAGAAATGAGAACGTTCTCCAGAGAGCTGGGTTAGCGGAACGAGAACTTTTTGAGTATATAAGGAAGAGGAAAATAGCTTACCTAGGCCACATAATGCGGCGAACGCTATCACCTCCTGCGTCTCATTCTTCAAGGTAAGATCGAAGATGGGAGAAGAGGAATTGGAAGAAAAAAGCTATCATGGCTGAGAAACATGCGTCACTGGACAGGAATAAGCGACTCCCAGGAATTACAGAGGGCTGCAATAAATAGGATGATCTGATGAGAGAAAGGATGCAGGACGCAGGAATCTGCATGGCACCCTAAGAAGAAGAGGAAGTCATAATCTCCCATTAAAATAAATATTATCTTAAGTAAAGAATCTTCACGAGTTTTTATGATAAGCATGTGATTTCATAAGAAGAGAATTGTCTTTGCCCGAAAGTCATAAAATTCTTCCCTAAAACGTTTCCCCCACTAGGCATCTATCCCGCTGCCTGCTGTCTGTCCAAGGATCCAAGCCTGTAACCATATCAGAATCAGAGTATCAGTTGACCAGTTACCACTTCATCAGGTTCATGGTTATCAAATAGGTGAATCACGGGATAGCGCTGTACGTTCTGTGCGTATGTACTCGTATGTACATTTCGGCTCAAACAGCTGTTAAAAAGATAAAAATGACCAAAGGAATTAAAGTCCTACTGCATACATTTCATATCGGCCACTTGTACAACAGATTTTTAGGTATGTATATGTATACAGAGAATCCTATATCGTTAGAAAAGTAATCAAATTTTACATTTGATTCTGTAAACCAAAATAGGCATTCCCATTTGAAAAAATCAAGTAATCTGTGATAGAAGTTTCCTTACTTAATCTACGGATTTCGGCAAGTACAAAAATAATTCGAATTTAGCCTTCTGACCTAAGATGACGCATTTCATGCTTAGTCGTACCGCAAAGTCACGGCCTTCTAAGTTTTGTAATCGCTGCGATATTCTATTTTTTTCTGATACCTACTTATACCAAAAATGGTGGTTTGCGCCCAAACGGTTCATTTAAAGTACCATGTATGATACATAAAGTCACACTAGAATTCATGAGGGAATCCAAATATGCAATAATATGTAGGGTTTGCATTCAAAAAAATGTAAGTTTGATATGAATCACCCTGTATAAACTTCAAAATTTAGGTGAAAATATTTTTACGTTATAGCCCTCAAGGGTCCCTACAGTGATCAAGTGTCAGATTGCTAACGTATGTTTTACTAAGCCCACAATCTTCCGTCCACTCTCTTTTTGGCCACACTGTATATGTATTTACATTATTAACATATGCGTTTCAGCTATAGGAGTTAGTCGGATGACGAATCAGCTCCTTATGGCGGTATCTCTCATTTTAACTTTGTACATTTACGAATATGTCCAATTTATTCGCCCAAACAAATTCGTAATTTGTCTCAGATGTATATGTTACACTCAATAGCCGAATTCGGGCAATGCCCGAAAAAAATACGCAGAACTAGTTTTGAGCAAGGAATATTTCCCAAACCCGAAATAATAATTTTATACGGCTATTGAGCATTACCAAATAGGCAGAACTAGTTTTGCGCATCTTGGAATGCACATAACTAGTTTTGCGTAACTTGAAATGCACAGAACTAGTTCTGTGGCACGGAATGACAACCAAAGTGAACATTCGTTATGCATTGTGTGTCAAAAACCAGCAAAAACCTATCGTTTAGGTTAGGTTAGGTTTCTTTGCCAACGTTCCTGCAATATAAGTACGAATCGTGAAAACGCAAAAAGAGGTTTGGAAGCACAAGCCAATTTGATGCTCACACAATCAATTAAAAAATGTAAACCAGCCCCAGTTGGCGATTTATTATTTGTTAGTATTCATTAAAATATATTTAACTTCTCCAACTTTATATTTATTTGGGTCCGTCGCTGGCGCTGATTAAATGGAAGAAGCAGAATTTGTGCTGGTCATTCAGAAAATATATAGAACTAGTCCTGTGCATTTCAAGTTGCGCAAACTGGTTCTGTGTATTTCAAGATGCGCAAAACCTAGTTCTGCCTATTTGCTCAATAGCCGTATAAAATTATTATTTCGCGTTTGGGAAATATTCCTTGCTCAAAACTAGTTCTGCATATTTTTTCGGGCATTGCCCGAATTCAGTTGTTACTCTGAGGGCCAAACATATATTCTCTTGTATGAAGGAAGTAATACTATGTGTATATGTTACGCTCAATACCCGAAGATAGAGGTAGTAAACAAATCACTTCAGCATGGCGTGCTCAAAGCCATCATTTTAAGTAAATAAACAGATTTTTGACAGTTCAGCCTCCAAACATTGATCAGCTGTAACGCATGTTACAAACACGGCACTTTTTGAGTCCCGTCTCAAAAAACTGTTAAACTACCCTCGAATATAGCACAGCAAGTCCGTAAAGCTTCACTACAGTTACCAACAAATAGCGAATTCGATTTTACTAACCAGGCATAAAAGATGCACAAACAAAACAAATGTTTGACAGTCGAGGTTCTACCGTAAATAAGTTGCACGAAAAATCTATCGGCGTTGCCAGCTCCTCAAAATTTATGTAAGACTTCAGAATTTGCGTTTATGATGAAGAAATGTGCATTAACGCAGTAAAGGTCAACATATCTATTGATTTTGCTGTAATCATTCCTGAACCATCAAAATACCGCTTTTTTAACGTAGAATGGAATATTTCTGGATACTATACAATTAAGACGATAGTAAATAATTATGACTGCTGTATCTGGTGGTCAATATAATCACGTCAGATGTCGGCCCATTGGAATTAGTTGTTTACTACCTCTATGTTCAGTTGCTACTCTGAGGTTTGGGCCAAGAACATATAAATCTTTCAGGAAAGCAATATACAGGGTGTTAACTAAGTATGTTAACAAACTTTAACCACGAACAGTACTCCGAGAAATAGAAAGAAAATGTCATATGAACATGGGTCCGGAAATGCTTCCTAAGGGAGCACCCTGAAGACGGTTTTCCCTCGATATTCTCGAAACCATTCATAACAAAATCACGAAATTAGGTACGATCGGTAAACTTTTGACGCTGAATCTGATTCTGAATTCAGAATTTCATAATTTTAAGCAGACGGGAGGAGTTAAGGGTAAAAATAATCCCATTTTCTAAACGGTAATTGGTACTATTGCAGGTCTTTCTATGACAAGTGCAGACCTCTTAAAACTACCTGTTTCGGAAAGTCGGGCGTGGATTCGTATAAATGTTCTTACAGCAGGCACTGCGCGTTGGGGATATCGTTCATGATAGATACGTCTTGCAGCATGAGCGTTACCCTGAGCCATTCCATAACAGAAATGCATATCTGTCATTTCTCCGTTAGTAAATTGGACCATTTTAAGCGGAATATCAGTACACTTCTACTTGACAACAAACTCTAAACTTAATAAACTGACAGTTCTTAAGTCGTTTATCAATTATTGCAATTGTTTCACAGTACACTTACTAAATAGATGAACATTCATTTATTTACAATAGCCTGCATCGATTCAATAATTTGCATTTTTCTCGAAAACAGTTAGCCCTATCGAGATATACCAAGAGACCATTTTTACGTAGAAATCTCTGAAATACCATATTCTAAAATCAAAATGTCAAAATAATTACCATTTAGAAAATGGGGTTATTTTTACCCTTAACTCCTCCCGTATGATACGCCTCTGACTAAAATTATGAAATTCTGAACTCGGAAGCAGATTCAGCGTCAAAAGTTTACCCAATGTACCTAATTTCGTAATTTTGTTATGAATGGTTTCGAGAATATCGAGGGAAAACCGTGGTGCCCCATGCAAAGGAGCGTAGCTCCCTTAGGAAGCATTTCCGGACCCAAGTTCATATGACATTTTCTTTCTACTTCTCGGAGTACTATTCGTGGTTAGAATTTGTTAACATAATTAACACCCTGTATATTTGCAGCAAATACATTTATACTTCAATACAAAGAAATAAGTTTATGAAGAGTATTTAGTTAGTTACTCTAGTTATGCGGACGATCTCTTCGGTTGTACGCCACTATCTTTTCCCACTTCCCAGGCACTTCAAACAGGACAACATTATTACGTTTATAGACCCTCCGCGAGGCGAGACGTCTACTCCACTTCAGCGAGGCGAACGTAGTTTTTAAATTACCGGATAACTTTGCACTTTCAGGCGGTGGGGCCTCGAACAGGTTCCTTTCAGGGAGGATAGACCTTCCTACTGTGGCGGCCGAAGTCATTTCGGCGGTCTACCCGAGAAAAAGTTGTTAATGCACCTACCAAGTCACTTAAGACTCCCGCCATGCTTTATTTTTAAATAAGGGTTTCCGGTAGTTACGTAGCTTTGGAGAGTTGCGTTGTAGGTAAAGTCCTTGCCAGAGGGTCTTAGTAACTTGTTTCTTTGAAATGTAACAATAGTTCAACATCCAGCATGTACTTCTTCTTAGGCTCATCATCATAGTCACAATGTATCAACAGAGAGGTTATGAACCCGTAAAATGCATTAAGTCGGAGCTAGAGTATTACCGACACGAATATTCGCGATTTACTGTCAGTTCAATGGCGCTCTTGGTACTCGTATCCAGCAACTGTTTCGTCGTATCCACCCAGAGTATAGGGTAACGGCCACGGCGCCGCCCACTCGACCCTGAACTACAAGTTCCTCCATATTATGGCTTCTGTGAATATGTCCGAAGATTGTAAGCATTCTCGTCTCGACACAATGGAGGATGCTCTCTTTAGATTATCGAGCTCATCCAGTATTGAAACGTCAACAGTCAAACAAAGATTAGAAGAAGCTGGCTTGGAGCTGAGACCTCGCTAAAGTTCCACGCCTTCTCCAAAATCACAAAACTGGTCGTATAGCATTTGTCAGAACACACGGAGATTTGTTTTGTATTATCAATTTATTTTATTTTTTTAAAATATTATTTTTAAAGGCACGCATGTACGGACCATTTTTCGAAACTTGGTTCAATATGGGCAACCGCACCTTATTCATTGGAATATCGAAAATTGGAAAAATGTACTTTCCACGGATGAGACTAGAATACAATTATGGAAACTAGATAGACAAAACTATCATCATGATAGTCACAATGTCTTAACAGACATGTTGTGAACTCGTAAAATGCATTAAGTCGGAGCTAGAGTATTGTCGACACGAATATTATCAATAGTTTTGAGAACTGTAGCTCGTCATCGTCCGCGACTTACTGTCAGTTTAGTGGCGCTCTTGATACTCATATCCAGCAACTGTTTCGTCGTATCCACCCAAGTATAAGGGGACGGCCACGGCGCCGCCCACTCGGGACATGACCCTGAACTACAAATTTCACCATATTATCGCTTCTGTGTATATGTCCGAAGAATGTAAGCATTCTCGTCGACACAATGGAGGATAGTCTCTTTGGATTACCGAGCCCATCCAGTATGGAAACGTTAGTTCGATGGGCGGTATAAGGAACTCACAGCAATCTCCCCCACGTCCACATTTCAAAAGCATCTAGGCGAGCTCGATCTGCCTTTTTAACAGTTCAAGTTTCAAGGCATACAAAAATATGGAGAACACAAGAGATCATCATAGTTCGGCAGGTATCACGTTATAGAATCAATGATTTGATGTAGTCTTGCTAGATATTTCAGTATTGAAGTATAAAAAGTGCAATACATAAGTTACGATCAACAACTCAATTAACTGATGATGAAACAAATTCCTATAAAATTTGGCATAATCACTCAAAATGTCACGGATGTACCTGTTCACCACTGTCTCATCTGTATCTGCACATTTAATTGTTGATCCCCTAGTTTGTTCAATTCCAAATGGTTCACTCTCTACCTCCGTTGTTTCATTCTTAATCTTAACTTCACCCACTTCTATTTTCATAGGCTCTTCAACAGCTAGCATTTCATTCTGCATGGTAATCTGTTGACTAAATTTATAGTGTCACAAACTTCCATGGGAATGTTGAATAAACTAAAAACTTGACCACTAACCAGTAGAGGTGAGTCGATTCCGAACGAATCTCTTGGTCCATCTAAACCAGCGACATTTTGGTAGCTTTAGTGATGTTATGGTCACCCCACATTTTATTAAGCTCTATAATGGCCACACGTGCCTGTTGAATACGCCGTCGAATCTCATTTACACAGATACCCGAGTTGTCGATCAAAGAACTGAGGTACACAAAACTTTGAACTGCTTCACAACGGCCTATTTCTCGATAATTATCGTGCTCTCTATCTACGATCATAATCTTGGTGTTGTAGTTAATACCAAGACCATATGCTGCACTGTTTTGTTCTAAAATGTTTAATAAAGCTACTAATTCTTCCTGAGAAGCGGCAATAAGGGTTGTATCGTCAGAAAATCTTAAGTTGAATATTTTGCTTCCGCCAATAGTTACACCGCCATTCCAGTTGTCTAATACTGTCTCATCACAAATTCAGAGTAAATGTTAAATAACATCAGAGATAATACACACCCCTGACGAACTCCTTTTCTGGTTGCTGTTTGACCAGACAGGTTACCACCAATTGAGGTTTTGAATTAAGAAAAAAAAATATATTTTTTTGTGATAAATGGAAAGATCATACATAAGTTTTATAACAAAACTGTTTTTGTGTTCTTTTTTTTCGCAATAATTCAAAAGTTATATCAAAATAAAAATGGGTTTTTGAATCGAGTACCGAAAACGCGCCGACTGCTTCCGAACCCGTGTGACGTCACGATGGCGGTCACGATACTCCTTTGGCCAACGACGTCCTACTCCGATACTAGATTCTAGATTCCCAGCCAATCGCGGAAATACGTACTCATAAACTGGTAACTTGTATATATTTGCTGCAACATAGTCGATGAATGAAGTTTGCAGCTCGAGACGTAGTCTACGATCGAAATAAATATGTTTTTGAATGTTTGAAGTTGAAGTCAGATTACAGATTCCAGTAAGTAAGTACCTAATCAAATATGTTTCGTTGAAAAGATCTGCTCAATCGAAGGATGGCCCAGTGGTTAGAGAGTCCGATAATGGATCTCAGGATCTTTGCGGTCTTCGGATCGAAACCCAGGCCTTCCAACTTTTTACGTTTTTTTTTTCATCAAAAATCTTATTGATGTGCTTTTTGCACTTCTTACGCACATTTTTTCTACGATCAACATAAATATGTGTTTGAATCAAATTTTGTTAGACATATTACTTGCACTGCACATTGCAAAAACTAAATACAGGAGGCGGTGGACAATTCAAAAAAACAGTGGAAATCAGGTTTATCCGTCAATATCAACCACCATTAATTTTTTTTAATGTAATAGTTGGTTAATAAAACAAAATCCCTTCATCCATTCAATTCATTCATTTTTAAGTTTTTAATGTAAAAAAAGTAACTCAAACTCGTAATCACATTCTGTTTGTCACTTGGTACTATTATTTATTTAACTTTGGGCAATGAAGCTTAACAATATTAAATTTTCATAAAAATTTAACAAGCACTGTGCAGTGCAAGCAATATGTCTAACAAAATTTGATTCAAACACATATTTATGTTGATCGTAGAAAAAGTGTGCGTAACGAGTGCAAAAAGCACATCAATACATTTTTTGATAAAAAAAAAAAACAAAAAAAAGTTGGATGGCCTGGGTTTCGATCCAAAGACCGCAAAGATCCTGAGACCCATTATCGGACTCTCTTCTCAACGAAACATTTTGATTAGGTACTTACTTACTGGAATTTGTAATCTGACTTCAACTTCAAACATTCAAAAACATATTTATTTCGATCGTAGACTTCGTCTCGAGCTGCAAACTTTATTCATCGACTGTGTTGAGCACAAATATACACTAGTTACCAGTTTATTAGTACGTATTTTCGCGATAGGCTGGGAATCTAGAATCTAGTATCGGAGTAGGACGTCGTTGGCCAATGGAGCATCGTGACCGCCATCGTGACGTCACACGGGTTCGGGAGCAGTCGGCGTGTTTTCGGTACTCGATTCAAATATCCATTTTTATTTTGATATAACTTTTGAATTATTGCGAAAAAAAGAAAACAAAAACAGTTTTGTTATAAAACTTATATATGATCTTTCCATTTATGACAAAAAAAAATTTATTCAAAACCTCAATTCTTACACGAGCCGAGCTAGACTGCTGTATGAGAAATACTCGTACTAAGTGGTAAGGGACTTCCATAGAGATAAGGATTTCCCACAGCTTAGGGCACTTTACGTTACCAAGACATAGAATAACATAAAATTTGCCTTATCATCTAAAGTACAACTATATGAAATAAATCTTATAGCCCAGCCTTTATCCTTTCCTATCCAGAAAACTTTCAGAAAAGCCCACGTACCATGTCCATCATTATCAAGCTGACTTCCTGGCAAACATCACCCGAGTGATTAGGTATGTGGCTTTCGCAACCAAGGCACCATTAAATCTCGACAATAAGGCGAGTAAAATGCACTTCACGTGCATCCTGTTCCAATTCTATACTTTATTCACTCGTTAGATTTTTTACAGCTTGGTGCGTGCAGGGCGAAATACCTTCGTGTTGGCTCCCTCAGTCTTTCCAAGTCACATCCGTGAGAAACCTCGGGTTTCGGATCGAACCGTACTTTGAATATTCGTACAGTGATAATGAGCACCCAAGTGATGTATTTGGTCATTGAAGCGTGTGAGACGACACGTAGAAACTGTACGTTATTTTAATAGACACCCGAAAGCGTGAATGATTTTTAATCGACTGCTTCCAATGCTGCGTGATGAGAGTGTTAAAGAAAGGAGCGAGAGGTTCTCATAAAGGACAGGTAAAGTATTTCAAATATTCATTCTCGTGATCTAATTTGAAAAATGGAAATACGATATTGAGCAAGTCCCGACATGATCCCCTCCATTGTTGTCAAGAAGTGCGCACCGGAGCTCGCTCCCATATTTACTCGCCTCTTTCGGATGTCCTACGATTCCGGCATTTTCCCAAAAGGCTGGAAAACAGCTTGCATCCAGCCGCTGCCAAAAAACGGATCCAAAACTGATCCGACCAACTACAGCTCTGCTTTCTGTAATCAGTAAGGTGATGGAGAGATGCGTCAACCAAGAGCTCATTAAATACCTAGAGCTCCATCACTTAATCAACGACAGACAATATGGATTCCGGCACCAAAGATCAACTGGAGATCTCCTGGCTTTCGTCACACATGTATGGAGCAAACTCATTCAGTCATTTGGCGAGGCTCACGTCGTTGCTCTCGATATTGCAAAGGCATTCGATCAACTGTGGCATGCAGCACTCCTAAACAAGCTCCCGTCTTATGGGCTCCCTGTTAGGCTTTGCGGGTGGCTCGCAGACTTCCTCTCAGGTCGGAAAATCTCTGTCGTGGTAGACGGCTTTTCCTCTTCTTTCCATAGCATCAATGCCGGGGTTCCGCAGGGATCGGTACTGGCTCCCACATTGTTTCTGCTTCACATTAATGATCTTCTCTCTAGCACTACAAACCCAATCCACAGTTTTGCGGATGACAGTACGCTGAATGCAGGCATTATGAGCAATAGGCCGATTTCTGTGGTCGAGCTGGAACGCAGAAGACTGGCAGTGGCAGCTTCACTTTCAAAGTATCTCGATACCATTACCGCTTGGGGGCTTAAATGTATGGTTAAATTTAATGTCTAGTATTGTACGCTATCAAACAAGAAGTGCCCAAGCCAACACCAGGTTCTAATGAACAACCCGACTCTGTCAAGGAGTCACTCATTCAAGCTGTTAGGAGTCAACATTACAGAAAATCTGATCTGTCAATTGCAACAGCTGCTGGTAAAAAGCTTGGGTACCTATTTAGAACCAGAAAGTATTTCTCACCATGTAACTTCCTCACGCTATATAAAGCCCAGATAAGATCTTGCCTGGAGTATTGCTCTCATGTCTGGGGAGCTGCTGCCCCTACTACCCTGTCTACACTAGATGCCGTCCAGAGAAGGACAATTCGACTAATTGGCGATCTGGCCTTAACGCGCCACCTTCAGTGACTTTCTCACCGGCGTGTTGTTGGTGACCTCTCACTCTTCTACCGATATTCTACGGCTGGACATTCCCCATCACTCTGTCTCAGCGTTTCTGTTACTCATTTGACACCCATCTGGTGACAGCTGTTCTTGCCATGTTGTGTGAGTAAATTTTGAAAGGATCTGAGTATATTCTGTCTTTTTCGAGGAAAACTGTTTCGTGTCAAATTGCTGATTTCAGAAAATCCTAGAAAATGATTGCTTGGTCAAGGATTTCATCAGAAGCTACTACCCTTTTATCTTATCGCTAAGCTAGTGGCCTGTATGGGAGACTACTTGGGTCTCAGATGGCAGCTTTTTTATCTAGCAAAAACAAAAGAAAACCTCATCTACACCGCGTTAATAGAACCAATTAAAAAAGCTTTTGCTATGAAAATGTTTGTAAAATAATATGTACGCTTTCCAAAGATGGCGCTCCCTTAACTTACCATGTAATTATTCGTTGACTTTAAATTTTATGCTTGTTCCGCCTATTAAGAGTGGGATGTAATAAATGGAAATACTTAGACTGCAGGTCCTGCTGAATTTGATACAATGTAATCTATCCGATTCCCTTCTAAGAAATACCAAATTTAGTTCAGTTTTCTGGCATTGTAGCTAATTTCAGCTCCATGCAGCTTCTAGCTGCTATGAATTTTCCGACACCCTCCAAAGTTGGAACTTTCCTTTTCAGAAACAAGTGCCTTTGAAATGGCAGAGCTAATGTACGGTGAATCACCAGCCAGAAGAATTAAAAAATATAAGAAAATACTTACTATTCGTTCGCTGCGAAGTTATAAGTGCGGTCCTGTCACATGGGTCTTATAAACATGGTTCGGAGTTCACGCCGCGAGGCTAAAAGCCAAGTATTTTGACTTCAATATGGACCATTCGAGGTTGTCTAAGTCGTCCAGGGTATCCACTATGATGTGAATACAAACATCGTCTGTGCCTCTAGCTCTTTGCACGAAATAGACAAATCAATGGCGTGAGTACGGTCAGAAAAATGATACCCATACACTCGTGAATTCAGAGAGGCATTTTGACCACATTCACCGTACTATAGTTATACCGGTTGCACTATTTTTGTTGTTCTTACCCCTAAAACAACGAAAAATGAAGTTTGAGCTACTTTTATGTTTTTAGGGCCGGTTGTACAAACGCTCAGTGATCTCCCGATCACGTAACCTTAAGTTCAGCGATGAACACGGTTCAACGGTTGACGCGCTGTATAAACTCCGTTCTGGGAAGGATCAGCTGAAATGGATCAAAAGAGGATTGGTAGCAATGGATATAGGGTATTTGGTGGCGAAACTAGTTACTTTTCGTTTTTAATGTTTAATGTTATGCAGGTTATGTTAATGTCACGTCTATGGATGTCAAATTCTGACATTCATCAAATTTTGTTGTCGGTCAAGAAGTATTTTGCAATTTTATAATGGAATCCAAAAAAAGGGCGACTAATTTTACGGCGAAAGAAGGCCGTATTAATAGAATTTGTGGAAAAATATGAGACTGTTTTGGAATGCCAGGAAACGGATACAAATATTCATAGAATCAAAACGGAAAGGTTGAACTTGTCCAACAGTTTGCGTGGAGAGACATTTCGTGAAGCAAAGGTACTGAAAAGCAATTACGAAAATTTAAAAAAAAATGGACAAAACAAAAATTTGCCGATGAGAGATAGTACACCCATAATACCGGCGGATGGCCTTCGCAGGATTTCAAAATAGAGGACTTGGACATATCAATAAAAGAAAAATCGGACCCCAAATAACAGGATTCACATCTACATTCGACGATGAAGCGGAAACTTTTATTGCTGATGTGCCTACAATTAATTGAGAATTTGTTCACGATACATTAGGTACAAATATCATTTGGCATTTTTCAGGTCGTTTTTCCTAATAATGTCATCCTCGATCAAAGGTTCGTTAAAGTACTCCATCATGTAACTCAAGTGAAAATATCGCATTTGACTAGGGTTAGAAACTGATCAGCTGGTCGTAAACATCACCATTTTAAACCTTGAACCGCCGTTAAACGCTCCCCGGTGGTCGTTCAACTTGATCCGAGGTTGAACTGAAGTCAGCGCTTGAACTTTGTTGGTACAACAGCAAATTAGAGATGAACTCGGTTCAAAGTTGAACTCGAGTTAAAATGTGTTTGTACAACCGGCCCTTAAGGTCTGTAGCACGTTAGTAACTCAAGAGACGTCAAATGCGCGCTACTACTTACATCTACGCTCCATAATTAACTTTCTTTTTCGTTTTTTGCCTCTGTGTAAACTGGGTTTTTTCTTTTTTGTCTGTTTTGATCTAATGCAGGGACGGAACTAGAAATGAGGATTTCATTATACAGGGTTATTCTCGTTATTCGACACGGAGCATTATGGCTAAAGTATTTGATAAAAAAGAAAATAATAATTTGGGATGTATAGAGACCCATAAAGGCTACATTTTAAAAATATTTTCATGTTATACAGGGTGTCCCAAAAACACGAAATGTATCAAAGTTGTTTTTTTAAATGGAACACCCCGTATATTATTGCATATTCAGATTCCTTGCTGAATTCTAGTGTGACTTTATGTATCATACATGGGACCTAAAGCGAACCGTTTAGGTGTAAATCACCATTTCCGGTATAAGTAGATATCAGGAAAAAATTGAATATCGCAGAGATTATAAAATATGGAAGGCTGTGCCTTTGCCGTATTACTAAGCATAAAATGCGTCAGCTTTGATGGGACTGTCAAATTTAAATTACGTTTATGCTTGGAGAAATCGGTCGATGAATTAAGGAAATTTCGATCAGCGATAACTTGATTTTTTCAAATGGGAATGCCTAATTTTTTTTATACAGTTAAACTTAGAATTGGATAATCTTTCTAATGATATAAGGTTCTCAGTATCAATCTCTGGTAGTTTTCATTTAATTTCAAATTTCCAAAAAAATCGGCGTTTTTCCATATGCCTACCTATAAGCAACGAAGCAGGCCATGAAGTATAAACAAAAACCTGTTCAGGTAGAAGAAAACAACTAACTTAGCTGAAAAATACACACGAACTAGACTAAAGGGACAAAATTATAAAAATTACTCACAACAAACAAAGCCTAACCAGAAACAACGGCGGTAACATATCGTTGGTCAAAGAGAAGCTGGAGTATGGCAGAGGTGGATTTTTCACGGCCTACTAGCTACTGCAATGTACTAGAGATTGGCAATTTCCAAAACCATTAAAATTTTTGAAATAAAATAAAAACTACTAGAGAATGTTTTAAGCAGTTTATTATTTTAATAATAAAATTTCACATTTAATGATATAAAAAAGTATGCAATTCTGTCAAAACTCAAGTCAAAAGTACCTCTGACTGGAGTTCTGAAGATTCTTCAGTACCTATTAGCAAGGTCGCAGAAAATGAAGAATGAGTTAAAATTTGTTCAAATTATAAAACATAACTTAAATGGCAGAAAATTTAAATCTGATTTGTCAGTATTCCTTTTTTGGAATATTGCTAATAGATATTGAAAAATTAAAGGGCTCCAGTCAGAGGTATCGACTTCGACGCAAATTAGTACTTTTGTACACCATTTCATATGATTGATAGTTGCGTGCTGGAGCAACAGTCGCTGGTTGTTTCTGTTTCATATCAGGGTTTCTAACTGTCTTGAAAATGTTTAACCTCTCGTAAATTGCGGTAGCCTGTAGACTGTAAAAAATATCTATTATTGTCATACTCCAGCTTCTCTTTGACCTTAGAGATGTTATCGCAGTTGTTTCTGGGAGAGTTGATTTGTTGTAAGGAATTTTTATAATCTTGTCCGTTTAGTCTAGTTAGTGTGTATTTTTCAGCTAAGTTAGTTGTTTTCTTCTACCTGAACAGGTTTTTGTTTATATTTCATGGCCTGCTACGTTGCTTATAGGTAGGAAAATTGAAAATCGCCGATTTGTTTGGAAATTTAAAATTAAATGAAAACTACCAGAGATTGATATTCACAGCCTTATATGATTAGAAAGGCTATCAAATTCTACGTTTAACCGTATAAAAAAAATTAGGCACTCCCATTTGAAAAAATCAAGTTATCGCTGATCGAAGTTTTCTTAATTCATCGACCGATTTCTCCAAGCGTAAACGTAATTTAAATTTGACAGTCTCATCAAAGCTGACGCATTTTATGCTTAGTAATACGGCAAAGGAACAGCCTTCCATATTTTATAATCTCTGCGGTATTCAATTTTTTCCTGATATCTACTTATACCGAAAATGGTGATTTACACCTAAACGGTTCACTTTAGGTCCCATGTATGATACATGAAGTCACACTAGAATTCACCAAGGAATCTGAATTTGCAATAATATATGGGGTGTTCCATTTAAAAAAAACATAACTTTGATACATTTCGTGTTTTTGGGACACCCTGTATAACATGAAAATATTTTTAAAATGTAGCCTTTATGGGTCTCTATCCATCCCAAATTATTGTTTTCTTTTTTATCAAATACTTTAGCTATAATGCTCCGTGTCGAATAACGTGAATAACCCTGTATGTTACTGAAAAAAAATCACTCCTTTTGACGAGTACCTACCGTATGCCCTATGAAGAAAAGTCCTAACTTATGAAACACCCTGTATATAACTTTTAACTATAGGAAAGTCAGATGTGATTCCGTCAGCGCAATAAATTCGAATAAGTAAGGCATCCATCGCAGCGCGCTAGCTAAGGCCCCTTAAAGAGAGCCCCCAATAAAAACCTAATTTAAAATGCGTCTCCCGCAGTAGCCTATTTTCCTCGAAGCTAGTCCAATTCTGTTCCGGAGGAGATATTGCAGCGGCTCCGGGCATAAATTCCCAGCCAGACTTCATTTCGAGCTGGAGCGTACCCGTTTATCTTACACACAATAACTCACGGCCCGTCCAGCGTTCTTTTGTTTTTTCTTATTGTCTTCCTCCTCCTAGACTGCGCCACCACTGCTCCTGCTGCTAAGAAACACGCTCCGATGGAAATTGTTATCTCACTTCAACATGAATTATCGTCAACGCGACGAATTGAGATACAAACATCGTTCGTTCGACTTGAATGCAGAGTTGCATTGACTTCAGCAGAAGGTTTGCTAACCAAGCTTTTTAATATTGTTTTTATGGTCAGCCTCCCACAAAGGCTGAAAGCTTATGGCGCTGTAGAAGCGCTACGAGAGGATACGTGTCAATGCTTGTTAGATTTGAAACGCTGCAGGTTGTAGCCGTCGGAAAACAACTTCCTCGGTATCTCATCCCACAGCGTCGTAGTTCTCCAAAAGAATAAATGCTGGAGGAGACTGGTTCGGGGAATAGGGATCTCAACCTGGTGAGGATGAGCTCGCAGAGCCTCTCTAGTGTTTCTTATTTGGATGGCTTTGGTGTCATTCTCTGGGAGACCTCACTCCAATATCTTCCGTGACAGAATCTGTAAAACAGGGATAGGTCAGCCACCCTCCTTCGATGTTCCAGGCTGTGAAGGTCACCTGTGAGGCTAGGCGTACCGTGTAATTGCTCTCTTCTGGATAGTGTCCAGAAGCTTCAGAGAGTGCTTCAGAGCGCATCCCCACACATGGGAGCAATGCTCCAGCGATGGTCGGATCTGTGCCTTGTAGAGCAGCAGTAGTTGCTCTGGTGTATACATCTTCCTACAGCGGAACAAAACTCCAAGCTTCTGGGATGCTTTTTTAGTAATACTAACGACGTAGTCATGCCAGGACATGTTATTGTTGATGTTGATCCTCAAAAGCTTGACGGAAGGTGACTCCAGTACAGGGTGACTCTCCCTTTCCCAACGTGTGTCTTCTTTGCAACTGTTGTTGCCTGTGTTTTTTGTACGTTGAACTGTACTTTATTTGCTAATCCCCATTCGACAATTGGTTTGATATCTACATTGATCTGTGAGGCATGCTGCTGTCGCCGACGTACCGTCTCCTGGGATGATAGTGACTTGCCTGTTTCAGATCGAAATAGCTCCATAACTGTTACATTTACGTCTGAGGAATACTTAATAGAAGTGGAAGTACTTTGTAAGAGCTTTCTGACGATGAGGTAGTAGGTAGTTCAAAGTTTTGTGTACCTCGGTTCTTTGATCGACAATTCAGGTAGCTGTGAGAATGAGATTCGACGGCGCATTCAACAGGCACGGGTGGCCATGACAAAGCTTACTAAAATATGGCGTGATCATAACATCACTAAAGCTACCAAAATGTCACTGGTTCAGTCTCTTGTGTTCTCTATATTTTTGTATGCCTCGGAAACTTGGACTGTTAAAAAGGCAGATCGAGCTCGCATAGATGCTTTTGAAATGTGGACGTGGAGGAGAATGGATTCCTTATACCGCCCATCGAACTAATGTCTCCATACTGGATGAGCTCGGTAATCCAAAGAGACTATCCTCCATTGTGGCGATGAGAATGCTTACATTCTTCGGACATATTCACAGAAGCGATAATATGGAGAAACTTGTAGTTCAGGGTCACGCCCCGAGTGGGCGGCGCCGTGGCCGTTCCCCTACACGCTGGGTGGATACGACGAAACAGTTGCTAGATACGACTATCAAGAGCGCCACTGAACTGACAGAAAATCGCGAACGATGGCGAGCTACAGTTCTCAAAACTATTTATAATATTCGTGTTGGCAATACTCTAGCTCCGACTTAACGCATTTTACGAGTTCATAACATGTCTGTTAAGACATTGTGACTATGATGATTCTGACGATGCTATGAAATACAGGGTGTTCTGTTTAATATAACAAAGACAATTATGGTCGCTAGTTTTGGTTCACTCTGTGGACAAAATCAAAGATGTAGAAAATCGATAATTCTAGACAAAACCAGATATCCACGAAATTATTCGAGCATTGATAATCAAGCATCTAGTTGTTGATTTTTTAATATACAGGGTGATGAATTAATTAAGATTTTCACCAAAAGGTGGCCACATCTGTGAAATGACCCTGTATAACTCAATAAAATCCTATATTTACGGAATAGGGAAAGCGAGCACAATTCAGATTTGGGATAATATATAGGGTGATCCATTTGAAAAACTATCAACTTTGATATGCCGTGACTTTACTAATAACCCTGCATATTATAAAATAATTTTAGAATGTAGACCTTAGCTTTATTTACAACTTTTTTCTAGCTACCCTCGTATATCGGCTTTAATATGCAGCGGCATATAGAACCCGCGCTTCTCTGGTGGCTCAAAGAGGACGCGCCGTGGCGTTCCACCAAGAAGTATGCTGCTGTTTTAGCAGCGACTTTCTTTGGTTGCCGTTACCTTCGGGTACCAGATGGTGCACCGGCAGAATTCTTTCTGTCTGCTCTCACATGTTTCACATGTTTAGTAAACATGGAAAAATTGATGCTCTCTATTTCCGTCAATCGACCTATGGCGCACTGATGATCGCTAATAAGCGTGAAGCAGCTGTCTGCGTACTGGTGGATTGACGGAGATATAGAGCAACCCTCGTATATCGGCTTTAATATGCAGCGGCATATAGAACCCGCGCTTCTCTGGTGGCTCATAGAGGACGCGCCGTGGCGTTCCACCAAGAAGTATGCTGCTGTTTTAGCAGCGAGTTTCTTTGGTTGCCGTTACCTTCGGGTACCAGATGGCGCACCGGCAGAATTCTTTCTGTCTGCTCTTTTTTCGAAATTTTTGTTGTATCTGCCATAATAACGGAGGTATCAAACTTCGGAGTATAAATTGATCACCCTGTACATAAAAAAGTCTAATAAACATTATCTTAGACCAGGCCCCCGCACTGTTCCATAAAGTACGTCGAACCAGCTCCGTAAATCCAGTTATCTCCTTCGGCGTCCTGGTAATCCGTTCCTTTTACTGTGTGTGTACGAAAACTTTAATTGTCTGGAGGATACAATAAAACTTACATTCGTTCTAAGGCGATCGTCGTAAATAGAGCTATTTAAATACAATTGAGCCGGGTAAATGGCTCAGACCGTATATCTCGCTGCAGATTTACCGCTCCTGGATCGATATTTCCTTAACCGTTTAAATATTATATTATTCTGGATGATATGGAATCTGCAAACAATGCGGCACGGCCACGGAGACGCTCCTGCGCCGTGCCGTGCCCACTGTGGAGGTGTTTCGATTGTACGCTAAATGAAAATTAGAATACAGATGTATACTAGATGCTGAACAGGTGTACTACTGGGCGGCTGTAGGAAAGCACAGATGCCTATATTGGGCTACTGTATGGATTTTTTGTTTTTTGATGGTACCTTGGTTCTTTGACTGACAATTCAGGTAGCTGTGAGAATGAGATTCGACGGCGCATTCAACAGGCACGGGTGGCCATGGCAAAGCTTACTAAAATATGGCGTGACCATAACATACACACATAACAACAAGCTACCAAAATGTCACTGGTTCAGTCTCTTGTGTTCTCCATATTTTTGTATGCCTCGGAAACTTGGACTGTTAAAAAGGCAGATCGAGCTCGCATAGATGCATTGGAAATGTGGACGTGGAGGAGAATGCTGAGAATTCCTTATACCATCCATCAAACTAATGTTTCAGTACTGGAGGAGCTCGGTAATCCAAAGAGAGTATCCTATATTGTATCGATGAGAATGCTTACATTCTTCGGACACAAAAGCGATAATATGGAGAAACTTGTAGTTCAGGGTCACGCCCCGAGTGGGCGGCGCCGTGGCCGTTCCCCTACACGCTGGGTGGATACGACGAAACAGTTGCTAGATATGAGTATCAAGAGCGCCACTGAACTGACAGTAAATCGCGAACGATGGCGAGCTACAGTTTTCAAAACTATTGATAATATTCTTGTCGGCAATACTCTAGCTCCGACTTAATGCATTTTACGAGTTCACAATATGTCTGTTAGGACATTGTGACTATGATGATGATGATGATGATGATGATGATGGAACGGAATACTTAGTACCGTCTTACTACAGTAGAACTCCGGACGAGGCACGGATAACTGAAAAGCATGGATGCATCTTGAGATTTGGATACAACGCTGGGGTCGTTTATCGCGTTCTATCTTCCACAGTCTGCGGTCTCTCCAGTCGCCATCAGACAGGTTCCTCAACATCTTGTCTCCAATTTTTCTTTGGCCTTCCTCTCGTTTTCCTTTGACTGGATGTCCATTGGAGAACTCTTTTGGGCCATCTGTTGTCGGCCATTCGACATACATGTCCACACCACCTCAATCTCTTCGCATCTAACGTATCAATGATGCAGGTGGCGATGTTGTGTCTGTCCCTTGTGTCTACATTCCTTATTCAGTCCCGAATTCTCAGTCTGCAGCAACTCCTCCAGAATCCCATTTCCATCGCTTGGAGTTTTTTGTTCATAGCCTCTGTGGTTTTCCAAACTTCAGCACCATAGGTGGCGATGCTCTCCACTATTGTCTTGTACAGTCTGACTTTCTTTCTTTATTTGCGTACTCCACAATAGACTACTTAGCTGTTTAGTCACGTACTTTCCCTGCCCGATACGTTTTCTTATTTCAGCTGCACTTGTGGCTTGCTTCGTAATTGTCACACCCAGTTACTTATACCAGCTTACATCTCTAATCACCCCTTGTGCTATACGCAAATCTTCTCCAGAATCGCCAACAACGACATATTTTTCTGATAATTACGTATATATTTAATTACATACATACGTATATCTATAGTAAAATGCTAACAGCCCAGCGATGTTGTCTGTAAAACCTGCCTGCGGATGACAACTGAACTGGTCCTTTCATTTTTTTAAGCACGACAATTTTCTGCTAATTTAATATAATATGTGATTCATACTGCTTTTAAACTTCATGTGTATTTTAGCTTTTTTTTACCTGCAGAAACTTTGGACGTACCTATGTGAGAATTTATATTTGTGAACAATAATGAATTTGAACTTTGAATTATGTGTGGGAAGTACTGAGTCAATCAACTTGACTCCATTTTAGAAATCTATTCCAACTCGACATGTTATAGTCACCTATGTAGTTATTTTTCTGAAAAGAAATATCGATTGCTCGCTGCTCGCAAGAGTTCGAGGCGTTGAGCTAGACTCAGCCTATATAACAAACACAAGCTTATTAAAGTAAAATACTATTCGTCAATATCACCCTTGACCAGAGAGGACAAGTCCATCGCTTCGACTCCTAAATAAAAGGCAGACATCTTATTGAAGCTTTTCGCAGCCAATTCTACTCTAGACTGCCCTGGCACGGCCACGTCGTCAGTACTGCTAAAACGGCATCCCAGCAACTTTGAGTTTTCCGCTGTAGGAAGCTGTATACACCAGAGCAACTACTGCTGTTCTACAAGGCAAATTTCAGACCATCGCTGGAGTATTGCTCCCATGTGTGGGGATATGCTCCGAAGCAATCTGTAAGGCTTCTGGACACTATCCAGAAGAGAGCAGATTAATCGATACGCCTAACCACACAAAGGACCTCCACAGCCTGGAACATCGAAAAAGGGTGGTTGACGTATCCCCGTTTTACAGATTCTAGCAGGGAAGATGTTCGAATGAGCACTAGAGAGGCTCTGCGAGCTCATCCTTACCAGGTCGAAGCCCTTACTCCCCAAACCAGTCTCCTCCAGCATTCCTTCTTTTGAAGAACTTCGACGCTGTGGAATGAGCTGCAGGGGAGTTTGTTTCTCTGAGGCTACAACCTGCAGCGTTTCAAATCTAACGTGCACCGACACTTACCCTCTCACAGAGCTCCTACAGCGCCATAGACTTTCAGCCTTTGCGTGAGGCTGATCATAAAAAAAAATCAGGAATAAGATCCTAATAAGAAGAAGATTATACGATATAATAGTTTGCAGAAAGAGTCCGTGTTTTATCGTATAAAGTAACGAAGCCTTGCCTAGCTCTGATTTCAATGCGATACACCTTAACGGTCACCTGTACCCCAAAGGACAAATCCCCAAGAACAATATCACCAAACTTAAATGCAACCGTTGTCCTTGCGAAACGCGTCCCTCAAGGAAATCGTGTATTTATCCCGGAAGATTCCGTATATCAAAGCTTTTCGGAAAAGCGCGTCCACTTTTTCCTATCCAGGATCCATTTCGCCTTAACCTCCTCGGTCAGTATATCACTTTAGATCATTGTTGTTTATCTGGAAATCCCCGGCTGGATTTATGGGCCAATATCCACGGACCCATCCGATGGATTGGAGGATAATGTAACAGTTATGAGGATGAAATATTTATGGGCGATGGCCACTTTCGAAGACATTACGCTGATCATGATTTGTTTTTGAAAACAGGTAATGCGATGACTTGCGATTTCGCGACGTGTGATCGAATTGTTGGTGGGGGATTGTCTCGGAAATATATCCTACTTGAGTTATGGGGAGTGGAGGGTTTTAGGTATCACCTAAGGCGTACTAAAACGTGCACACCGTCTGAAATATGGATTTGTTTTATTTTAAATTTGTGCCAGAAAATGTAGGAAAAATTGATCGGTACATCCACCTGCGGCTGCAAGCATGAAAGTAACAATTCAACCCCCCTATACAGAGTTATCTCTGCCAGCCCCAACGAGTGAAACCTAAAGAGCTCACTAGCTTTTATTTTTTTAAATTTTCGGAATTTCTAAAATTTTAAAAAATTTGAACTTTTCAAAATTTCCAGAATATTTTATTTTACAAATTTTCAGAACTTTCAGAACTCATAATTTTCAGAATTTTAAAAATCATCAAAAACTTCAAAATATTCAAAACTTTTAGTTTTAAAATTTTCAAAATTTTCAACTTTTCCAAAATTTCAATATTTTCAACATTTTCTGATTTTTCAATATTTTCTCAATTTTCACAATTTTCAATATTATCAAAATTTTGATAATTTTAAAAATCATGAAAATTCTCAAAATTTTCGATCGAAATATTGGTGGGGGATTGTCTCGGAATATATCCTACTTGATTTATAGGGAGTGGAGGGTTTTAGGTACCAGCAATAGAGTGATAAAACATTCTAGAATACCAACAAACTGAGGTATCACACCGTTCGACATTTGGCGGTTGAAAGCATGAAAATAATAACAATTCAACTCCATACACAGAGGTCTCTGTGCCGGTCCGGACGAGTGACATCTATAGCCTGCTAGTTTTTAGTTTTTTAATATATTTGAAAAAAAAAATTTAATTTTCAAAATATTCGATATCCACAAAATTTCAAAATTTTCAAGATCTTCAAAATTTTCAAAACCTTTGGTATTAAAAATTTTCAGTTTTCAAAGTTTTCAAAATTTTCAAGATTCTTCAAATTTTCAAGTGTCACAGTTTTCCAAATTTTCAAAATATTCAGTTTTAAAATTTCCAGTTTTAAAAGTTTTCAAAATTTTCAAAATTTTTAAGATCTTCGAAATTTTCAAGTTTCAAAGTCTTCAGGATTTTCATAATTTTTAGAATTTTCTGAATTTTCTAAATTTTCAAGATTTACGAGATTTTCAAAATTTTTGACTGTTAAAAATTTTTTTCAACTGTTTAAAATTTTTGAAATCTCCAGCAATTTTCAAAATTTCAAGAATTTTAAAAATGCTCAGAATTTCAAATATTTTGAGAATTTAAAAATTTTCAAAAAACTCAGAAATTTTAAGATTGTTAAAATACTCGAAATTTTTAAAATTTTCAAAATTGTAATAAAAGGATTTGCTTGCAGAAATAAAATATAGAGCGGTTACATTTGAAAAAAATAGAAAAACCTAGATTTTGCATCCTAGCTTAGCCGGTATATAAATATGCATTGTCGACTTTTTTACAGCTTGCATTAAAACTAAGGATACTTGTTATCACTTTTTGATATACAGTACGTCCTTTATAGCGAGTTGGACATGAAAATGATCATCATAGTGTTAGAACAGAGATCATTTGTACAATCTAAATGAGATAATACATATTGGGTGTCTCATTTAAAAAAATGCATGTTTGCATCACCACGTATTTATGAATCACCCTGTATAAACGAAAACATTTTCAGAGCAAGGAGCCTATCCTTACCTACACCTGTGTGTGAGGCTAAGGGTCGATTTCTCAATGCACAGTTAAATATTTATCTGAAAGTTCACGGTTAACCGTTAGGTAAATTGTATAAACAACTTAAGGTTAAACTTACGAATTCACGTAAATCTTGTATGACAGTTAATATCCATAGAAACGCCAACTGGCAGCACCTAGCTGACACTTTCAACTGCACATTGATAAACCGGCCCTTAAACGAATAAATGTTATTATTATTTTTATTAAAATAAGTTTATTTACGAGACACGTTATATTTTCCATTGCAAATCTTATATGACAGTTAATACCAGAAACGCTAACTGGCAGCTAGCTATCTGACACTTTTAACTGGACATGGATAAACCGGCCCTTAAACGAATAAATGTTATTATTAATCTCATCAAAATATCTCAAAGTTTATTGACTTGGTCGCGAGACACATTATATTTTCCGTTGCGACTGTAGACGACCCTTGATTACCCCCAAGACCCAAAGGCACGCAGATAAATCCGGCGATGTTTTCGAATAAATCAAACCGGCGGACGTGTCAATAGCATCCGCGAACGTCGTCGGCCATAAATAAGGGGCGGCGGTGGCAGCAGAAGCAGCAAAAACCCTCCACAAGGACGAAGGACCCACCCCCACTCAGCCCTCTTGACTCGAAGGATCGAGATAAGCCCCCTCGCCGGAAAAAATCCCTCCATCGGATCGCTTGGCAATGCAGATGGGATATTTTCAACCGCATTACTATTCAATCATTGGCGTATAAATAAGGACTAAAAATGCGGGGTGTAGAAAAAAATTGCACCTAAGAATTTTCTAAAATATTCGAAGTAGATTGACCTGGTGGGTACTGCATCAATTTTCAAGTTAGAAGCACGTCAAGAGAAATACTCATATATAAGGATATTCATTTGAATATGGCAACACCGCATATGTCTTCACAACGGCAGCAAGGTAACGCAAGCTAAGCAAACGTAATGTTGTCATAAATGTCACGCGCTTTTGTAATACCCGTTTTAGATCAACAATAAATCCCGGGTTTTAATCCGATGGATTCAGTCGGTGGTCAAAATTGACAAAACAGGAATTTGACATCAAATAAGTCAGTGGATTTCTTCACTGATCTTGAACCTATTGTAATATGTGGTCAATTTTGACGTAAAATTCGGTAGTGCCAACCTTAAAAATCCTATGATGCATGTCATGCATGTTGTATACCCGTCTCTGTATATTACTGAACATTTTCTAAATAAAACCTCGCAATCAAATTGAGAGTTTTACTGTCAAAAGGCCACAAACAAATACGAATTAAGTAAATCTTGCGAAAACCGCTAATCAAGTCACAGCAACAGTGTTGGCAGCACTGTATGCTGTCACAAAATCCATGGTTTTATTCACAGACGTAAAACACAATCAGTTTGACCTTGAAGAGGACCATGGATTGTGCAATGAATAAATTCGCGGAGAAAATTTCGATGTAAAACGAGTATAAGAAATCTACTACAAATACAAATTGTATTAAGATCAGTATATGCATAAGCTGTGAATGAGTGTCTCTAGTCTTCCATCTAGTGCTCAAATCACATACCGTTGATTCCATCATTTGTGGTAACTACTCGCTCACAATAGCGTTGAAACTTATCTTAGTTTTAAATCGATTATAAGAAAATACTAAGTGGCCTATAGAGATTTAGTTAGATGATACAGAAGGGCTACGGACAGATAAAAAACAGACTGATTGTGACATGATTATGGTTATATTGCTTTCAGTTACAACTCTACTTTTATAAAGAATTATTTGAAACGTCATTGATAATATTTGTTAATTGCAGCGGAGGAAGTTTATTAAAAAATTGACGCATTTTAATTTAACTGGTCGATTGCTTGTGTGCAACAATGAAACAATGTATTTTTAACGTATATCAGTGCATTCAGAAAACTGACATATTGTTAGCCAATTTATGAATTTAGGAACCAATATTCAGCATGATCCCAATTACACAGTACTGAGTTATTTCGATTATATGAGGTGGTGTCAAAATCCAAAAACCAAAAGTTTACCCTATTTTGTGAATATGGGTACGCTTATGTCAGTTCGTAAACTAAGAAGGGATTTTTTATCTGCCTTGCATTGTGGCTGGTAATGTGATTTATGCCTCTGATAAGCAAGCTCATTTTCAGAATATAATTAGGCACTGACAAAAAATTGGAGCAGTAGTATAAAGAAATATTTGCTAACTTAATCTTTAGGTTTATAAATTATGGATTCGAATTCTATTGAACGGGACTTTTTATGTCGGAAAACCTGTCGACCAACTGACACAATCAACCAAAATATCTCAAAGTGTAAATACAGGTCATCCCAGTGGCGTACACACGGGGGGGTTGTCAGGGTTGGAACCCCCCCCCATGGGCTTGGAATATTAGCTAAAACTATATTTATACCTATCGAAACTTCCTATTCTCAATGATTTGGTGTTCTTAAATATTCATTGTGCTATTCCAGTTCCTTCAGATGCAGTTTTACAACAGTCTTCTAATCAATGATCGAAGACTGAATATACATTTATGACATTATTACATTGTGCATTACTGTAACACCCCCCCCCCCCCCTTTGGAAAGGAAGCTGTGTACGCCACTGGGTCATCAACTTGAACTTTGCTCCTAATGATCCTGAATACCTTCCACCAGTGATCCAAAACTAAATTTTATGTCACTTTGACACGAACCATGAAAGAAGACTTGTCAGATACATAATGACATCTTCGAACGTGTCTTACGAAAAATATGAGAATAGATAACTAGATAGCTAGAACAAATGCAGGACGGGATACGAACCAGAAAAGTGTTCAAAGCTGAAAGCCGTAGAAGTCTTGTACATCTACTTCTCTACTAGATGATATGTCCTTTTTTCCCAGGCAGGGACGAATGAAGGAGGGACGATTTCATATCACCCTCTGATCTTGCGCTATTTACTGATGGCTCAAAGTCTGAACTGGAGGCAGGAGCGGGAGTAGTGAGTACCAATCCAAGAGTTGAAATGTCAGTCAACCTTGGGAGGTATACCACAGTCTTCCAAGCAGAAATGATTGCCATAGAGCTGGGAGTCAGGGAACTAATCAAAAGGTCCATGACAAACAGATCTTTAAAAATCTTTTTAGACAGCCAGGCTGCATTGAAAGCACTGTGCTCCAGTCGGGTTGATTCAAGACTGGTATGGAACTACATGCACCTCCTCAACGAACTCGGCACGGGAAACAGGGTAACCTTGATTTGGGTTCCGAGTCACAGCGGAGTGGAAGGCAATGTATTGGCCCACGCACTAGCAAAAGGAGGAACTGAATCTGTGTTCATAGGACCAGAACCATTCGCGGGCATTGCAAAGCACCGCTAAAAAGACCATCTCGGGCTGGGCAGTGATGAAAGCACTCCTGAACTGGCGAGATACACCAGGGCTACTGCACTCGAAGGCGTTTATAAGATACCCCTCGAGTCAGGCTCCCCCGAGGATCATGGAATGTAATAGGTACGACCTCCGCATTCTGGTCGGTCTGCTGACGGGACATGGTCGTCTAAGGTACCATATGCGGAAGTTGGGTGTTGAACAAACTTCAGACTGTCGCTTCTGCTACGTTGACGACGAAACAGCGCCAGCGGAGCATATTCTTTGCTCCTGTCCAGTACTGGATAATGCGAGGTTCCAGACATTCGGATTTACCCAACTGGAACCTCATGACTTCAAGGAAGTTTCACCCTTCACGTTGATCGCCTTGGTAAAGAGGTGCGGACTGTACGGTGAACAGGTGTGAACCACAATAGACACAATTGAGTCGCAGTGGAAGGAGGCAACTCTGCCCCACTCACTTTCAACGTAACCTAACCTAACCTACTAGATGATATACAACTTGCAAATCGTGTAAACGATTGGAAGAGGCCTGAGGCCTGTAACTGCCTAACTTGGGCTGGAGTGATAAAGGACACAGAAGGCCATGCACCGTATATGACGTCGTGCAAAAAGTCAGTGGCAATGATCCTAGCCGCGAAACGCACACAACTCGGTTAATCTTTGCACCGAAAAGTTGCTCTTGCATATTTATAGTAGTATACACGCCGCGCCGCCTCCAAAAAGCTTAGAGAAAAAAACAGCTCTTCGTAGTTGGCGGCGGATGGCGGGAGCGTCGAACAAAAGAGGATCGAGAGGAGTGCGGGTGGTGGAGAGAGACGGGAACAGGGGTCGAGGCGTGACAGAGACGAATGGGTTTCATTTCACGGAGGCCCCCCCGCCCCGCGCATGATTTACCGGGCTACAATGTGGTAACCCATGATTTACGGGCGGCGAATGGCGGGCGGCTACGGCAACGCCGCGCCGCTCGCTGCTGCTGCCTTTGGATTCGGGCCGTCGGGCGGCCACCCCTAATTCGGTCCTGGACATGCGCGATGTTGCCATGCTCACAGCGAAGTCGGTAGAAGTTGGATTTTAGGCCATAGGACACTAGCGCACCGCGGTCAGATTGGTCCTAATCCCACCGGTCAGAAGCGCGCAAAATATTTCGATCACCAGATGGTCCATAGGACACTAGCGTGCCGCGGTCAGATTGGTCCTAATCCCACCGGTCAGAAGCGCGCAAAATATTTAAATCACCAGATGGTCCATAGGACACTAGACAGATTTGTTCTAATCCCACCGGTCAGAAGCTCCCAAAATATCTTCGATAATAGGCAGATATGTGGACACAAGGGCGCGGGGCGGTTCTCGTTTACTTATGTCGTAATATTGTTGACTGAGATAAATTGTAATGCGTAATGTAGATTAACAGCACTTTCTGTCAGCTTTATTTGCATTACATGGTTCTTTTCTAACTTTTCGAATTCTGGCAATATTCATTTAGAATTAAGTGAAAAGTTAATTTAAACTTATATTCCTTGAAACGTTGAAAATTGAATTAAACCCAATGTATTTAAATAAAACATAGATGTTTTGAATCCAGCGAATTGACTGATTCATTTGATAATAAACAAACAAGTAACATAGAGATTAAAGAATTTATTTCTTCAAACTACTGAAATATTTTCATTAAGGGTAGTTTTATATATCTACAGAAGCCGGATAGTCATTTAAATAATATAAGAAGTAACTGTAAGCTACCGCAAGCCGTAAAAAGACAGATGAGAGTTCGCAAGAATAAAAGGGATGTGGTCATTAGGAATATCCAAGCTTAATTTTCTTCCGGCGCGCAAGTGACCGGTGCCGATGAAGGCACCCTTTTTGTAAACAGGTAGAAATCAAACCGCGCGCGCTCGTGACCAATCAACGGATTTTAGGAGTCTGGAGTTACGTTTACTTACTGGAGTTACGTTTACTTACGAGTCCGTTAGAGAACGAAAGATGCCTTTGGATTCGAGCCGTTGGGCGGCTACCCCTAATTCGGTCCTGGACATACGCGATGTTGCCGTGGCGAGCGCTAGGACGGCAGATGTTGGATTTTAGGAGTCTGGAACTCTCGGCCTTTAACTTATGAGTCCGTTCATGGCCGACTCTACACTAGGCCGGAGCCTTAGATGTGGCAACGTGACTTAGCTGTCAAATAGTGGGCCTATAGTCTCAGAATAATTATTACATTTTATATGTATTAAGAGTTCATCTCCGTTGATAAATTAAGAAAAATACTTTTTAGAACTACTACTACTACTAATACCACTTACATCTGATGTCTGGTTCATCGTAGTCAAACACTAACTACAAAATAAAAATAAACGCAACCTGTTTCCTGCTGCCACTTCCACTTCCACTTAAATGAACACTCAATTTACTTTGTAAATTGTCACTTGAGCTAGAAAAATTCACTATTAGGTCACTTTGAAGCCATTTTTGCTGGTCTTGATTCCCTTTCATTATGAAATCTTTTCATAGGTGTGCCCAGATGTGTTCTATTAGAACTGTATCTTTCTGTGATATTTAGGAGGTCCAGAAAACATTGTAGGTACCACATTGTGCTTTATATAAATAGGTCTTATCGTTGGAAATGTTTGTAAATTATTGTCTTTATTCTTATAAATATAACCAGCCCTTAGGAGGAATACCTTTCACCCACTTCTGTTTATGTCCTTTATTGGAAGCACAATTGCTAGTGCAACCTGGTACTACACACTTTGCAGGCATCTTTTTATCTTTATAGTTTCGTTTGTGCAGGTAAGTTATTAGAAATACATTAAAGATCACCTTCCAATGTTCTTTTTACTCTGGAAGGTTATGTTTGGTATGTCCTTTATTGGAAGCACAATTGCTAGTGCAACCTGGTACTACACACTTTGCAGGCATCTTTTCATCTTTATAGTTTCGTTTGTGCAGGTAAATAATTAGAAACACATTAGAAATCACCTTCCAATCTTATTTTTTACTCTGGAAGAATTACACTACTGACAAAAGCTCGGCCGACTATTCAGTGTTGCCATATTCAATGCTCCGGCCTAGTGAGTAGAGTCGACCATGATGTGGCTTTTTGCTTCAGAGCCCGGATTTACTGGAACTACTCGTTCTGATGAAATGTGGACAAATATCAGAGACACTGCAAAAGATACTATGCTAGAGATCCTGGGGAAAGCAAGTAAACGTAAAAGAAAAGACTGGATCACACCGAAATATTACAACTACTGGAAGATTACAGAAAAACAGCAAAAATTATAGCAGAATCTACAGACTCATCAAGCGGGAAATTAAAGAAGCTAAGAAAAAATGGGTTTATGAACAGTGTAGTGACATAGAAACGTTGGAACAAAAACACGACAGTTTTCATCTTCATGAAAAGATTAAAGAGATGACGCACAATGGCTGCAATCCACATTAATTTGTTACACACCCAAAAAACCTAACTAAAAATTTTCGAATTTTTCAGAATTTATAAAGTTTTCAAAAATGACGAAATATCACAAAATTTCAGGATATTTCGAAATTTTCTGAAATATTTCGGAAATTTTCGTAAAAACATTCGTAATCTCAAAACTTCCCAAATTTCAGCATCTTCGATATTTTCGAATTTTTGAAAATATTTCCCATATTAAAAATTTTTTATAACTTTGCAAATGTCCAATTTTTCGGATTTTTGGGCATGTCAGAGTATTTCAAAATTTTCTCTTATATAAAAATTTTCCAATGTAAAAAATCTTCAAAAATGCGGAAATATCACAAAATTTAAGAATTTTTCGAAACTCCTGAAATATTTAGAAAATTTTCGTAAAACATTTGGAAATTTTTTTGAATTCTGGACATGTCTTTCAATTGTTTTCTAATTTAAAACCTTTCGAATTTTTCACAGTTTACAAAGTTTTAGAATATTGCCGAAATATCACAAAACTTAGGAATTTCTAGAAATATTTCGAAAATTTTCCTAAAAACTTTCCCAAATTACAAGATCAGAGTTGATAGATATTTTCGAATTTTTCAAAATAAAAATCTCCTGATTTTCGGAATTTTTGACATCTCAGCGTATTTTGAAACTTTCTTTATTTTCAAAATTTTCTGATTTTTTTAAATCTACCAAGCATTCAAAAATGCCGAAATATCACAAAATTTGAGAATTATTCGGAAATTCTGGAGTATTTTAAAAACGTTCAAAAAACTCCCAAATTTTACAAATTGTCGCATCCCACTCTTGATCTCGATCTATCTAGGTTCGGTTATCCCTTCACGTGGCATCATCGCAGCTATTCTCTTCTGGCCTGGGCAGCAACGTTGTGCGTGTTTATCAGCGATTTTCGATTATTTTGTGTCTTTAAAATATTTCCTATTTTGAAAATTTTTCGTGATTTTTGAAATCTCCAAATTTTCGGAATTTTGGAAATGTCACAGTATTTCAAACATTTTTCTAATTTAGAAATTCTCTAATTTTTCATGGTTTACAAAGTCTTAGAAAATTGCAAAGATATCACAAAACTTAAGAATTTTTAGAAAATTCTGGTATATTTCGAAAATCTTCCTAAAAATTTTAGAAATTTAAATATTTCCGAAATTGCACCATCTTGGATATTTTCGATTTTTTCAAAAAATTTCCTATTTTAAAAATTCTTCATAATTTTGGAAATCTCCAAATATTCGGAATTTTGGACATGTCAGCGTATTTCGAAATTTTCTTAATTTTTTAATATTTTAAATATACAAATCATTCAAAAATATTTAAGTATTTCGAAAATTTTGAAAACGTTCAATAAATTCCCAATTTTTAAAAACTATCAGCGATTTTAGATTATTTTGTGTTTTTAAACTACATATTTCCTATTTTGAATATTTTTCATAATTTTTAATTTCCTATTTTGAATATTTTTCCTAACTTTTAAAAATTTTCGAATTTTTCACGGTTTACAAAGTCGTAGAAAATTGCCAAGATATCACAAAACTTAAGAATTTTTAAAAATTCGAGTATATTCAAAATTTTCCTAAAAAACCTCTTGGATATTGTCGAATTTTTCAAAATATTTCCTATTTTAAAATTTCTTCATAATTTTTAAAACCTCCAAATTTTCGGAATTTTGGACATGTCTGCGTATTTCGAAATTTTCTTTGTTTTAAAAATTTTTAATTTTTTTTTAAATTTGAAACCATTAAAAAATGCCGAAATATTAAAATTTTGAAGTATTTTGAAAATTTTTAAAACGCTCAAATAATTCGCAAATTTAAGAAAAAATTCGCATCCTACTCTTGAAGCTATCCCTTCACGTGGCATCATCGCACCTATTCTCTTCTGGCTTGGGCAGCAACGTTGTGTGTGTTCATCAGCGATTTTGGACTATTTTGTATTTTTAAAACATTGCCTATTTTGAAAATTTTTCATAATTTTCGAAATCCCCAAATTTTCAGAATTTTGGACATGTCGCAGTATTTCAAAAAATTTTTCTAATTTAAAAATTTTCTTATTTTTCACGGTTTACAAAGTCTTAGAAAATTTAAGAATTTTTTAAAAATGTTGGTATATTTCAAAATTTTCCTAAAAACTCTCTTGGATACTTTCGAATTTTTTAAAATATTTCCTATTTTAGAATTTCTTCATAAGTTTGGACAGCGTATTCCGGAATTTTCTTTATTTTAAAAATTTTTAATTTCTTTAATCCACAAACCATTCAAAAATGCCGAAATATTAAAATTTTGAAGTATTTCGAAAAATTTTAAAACGTTCAAAAAATACGCAAATTAAAAAAAAAATGGCATCCTACCCTTAAAATAGAGTACCTAGTAGTAAAAAAAAATATTTCCCATTTTGAAAATTATTCATAATTTTCGAAATGTCCAAATTTTCGAAATTCTGGATAAGTCACAGTATTTCAAATTTTTTTCTAATATAAAAATTTTCACGGTTTACAAAGTCTTAGAAAATTGCCGAAATATCACAAAACTTAAGAATTTTTAGAAAATTCTGGTATATTTCGAAAATTTTCCTAAAAACTTTCGAAAATTTCCTATTTTAGAAATTCTTCATAATTTCGGATTTTTATAAATTTACAAATCATTCAAAAATACCGAAATATTTAAGTATTTCGAAAATTTTGAAAACGTTTAAAAAACTTCCAAATTTTAAAAATTGTCGCATCCCACTCTTGAACTCCATCTATCAAGGTTCGGTTATCCCTTCACGTGGCATCATCGCTGTTCTCTTCTGGCCTGGGCAGCAACGTTGTGTGTGTTTATCAGCGATTTTGGATTATTTTGTTTTTTTAAATCTTTACTATTTTGAAAATTTTTCATTATTTTCGAAATCTCCAAATATTCGGAATTCTGGATATGTCAGCGTATTTCGAAATTTTCTTTATTTTTTGATTTTATAAATTTACGAATCATTCAAAAATGCCGAAATATTCAAGTATTTCGAAAATTTTGAAAACGCTCAAAAAAATCCAAAATTTTAATAACTGTCGCATCCCACTATTGAACTCGGTTATCCCTTCACGTGGCATCATCGCTGTTCTCTTCTGGCCTGGGCAGCAACGTTGTGTGTGTTTATCAGCGATTTTGGATTATTTTGTTTTTTTAAATATTTACTATTTTGAAAATTTTTCATTATTTTCGAAATCTCCAAATATTCGGAATTCTGGACATGTCAGCGTATTTCGAAATTTTCTTTATTTTTTGATTTTATAAATTTACGAATCATTCAAAAATGCCGAAATATTCAAGTATTTCGAAAATTTTGAAAACGTTCAAAAAAATCCCAAATTTTAAAAATTGTCGCATCCCCCCTCTTTATCTCGATTTATCAAGGTTCGGTTATCCCTTCACGTGGCATCATCGCAGCTATTCTCTTCTGGCCTAGGCAGCAACGTTGTGTGTCTTGATCAGTGATTTTGGATTTTTTTGTGTTTTTAAAATATTTAATATTTTGAAAATTTTTCATAATTTTCGGAATGTCCAAATTCTCGAAATTCTGGACATGTCACAGCATTTCAAAATTTTTTCTAATTTAGAAATTTTCTAATTTTTCACGGTTTACAAAGTCTTAGAAAATTGCCGAGATATCGCAAAACTTAAGAATTTTTAAAAATTCGGTTATATTTCAAAATTTTCCTTGAAACCCTCTTGGATATTTTCGAATTTTTCAAAATGTTTCCTATTTTAAAATTTCTTCATAATTTTTCTCTCTCAAAATTTTTCGGAATATTGGTTTGGAAAATTTTTGAATTTTTTTAAATTTACAAACCATTCAAAAATGCCGAAATATTAAAATTTTGAAGTATTTCGAAAATTTTTGAAACGTTCAAAAAATTCGCAAATTTAAAAAAAAATTCGCAGCTATCCCTTCATGTGGCATCATCGCAGTTATTCTCTTCTGGCCTGGGCAGCAACGTTGTGTGTGTTCATCAGCGATTTTGGATTATTTTGTGCCGCCATGCCAGCGCTGCGAGATGCGGCCAACAGTAATTCACCGACAATATGGAAATGCGCGAATTATACCTCACCACCAACACCCACGCATTGTTCATGAACTATGTAGGAGCAACAGTGCGAGCTAGATTCGATTATTTCACAGCATGATGGATGTGCCGGGGTGTAGCTGGTTCGAAAATTATTAAAATTGCACACATCCCCTGGCCAAGAAAGGAGGTATACGATTGGCTTTATTCACACAACATGTTCAGCCATACATTATGCTAGTATTATCGTTCAGAGTATTGAACTGCTGATATATATATACGTTGTTCTAAAGTACGAGCAACCAAAGTCAATCGCAGTCTTTTTTTGATTTTCAAAAATAATTTACCATAATGAGTAAATTCGGACAGCGCGGCGCTCTCACTGTGGAACCGGAAGCGATATTGTCAAAACCAGACGTTTCCCGAACTAGCTTTTTCATGCTTATTCCGAATCTGGATTTAGTTTTTTTCTGGTACCTGTAGTTTTGGCTATCTTTTGTATACGGACAGACGGACGGACGGACGGGCAGAGGGCTTTGTATAAGCTCTCCTCAGTGAGAGCTAAAAGAGCTTTTGGGAAATGTTCAATAAATGTAATTTTTTTTTTACGAAAATCGCCTCATAACCATAATCTTTGAACCTGTTTTATTTATTATCATCAAAGTTGCTGTCAAATGAAATAGACTGCAACGTTTCATCTTTAACAAAACTTGCTCTTTTTTTTTTTTTATGGTCGGCCTCCCGCAAAGGCTGAAAGCCTATGGCGCTTTAGAAGCGCTGCGAGAGGATAAGTATCGGTTGACGTTAGATTTGAAACGCTGCAGGTTGTAGCCGTCGGGAAACAAATTCCCCGGCAGCTGATTCCACAGCGTCGAGGTTCTCCAAAAGAAGGAATGCTGGAGGAGACTGGTTCGGGGAGTAAGGACCTCGACCTGGTAAGGATGAGCTCGAAGAGCCTCTCTAGTGGTCCTGGTTCGGACGGCCTGTGGTGTTATTATCTGAGAGAGCTCACTCGAACATCTTCCGTGATAGAATCTGTAAAACAGGGATAGGTCAGCCACCCTCCTTCGATGTTCCAGGCTGTGGAGGTCCTTTGTGAGGTTAGGCGTATCGATTAGTCTAATCGCTCTTTTCTGGATAGTGTCCAGAAGCTTTAGAGAGTGCTTCGGAGCGCATCCCCATACATGGGAGCAATACTCCAGCGATGGTCGGATCTGTGCCTTGTAGAGCAGCAGCAGTTGCTCTGGTGTATACAACTTCCTACAGCGGAACAAAACTCCAAGCTTCTGGGATACCGTTTTAGCAATACTGACGACGTGGTCGTGCCAGGACATGTTATTGTTGATGTTGATTCCCAAAAGCTTGACGGAAGGTGATTCGACTATGGGGTGACCCTCCATTTCCACGGTTGGTAAGCCATTGTGAGACTTCTTTGTAAGTTTTGTTGCCTGAGTTTTTTGTACGTTGAACTGTACTTTATTTGCTAATCCCCACTCGACAATTGTTTTGATATCTGCGTTGATCTGTGAGGCATGCTGCTGTCGCCGACGTACCGTCTCCTGGGATGATAGTGGCTTGCCTGGTTCCATGCACGACACTAATGTACTGTCATCTGCGAAGCTGTAGATTGGATTGGATGTTATTTCCAGCAGCTCGTTGATGTACAGCAGAAATAGTGTAGGGGATAGGACAGATCCCTGAGGAACACCGGCGTTTATTGAAAATACGTCTGATGAACAGCCCTCGACTATAACGTACAGAGATCGGTCTTTCAAAAAGCTATTCAGCCACTGGCGCAGACCAGGTGGTAGTCCATAAGCAGCAAGCTTGACCAGAAGTCCGTCATGCCATACTCTGTCGAAAGCTTTGGATATATCAAGTGCAACAACACGGGATTCGCCATGGTTGTCTACTGCTCTGTTCCACAAGTGAGTGACGTAGGCAAGGAGGTCACCTGTAGACCTGTGCTTACGGAAGCCATACTGGCGATCATTTATGATGTTATTGTTGTCCAGGTATTTCAGGAGCTGTGTGTTAATGACAGTCTCCATAACCTTAGACATGATGCTGAGAAGAGCCACAGGTCTATAATTGGTGGGATCAGTTTTTTTGCCTTTCTTAGGGATGGGTTGTATGCAGCCAATCTTCCACGAAGCGGGAAACACGCCTCGTTGATACGAAAGTTTGAAGAGCTTGCAAAGAATAGGTGCAAGCTCAGCGGCACAGCGTTTAAGGACAACGGCTGGAATTTGGTCAGGGCCAGTAGCTTTATTGGTGTTCAGCTTTTGGAGGATGCTTTTTACATCTCGATGTTGAAATTTGACCTCTGCCATTCTCGGGTTCACGCTTATGGTGGTGGTCGGAGTACTTCCTTGAAAGTCTACGGTAGAATTGGCTGCGAAGAGCTTCCCCAAAATGTCTGCCTTTTCTTTAGGAGCAGAAGCGATGGATTTGTCCTCTCTGGTCAAGGGTGGTATTGACGAAGAGGAAAAGTTCTGACTAACAGCCCTAGCCACAGACCAGAATGTTCTGGACGAACTAGGACATGAGAGGAGCTTGTTCTTAATTATTTGGTTGTGTTCCTCCTTGCTGCTGTCGATCACGCGTTTACAGTGATTTCTGGCGTCGATAAAACTGCGGTGGCTCTCAGCATTTGGATTTTTCCTCCATTCTCTGTAGTGTTGGTTTTTAGAGGTAACTGCATCTCTACAACGCTTATTGAACCATGGCTTATTTTTGGAGGGATGCTTGACGACGTGAGGAATATAGGCTTCCATGCCGGATATTAATACCTCTGTTATTTCTTGGGCGCAAGCCGATGGGTCTCGTGACTTGAAGCAGACGTCGTTCCAGGGAAAGGACTGGTAGTATTCCCTTAGGTCGTCCCACTTGGCTGATCTGTAATGCCAGATCCGACGAGGCTTTGCATGGTAGAGATCTGGAGAATGCATTCTGCATAGCGTCGAGACGGTGTTGTGGTCAGACGATCCCAGTGGGGCGGTTACCTTCACTGTGTAGACCGTTGGAGCAGTTGTGAGATATAGGTCCAACAGACTAGCAAAATCTCCGTGGCGGCTGGGAATCCTGGTTGGTTCTTTGACTATCTGCTCCAAGCCGCAGCTGATAGCTTCACGTCCCTCGTCGTCCGTTTTGTTTGAGTGTGTCAGCCAGTAAGAGTTGTGAACGTTGAAGTCACCCAGAAAAACTATCTCTGAATGAGGGTGATCTGATTGCAGCGCGTCCACAGTGGCTGAAAGCTTATCGAAGAGCTCTTTGCAGTTGTTACTGCTTGGTGGCCTATAAATGCAGCATATAAATTTGGAATGATTTTGGAAGGATATTTTGAGCCATATGATGTCAAATCCTTCCAGTTCGAGCTCTTCTTCTCGATGACAAGAAAGCCCAGATTTAACGTACACGCATACGCCAAACCTACGTCTAAATCGGGTGTATAAGTCATATCCGGGATATCTAAAGCAGTTATCCATTGTTAAAGAGCCGACTTGAGTTTCCGTAAGTGCCAGAATGTGTGGCTTCTCTGCCTGAAGGTGTTGATGGACAGAGTTTATGTTGGAGGCAAGACCTCGTATATTTGTAAAGTCGGCTCTGAATAAGTTTCTCTGGCCTTCGGGCCTGTCGTCAGTGCGAAGTTACAAGCTACAAGACTTAAATTCTCAGTCAGAACCTTATAAAGGAATTTTAACTTATATACTGAGAATAAAGGTTTAAAAGAACAGTAAAAGTGAGCAAATTATAATCAACAGGTAGTATTTACTATTAATTGAAAAAACTTCATTCATTATGTGCCCAATATGGTATCCCGCAGTTTCAAACACACTGTTGCCTTCCGGCCCTGCAGGATTATGTCAGTATTGCAAAACGTTCAAGTGTTCTGCAGACTGAACAACTCAATTATAGGATTCAACCTCAGTATTCACAGTTGTACCCGTTGATTTACAGTATCAAAAAAAAATAATGCAGTGGTGTCAGGTCAGGTGAACAAGCAGGCCATCCCACAAATTCTTGTCGGCCAATACATATACAGGGTGAGTTTTTAGTACCGGCTCGGTCGATAACTCCACTACTGTAGAAGATAGCGAAAAAAGTTGTATATAAAAGTTGTAGCCACGGATATGCTCCTTGCTCAAAAAATATTTTGATTTATACAGGGTGATCCGTAACTACGTGGTGATGCAAACATGCATTTTTTTAAATGAGACACCCTACATATTATTCCATATTTAAATTCTACTAATGATTTCCGTTCTTCCGATATAGGGTATTGTTACATTATACAGGGTATTTCAAAAGTTATGACCATTTTTGTATCCAAATCGCTGTCAAATGAATGTACTGTATATCAAAAAGTGGTGAATCAAAAAAAAATTTTTTTACACGGATGGATAAAAAATATCATCTAGTTTTAAAATCGGCTATAGAAAAAGCCCGCGACGCATATTCGTATACAGGGTGATGTAGAATGCAAAATCCAGATTTTCTCTTTTTTTTTAAATGTAACCCCGAATATTTAATTATCCCAAAGAATTGCTCTCAATATGCTCTTTCATCTTTGTATAGCACTTGTTGTATCTACATGCATCATTTTCCGAGATATTTCGATTTTTCGGTAAATTTAAAATATAGCTTCTATTTGTGTACTGAAATTTATTTATTTTGACAAAGTACTATCGAATTTGTTTTTTATTTTACGAACAACTAAATTATAAGGTTATGATACTATTTGATGAAGTCAAAATCCTAAATTAACGAGATAATAAAGTCAGGTATGCTGAAGAAACAATTTTTTAGGCGTAATGCATAATTCTCAAGCAGATTTATCAGGTAGGCTTTGAAAGATTGACAGTTCTCATAACCTGCTCAATAATTCTGTACTGTGTGAAAAACCAGCTTTAAAAATTAATTTTTCCATTGTGGGTATTTAGGAGAATCTTTGAGAAATTGCCTACTTCCCTCTAGAATAAATCAACTATGAACAGCGATATCCAGAACGGAGGCACTCGAAAACTAAAGCGTTTGAAAGATTGGAGAATCGTTTTATTTGGAATGTGTCGTTTAATATTTCTTAGCCTACCTGACAGTTCTGCTTGATAATTACGCGTGACGCCTACAAAATTGTTTCCTCAGCACACTTGACCTATAATATTTCGTTAATTCCGTGTTTTGACTTGATCAAGTACTATTATGGCCTTATATTTTAGTTGTTTGTTGAGCAAAAATAAAATTTGATAGTATTTTCTCAAAGTAAATAAATTTTAGTAACCAAATAGAAGGTATATTTAAAATTTGTAGAAAAATCGAAATATCTCAGAAACTAATGAATGCAGCCATAACAAGTGCTATACAAAGATGAAAGAGCATAATAAAGACAATCATTTGGTATGATAAAATATTGGGGGTTACATTTAAAAAAATAGAGAAAATCTAGATTTTGCATTCTGCATCACCCTGTATACGAATATGCGTCGCGGGCTTTTTTTATAGCCGATTTCAAGACTGGATGATATTTTTTATCCATCCGTGTAAAAAAAATGATTTTTGATTCATCACTTTTTGATATACTGTACGTTTATTTGACAGCGATTTGGATACAAAAATGGTCATAACTTTTGAAATACCCTGTATAATGTAACAATACCCTATACTGTAAGAACGGAAATCATTAGTAGAATTTAAATATGGAATAATATATGGGGTGTCTGATTTAAAAAAAATGCATGTTTGCATCACCACGTAGTTATGGATCACCCTGTATAAATCAAAATATTTTCTGAGCAAGGAGCATATTCGTGGCTACAACTTTTATGTACAACTTTTTTCGCTATCTTCTACAGTAGTGGAGTTATCGACCGAGCCGGTACTAAAAACTCACCCTGTATATAGACAGAATATTTTATGACTATAAATGGAACCAAATAGAAAATGAGTTTTTCCTTAAAAATAGAAATTTAATAAAATAAAATCTAGTATTTCCAAAAAAAAACTCAAGCTCAACTACCTGTTTTGGCAGACATTTTTTTATTTGTTACTAGGCGTTATTATTGTTTTTATTTGGGATACGTTCAGTATGCAATATGCAATAGAATGCACCGGTCATTTGAAACAAAAATCATAAAAAACTTTAGACTCAATATGTAGTAAACCAATATTTCTAATCTTTTTAAATATTTTTTTGTCGATAAATTGTAAATAGTTTCAACCAGTTTCTACTGTGCAGATTTCCTGAGAAACTCTCTTCAAAGCAATAGACCGTATATCTAAACATTGATCTTAGACTTCTGATACAGCTAGCTCTTTATACTTTTATGTAGATCTACTATCAGACACTATAATAGATGCTATAGGTTTTCTAAAAGAAAGCATAGTATTAAAAAAGCATCGCATTGAAACAGCAAAATAAAAATTCGTAAGTCATTTTTTGACGATGTGATCAGTTATCTGTAACCTCTACTGATTTATGTCTCATGACATCACCCAGTCAGCAGTATATCCAAATAGCAAAGAAGCTAATGTCTATCACTAGGATCAACGATTCTTTGACTTTTGGAACAGGTCATCAAGTTTCCATATAAAACTTGCAAGGTTCTACGAGTATTGCTATGCATATGCGAGTTATATTTTTACATGGCTTTTCAATCATAGTAAAGGGCAAAACCTTCTCACGAGAAAGCTAAACCAATGTTTTGCCTTCACACAAAACTCTCCACTCAAGGTGTTTTTTTACAAAAGGAAAACCGCTTAAGGAAGGAAGCTGGCAATTGGCATAATGGCTTCAAGTACTTGCAACAATATCAGGTGCTATTACGACTAAAATCTCTTATTTTCAATATTGCTTCAAAAAGTGATGCGTTTTTGCGTTCTAGTGGTCTTCATTATTTCCCGTCCATTTTCTTTTTCCTCTCCATCTCCGTTACATATCTCTCCCTTAAAGACCTGTTTGGTAAAATTAGCTAGAGTCGCCCTGTTTTCACCTGAATTTAACATTTTTGGTATGACATTATCAAGGGTCACTTTTCCTACATTTTGATCGACTGCCCCTCCCTGATTTCCACTGTATACACTCAAATAGGGTTCGCTCTACCGGTGTATTTATTTTATAGCAAAAAGAAAAGGAGATAAAATTCGACATCATCATTTGCACAGAAATAAACCTGAAATAAGTAGCAGCTACTCACGCAAATTACCGCCCGTATAAATTAACGTCGAGCAAATGGACGCGACCACAATAAGAGAAGGGCGCCGAAAGGAATTCGTCCGCCATATTTATCTTATATCCAATATTTGGAGATTTATGTCCACCGCCAGACGGTCATGCAAAGGATCCGGACCACGGCGGAGGCCTGACGGTGCAAGAAAATTTAAGTGAAAAAGAAAAGACGGATCGCTGCAGTGTTCAAGATGGCCGCGCCTGCGGATCAAAGGCGGCGGTGGCGCGCCAGATGAAAAAAAATCCAATATCCCAGTAGCACTGGAAACATCTGAAAACCCTGCCATAATGCGATATCTAAAACTGACCGTTGAAGTTGAAGCGATACAAATTGTAACTCTACCTAATCAAGGATATAAACAAAAAGACATCGCACGACGTGTCAGGAGAAGACTATTCTAAGGCGTTTGATAACGTAAAATGGCCTAAACTGTGGGAAATCCTCATCTCTATGGGAGTTCCGTATCACCTAGTGATTCTCATATAGCAACTGTACGAGTCTAATTCGGTTTGTGTAAGAATTGATGGTAACCTGTCTAGTCAAACTGCAACCAGAAAAGGAGTTCGTCAAGGATGTGTATTATCTCCGATGTTGTTTAACATTTACTCTGAATTTGTGATGAGACAGGGTATTAGACAGCTGGAACGGCGGTGTAACTATTGGCGGAAGCAAAATATCCAACTTAAGATTTGCTGACGATACAACCCTTGCTGCAGCTTCTCAGGAAGAACTAGTAGCTCTATTAAACATCTTAGAACAAAATTATGATCGTAGATAGAAAACATGGAAATCATAGAGAAATAAAGTCAATAGGCCGTTGTGAAGTAGTTCAAAGTTTTGTATACCTCGGTTCTTTGATCGACAATTCGAGCAGCTGTGAAAATGAGATTCGACGGCACATTCAACAGGCACGTGTGGCCATGACAAAGCTTACTAAAATATGGCGTGACCATAACATCACTAAAGCTACAAAAATGTCGCAGGCTCAGTCTCTTGTGTTCTCCATATTTTTGTATGCCTCGGAAATTTGGACTGTTAAAAAGGCAGATCAAGCTCGCATACATGCTTCTGAAATGTGGACATGGAGGAGAATGCTGAGGGTTCCTTATACCGCCCATCGAACTAACGTTTCCATACTGGATGAGCTCGGTAATCCAAAGAGACTATCCTCCATTGTGTCGACGAGAATGCTTACATTCTTCGGACATATACACAGAAGCGATAATATGGAGAAACTTGTAGTTCAGAGTCATGCCCCGAGTGGGCGGCGCCGTGGCCGTCCTTCTACACGCTGGCTGGGTGGATACGACGAAACAGTTGCTGGATATGAGTATCAAGAGCGCCACTAAACTGACAGTAAATCGCGAACGATGGCGAGCTACAGTTCTCAAAGCTATTGATAATGTTCGTGTCGGCAATACTCTAGCTCCGATTTGAAGCATTTTACGAGTTCACAACATGTCTGTTAAGACATTGTGACTATGATGATTGAAAACTGACTGTTGAAGTTGAAGCGATACAAATTGTAACTCTACATAATCAAAGATATAAACAAAAAGATCTCGCACGACTTGTCAGGAGAGGTCAATCTATGGTACGGGATATTTTGAAAAGGTAAAAACTGGGAATTTTGGACGCAAACCCGATCAAGGGCGTAAGAGCTGTACAACCGCACCTGATGATCGATTTTTGATACTTCATTCTATACGAAATCGTACATTTTAAGTAAGTAAAGTAAGACAAATTGACGTAATGTCAAAAACTGTCAAACAAAGATTAGAAGAAGCTGGCTTGAAGCCGAGACCCCGCCAAAGTTCCACACCTTCTCCAAAATCACAAAACTGGTCGTTTAGCATTTGTCAGAACACAGAAACTTGTTTTGTATTATCAATTTATTTTATTTTTTTAAGGGCACGCATGTACGGACAATTATTTTTCGAAATTTGGTTCAATATGGGCAACCGCACCTTATTCATTGGAATATCGAAAATTGGAAAAATGTACTTTCCACGGATGAGACTAGAATACAATTATGGAAACTAGATATACAAAACTATCATCATGATAGTCACAATGTCTTAACAGACATGTTGTGAACTCGTAAAATGCAGTAAAAGTCGGAGCTAGAGTATTGCCGACACGAATATTATCAACAGTTTTGAGAACTGTAGCTCGTCATCGTTCGCGATTTACTGTCAGTTTAGTGGCGCTCTTGATACTCATATCCAGCAACTGTTTTGTCGTATCCACCCAAGTGTAAGGGAACGGCCACAGCACCGCCCTGAACTACAAGTTTCTCCATATTATCGCTTCTGTGTATATGTCCGAAGAATGTAAGCATTCTCGTCGACACAATGGAGGGTAGTCTCTTTGGATTACCGAGCTCATCGAGTATGGAAACGTTAGTTCGATGGGCGGTATAAGGAACTCGCAGGATTCTCCTCCATGTCCACATTTCAAAAGCATATATGCGATCTCGATCTGCCTTTTTAACAGTCCAAGTTTTCGAAGCATACAAAAATATGGAGAATACAAGAGACTGAACCAGCGACATTTTTGTAGCTTTAGTGACGCTAGTCACGCCATATTTTAGTAAGCGTTGTCATGGCCACACGTGCCTGTTGAATGCGCCGTCAAATCTCATTTTCATCGCTACCCGAATTGTCGATCAGGACAAACGTCTACACAAAACTTGGAGAACGACCCGCCAACTGCAATCTCATAGAGATCGTTAGTTCTGGAGGTGGGGGTTTTAATGTTCTGGGAAGGCATTAGTTTGGGAGGGATGCACCGACCTTGTGGAAGTTATTGGACGAATGACTATAGTGACTTGTATATAGAAAACCTCCTGCAAGATCATTTTTTGCCATATCTCGGTCATATTGGGTAAGAAAGATTCATAGCTCGACCGTATGGCATAGTGACTAAGTACCTTGATGCAGTGCAGACTAAAGACTAAATTGGCCACCCTAGAGCCCCGACCTAAATGCGAACACATATGTTATTTCTGCCGAGACGTTAAAATGCTTGGGCGACGACGGCATCTCTCTTTTACATAATATTTGTAAAAGTGTCTGGTCCACCGGTGTTTGGCCAGATGAATGGTGCAGATCAATTTTTGTTCTACTTCATAAAAAGGGATCTCCAACAAATCCAGACAATTATCGCCTACTTTCGTTAATCTCTCATGCAAGTAAGGTTCTACTATATATTTTACAATCTCGTTTGGAGGATTTTATTGGCTGGCAAATTTCTCAGGTGCAGGCAGGTTTCATGAAAGGACGCGGTACGCGTGAACAAATCTTAAACTTAAGACAAATTATTGAAAAAGCCAGAGAGAATTATTTTCCAGTTTTTATCTGCTTTGTGGACTATTCTAAGGCGTTTGATAACGGAAAGTGGCCCAAACTGTAGGAAATCCTCATCTCTATGGGAGTTCCTTATTACCTAGTGTTTCTCATACAGCAACTTTACGATTCTAATTCGGCTCGTGTGAGAATTGATGGTAACCTGTCTATAATCAAACTGCAACCAGAAAAGGAGTTCGTCAGAGATGTGTATTATCTCCGATGTTGTTTAAAATTTACTCTGAATTTGTGATGAGACAGGTATTAGACAACTGAAATGGCGGTGTAACTATTGGCAGAAGCAAAATATCCAACTTAAGATTTGCTGATGATACAACCCTTATTGCAGCTTCTCAGGAAGAACTAGCAGCTCTATTAAACATCTTAGAACAACATAGTGCAGCGTATGGTCTTGGTATTAACTACAAGGTTATGATCGCAGATAGAGAGCATGATAATCATCGAGAAATAAACCCGTAACCGGTGATGTCCCATTATTGTTACATCCATGGTGACGTGGAGTCTTGGAGACTGCCTCCATATCACTGCATATATTATCAAATCCATACATTATTATCAGGATTTGAGTATATTTCTTTCAATTTATAAGCTATTCCGTTGAACCTGATGCAAAAATACTTACATACTCTTTGCTGCCAAGCATCACTATAAAGGAAACTAGTAAAAGGACAGTTTGAGTAATAAAAATATATTAAAAACCTCTAATCTCGTTGAACATTACACTCTCTGCATATATTCTGAGAACAGGATAAACGAGTAGGCTTTCTGCAGCACGCACATAGATAAGCTGTCTTTCGATGTAACTTTGAGGAGCATAGATAACAATATTTCCTAAGTTTGAGCCGGTCTTGTTGATCAGAAGGTGAGGAATCTAAGTGCAAAATGGTTTGTTGAGCTTGGTTCCTCATTACGGAAGACTGGACTTTTAGTTTTCTGGCGTATAATTTTTTTCGTCTGGGCTAGATTTACCCTCGGACTGATCGGATATTGAATTATGATCCAGTTCTTTTGCAAAGTCAGGATCAGCATCATCAATGTCGCTATTATCCGAGTCCGAGCTGTAATACCACTCCAAAAAGGTCTCTTCAAAGTTAGGATCTGTTGCATGAATACTCCGTGACGTACTTGGAAGATTAGCTATTACAGTGTTCCAAAGGACACAAGCAAAATTCTGAACACACGATATATATATAACAGTCGCACTAATGGTGACGTGGAGTCTGCTAGACTCCGACGCGTGGTTTACACGTGGTTTACACAACAACGGCTTCCTGTTAACTGACGTCACAACCTATGTTGACTCGGACGGTGGTTGTAGAAAGCTACCTGACGTTGCGTTTGTAAAGGTCATCTGGTTTCGAAATTATAGCTGTATTTAACTTCGAACGAGTCTCCCAGACTCCATGTCACCGGTTACGGGTAAAGTAAATAGGCCGTTGTGAAGTAGTTCAAAGCTTTGTATACCTCAGTTCTTTGATCGACAATTCGGGTAGCTAGTAAGACAGAAGGAATTGCTGCTCAAGAGGTGTGGAACATGATTCCTCAAGATTATATACAAACTCTACTGAGTAGCGTGTCGAGATGAATGCAAACAGTAATGAAAGCTCGAGAAGGGAACACTAATTACTAACTATGGTCTAATTTTAATCAAAAGATATTTATTTGAGGTCTAATTGGCATTTAGGTATAACGTAAATAACGTTAATTTTCACAACCTTCATGATAATTTTTTTTAAATTTTATTCCTATAAGAATAAAGATTGGGCAAATGGGCATTGAAACTCGTTCATGATAAACTTTTTTTTGTAATGCACAGTATTTAGATGACTTGATTCACCACAATTTATTTTAAAATTTTAAATATTCGATAATTCTGTGTGTGAGTGTATTATTATTACTGAAACACATACCTACTTCATCTAGCAAATGCAATTTCTGGAAATAACATTTTCAAGATTTTTTCGATGATTTGTATGTCTCCTCTCAATAAAAAATCCTGTATTCCTCTTCAGTTACAAGAATGGTAACAGTTTCCCCTCATCGCCGCCTATGACTTTACAACTCATATTACGTTTCGCAGCTTTAGAGCAGGATTTATGGTACATATCGGGGATGTGAAGTGTTATTGTGTGCTCCAGATCTGAATGACAAATGATTATTTACGGCCCCTAAATCCTTAGGAGTTCAAAGTTAAGGTCTGCGCGGACGAGAGAATCGTCTTAATACCAGGATGAATGGAGAAAGGTTTCCAGTGTATGGCGCAAGGATTAAGTGCATAGATGAGAAATTGGATACGTTGCGCGTTCTATGGTGGCGTCACAAAAAACAGAAATAGCTGCCATACTTTGACCCCATAAGGGAATCGCATAATATGTGAAACTGGAATGAAACAGAACGAAGTAATAGGTTTTTAAAATACTGAAACAAAAGAACGGAGCCTTCTTATCAAAAATAGTACACTCGATAATGAACGCCCTAAACTGTCGGTGTACTGAGCCCATGAAAATCTGTCACCTATCGTGAGTCCCAGAAGTTTGACCAATCAGTTTGAGCAACCTGTTTTAGGATGCAATAATTATCCTAGATATATTCAAACACTTCTACATCATTGTAAAAAAAGTAGGAAAGAATTTACTCGAGTAAATTTAAACGGCGCTCTCGCTGTGGCACCGCACAGTAAACACATATACGTTGTTTAAACGTAATTAAACGAGTGAATGGTTGATAAAACGTTAACGTTAGAATTTTAACGGTTTGATTTTGGTGTAGAATTATACCATTTAATTAAAGCGTTATAATAACGTTTAATTGAATAGATAAATCTACGGTGTTTCATTTCCACGTTAGAATAACGTTGTGTAGTCCATAAATAAAGTGTGCCAAAGATGATGTATTAAAACGTTAAAATAACATTCTGTTTCATAATCATTCTGTGATTGATAGAGTTTCAACGTTGAAGTAACGTTTGGCTAAATCATTTTATTAACCACATGAGCAACTGGTTTTTCATTTTTAAGTTAGGGGCAAAATCTAGTCAAGCGTCTAACAATAAAAACATACATTATTTTGCTAATCCTCTACAAGCTATACAAACCGTTATGATAGCAGATGAAAATGACGTGTATTACTCGTTCAGATACAACGTTATATTAACGTATGTAGTTCCAGGCTGTGCGTGTATGTCATGACATCAGTACTGGCGGCGGCCATTTTCACCCGTGTTGTAGAGTCAACAATGTTCTCCGCTTACTGAGTTTTCAGCTGCTTATACAGATCTGGCGTTTGGTAGGTATATCTACATGACTAACTAATTTGCTGAGATGAAAATGCGAATGTCCCTAATGCTAAAATTTTGCTGTTGACCTCAGAGATGCAAATGATCCTTTTACAACTCGTCGTTTGATGGCGTGCGTTTGTTTAGGCAAATCTGATTTTTCTTCTCAATTCATGGAGCACCTGTAACCGCTTCAAAATGGTAGCATTGTAATTATCCTACTTCTTGATCATTGTTTGGCTTTTTCACTGTTTATTTCATACTGTTGAAGGAATAAAACTGTATTGGTTTATTTTACGTTTTATTTTCCCGTATTTATAATGATTTGGATTTGGACAGTAATCAAAAATAAATAGTTAGTGTGGTTCTAGATTTTATGGAAATGTTCTACTTTTAGGTAATTGTCAACTATGCCACATCTTAAGACTCTCTCGAAATGTGAAGTACAAAGAAGAGTAACAAAACGAGCAACTTTTACGAAACAAAGATTTTACATTGCGTTTTTTATATTCTTATGATAAGCGCCCTTAAAGTTGTATATTTTAAGTTATACATATATCAGGTATATGTACATATGTATGTTCCTTTATAAGCGGCCTTCTGATTTGATGTATTCACTTACTAATGAGGGTTCAATAAATACGTTAAAAGGACAAACGTTTTATCTATGGGATTCTTTAAAATTATAAGCACTATTTATAGCAATTCAAATACTATCTAAGAATGTGCTAACTGGGGCAAAAGTAATATCTTATTAACATTGCAAATACACGTCTTTTAAACGTTTTAAGCGTTACAAATTGAACAGTTTTAAACGTATAATGATCGGTTTTTTAAAACCGGGATGAAACGTATATTTATACGTCACTTGTACGTAAAAAAGTAACGTAAAAATGAAAAGGTGTCACGGATTTAATAACGTTTAACTAACGTATGAGTGGATGCGATATTGGCAAAACCGGATTTTTCCCGGACTAGTTTTTTCGTATTAGTTAGTATTCCTCCAGCACCTGTAGTTTTGTATACGGACAGACAGACGGACAGACGGACAGACCCGCACAGCACCCGATATCCCTAGGACATCTTAAATGAAGCCGTATCGCCCAAAAATGGGATAAGACCAGAATGACATCTGCAAGTTATCTGTAGGCTATCCCAAGTTGTCCTAGGTCAGCCCTAGGATAACCTGTTTGGAATATCCTGTGGTAGGCAGGCATGGACATCCTTTGGATATCCCGCTGGGGCGTCTATCACCGGGATATCCTAAGGACGATGGTTTTGGAAATCCTCAGCTTGTATATATGAGGCGGTTCAAGGGATATCCCTTCAAGAACATACCCTTTTTTATACAAAATCTGACATTTGACAGTGTTGATGTTAGAAAGACGAAAGAGGTAAAAGGTGAAGGTGACTTGCAGTTTGCAGCAAAGTTGAGCAAAGCAAGCTAGCAGCTTGCAGTAGTTTCTAGTTCCTGGATCGTTTTTTGCCGTTTATCATACCATCCAAGCCTGCATCCAATACCTTTACCATCTGTACCTGTGATCTGTACCATCCGACAAGCTAAGATCCCCAAGTACAAACCACAAATTGCAAGTCAGATAATCGTTCGGTAACCTATTTATTTTCGCAAGGTGGGTGTACAGAATTGTCCAAGTCATGTAACAAGCGCTGCTTGGTGATGAGCCACCAACCAACATATTGCCCATAGCAACCAGCAGCTCAATTGGATTGCATGAAACAAGGGCCTGTGGGTGCGTGGGTGTGTGCGTGAGTCTAGCTAGCCGCCAAGAAATGAAAACAGGACAACAATGGTTTAATAAAGATATATTTCATATATATGAATGCAGTACATTTGTATTCTATCTACTTTTTTTAAACAAGAACTTAGCTTCGGAGGGAAGTCCAGGGAGTAGTTCTCGTGGTGCCCTTCCGAAGAGAAGGTGGTGCTCCAAAGAAGGTGTTACATGCTGCTGGTGGCACCCCAAAGAAGGCTGGCTTCCTTCAAAAGGAGGTCTGGTGGTGTCACCCCAAAGAAGTATTCATGGCATGGAAGAAGTGTGGTGGCCTTCCAAAGAAGTGTGGTTTCATGGTGGCACCCCGAAGAAGGGTGGTTTTCCTTGGTTACCACATAATTTCACAGACACAAAAATTGTCTTAGAGAGACATAGCTATTTGAGATGTTGACTTATCGAGTTCAGAAATGAAAAAGGGAAGAGGTACGTGTTTCGATGTAAAAGGTAAGGTTGCCAGAGAGAGAGAGAACACTCCCCCACTCATTAGATTTTCCCAAAATTTGTGCGCACTTGCGCAGTTTGTATAGTATAATAATATTTCCAGCTGAAAGAAATAGAGATGAGAAAAAAGGTAGAGGTGAGAGGCAGAACAGTTATAAAAATGTGACTAGTATAATGAGGAAGTAGTTGCTAAAAATGGAAGTTGTAAACTATTTGTATATGGTAGCCAAGTAAATAATATAAAAATAATTTTGAAAACGGGTGAACCGTTACAGTCAACTTTCTATAGGAACATTAAAGAGGAAAAGGAAAGTTTAATGGCAAAACTTTATATCACCATGCACTTCATGAAGAAATGGAACAGAATGAGGTTAGATTGAATTTACACCCGTATGCACCGTTTGGCGATTCTAATTCTAGTTCCCTAATCGCGTTTTGCAAATCTTTGGCAACTAGCTATGCACCGTCAAGAGATTAACTAATCCAGATTGGAGATACGGCAAGGTTGTGTTCGCAAAATTGTTTTGACAGTGACAGTGTCAAAATTGTCAGTCTGCTGTGCATAGTAAACAAGAAATCTAATCCAGGTTTACGTAACTAATCGCGCAATTGACTTACGGTGCATACGGGTGTTAAACACTCGGATGGTAGCTCTATTAGACCTTTAGATGGTGATGGTGCTAGTGAAAAGTGTGCCGCATTAGCTAATCTGTGCCCAGAATAACCTAGCATGTAAGCCATAGGAGTATAGGAAAGCAATTCTAGAAAAATAATCCCGTTGTTTTCGAGTAACCTAAGTATTTCGCATAAGGTGACCATGGCTGTCTGTACTGCTACCTTTTAGGACAACCTAAGAATTTACCTATGGGCTAACCTACAGCAGACTAAATGATAATATTTTGGGCCAACCTGGGGATTTCCCTATAGGCTTACCCATGGTGGTCTAATAAAGTCCCATCAGGCCAGGTCGTCCAGGATATGGCTTTCCCTGGGACATTTTGTATATCCCTTTAAGGACAGCCTGGGACTATACAGTGGATATCAAATGCTGTGTGGGGATAGAGAGATGGATAATACTAACATACCTCTTTGTACGCAGTTATGCGAAAAGTTGTAATTATGTATTTGGATATGCAAGGAAAAAAAACAAAAAAAAAACGGATCACAAAATGTCACTATTAAAAAATAAAAAAAAATATAGACCACGTACAAAAAATAAATAAATAAATAAATAAATAAAACAAAAAAGGAACTTCAAAAATATAAAAAAAAGAGTCCGCAAACATATTTGCATAGATGAAAACATTTATTTAGTATAAACTAACACATTAATGTTACACGGAAAATAGCCTTTTTGTATTCCATTTTTGGATATTATACATCCAATTAAAACCACAATAAAATGACTGGCCATTTGGTTTCTGACCAGTGCCATTAATCAAGGAAAAAAAAGACGGACAGACGGACAGGCAGACAGACGGACAGACTGACGGACAGACGGACAGACGGACAGGCAGACAGACGGACGGACAGTCAGAGGCTCTGCATAAGCTCTCTTCAGTGAGAGCTAAAAAGGTTACCCCGCCTAAGGAGGAACAACGGTCCGAATCGCAGCCAGACTCAGGATGTGTGATAACTGCTAAAGTACACACATAATTGCGACCGTAATACCTGGTTAAGAGCGAAACATGACCAAGAATCGTGCCGGACACACTGTGTTATTTTCCAGATAAAACTTTTCAAGAATGACAATTTAATATTAATATACAGTCGATGATTTACGAGCGCGGCTAATGAGCGGGTAGAGTTATTTATAAGGCCGATTTTTCCGTGCCCGTCTTCCTTTATCTGATTTAATTGAGGCGATTATGCTAATAAATTGTACTTATACGTTTCTTCATGTGTACGGAGAAGTGCTTTTTGCCAACCCGTGTTGCTTTGCTCACCTGAAATTCGACGATTACGTTTTTACGGTATTATTTTAGATAGAGCTTCTGTGAGTATAGGAGTAGCCCAAGGGTCGGTACTTGGCCCATTTTTATTCATAAAATATCTTACACCCGTATGCACCATTTGGCGATTCTAGCCCTAGTTCCCTAATCGCGTTTTGCTAATCTTTGGCTTTTAGCCATGCACCGTCAAGAGATTAACTGATCCAAATTGGAGATACGGCAAGGTTGTGTTCGCAAGATTGTTTTGACAGTGACAGTGTCAAAATTGTCAGTCTGCGGTGCATAGTAAACAAGTAATCTAATCCAGGTTTACGTTTCTAATCGCGCAATTGACTTACGGTGCATACGGGTGTAAATGACCTAGATAAACTTGACGTCTCGGCAATGTTCACGATGTATGTGGATGACACACACATAATTATTTGTGATAAAGATAACACAACACTAGAAAACAAGGCAAATGATGTACTGTCGAAGTTGAATGCGTGGTTTATTGAAAATCGGCTTTTTCTTAATGGAACAAAGACATTGGCGATTCGTTTCCACAACAGACAAAGAGTCTGATGCCCTTGTGTAACTGTGAATATTGGCAGTCAAACAGTTAGTACAGCAGATTTCTGTGAAACTAAATTCTTAGGCTTATATTAGATGCCAATTTAAGCCGGTGAACATCTAATTTCCAAAATCAATAACCTGAGAGATGTGCTTACATCTAGTCAGCTACTTATGCTGTATTATGCTCAGGTGGAGAGCAGACTGCGGTACGGGATTTGTTTCTGGTAGATGAGTTCACTGGCTCAGAATGTATTCTTCGCTCAGAAATGATCTCTCAGATCATGGCAGGCATATCATAGACCGACTGGCCGCCTGTTCTCTTTCTCTAGTATGTGTCTAAGATGAGGGAAGGTAAGTCCAAATGTAAGGTCAAAAGGTCCAAGGGTCCCCATAAAAATAAATTCGCATTTAGAAGCTTCTGACGTTACCTTTAAACTTACGGTAATGATTCTGAAAGCAAATTGAAGAAGAAAGCTGGCGCTGTCACTTTGGTGGCCTTGTTTTGATGTCGTGTTTCATTTTAGATTACATACTTTTGAAGAATGTATGATTTTGCATTGCGAGTTTTGTGCACACTAAAAAGCTTTTTGAAAAAATTGCTCTGAGATGTCATTCATTAATATCTTAACTATCACCTTCTGAAATACTGTTTAAGTAGTTTGAAAAACAAGTGAGTTCTGTGGGAACTTGGGAATCCGTATTTTACATGGCAAATGCATATGTATAAATATGTGTACCCAGGCTCCTTAAGAGATCGCACGTAAATAAGGTCACTCAGGTTGAATGCAATTTTTTTCGCATAATAAATGATGAAGTACAGCTCTGAAAATTTGCAATACAAACGGAAATATTATAAAAAGTAGCGAAAAAATTACCAGAAGTGTAGGCGAAAGTTAAAGAGTTGACACAGGGCGCTTAAAATTTTGCAACAATTATGTCACTCGGTACACTTCTGACAATTTACATATTCATTTTATGAGTCAAAATGAAACTAATTATAAATCGTCAGAAGGTGAGGTGGACGAATGTCGGAGATATTATCGATATAATAAGAACATCGGTGCTCCACGTTTATCATTATATCTAAAATTCTATATTTTATTTCGTCAAGTTGACTTTTGAAGGCTGTTTAATATAATTTACAATATATCGGTACACTATCGGTCAACTGTCAGAAGTCAGAAAGGCTTTAGTTTTCTTATAAGATAACATGAAAGTAATTTTTCTATATACCTCAAACAAAACCACAATCGACAACACTAGCATACACTCAGAGACAGATCCAAAACATGAGCACACACAACATATACCAGATACCGCTCTCCAACCTAATGATTCGTTAGCTACTGAATCAATCACAGAACGACATGCCATTCGTACCCGAAATAATCAACCTCCAAACACAGGCACGACTAATAACACCAGCATAAACTTAGAATTGGATCTAGAAAATGATCATACACCATCAGATACACCAGAAACAACATGCACTAATTTACCTTCCACAGCCACACAAAGCCAAAACGTTAATATACCACCAGCCATCACACAATCTGCCGAACAAGTGACGAACACACAGTACAACAAATGGTGTAGCGCCAATCCTACATTGCGAGATCCCCTGCCCAGACTAATTTTTAAAAACAACACTCTACAAATGTTACACACAATAAATGTCAACATAATACCGCAATTTTTAACCAAAGACAGTGAGCTAGAGGAGATCCATACTGTTATATATGCTGCCGCAGCAACTACACTCACACTTAACGGCCAAAAACTCTCAAAACGATCTATAGCCCGCACAACTGAAAGATCTATATCAGTAACTTTAATCGATCTACTTATATTAATGAATCGTGAATATGAATACTAATTCAATATTACTCGAATGTAAAATAGCTCTATCGCATAACCAACCGACAGGTTGATCATTCCGGTACAAATTGAACAGGAGAGGCTCCAGCACGCTACCTTGAGGGAGACCATACTTTGGTTACTCCACCAACTCCTCTGTCCCTGGAACTCCACGTAGAATCCCGTGTTACACACCAATGATCTCAGGATCTCTGTCAAATGGTAATCTTCCTGTACTAAAGGCACTAATACCGATTCTCTGAAACAAGATTATGGTACGAATCATTTGGTTCACAGAAAAATCGGAAAAATGGGGGGTACCGACGCGATACCAACTACACCACGGTTCCCCGTGATGCAGCCGATATACGCCGACGACATGGTAGCGACTTCTCCGACACCCACCACTCCCCCCGTATCTTTCTGCGAACCATGTATTTCAGTCATCCAGAGAGATCTAGTCGGCTGCTGGGTGAGTGTGAATCTCCCACCGCTATTTGAACGACAGCTTTTTTTCTTACTGAAGTACGACTCCTCAGTCGGCCAGGATTTCATGGAATGAAAGGTGCTGGCTTACTCCGCAAGAGGGAGATAACTCCAATGATTTGGTTCACAGAAAAATCGGAAAAATGAAGGGTAGCGACTGGATTCGAACCAGCGTCTCCGGCATTTCTCCGCTTTTTCTGTGAACCATAAATTATTATCAAACGCTAAACAATAAAAAGACGACAAATCGATGCATGAAGGGAATCCCATTTTAAAAATTTAATTTTTTTAGAAATCTCCAAAAGCATTGAAGCATTTTAACCCGTTATTTCTAATGCCGAACTTTCTGAAATGAAAATGATTTTTTTTATCTCTGGCTAGATTGATGTTTCTACATTTTCAAACTCGTTTGTGAAAAGGGGGAGTTGAGAAGCTGGAATATGTAAAACATTCACAATATTTCCTTTTCTGTCATGTTGAACAAACACAATTTAGTCATAGCAGTAAAATATCCCTACAAATAAAATCCTTGGATACTAATGTAACCGACTGTCCCTTCCAAGTGAATAACCAACCATTTGCAATTCAGAAAATCATAGAACTTTCTTCATAAATCGTTCATCCTTCAGCGGCAAGAATTTATAGCAAAACGAGTCGCATGTAAAAAACTTCTTCTCAGGGCGCTAAACAACAAAAGGAAGACAAATCGATGTATGAAGAAAAGCCCATTTTAAAAATTAAATTTTTTTAGAAATTTTCAGAAGCATTGAAGCATTCTAACTCGTTATTTCTTATGCCGAATTTTCTGAAATAAAAATGAAAATTTTTTACCTGTGGCTAGATTGATGTTTCTACATTTTCAAACTCGTTTGTGAAAAGGGGTAGTTGATAAGCTGGAATATGTAAAACATTCATAATATTTCCTTTTCTGCCTTTTTGAACAAACACAATTTAGTCATAGCAGTAAAATATCCCTACAAATAAAATCCTTGGATACTAATGTAACCGACTGTCCCTTCCAAGTGAATAACCAAGCATTTGCAATTCAGAATATCATAGAACTTTCTTCATAAATCGTTCATCCTTCAGCGGCAAGAATTTATAGCAAAACGAGTCGCATGTAAAAAACTTCTCCGGGCGCTGGTGACCCGGACGCGAGCTTCCGGACCATAAATCATTATCAAACGCTAAACGACAAAAAGAAGACACATAGATGTATGGAGGGAAGCCCATTTTAAAAATTTAAATTTTTTAGAAATCCTCAAAAGCATTGAAGCATTTTAACTCGTTATTTCTGATGCCGAATTTTCTGAAATAAAAATGAAAGTTTTTTACCTGTGGCTAGATTGATGTTTCAACATTTTCAAACCCGTTTATAAAAAGGGAGGAGTTGAGAAGATGGAATATGTAAAACATTCACAATATTTCCTTTTCTGCCTTGTTGAACAAACACAATTTAGTCATAGCAGTAAAATATCCCTACAAATAAAACCCTTGGATACTAATGTAACCGAGTGTCCCTTCCAAGTGAATAACCAACCATTTGCAATTCAGAATATCATAGAACTTTCTTCATAAATCGTTCATCCTTCAGCGGCAAGAATTTATAGCAAAACGAGTCGCATGTAAAAAACTTCTCCGGGCGCTGGTGACCCGGACGCGAGCTCCCGGACCATAAATCATTATCAAACGCTAAACGACAAAAAGAAGACAAATCGATGTATGGAGGGAAGGAAGCAGGCTGAGGCAAGAAAAAATCCCCCATAAATCCTTCTTTCTTTAGCCCCGACTAGCGGCAAGCGGGAGCGGCAAACTTGCACAAACTTCAGCTAAGTCCGAACATCGTTCACTTTGAATCATGGCCGCCAGGCTGTCGTCTGGCCGTGGTGCGGCATTTATACCGGCCCTTAAATCGGAACCGCAAAAAACGGGACGGTCCGAGTTTCCGGGATGCGGATATTTTTACGGAGAATACAGCCAAACAACCCGATTGGTGCCTATACCGTTTCCAATGTCCAAATCCGGAATCCTAAAAGGGCTGATACACGTACGAGCAAGTACGCGTACTTATGGCTCGACGACCTTTTTCGCCTGTGTGTCACCGTAAGTACGCGTACTTTAAAACCGTCGCGCAAACCGCCGGCGAGCCAACTGGTTTGAAATGTTGCTCGTAGCTGGTTTCAGCTCGTACTGCGAGCCGCGAGCCACCACTTTGTTTTGGCAGGCCATCCATGCGCAACGCTTGTTATGTTTGGCGTTTGTTAAAAGTTTTGTTTATTTAGGAAAATTATCAAAATGAGTGATTTCAGCTTCACGCGTGTCACCGCGTCGAGCCGAGTAAGTTCGCGAACTTAAAAACCGCGTACTTAAAGTTCGTATGTGTATCACCCCTTTAATATTGTCATTTCCCATTTTTAGCGTGCATGCACAGTGAAAGCAGGTAACCTGCCTTGGCCAGCGCCGAACCGCACGCAGTTCAAAGCAGGTAACCTGCTTGAAAGTTTGATAATCATATTACACAGAGGCGTAGCAATGAGACCTTAAAAAATTTTCGATACTTTAGGTAAACCTCAAGATCCGAAAGATCTGAATTTTTTTATTCTCGTCAACCGAGACTGAAACTCAAAATTGTCACCGGATTTGTAATCAGCACCCTCAAATTATCTGAAACACGAGGTTTCATCTTAATAGAGGGCTAAATAAAGGTTTTCGATTTTTTAAGTAAAACTAAGATCTGACCGATCCGAAATTTTTGATCTTCGTCAACCGAGACTGAAACTTAAAACTGTGACCGGATTTGTAATCAGCACCCTCAAATTATATGAAACGCGAGGTTTCATCCTAATAGAAAGCTAAGTAAAGATTTTCGATTTTTTTTTAGGTAAACCTCAACATCTGGAAGATCTGAAATTTTTGATTTTCGTCAACCAAGACTGAAACTCAAAAGTGTGACCGGAATTGTAATCAGCACCCTCAAATTATATGAAACACGAGGTTTCATCTTAATAGAACGCTAAATGAAGGTTTTCAATTTTTTAGGTAAACCTCAAGATCTGAGAGATCTGAAATTTTTGATTTTTGTCAACCGAGACTGAAACTCAAAACTGTGACCGGATTTGTAATCAGCACCCTCAAATTATCTGAAACACGAGGTTTCATCTTAATAGAAGGCTAAATAAAGAATTTCGATTTTTTAGGTAAACCTCAAGATCTGAGAGATCTGAAATTTTTGATTTTCGTCAACCGAGACTGAAACTCAAAACTGTGACCGGATTTGTAATCAGCACCCTCAAATTATCTGAAAGACGAGGTCTCACCTTAATAGAAGGCTAAATAAATATTTTCGATTTTTTAGGTAAACTTCAAGATCTGAGAGATCTGAAATTTTTGATTTTCATCAACCGAGACTGAAACTCAAACCTGTGACCGGATTTGTAATCAGCACCCTCAAATTATCTGAAAACAGGAGGTTTCACCTTAATAGAAGGCTAAATAGAGATTTTCGATTTTTTAGGCCAACCTCAAGATCTGAGAGATCTGAAATTTTTGATTCTTGTCAACAGAGACTGAAACTCAAAACTGTGACCGGATTTGTAATCAGCACCCTCAAATTATCTGAAACACGAGGTTTCATCTTAATAGAAGGCTAAATAAAGAATTTCGATTTTTTAGGTAAACCTCAAGATCTGAGAGATCTGAAATTTTTGATTTTCGTCAACCGAGACTGAAACTCAAAACTGTGACCGGATTTGTAATCAGCACCCTCAAATTATCTGAAACACGAGGTTTCATCTTAATAGAAGGCTAAATAAAGATTTTCGATTTTTTAGGCCAACCTCAAGATCTGAGAGATCTGAAATTTTTGATTTTTGTCAACCGAGACTGAAACTCAAAACTGTGACCGGATTTGTAATCAGCACCCTCAAATTATCTGAAACACGAGGTTTCATCTTAATAGAAGGCTAAATAAAGATTTTCGATTTTTTAGGTAAACCTCAAGATCTGAGAGATCTGAAATTTTTGATTTTCGTCAACCGAGACTGAAACTCAAAACTGTGACCGCATTTGTAATCAGCACCCTCAAATTATCTTAAAGACGAGCTTTCACCTTAATAGAAGGCTAAATAAATATTTTCGATTTTTTAGGTGAACTTCAAGATCTGAGAGATCTGAAATTTTTGACTTTCATCAACTGAGACTGAAACTCAAAACTGTGACCGGATTTGTAATCAGCACCCTCAAATTATCTGAAACACGAGGTTTCATCTTAATAGAAGGCTAAATAAAGATTTTCGATTTTTTAGGTAAACCTCAAGATCTGAGAGATCTGAAATTTTTGATTTTCGCCAACCGAGACTGAAACTCAAAACTGTGACCGGAATTGTAATCAGCACCCTCAAATTATATGAAACACGAGGTTTCATCTTAATAGAACGCTAAATGAAGATTTTCGATTTTTTAGGTAAACCTCAAGATCTGAGAGATCTGAAATTTTTGATTTTTGTCAACCGAGACTGAAACTCAAAACTGTGACCGGATTTGTGATCAGCACCCTCAAATCATTTGAAAGACGAGGTTTCACCTTAATAGAAGGCTAAATAAATATTTTCGATTTTTTAGGTAAACTTCAAGATCTGCGAGATCTGAAATTTTTGATTTTCGTCAACCGAGACTGAAACTCAAAACTGTGACCGGATTTGTAATCAGCACCCTCAAATCATTTGAAAGACGAGGTTTCACCTTAATAGAAGGCTAAATAAATATTTTCGATTTTTTATGTAAACTTCAAGATCTGAGAGATCTGAAATTTTTGACTTTCATCAACTGAGACTGAAACTCAAAACTGTGACCGGATTTATAATCAGCACCCTCAAATTATCTGAAACACGAGGTTTCATCTTAATAGAAGGCTAAATAAAAATTTTCGATTTTTTTGGTAAATCTCAAGATCCGAAAGGTCTGAAACTTTTAATTTTCGTCAACCAAGACTGAAACTTAAAACTGTGACCGGATTTGTAATCAGCACCCTCAAGTTATCTGAAACTCAAGATTTCATCTTAATAGAAAGCTAAATAAAGATTTTCGATTTTTTAGGTAAACCTCGAGATATGAAAGATCTGAAACTTTTAATTTTCGTCAACCAAGACTGAAACTCAAAACTGTGGTCGGGTTTGTAATCACCACCCTCAAATTATTTAAAACACGTGGTTTTATCTCAATAGAAGGCTAAATAAGGATTTTAGATTTTTTAGGTAAACCTTAAGATCTGAAAGATCTGAAATATTTGATTTTCGTCAACCGAGACTGAAACTCAAAACAGTGACCAGATTTGTAATCAGCACCCTCAAATTATCTGAAACACGAGGTTTCCTTTCAATAGAAAGCTAAATAAAGATTTTCGACTGGCTTGCACGGCAACCTCCATTATTTAGTCATTCGGAAACTGACTATTTCATATAGATGCTGCTATCCTTAAAACTACGGTCACACACACAGGCTTTACCGCCGTGCAGACCAGTTGGCGCAAGCCAAAACTTCCAGCAGACTGAAATTTACACAAGCCGCGAGCTACCGTCACCGTCCACACGCACGGGCTTCCCGATACAAACTGGTTTGCACAAGTAAGTACGAGGTAAAGCATGCACGTGTGACCGGGGTTTAAGACATGCATACCTTTATAGTTATAGAACAACAACATCCTTCAACATTGATACATGGCCACAGGAATAACAAGTAGATACTAAAAGATTTGCTGGAAAAGCCACCTATAAATCTATTGCGTTATAGATTTAACAGGAACTATGTCAGTCCAACTAAAAATAGGTAACGTTCTAAATGAGGAGCATTTTTATTGACTATTAGATCGATTCCTATAAAAATGTATGTAGTCATTCAGAGTTACTTAGAAATATTAGATCATGGTGTGAGAAACTGTAAATAAACAATGCTATTTCAATCCGTACTATGCATGTCCTGCATCCTGTCCTATAATGCATATTTATTACTATTTATTTGTATTTTAGTGCAAAGTCGAGAATTATTCTTATAAATAGATGTGTATAAGATACATTCGTTAATAATGTTTGTGTATCCTGATGAGCATATTTTCCCAAATCTTTGATTTTTCCTGAATCCTGGCATATTCAGACACTTAAGGATCATCATCAAACTTGAAACACTACTGGTTACTGCAGTGATAATTTCATAATAAATTATAATCAGGAGGAAGCGAGTAACACTGAATTATTACATCAAAGGTGTGCTGATTCACCGATAATTTTATCCGTTCAATAGTCGATTGGTACCTATTAGAATTGCCCTACCAGGAACAAGACTGAAAAATATCAACGTTTAGTATAGATATTATGGGTCAAACTGGAAGCAAATAAGAGTGACACTACATACATAAATGCTGTAAACTAAACCATTAACAGTCATAATTACGTCATTTTTACTGAACCAATAATATTCGTAGTTTCGTACCACGTGGCTAAACCAATATGGTGGCAATGTGATCAATGAGATCATTTTTTATGGTCAGCCTCCTGCAAAGGCTGGAAGCCTATAGCGCTGTAGAAGTGCTGCGTTAGATTTGAAACGCTGCAGGTTGTAGCAGTCGGGAAACAAACTCCCCGGCAGCTGATTCCACAGCGTCGAAGTTCTCCAAACGAAGGAATGCTGGAGGAGACTGGTTCGGGGAGTAAGGATCTCGACCTGGTAAGGATGAGCTCACAGAGCTTTTCTAGTGTTCCTGGTTCGGACGGCCTTTGATGTTATTATCTGGGAGAGCTCACTCGAACATCTTCCGTGATAGAATCTGTAAAACTCGATCGATTGTTTTGATATCTGCGTTGATCTGTGAGGCATGCTGCTGTCGCCGACGTACCGTCTCCTGGGATGATAGAGGCTTGCCTGGTTCCATGCACGACACTAACGTACCAGCTGCAAAGCTGTAGATTGGATTGGATGTTATTTCCAGCAGCTCGTTGATCTACATCAGAAACAGGGGATAGGACAGATCCCTGAGGAACACCGGCGTTTATTGAAAATACGTCTGATGAACAGCTCTCGACTACAACAAACAGAGATCGGTCGTTCAAAAATCTATTCAGCCACTGGCGTAGGCCAGGTGGTAGTTCATAAGCAGCAAGTTTGACCAGAAGTCCCTCTTGCCACACTCTGTCGAAGGCTTTCGATATGTCAAGTGCAACAACACGGGATTCGCCATGATTGTCTATTGCTTTGTTTCACAAGTGAGTGACGTTCAATCGTTAAAAGGCGTTTTATATTCATAGGCACTTGACACTTGCCACCTAGAGTCTGACAAGCATGGATTAAAGACATGGATCAAACATGTCAGCATTCTATGTTTCTTATTGGTTGAGTAAGCGTGACGTCACCGATTTGGCGGTCTATTGATTCGAGAAATACAATATTTAAAGTAATTTTATTTTATGACAAATATGGTAAAACAATTGTGAAAATTATTTATATAGCCTTCATATTACTTGATACATTTTTATATCGACAACTGAATCGGAAAAGTTAATTCTTTGATGTATATTTACGCTTTTAGAGGAGCTACAGCAGAAAGTTTCCCCATATATCAGTCCACCGGTTGGTGTGTGCGTACAAACAAATACATCAAACTAGTTACAATAAAGCACTCAACTGTTCCGATTGATATATTACTCAGAGCGCCTAAAAAACTACTGGCGATAAATAATAATAAAAAATAGATCAAGGAAGGGGAATTTATATAAATATAACGTGAAGACAGGAGTCAGGCCAGCCATTGGTGGCGGTACAGAGGATTAAATTCAAAGTCTAAGTAGTACTGGAAGATAAGAAGAAATGAAATGAAAAGGTAAAAAGGGAACCATTGTCGTAACACATAGAAAAAAACTGTAACAGAGTTAAGCTACATATACACATGCTCATAAATAGCATGCTTGTTAAGCATGCTCAAAATTAGCATGCTACTGTCACTGACACATTTCCATTTAATCGCATGACCGCCGGTTCTTTAGCATGCTCGAAATTAGCATGCTTATTTCGAGCAAGGCGCGTATAGACATGCTACGGAGTAGCACAGCATGCTTTTTAATCATGTGTATCTGTAGCATTAGGCCTACTTACAAAGTGTGTCCTATAACTGAAACCTCGCTATAAACTAATCCTTCTGGGGCGGGTTACAAAAAGTGTAGTAGCAGTAATGATGGGGAGGCGAAGTCAGGCAACTAGGCCACCTTTGGCCCTTCTTGTCAACCCAACTGAAAACACTAAAGCCTACATCCTAGAACGCTCCTTGTCGAACCTACCAAACCTCTTGACGAAAGACTATATCCTAAGACACAATTGCATACACAAGTTTGTTTAACGATTTTGACCTGCTGTGAAGTTGTAATTTTTTAGGGTTAGGTCAGTAATAAAACAAAAACCTCTTATTCTTCTTTATCCACGCGAATTTAAAAAAAAATCGTTCAGTTTTATTACTATGGGCAGTGTTATTAGCTATATCCAGCGATACTCTTGCCACGTTGTTTAATATAATGAAAACTTCGACATTCTGATGCCTGATGATGACTACATATTAGTCGAGACGTCGAATGGACGAAGAATAATAAGAAGTTTTTGTTTTATTGCTGACCTAACTCTAATAAATTACAACTAAGTGCATACACAAGCTTAATTTACAGGCAAGGAAAGAGTTTCAAGGTTACTTACTTTTCCAAGTAAAGTCGTGAAAGAAGGATAGCTCCAGCCCCCTCCCCCTCCCATTTTTCAAGAAGGCACAAAACAATAAGGACTAAGAGTTGTTATTTCCTTGGACTAAGAGTTGTTATTTCCATCTGAGAGGATTTAATATAGATGGGAAAAGGAAGAAATAAAAAGTGGTAGTATCGAACAAGTATCGAAGCGTTACTACTATAATGAAGAAATAGTTGAAAATATCTGAAAATTTAACATAATACTACTCACAAGTGGAATCCGAACACTGATAAAAAAAGGGTTGCGGTTGATGAAATGCGATAGGACTAAATACAATAATAAACGCATCCATTTGCCATAATTAGTTTATAAAAAATACAACAAATCAATAATGAGTGGGCCCTCCATGTTGACGAATGCACTCCTGTAGCCTACGCGCCAGGCTCGTAATCTGGTTGTTGATAAACTGTAGAGGTACAGCCTCCCAAGCTGCCTTCACAGCATGTTCCAGTTCGTCCAGCGTGGTCGGAGGATGGGGTAAGTCGCATAAGTATCGACCCATCCAATCCCATACTTTTGCAATTGGCGATAAATCGGGTGATCTAGGAGGCCAGAGGGGTACCCTGACCACAGCTTTCTGTAGGAGCCTCATCGATACCCTTGCAATATGAGGACGTGCATTATCTTGCTGGAAGAAATCCTCTTCGAGGCCTCGGACATATTATGGAATGGCAATTGGTTCTGGCATCTCATTCACATATCGTTGCGCAGTCATTGTGCCACGAATCACAAGTGAAGGTGACTTGCTGTTGAATGCAATGGCACCCCAGACCCCTATGTGCCCCCAGTCAAAACCTGGACTCGTCGGAGAAGGCCGTTTGATGCTACTCAGCATGCCATTGTCGGTGTTCTTGGTACCGATCTAACCGTTGGCGACGATGAGTTGCAGTGATTCAAAGCGCTACATGTGATATGATCCCAAGCAAATTTCACTCAACCTGTGGACCTCGCTATAGCTGCATACCAAGCGTCAGCAATAGCTCGAGTGGATCAAATTCTATCTCGAAGAGCCAGTAGTCGTAGATGACGATCTTGCCGATCTGTAGTTCTTCTACGTGCTCCAGAACCTCTAGCTCGCTGCATTCGCCCTTCTGCAATCCATGCGCGCCATGCTGCTACAACTGTAGCCACGCTACGTCTCATGGTTACAGCAATTGCTCTGAAACACGCACCACGTTCTCGTTGGCCTAAAATCCGACCCCATTCAAAGGGGCTTAGCTGCGTAAATTGGAGCTGTCGTCTTCTAGGGGGCAATTTCATACAGCCAACTAGTCTCTTGCCACATTTGCAACAGATATCATCGTTTTTAAATCGACAAAAAGTCATGCTTTTTTACACGTCTAGAGCTTTTTAGATGTGCCATGTACGTAACTAGCGCCTGAATGAACAAAAAGCGTTAATTAGCAACTGAGCAGATCTGGAAAGATGAATGGAATCAGTACGGTGGCCATTTGAAACAAATTAAAACCAAAGTAGCCAAATGCGAATATCCGAAAAACCTGACAAGACATGAGTAAGTTATCTTATGTAGATTACGCATTGGACATACCAACTTGACCCATCTGTATATGCTGAGTGGCGACGAAGCACCAAACTGTGAGACATGTGGAGAACGTTTAACAGTTAAGCATATCATTCTGTCTTGTCCTACCTTTCAGATAGCTAGACAGACGTTACATATTGGAGCAAACCTTCAAATTATCTTATCAACCAAGCCCGCAGAAGTTGACAAGCTGCTGCTTTTTCTGAGAAATATTAGAATACAGTCAAAAATATGAATAATTCAGCGTATTACTAAAACTTATCAAAGCAGCCAATGACCTTAGCAGTCGACGCTGCCTAAGCAAAAAAAAGCGTTAAATGTGTACTAGAGATGGTACTGCCAAGCTGTGTACAAATTTTCAATGCAAATATCCTTTTTTTTTCTAGGCGTTCAGATTACACTTGCGAGTAGTATATGAGCTATTTATGTATGACAGCCAAGAAAGTAATATAGAAAGAATTTTCAAAACGGGTGAACCGTTACAAGATCAAGTATACTCTGGAGTATCTTCGGCCTCACAACAACCACATAAGCTGGTCAAGGTGATGTTCATTTTTTTACCCAGCAGTACTAGTCGTACCTCCTTTCACTCCCATCATCGGCGCCCATGGATTGAACCGGCAGCCATAAATCCGACAATGCTCCAGCCAAGCATGAATGAAACCGCAATCGTTAATCCAGGCCGTGGTTGAAAAACCAGCATGAACGATATTTTTTTTCGGCCCCTTTGACCATCCTTGGGAGATATCTCAATTTGAAACGATCGCTTGTGTACCGTCACAGGTCGGAGATATATTATTAACAGCTTCAGGAGTGGAACCGAGGAGCCTATTTGAATCCTTGTGGTCTCTTCGACGTGATGCGATGAAATTATCTTCAAGACGAATCTAAGTTGGGACATTGACATTGAAAAAGCCAGAGAGCACTATTTTCCAGTTTTTGTCTGCTTTGTGGACTATTCTAAGGCGTTTGATAACGTAAAGTGGCTTAAACTGTGGGAAATCCTTATCTCTATGGGAGTTCCCTACCACTTAGTATTTCTCATACAGCAGCTCTATGTGTCTAGCTCGGCTCGTGTAAGAATTGATGGTAACCTGTTTGGTCAAACTGCAACCAGAAAAGGAGTTCGTCAGGGATGTGTATTATCACCGATGTTGTTTAACATTTACTCTGACTTTGTGATGAGACAGGTATTGGACAACCGGAATGGTGGTATAACTACTGGCGGAAGCAAAATATCCAACTTAAGATTTGCTGACGATACAACCCTTATTGCTGCTTCTCAGGAAGGACTAGTAGCTCTATTAAACATCCTAGATCAACACAGTGCAGCATATGGTCTTGGTATTAACTACAACAAGACCAAGGTTATGATCGTTGATAGAGAGCACGATAATCATCGAGAAATAAAGCCATCAGTAGGCCGTTGTGAAGTAGTTCAAAGTTTTGTGTACCTCAGTTCTTTGATCGACAATTCGGCTAGCTGTGAAAATGATATTGACGGCGCATTCAACAGGCACGTGTGGCCATGACAAAGCTTACTAAAATATGGCCTGACTATAAGATCACTAAAGCTACCAAAATGTCGCTGGTTCAGTCTCTTGTGTTCTCCATATTTTTGAATGCCTCGGAAACATGGACTGTTAAAAAGGCAGATCGAGCTCGCATAGATGCTTTAGAAATGTGGACGTGGAGGAGAATGCTGGGAGTCCCATATGCAACCCAGCAAGCTAACGTTTCCATACTGGATGAGCTCGGTAATCCAAAGAGACCATCCTCCATTGTGTCGACGAAAATGCTTAAATTATTCTGACTTATTCACAAAAGCGATAATATGGAGAAACTTGTAGTTCAGGGTCGTGCCCCGAGTGGGCGGCGCCGTGGCCGCTCCCCTACAGGCTGGGTGGATACGACGAAACAGTTGCTGGATATGAGTATCAAATGCGCCACTGAACTGACAGTAAATCACGAACGATGGCGGGCTGCAGTTTTCAAAGCTATTGATAATATTCGTGTCAGTAATACTACTCTAGCTCCGACTTAATGCATTTTACGAGTTCACTATATGTCTGTTAAGACATCTGACTATGATGGTGATGGTGAAGCCTAGCGGTGACCATATTCGATCCACTTACCTTATTTATATGTCCCCCCCCAGGCACGTATCCAGGATTTGGTTTTGGGGAAGGTCTAGATTATGGGTGCAAAACTTGCTTGACCTTTCGGGGGGGTCCGGACCCCCTGGACCCCCCCTCTAAATCTCTAAATACGTCCCTGCCCCCCTCCCCTCATAACCAAACTGTCTATGCCGCAGAAACACCCAATTTTTTTCCTTCCTCCACCTACCAAAACCTCCGTTGGATCGATCGCTGACAAATCGTTGTAGTGCGTGGCGTCTAGCAATTACTCCACCGACTAACCCACTTTTCGCACTCCATTCATTCTACAACTCCACGCTCTGCCAGCCAACGCAAAATCGCCGTGGCCGTGCCCGGCCGCAAAGAACAATTGAATGTCGCTTACGGTCTGTGAACTGTGCAGGAACCTCAATTGGAAGTTTTACGCGGGATAAAATGTACAGGTGGATCCAAGATAGCTCTTAGTCTGTTAAGACTGAACCCGGTGATGTACCCCCTAGTTTTTTTCTACAGCTTTAACCCATGGATTTCTTAATATAGTAAAAAATGAAGTCTAGTTGATTGACTTAGTACTTTCCACACATTATATCGTCCCCTCAATACTACAACTAGATATCTTGAATTTTGCCAGTTTTGACATATCTATTTATTTGAACTCGCCTTTTTGTTACCAGTTCAGCGCTATAAGTGGATATGTTCTGTGACGTCAACAAGTGGGTAATTTAGAAAGGCGATTACTAGCTATCTTCAGCATCTTCAACATTTTATTTTCTATAATTCGATATATCAAGTTAGCTACTTCTCATATTCAAAGCATCTACTACAATAGTAGGTAACTTGAGATATCTAGTTGTTGCATTATTTATTTTCTCCATTTGAGAAATACCTTCTCTGGTTATTCAAGATATCTACTTTGTGCCGTCAGCACGCATGTTTCCTAGTCTAATTACGTCCTGTTTTTTACTGAAATATTAGCGTGGTGAAGTGACAAGATGACATCAAGAGGTAAAAGAATGCTCGAGATGCTCAAGCAAATTGAAGGTGAGTTGAAATTGTTTTAAAAATTGATGTATTTGAAAATATTATAAAAAGTGAGGTTATGTGTGACGAATTATTTCATGGAAGCTTTGTATTTATCGTTTCTTAGTAATTTTCCATATAACTATTACTGATTATTTGTTCAAAGTTTATAAATCAGACGGATGACTTAGATATACACCCTCTGCTTATTTTTGCTTCCAGATGCTGATCCTGAAAAGAAAGATGTGACACCTGTTGCCAGACAACAAATAGTTTCCGTTTCCAGCTTCAGTAGAAAAGAAGGTGATAAAAATTGCTATTCAAAGTTAGTTGCATTCACTAAACCGTTTTTTTTCAACAGGCTCCACAGTGCAATCCCTGGTGCTTCCTATAGTTGAACAAGATGTGACTAATTTGGAACTTCTTAGAAATAGTGTTAGTGAATCTCCTGTTGAATCAGATACGGAACCCTATTCCTCAGATCACTCGGAATATTTACCATCAAGCAATTCTAGCGAATCGGACATGAAAATAGGAACAATAACTAGCAAACATTATACAAGAAATCCAAAAATGAAACAGAAATTAGATATCACGCAGGAAAAAAGAGAAAAACGAAATGTGCTTTCAGAAAATAATATTTTAGTACAGGGAAGCAGAAGACTAGAGGGGATGGAGGAGTTTCCGATTAGAACGGATAAGACCAGAAAAAGAAAAAGAAATATTTCGGCTTGGAAAAGAAATTTGTCAAAAACCAGAAAACTGCATGGAGAAAGCTACATTTCATCAAGAGGGCAGTATGTACCAGGAGCCTCATTAAAAGATCCATGTCCAACAACTTGCAGACGTGAATGCAGAAATCTAATAACTCATGAAGAAAGACTTAATATTTTTCAGCATTACTATCAATTAGATTCGTACGAAAGGCAGAGGGACTTCATTCATAGCAATACTGAAAAAATAAAAAAGAAATGGATTACTAGGCCAGATTCAAAGCGCAATCACACTATTTTATTTTTTTTACCCAAAAACAACGAAAAAGTTCAAGTCTGCAAGACAATGTTCATCAACACGCTCGGTGTGAAAAAGGGCGTCATTGACGTTGCCATCCAAAAAAGAACAGAAGGCAATATTAGTTCGTCTGACAAAAGAGGAAGACACACTAAGAAATCTACATCCCCTGAGGTACTGCAATCGATAAGAAGTCACATTGAAAAATTTCCAGTGATGTCCTCCCATTATTGCCGAGAAAAAACTCAAAGAAAATATCTATATCCCGATCTCAATATAACTATAATGTACGAAATGTACAAAAAGTATTGCAAAGATCAAAAACTGGAGATTGGAAGTGCAGCTATGTATAGAAAAATATTTTGCGAGGAATACAATTTGGGCTTTTTTAGGCCAAAAAAGGATCAATGTCGGATATGTATGGCATATAACACACCAGAAAGTGATCAAGTACACCTAGAGGCAGAATACAGGTCACACTTAGCTGCTAAAGATAGAGCACGCCAAGAGCAACGATCCGATAAAGAAAATTCAGCCAAGTCACAGGGAAAAAGCTTTTGTTGCAATTTCGATTTGCAACAGGTACTCTTGGTTCCTTGTGATAAGACCAATAATGCCCTATTTTATAAACAACGCCTGAAAACCTACAACTTCACTATTTATAACACTGTGTCACATCAAGGTGACTGTTTCATTTGGACGGAAGTAGAAGGAAAAAGAGGTAGCTGCGAGATTGCAAGTTGGCTTTACTCATACTTCAAGTCTTTACCAGAAACTGTTGAACACACTGTTTGCTATAGCGATAGATGTGGCGGTCAAAATTTAAATAAATACGTAGCAGCCATGTGTTTGACAGCAGTCCAAAAAATTAATCATTTAAAGACCATAGATTTAAAGTTTTTAGTTAAAGGACATAGTGAGATGGAATGCGACTCAATGCATGCTGCCATTGCTACTGAGTTTAAAAGAGTTGGTAAGGTGAATATTCCTTCTGACTGGAAAATAATAGCAAGATCTGCTAGAAGACGGGGTGATAATCCATACCTGGTCCATGAAGTTTCGCACCAGGATATCTTTGACTGGAAAAAATATTCTGAGCAAGCGTTTATTTTTAGAAAAGAAGATGTTAATAAAGTTACAGTAAGCTGGCAAAAAATATCCTACATGAGGTTTTCGAAGGAAACACCAAATATAATCGATTTCAAAGAAAATTTTGATGATGATTTCAGAAGGCTTAACTGCGAAAGAAAGACACGTAGTAGCTCAGCAATTATTTTAAAACCCTTATACTGTGGGCAGATTGGGCTGAAGAAAGAAAAATACGATCACCTGAACAGTTTGTTTAAATTAAATCCTCCTGCCCTCCCTAACGAATTCCATGCGTTCTATGAAAATTTACCTTTTGAGGGCGATCAACGAAATACAAGAATGGATGTTCCATCAGACTCTGAAGAGAATAGCGAATAAGTAGCAATAACTTGGTAACTTTTGTTAATCTAAATTTCTTTTATGCTGAAAATAGATATGTTGTGTATTAGTGCTACAAGTAGATAACTCGTTTTATTTTTCTTTATATTAACATAGATATGATGTAACTAATATACTCTATCGTTTGTTATGAAAACTTTAGTTTTGAAAATAAAATTTGGAATCGGAATACTAAACCATCCGTTTTTTTCTTAACCTGCAAACTTTGATTTAAAATTGCCACAAACTGTCTTTTTTAAGTTATCTAGTTGTAGTATTGAGGGGACGATATATCGCTGAGCCATCTGGTTAGTGTCCAGAAGCTTTAGGGAGTGTTTCGGAGCGCATCTCCACACATGGGAGCAATACTCCAAAGATGGTCGGATCTGTGCCTTGTAGAGCAGCAGTAGTTGCTCTGGTGTACACAGCGTACACACCAAATGAATTGTACAATTTTTTAAATGAAAAGATGCCTGTGAATTTCTGGTTCTTGGGTTTTTAGGCCGGCGTCGTTTAGCGTTAAAGCTTGACGTTTCGCCACCACGAGTGGATGGCATCTTCAGAAGCTATTTCACTTCGGCGACTTCCAAAATACTGACGGCTGGTGGATGTGCACCTGTATTTATACCTGCTAATGGTGACGTGGCCCAACTAGGTAGCGTTGGTAGCCCCGCCCCTTCGCGATATGGTAGTGTCTTCAGGTCCTTTAGGATGGGTATCCATGTCGGGTTGACTTTCTCTATTTCTTCTTTCCTATTGAAAAGATGCCTAACAAGTGTACCTCTGGATATGATGAGGTACCTATATTTTTAGTTAAAAAGGTCATGCATATAATTATCAATCATATTGCCTCCTTGGATAATCTTTCTTTCGCTAGTGGTATACTTTTTCACAAAAATTAAAGCAGGGTAAACTCATTCCAGTTTAAAAAAAAGGAGATCCTCAAAACTTGGTTAATCTTTCTTTCGCTATAGCGGTATACTTTTCCAGAAAAATTAAAGCAGGGTAAACTCATTCCAGTTTATAAAAAAGGAGATCCTCAAAACTTGGATAACTATAGGCCTATTACAATGCCTTCAGCTTTCTCAAAAATATTCGAGTATGCCTTTTTAAACAGATTTCAGAGTTCCTTTCAAAACACAACGTCTATTCAAAGAATCAGCACGGCTTTATTAGCAAAAAGTCAACCGATACCGCAATACACTCATATTATGAAATAATTGCCCAATATATTGAAGATGGTGAATGCCCAGTCGGTATCTTCTGTGATTTAAGCAAAGCGTTTGACTGTGTGGATCACAGAAAGTTACTTGACAAGCTTACCCGATGAGGGGTAAGAGGAAACGCTTTGGACTGGATAGATTCTTTCCTAATAAATCGTCGACAATTTGTGTCCACAAATGAGGATACCATCTCTGAAACACTAACTGTAAATATAGGTGTACTGCAGGGCTCAGTCCTCGATCCATTCCTCTTCATAATATATAACAATGATATGGACAAACTAGACGTTTCAGCAAACTTTACCATATATGCAGATGACACATCAATTATTATATCCCATTAGGACGAGAATCATTAAAACTCAAATGTAATTCTGTATTATCGAAGGTTAACGGCTGGTTCATAGAGAACGGGTTATTCCTAAATGTTAGTAAAACATCTGCTTTGCGGTTCCATAACAGGCAGAAAATCTGCCCTCCTATATCATTATCAGTCAATAACGAACTTATAGAGTCGTGTAATTTTGAGGTCACAAAGCTTTTAGGTATATATCTTGATGAGCACTTAAGCTGGTGATATCACTGCGAAAGCATTATCTCGAAAATTACTTCAGCTTCGTACCTGTTTACTAACCTTAGACATGTACTGCGCACTGGTCAGTTACTGATGCTACACTATGCGCAAGTAGAAAGTAGACTGCGGTATGGAATATGTTTTTGGGGGATGAGTACACATGCTCAAGATGTTTTCTTATCACAGAAAAGGGCTCTCAGGTCCATGGCAGGGCTGCGCAAGAGGGAAACATGTGGATAACTTTTCCGTGAACTTAATATTTTAACTGTACCTGGTCTTTTAATACTTGAAATGTGTGCATATGTATTTAGGGAAAAAATAAATTAACACTTATATATGATATTCACAATAAGGCCAATAAGGGTACCAGACAGAAGGATAAGATATATGTGCCATATAGAAAATATAATGTAGGATATAATGCTCCAGATTGCTTAGGATTAAGATTATATAATAAACTACCATCATACATTAGAGAATCAACAAATTCAAAGATATTTAAGACACGTTAAAAAAGCTTCTAGTAGAGCTATGTATTTATAAACTAGATGGATTTCTCGTAGGCTGATTTTCATCGCCTAGTACGATATTATGTTATTATTTTTCCTCTTTTCTCTTTTTTTGTGACTATTCCAATACAATGTATTTTGTCAACTGGAAAATAAATCACTTTACTTATACGGAGGTCAATAGAAATGAATTCTATAGTAAAGATAGAATATAATTTATTATTCAATAAACCATTCAATACAATAACTGCAGATGCAGTACTGGGGTGGCAAATAGCTCAAGGAGTATTATAGATCATGTTTTGTCAGATAGATGTAGTAATTTGAAATGTACGATTCAAGTAGTAAAGTAACAGTAACAGTCTGATCATTTGTTGTCAATAACCTTAGGTGTAAACATAAAAGTACTTGCGGCAAAATATAGAAAAGAAGTAAACAGAATAGATCATAAAAAATCTCAAAATTTAAAAAGAATATTCAAACTACAGAAGTTCAATCATTTCAGGAACTAATTGACTTAATCACTTCTTGTAAAAAAGATTCGGAATTCAAAAAGACGTATAAGATACGTGAAAATAACGACTGGATAAATCAACAAATTCTCGAAATGATTGAAAACCGAGTCAAAATTTATAAATAAAAAGTTAAAGAAACACGAATTTGAAAAATGAATTGAAAAAACTTAAGAATCAAGTCAATAATAAAATTAAAGTATTAAAAACAGATATTTTAAAAATCAATGGAAATAAGTAGGCACAAATATAAAAAACAATGGGGCCATATATAGAGCATGTCACCGGCATTTTTTTGTGAAATATGCGCAAAACGCTCAATAACACACAAACACTACTTATTTAGGCACCCCGGTAGATCCGACCGATTGTATCCCGTGCACCGTGTCGCGTGTTAGGTGGTGTTAGGCGGACTGACCCTGTAAACCACAGCTGTTAGCGTTCGGCTACTGCTCGAGATCGCCGGGCGCCAGAATCCGCCAGCTTGCGTAGTACAATTCGTCATTGTCTGTCAGAGCGGTCCGGTGGACCTTTGCTCTTAGTTGCGGTCGTGTCGGTCGATCGGTCTGTCAGGTCTGGTTACCCAGAAACCAGACAAAGTCAGGGAGAAGTAAGGGAAGAAAAAGAAAAGGAAGGAAGGAAAAGAGCAAAGAGGAGGAAGTTCGTCAGTTAGAGGGTTTAGCTTGACATAGCCGATTAAAGTTCGGAAATTTTTGGGTTTGACCAGGAGTTAATTTTGAGGTTACATGTCTAAAAGGGAAAAATTTAGTTTTCAAAATTGCACGACTTAATTTTGATCACAATGCGAGCCGCGGCCTTGTGTGCTTGCGAACTTGCTCGACTGTGTAGTTCACTGACTCGCGCAACAGAGGGTTGCTGTGCGATTCCGCTTGACTATAACGTCGTTGCGCTTGCTGTTTAATGTAATCCCTCAAGTAAGGGATGTCGAGGTCTCTGTGAAGGGTGTCGTTAGAAACATACCATGGGGCGTTAGTGATTATACGTAATGTCCTGCTCTGCAGAACCTGCAGGCTTCGCATGTGCGTTTTGGCGAGGAAACACCAAGCCGCACATGCGTAGGTAATTGCCGGTCTAATAATCATCTTGTATAGTCGAATTTTATTCACCAAACTTAATTTTGAAGTTCTACATAACGTAGGGTAGAGTTGACGAAACGTAATTTCGAATTTTGTTTTTAACGCTTCAGTGTGCTTCTGCCAAGTCATGCCCTTGTCGAGGGTAATTCCTAGGTACTTGGCAGAATTTTCCCATGGAATCCTAGCACCGTTCACTGAGACCTCTAACGGGGCACCACGACGCTTTTTGGTACAATATATAGCCTGCGTTTTCGAATGATTGATTTTGATGAGCCACCGATCCGCCCATTCCAACACTTCATCCACCGCAAGCTGCAGCCCATCGTGGACCAGATCTCCAGTCCGCGACTGAGCTACAATCGCAGTGTCGTCAGCGTAGAGATAGACTTCACAGTTGCTGGGGCAAGGGACGTCATGAATAAAAAGTGAATAAAGGATAGGTCCAAGGACCGAACCCTGAGGAACACCGGCCTTTATGGGCCGTAATGTCGAAAAAGTATTGTTAATTTTGATTCTAAATTTCCTTCCTTCGAGAAAGGATTTTAAAAGTTTTAGAAGCCAAAAAGGGAAACCCTTTTGAATTAATTTATAGAGGAGGCCCTCGTGCCACACCTTGTCAAAAGCCTTTGATACATCCAGAAGCAAGATGCCAGTACTTTTGTCTTGGGTGAATCCACTGGTTATACGCTCCACCAGCCTGACTGCCTGCAACTCCGTGCTGTGCTCAGACCGAAACCCAAATTGAACGTCAGGAATCGTGTTGTGATCTGACGAGCAATTCTCAAGGTGACGTTTAATCACCTTTTCGGCAAGCTTAGACGGCGCAGACAGTAGACTAATGGGGCGATAATCCTGCGGAAAAATCGAACCCACCTTCTTTGGAATCATGATGACATCAGCAACCTTCCATGCCTTTGGAAAGTACTGAGTTCTGAGAATTGCGTTAATTATTGCCACCAGATATGTCAAAGCCTTCGACGAAAGTAACTTCAATGCCTTATTTGTGATCTGGTCCTCTCCAGGTGCTTTACGCACCTTTAGGTCTTTAATATGACCTTGAAGCTCTGCTGGTGTGCAATGAGGAATCACTTGTGATTCTTCGGGTGTGCTATGTAGAGCTTCTGTAGAAGAATTTTCCGAAGAAGAATCTTCAGTAGAGGAATCACAAATAGAAGCATCATCGCCACTGACGCCATTGGCCCTAAAATATCTCCTGACGGATCTTACAATTTGTCGCTCCTCGTCGAGGTCATTATCCAGATCATAGTTGGGTGAGAACTGATTTTCCATGGCATCAGCAAAAACCTCTACCTTTTCCTCAGTCGTGAAGACAACACCTCCTGGACCGTGGATATGAGGAAGTTGTTCCCGTTTGCCATTCCTGAGCGATTTTGCTACTTTCCAGAGAGGAACACTTGAATCAAGCATTTCCGCCAGAAAGTCGCTCCACTGCTCGTTTCGGAATTCATGAAGTGCGTTTCTCACTTCATGGACAAGATTTGTTGCCCTACGGATGTCGTCGGGATGACAAGATCTTTTCGCTTGTTTGATTGCTGACCTTTTGTCAGAAATTTTTTGCCTGATGTCGGCAGGGAGGAAAGGTCTGCCCGGTCTCCGTACAGGAAGAACGGCTGCACGTTGTAGAGCTTGTTGAACAAACCCTGTCCATTCCATTTGAGCGGCATCTATTTCATTCTCATCATCTATGATCGGCACATCTGGAAACTCTCTGAGAAGGGACTTGTATAGTTCCCAATCAACGCGTTTCTTTGGAGGAGTTTCCTCCTCCAAAGTATTCCCATCACCCACCTCCAAAACTACAGGAAGATGGTCGCTTGAGATGTCATACATGACACGAGAAGTAATACTGTATCTACAGCTTCTAGATATTGCAAAATCAATTACATCTGGTGCTTGAAGATGATTGAATGGATAGTGTGTAGGCTCGTCAGTGCTATGTATGAGACACCCATTTCGTACTACATGGTTATACAGCCGAATTCCACTAGTAGAATTTAGCCTGGAATGCCATGCTCGATGTTTGCAGTTGAAGTCCCCTGCCACGAGAAGCGGACCCGAGTAGTCCAAGAGAACTTCCAAGTCCGCCTCACGTAACCTGGCACCACACCTGACATACACCGATGTGATCTTCAACGGGATGCCTCCTGCCATATTGACCACCACAGAAGCTGCCTCGATGGTTTGCATCTCAGCATTTGTGCTTCTGTGATAGTCAATACCACGTTTGATCAGCACCGCCAAGCCGCCACCCCGTCCATTCAGTCTATCAGCGCGGATGACATCATAATTCGAGAAAGCTAGGCGATCTCCCGGATTAAGTAATGTTTCCTGCAGCAGAGCTACGTCTATGCATTCATCCAAAAGAACTTGGTGAAATTCCCGTTTTTTGGGAATGTCCCTTAGACCTAAACAATTCCAAAAAAGAATTTTGATAAATGCAGGCTGTCTACTATTGTACCTAGACATTTACCGGAAAAATCGCCTGCAAGGCCTGTGTGGCGCTTATCAGAGGACTAATTATTTGCTGCAAGGACTTGAGCGCTGTTGCCAAGTCCACGCTTTGAGCAGTCGAAGGTGAGCTCGAAGCAGCAGGAGTAGTCAAGGTTGCAACCTTGGCCGCGTCCGCGTATGAGTTGGTTCGCCTTTGTGCGATGACTTGTAGATTCCTCCTAGGAGTGAATCTGCAGGTGGGACTGTTTGCCGGATGATCCCCACCACAGTTCGCACATTTGCGCACCTCTTGTCCTGTTTGAGGGCACAGATGTGTCATGTGGTCTTGGGCACATTTCAGACACTTTGGAGAAGCAGTACAGTACGACTGAGCGTGTCCATACTTCTGGCAGCGGTGACACTGTCCTATCAATCGGGAGTTCTTTTGCACCTCAACTCTGACAGATAGTCCTAGAAATTGGTGCTCATTAAAAACTTGCTGAGATTTTTCTGTCTTTGGCAGAATCACCACTACCAAAGGCATGGGCACGCCACCGTTGCGCTTCAGGCGAATTATGTGGTGGGGAGCATAACCCTTCTGTTCGAGCTCCTCTTTGATTTCCTGCTCTTTAGTTGATGCTGGGATCCCTCTGATGACAGCGTGGATGTTTCTTTCGGAGGGCAGAGGAAATGTGTGGTGAGGAATACTTTCCTCTTTAAAAAGACGAATTATCTTCCGATAATCGTCCTCGCTTTTGGGTACTATACGTATCCCAGCATCAACAGCTACTGCGCGCGTAATCTTTATGCCAAGGCTAATGAAAGAATAGTTAATGGTGCGCCATTTCGTCGCATCCCTTAATACAACAGGGGTCACTCGGCCTTGACGAGTTTGTTGATCCTGTGTATCAACGGTAGCTTGAGATGGCGAAACAGCAATGTTGCTGCCAGCCGATGGGGCAGCTGGTGATAGTGAAATAGGCATTTCAGCCTGTTTTGAGGTTGGGGTGTGCACACCCATTGGCTGGCTGGCAGAAGTAGAAAGAACTGACTCAGGCGGTATTTGGTTTACTGACGTTGCGCTTATTGGGGATCTATGTGTCGGTAAAGGCGGAAATTCGTCTACTTTACTAACTGTTCGCTTCTTGCGACGTCGTCGGGCAGTAGTGAAATCACCACCCTGTGTATCATCGTCAGTCTCAGTATGTAAATCGCTAGTGGGGCTGTCATGTCTGCGCTTTGACAATTTGGAAGAACTGTCATTATTAGGCATGAATTTATTAAGGAGATTATTGAGATTAAAAACCTGGGTATTTAGTGACTCAACGCAGTCCGTCAGTCTCTTGATTTGCTCTGCCTGGTCCTTGATTTGTTGAGCCTGGTCTGCAATGATGCGGTGTAGTTTATCCTGCTGCTCTGCTCCATAGGTGCCGCCGTGTTTCTCCACAGCTGTCACAGTAGAAGTCTCGGTCTGGTGCCGCGTGCTTTCGAATTTCTGCTGCTGGATCTGAAGCTGGTCGAAATTGGGGTTGCCCCCATTTGTGGCCGTGGAGGGGTCACCAAGTGACCCCCCAAACTCGTCTTCCATATTTATAGCTGCTTTTTGCACAAATTATTTAATAAAAATCGCTAGACTCAATTCTGACACTTCGTGTCGGTTGACGTCTTAGACGTCAATAGTGCTTGCGTAGTATTCGAGACCACAGCTGGAAAGACCACATTGGGGACGGAGCTTAGAATTACCCTACTTGTCTTTGTTAATGTACGGTGTCTATGTAGTGTCTTAAATTAGTTATCGTAACTCCTAAATTGTACCTCTTAGAAATAAAACGCCAATCTATCCAAAATATGTTCCCAATTGACCCTTTCCGCAATTCCACCCCCTTCGCAAAACCCTTAAACCCCCTAAAAGGTCCATCCAATTCACTCCGTGCGGCTGGAAATAAAAGTGTTGACGCCGAAATTATGTTTATAGTAACAGTTATGGTAAGGGCACACTTGTTGTGTTCACCGGAGACCATGCTGCCGAGCATCTTCCCTCTCTCTCTTACACGCGCACCGGCCATATCGCCGTCCTCTTTTGAGGGTGCTCCACCGCTGGAAATCGAGTTTAGTACTTCATAAAGTAGACGGCGGCACGCGAGCTGCTTCCGAGGTTGGCATTCTTAGGTTACAAGAGAGGGCCGTAAATGCGACGGCTGATTTGATTTTATGGGTAGTTCGGCGGAATATCGCTTTAGTCGGCTGTGCTTGAATGACGTCGCTTATCAGGTGACGTAACTGGGATACTGGGAACAAGGTGTCTATTACCAGATAGCACAATGATATCTTTGAGACGCCTAATACCCACATAACACTATATGGATATGTACATCCACAGCATAGATATTCCAGTTCTAACATGTATATTTTGAATATTCATAGGACGTTAAATGTACATATGAAGAATGATATACACTGGTGTAATATACTATGTATATTCACGTAAGTATATACATATGTGAATATACATAAGATGTTGGTCTATGTATCATATATACATCTAGTAGGTTACGCCTGCGCGAAGGACAGCTAGTGCGGCCATTGCTGATTTCTAGTCATTCGTCGTAGCTTGTGTGTACTGATGCTGATTGTGCCTGATTACCTGACCGAGTGTAATATTGTGCAATGTTACTTATCTTCTGGCTACTGATAACACTCGCATCCAGCGTTTGACGGTAAGTAGTAAGCGGAACAAACCACCTACAAAATTTTATAACCTTGTTTTTTTGTGACTACAGACATGCCATTCAACAGGAAAGAGATGACAATCATAGGAACCGATTTTATCAAGTATTATTATTGTAACTAGAAATTGAAATAATAACAATACATAATGAAAGTATAAAGTTTGTTTATCTTTCTACCTCTACATTGAACTTTCATACACTATGCATGTGCATTAAAAGTACGTGGATGTAGGTACATTTAATGGATATACTATGCATGTACGTTAGACGTACATATGTACATTCTATGGATATGCCATGGATGTGAAAGTTCGCGACAAACGTACATGCAATGTATATTTTTTTGATGTCTATTTGACATCCGTTGGACATTCTTGCTCCATTTGTGGATATACGTATCCATTGATTCGATATCCAATGTAGGTACTTTTGTTATGTGGGTAGATGTCTGATCCAGTTATTCAGGATATCGCAAAGACATCCGCTTATGTCTGATACACGTCTATTAAACATCTTCTGAAGGTTGTTTGTGTAAAAAAAGGCATCTTTAAGACGTCTTTAAAATGTCGTCGAGATCCCTTTGAGGTATCTTTAAGATGTCTTTTTAGATTTTCCAGAACATCTTTGAGACGTCTTACAGGTACTCAGTTACGTCTAAGAGATATCTCAGAGATACCCATTCACGTCTATTAGACGTCTAAGCCTTAGACGTCTAAGGACCTATAAATTCAGACATCTTTAATACCTCCACAAGATATCTCTTCGATGTACGTTTAAGATCTTCATCACATCTTAACTTTGACGCCACAAAATTAAGCTCTTACTAAGTCATACAAAATAAGATGCAAGCATTTTGCCTTTTGCATTTTCTGTTTCAAATTCATCATTTCAGTTTGCAAAAGCATTAGAATATATGAATAAATATTTTGTATACTATTGAGTTTAGAATATAGAGGTGATTTTTAGCAGATGTAAGGACTAATGCAAATTTTTCATTCTGGATATCATATAGTCAAATTTTATCCGTTCTGACAATTCCTGCTTACATCAGTAGGTTTGAGGACAAAAGTTATAAGTAATTCCCTATAAAAGAATATTGTTCAAGTTGGAAACCAATGATTGTAAAAGTGAGCAAAATTAACATCGTAAGTGTTGCGAACGGAGTTAGGTTTAGGAAAAAAGGTCATTGTAGTTTAATTATTTATTTTTTATTTCATTTAGTTTATTAATTCTATTCTTCCTATCACTTTTCCTTCTCATCCAGAGTTGCGCACAAGTCTCCACCTCCTTCCTGTCACGACTCACAACCTTCGCATATTTTGTTGCATCTTGAACAACAGAAGTGAGTTGACATATGTATATAACAAGCTTGACTGAATATTACTGAATAGTTATATTTCTCGCACTTTTCAAATGTTTTTTACTTAAGTCAATATTTTAATATTGTATACATGAATACTAGTGCAAAATTAAATATGTAGCCATACACATATTTGAACAAGTTTAATAAATAAAAATAGTTCATAAGTTTTCATATTTATAATGTACGTGGTTGAAGTGCTTGAAAAGAAATCCAAATTATCTACTTATTTTGCCAAATTCAGGCTCTGAAATGGCTTTTTTTCCTTTCCTTCCAACTAACTACACAGGAATGCAAAATCGTTGGTAGAGTTTCCACCTTTCCTTCGCTTTATCCATAAATGAAATGTTAAGACGGGTTCTGACTGTTCAGTTTTACTGAATCAGTTTGACTGATTCAGCGTTAATGAAAGCGACGTTTGTTCTCACTGTTCAGTTTTGGTGTCCTCAGGGATCTGTCCTATCCCTTACACTGTTTCTGCTGTACATCAACGAGCTGCTGGAAATAACATCCAATCCAATCTACAGCTTCGCAGATGACAGTACATTAGTGTCGTGCATGGAACCAGGCAAGCCACTATCATCCCAGGAGACGGTACGTCAGTGACAGCAGCATACCTCACAGATCAACGCTGATATCAAAACAATTGTCGAGTGGGGATTAGCACCCCATAGGTCACCCCATAGTCGAATCACCTTGTCAAGCTTTTGGGAATCAACATCAACAATAACATGTCCTGGCACGACCACGTCGTCAGTATTGCTGAAACGGCATCCCAGAAGCTTGGAGTTTTGTTCCGCTGTAGAAAGTTGTATACACCAGAGCAACTGCTGCTGCTGTACAAGGCACAGATCCGACCATCGCTGGAGTATGGCTCCCATGTATGGGGATGTGCTCCAAAACACTCTCTAAAGCTTCTGGACACTATGCAGAAAAGAGCGATTAGACTAATCGATACGCCAAACCTCACAAAGGACCTCCACAGCCTGGAACATCGAAGGAGGGTGGCCGACCTATCCCTGTTTTACAGATTCCATCACGGAAGATGTTCGATTGAGCTCTCTCAGATAATAACACCACAGGCCGTCCGAACCAGGAAAACTAGAGAAGCTCTGCGAGCTCATCCTTACCAGGTCGAGGTCCTTACTCCCCGAACTAGTCTCCTCCAGCATTCCTTCTTTTGAAGAACTTCGACGCTGTGGAATCAGCTGCCGGGGAATTTGTTTCCCGACGGATACAACCTGCAGCGTTTCAAATCTAACGTGAAGCGATACTTATCCTCTCGCAGCGCTTCTACAGCGCCATAGGCTTTAAGCCTTTGCGGGAGGCTGACCATAAAAAAAATGAATCATTTTAACTGATTCAGCATTCATGAAAACGACGTTTCCATAACCTTGAAGTGTTAAAACTGATGAACCTCCTGATGACGGAAAATATTCTCGCACGTCAGTTTGACGTTTGTATTAATTTATTTTTCAATAGTGACTCAGTCAAACTGAATGAAAAGTAGGACTGGCTTTCACTTTGACTGAAAGTACAAACCCACTGATCAGTTTTAATGAAAAGGTGTTCTCACGTTCATTATCTGTTCAGTATCACTGAATCACTCAAATTGATTCAGCGAAACTGAATCGTGAGAACCCGCCTTTACCTGTGGCCAGCTAGAAAACTTACACGTTCACACTAACTTCTACATTCTCCAGAAAAGCAGAAACCAGAAAAACCACAAAGAAAAACCGCGAACGGAAAAGTGAGGTTAGCGTGGTTACAGAGACCTAGTGAATCACATACAAAATATCCGTCAATCAGTGTACGTAGTGGGGGTATAGTCTGTGGTGAACGTATATGAGACATCTTTGAGATGTCATCGTCAAGACGACTTGAAGATGTCATTACCTATAGTTTTTCAAGATATCAGCAAGACACCTTGTAGATGTCACCTGCAATACATCCTGAAGATGTCTTTATTATACTCTGTCCACTGAAGAAAAGGAGTAAAAAATTATTTCAAACCCATATTTTGGGGCTTTACTCGGATAAATCGAACTTAATTTTTCTGTTTATAATAACATCACTGCTCTCAGTATGCAGTTTTGTAGACGGTGTGCATATAATCCTTGTCCATACAGTAAAAATTTACATACATTGTGCATGGTTACTCCGTTTCTTCGGTGGTCTCATCATTTTGAATAAAAATTCTGTTAAAATCTGGTTATTAAATGGACATCTTTAAGACTTGAAGTGTTGGACATCCTTAAGATGCAATTAGCAGGGTATGTCTTCTGTGCACAGCAGCAAACATGAAAAATCAGGTGTTGACAAACGGCTTCGTTATTGTTTTTAACCATCTTCGAGAATGTTTTTTGTTTTTTGACCCAAAGGGATATGTTACCCTTTGGTACTATAGGGGTGTGCTCGATAGCCCTGAAGAAGGCGTAAAAGGCACGCCGAAACGTTGGCTTTTTGAGAAAAAACCTCGTCAGTATTTTTATCCCAAAATCCGAAGAACCTTTTCTACGAAATAGATAGGATTGATTTTCTACTATATTAACAGTTAATATTAGGTACATATTCTCGAATTTGAATTTTTGTCAAGTTTCCTAGTCGTTTCGCCGGTCAATTTACGATGGCCACACAATACATTTGCCATTTGGAACAACCCTGTAGAAGTCGCTTCCGGAATCCCACTTCCTGAATCCTTTCCGTCGCCCACATTTCCCGGTATCAATCAGAAACCGTGTCAGATCCACCTCCAGCCACCCAATTACCCACATTATCACTTTTTCGACCCGTTAATTAGGTGTTAAAACTCGTAGCGCGCCCGACTCACTCCCACCTCCTCCTCGACCCGGCACCATGTGATTTCAAGTTGGCGCCCAATTCGCCCATTGGCCGCTCGCGCCCGTCACGTGACCCCGTTACGTCATCGCGACTTCGGCGGCGCGTGTCCAAGCGAGAAGGTAACCTCATAAATCGACCGAGAACGAGAGAGATGCACATAAAGCATGGTTAGCGGCACGGTCGACCATTATCTCGGTCCCCGCGTCTTCCCTCTCTGTCGCACCCGTGCGGAAGGCGTATTGGGCCCGCCCATAAAGCGAACGCGGCCCCCCCGCTGCCAGGGGGCCCGCTGGAGAGGCAGTAAACCATTCTCTAACACTTAACTCACGTATTGCCGGCGCGACTGACGCGAAATACGATCTGCGGGCCCCGATTTTAAACTGGTCGGTCAGTGACGAACACGCGAAAACTGTTGTTTTGGAGGGAAAAAAGCACGTGACAGAAGAGACACACGAGTGACTGATGGACTTGGGCTTCCGGTTTAGTTTGGGGTGTCTTAGATAGCCTCCCGCAACGTTCAACTAGTCATCTTGAGAGCTGTTTGATAAGGTCAGTGATCAAAGCTTGAATCGGAAGATAACCCAGTCCAGTTTTCACCAGGAGTGTGTCCAAATTGAAGAAATGTGCTTTATTGATGCTTAAACCATGCTTTGCTGAACCATCTTTACATCTAACCACACTACATCAAAAACCCGTAAACATATCTACACACGAAAGCTATTTATATACACCTAAAAGAAGCATTGCCCCAAATATTAGTCAAAATCTTCGACTAGCTATATGAAAACAAAGTCCATTCCCTGTAATGCTCTGCTAAATTGTCTTTCAATTTGAGCACACTCCAATAACAATCTAGAAAACACTCACAGACGACAGCTACATATATGTAAACACATAACAAAGTTTTTAAAACCTATGTAAAAGCGCTCAACGACATCGAAGTGTCAATACTGCTTCTACATAAATAATAATAAAGCCCTACTCGGAATTACTCTGCTAGTAGTATCACCAAAACTAGTCCAAGTAGGAAAATAGAGCAAAATCTTTATAAAGGAATCGTTCTCCAACTTTGACAAGACCATCTCTCTAAAAACAACATCTACACTGACAGCATGTTCAAAAGAATGCATGAAAATTTATTTCTGCATGGTCCATGTTCACTATATGAAGCTTAGTAACTTCAAGAAAACATGAGCATCGTCACTTGATGAAAACGCTTCCATCGCTTGACAGAACTATGTGATATTATTTACATTATATAATGTATATCTTTGGCTTCTGATGCAGTGGCCGTTCTTCGTCAAAATGGGAAAAGAACCTTCATCAGTGCATGTTTGGGAAGTCACTTGTGGACATAACCTCGAAATCAAACGTTTGGCCAACGTTAGACCAATAAGTATTATGTTTGTCGTTGGTACAGTAGAAGGTTCAGTAAAATAAACTACACTTGCTACAGAATCATCAGTCCGCCAATATCATTATTATCATGTGAATGCTTTTGAATGAAAATTTACCTAGTCTAACGTAATCAGGCTTAGTCTAGGAGGATATGACAGAACTGAGCTTTCAGTTTGTTTAGGTGTATCTTATGTAGTCTTTTAAAGCAGTCATTTTGACAGCTGGTTGTTAGGGCGAATGGAAAATACTTAATTTTGAAACTAGTTGTTTTCACCTGAAGGTCGTCCAAATTGAAAAGGAGTATTCTGCTCAAATCAATTAGTCCCTCGCAGGGCCAGATCTATGGAGCGGCTCTACAGCTTGATGCTTTACAAGAATGTGCTGTATTGCCTGTAACAACTGCTACGGCAAAGAGATCTTTTTCGGTTTTGAGGAGGCTCAAAAAATAAATACAATGAGTGAGGTGGGAGCCGGGAGGTGAGGTTATATGGCATAAAACTGGCTAACATAAATTTGTCACGGGAGATAAATGTTCGCCAAGTCGTCGTTACGTTGAACTGGTGAAACTACTGTGAAACAGGTATTTTTAACAATAAAGTAAGGTACTGCAATATGAAATTTTATTCATTCCTATTTTCACATCTCATCTTCATCCATCTGATTTTATAATTGGCGCAATCTGAGCCTGAAAAATATGACAGTTTTGGTAGCTCTCGAACGAAGCCCCCCTTGACTTTATCCTAGATTCGCCACAGGTCCCTTGCACGTCAGGATCACATTTATGAAGAAAAGCTGGATTCCACATTTTGTGCTTACCAGATTTCTGTTCAGCAACTACTCTATAGATAATAGTAGTATTGTATACAATATGCTTATTACAACTCCCAAATACCATTCGAAAGTATTATTGCTTTTCAATAAAAGAAGAATTTCTGCACCATACCATGAGTTCTCAAGGCATTACCAATGGTTTGTTCAACTTAACATAGGTCCGGATAAGATAGAGCCAAATCATGTTCCCTCCAAATATCGATGAAAAAAGAAGAAACCGTAGAACTTTGCTGCCTTGGAAGCATAATCACAGATCACAATACTTCAATCAAATAACTCAAAAGAAAAAGTAAATGTTCCAACAAGCGTTTGAGAAGAAAAGGGTTTTAAGTACCTACTGTGAAGAAGGATATCACCGACAAATTGTATACAAACAAAAATAAAAAAGGATACAGAAGTCTAGCACCAATGTTGAAGAAATATATTTTGGAAAAAGATCCAAAGGAAGGCCAGAACACTCGTATATTGAAGCAATCCACGAGCTATTGCAATTGATCTCCTACCACCAACTAAAACGGCAGAACTTGACAATTATATCAACCATAGCATTGACAATGATGATTAGCCTAGACGTCTTGAAAGAAATTGGTAAAGGCACAAATAAAAATGAGGTCTTCCATTCCAGAAACTTGCTCAAAGTGAAGCGATTTACATCGCTGCCTATTCTGCATTATCTAGATTGAGCAAACTGGGCACAATGGGAACAAAATCACCATCTTTGGCAAGCTAGAAATTTTCACTCTATTCTAGTATACTAGCACTAGCAGTAGATTCAATATTCAATCCAACCTAAACCAATCTGAGGCCCGTGCTATTATTTCAAAACGCAAACTGGTAACATTATCAAAATTTGGGTACAGGAAAGGTAACACTATCAGTACCTATTCACACAGTGTCAGTATAAAGATCCTACAATAAAATCTAAACGCAGAGATAAAAAAATTGTCAACTCAAAAAAAAAACTTTTTGGAATTTTGGAGGATGTAAAACGGTTTGCCTAGTGTATTTAATATTTAAAAAGTAAAAGCATTTCATACAGTGGTAGATATTTTTCGAGTTTCATAGCATTTTAAATAATAAATATATGCCGATTGAGTCCGATAGTTAAACAAACTATCAGTTCACTCAATTTTGTTATTTTTTGATGAATAAACATGTTGGAACAGCTATTATGCATCACAGAAAAAATAACCTAATCATCTAGTCCACCAAAAAAAAAAAAAAATACTGAATTACATAACATTTTGTTGTGTTACCCTAGGCATGCTAAGACTATGTTTCCGACGGTAAACCTTGATAACGTAAAATCCTATAAGATTCGTATGTCACACACATAAGCCTCAAAACGTTTGCCTTGTTTTCGAAAAATAATGACTGAATGTCTAGAATAATTTGTTGTTGTTTTGGTAGTATCATTTTAAGCTTTTAATTAACAGAAGGAACAGTAAAATGCACTAATATCACATTTATCGTATTAGCGCTTGGATCAATTTCGTAACCGTCATTTTGGCTACATACCTACATGTTTACTTTGTCTATTTAATTATTACCTATGTGTCTTTATGACTTACATAGCAATTACAAACATAAATATATTTGTATAGCAGTAGAGTAGACGCCGTTGAAATATCTTGATCTATCCGTCGCTTGTTATTAACTATACTGCCTAGATATTCAAAGTAGTCAACTATTTGAATCACTGTGCTGTAAAGGGGACGTGTAAAGCATAGCTTAAAAATAGCTACAGCTTTTAGACGGAAACTGAATTTTGCTACAGTTTTTGGCAAGCTCTGTTCAAGATAATGATTTTGAAACTACCATAGTTATCAAAGGAACAACAATTCATTCAAATGTCTTGATTTGTCTTTGTCCTGTCCGAGAACCTAAAATCTAGATCAGCTCTTCCTTTGTTGAAGCCACATGACATAAGTACTTTTAGATACCCACCTTGGATATGCATTTAATGAGCCAACCACAGAAATAGGAAACGAGGGAGTAAATAACATCCGAGAAGAATGCAAAGCTCTCTTAGTTGAATTTAGTAAGCAAATTCAAGACAGGCTGCCCAAAAACATTGTTATATTAGAAAAAAATATTTTTTTGACGCCAGAATATGCAGCAGTTCAAGTAAGAAGACCTGATATCACAAGTTTGGCTGCATACCTCAAAACTACATGTAAGGATGGTGATAGAACAGTTAGCGAGGAAGGCAGGGAGGCCCTGCATCGTTTTGAATGGAACAGAACTGAGGATGCTGAATATTTTTGAACTGAGGTTTCTAAGTAGTACTAGTGTTGAAGAAAAGGAAAAAGATAAAAAATTAAAATAGAAGATAAACTTTTAAGTACGACGTCAATACACTCATTAATTAATAAAGAAAATTAAAAAAGAAAAAAGAAAGAAAGAAACGAAGAAAGAAAAAAGGGGAAAAAGGAATAAAGAAATGAAGAAGAAATAAAAGGAAGAGAGAAGGAAAGAAATAGAGAAAGAAATATGCAATGAAAGAAAAAAGAAACAAACAAAGAAAGGAAGAAAAATAAAGAAATAAAGAAAGAGAGAAGAAAAGAAAAAAGAAGAGAGGTAAAAAAGATATATAGAAAGAAAAATAGAAAGAAACAAAAAAGAAAAACAAAAGGAAGAAAGAAAGAAAAAACAAGAATATAATCAATTTGCTCGTAAAGGCCTTAAGAAGCTTCAGAAGAAAATGAAATTGGCGCGTGTACATAATCCTGCAGAAAAAGTGGACAACAGCCACTCTATCAAATTCCCATCATACAAACGAAAATGACAAATAGCAGAATAAGAGCACGTAAAAAATGGTCGTCGTGTAAATGCAACATACTCTGGCAAATTGATTTTATTAATATGCGTATAACTCATAACACGAACGAGTTTTCTCCATATAATTACAATAGGGGTCGTAGATTTTGCTCAGTCGGCCGAGCTCTTGGTCTTGAATACACTCATTAATTAATCAATAAAAAAAAGAAAGGATTTAAAAAGAAAGGAAGACGAAAATAGAGAAAGAAATAAAAATAGAAAGAAAGAAAAAGAGACAGAACTAAATAAAGAAACAAAGAAAGGAAGGCAGGTAGGAAGGAAGGAAGAAACGAAGCATAAAGAAGGGAAAAAAGGCAGAAAGAAAGAGAGAAAGAAAGAAAAACAGAACGATAGAATGAATGACAAACTAAAGAAAGAAGAAGAAAAAACAAGGATATAATCAATATGCTCAAAAATAGCTTAAGAAACGCGAGACGTTTGCATGTATACATATGCAAATAAAAAAAGAAAGAAAGGAAGAAGAAAAGAATGAAAGAAAGAAAAATAGAAAGAAATGAAAAGAGACAGAAATAAATAAATAAATAAATAGAGAAAGAGAGAAAGAAAGAAAAACAGAATGACAGACTCAAAGATAAACGAAAGAAAGAATAAAAGGAAGGAATAAAGAAAGAAAGAAAGAAAGAAAAAATAAAGATGTAATCAATTTGCTCAAAAATAGCTTAAGAAACGCGAGACGTTTGCATGTATACATATGCAAATAAAAAAAGAAAGGAAGGAAGAAAAAAGGAATAAATAAAGAAAGGAAGAAGAAAAGAATGAAAGAAAGAAAAGCAGAAAGAGAGAAAGAAAGAAAGAAAAATAGAAAGAACTGAAGAGACAGAAATAAATAAATAAAGAAAGAGAGAAAGAAAGAAAAAACAGAAGGATAGAATCAAAGATAAATGAAAGAAAGAATAAAAGGAAGGAATAAAGAAAGAAAGAAAAAATAAGGATGTAATCAATTTGCTCAAAAATAGCTTAGGAAACGCGAGATGTTTGCATGTATATGTATGCAAATAAAAAAAGAAAGAAAGGAAGGAGAAAGGAATAATTAAGAAAGGAAGAAGAAAAGAATGAAAGAAAGAAAAGCAGAAAGAGAGAAAGAGAGAAAGAAAGAAAGTTAAATAGAGAGAAAGGAAAAGAGACAGAAATAAATAAATAAAGAAAGAGAGAAAGAAAGAAAAACAGAAGGATAGAATGAAAGACAAACGAAAGAAAGAATAAAAGGAAGGAATAAAGAAAGGAATAAAAAACAAGGATATAATCAATTTGCTCAATAAAACCTTAAGATGCGCGAGCTGTACATGTAAAAAAAATATGTACATGTACATATAAAAAAAGGTCAATAGCCAAGCCACTCGATCAAGCATCAAGCTCCCATCATACAAACGAAAATGACAAATAGCGGAATAAGAACACGTAAAAAATGGTCGTCGTGTAAACGCAACATACTCTGGCAAATTGATTTTATTAATATGCGTATAACTCATAACACAAACGAGTTTTCTCCATATAATTACAATAGAGGTCGTAAATTTTGCTCAGTCGGCCGAGCTCTTGGTTACCGGCAACTGCCAATACACCCGAAGCAGCTTTCTTCAATGGCTTTATTTTCTCGTTGTAAATTCATTGAAATTATATTGATCGAACCTGTATTTATCTTTTGGTCTTGTTGTTGCTTCTTCTGCGATGCTTCGCTGCTCCACGCAGCAGAGATTTATCGTGGGTCCCGTGTCTGGTTCGGACTTGCTGGTTTTTGTGACCGTCTCGCGTATGATGTAATGAAATTAGCAAGTTAAGTGAAGACCTTGCTGAGGACAGATCGAGGAACAAATCGTCTGGTTGGAAAAAGACTGTCATATCTCAAAATTTTCACTTTTTGAGGTTTTCGGTTTAATAAAAGTATCATAAACCTACCTCGCTTATTTACCCACAGATGGCGCCACGTAAAAACGTCATATCTTCATTTCGTGACGCAGCGTTGAAGCAAGACAGCAATATGTCAGTTACCTATGTTATAACCATAGATAACCGCCGAACAGAAACACACGCGTTTTTTTGCGAAAAGACCATCACAAAATGAAATAAACATACTTTACGTGGCAGTTCTTTGGTGCAAAATTGTCATGTTCTGAAATAGTATAGTACAGCAGAATAATAAAATATGATGAAGACTGTCACAACTGGAAAAAAATTATAAAAAAAACAATATGAACTCATTCCAAAGACATAAAATAGGTACTAAAACTCTGAGCATGAAGAGACATTGTGTCACTATACTCGTTAACTCATACTTAAACCTTTTACTAATTGTTGATTCGAAAATAAATGCAGTGTCAGTTTCATAAAACCTTCTTCAAACAGACGAAATCATATTCCTACGAAAGATAACTTTGGAATCGGGGAGAACATATGTATGTTGAGATCTGGCATTCACCTTACCCAAAATGACGCTATTGAAGAAGTAGGCCTCATATTACGCCTATTGGGCTAAGGCTTGGTGCGATCCTCCAATCTATAGTCTTTTAAATCTCCTTTCACTCTATTATCAACTAGTCCACTATGGCATGATTTTATCAACACGCGCATTTTAACAAAGGCTTTGACCAATCAGAGCAGCCCATTCAAGAACATGCATCTGTCAAAGTTCTCTGAAAATTAGTGGTGTCTCGTGAAGTTTACCTCAAAAAGGTGAAAAAATGACATGTTCTATGACATCTAGTATCTTTTCCAGTCTGATTTTCGATCCTAGATGGGTGAAAAATTGCATTTTCAAAGAGTTTAGCAATTGCTAATCTGTGCCAAACAGATTCCACTGGTCTGTTATTTCATCAAATGATAATCATGACAATAAATTCAAACTACTGCAAAATGACTGCATTTTTTTGATAAAACAATAATCTACTATCGACTATAATTATAAATACCTGCAATATACCTTTGTATTATAGTAAAAAGGGAAAAATAACATTTTGTTGCATTTCACAAAGCTAAACACACGATTTAACTAACTATGTCGGCCATTCTGTGTCACAAGTGTGCATTACTGATTGCCTATTCTACTTAACGGCAAAGCTCGTAGGCTAGCAAAAGTATAACCTAATTATTTGTAAACCAGAAAGTTATCGCGCCTATATATGGCTTTTTTAGCAACTTTTCTAAACACGTTCATTGAAAAATGTCAATACCACAAAACAATACATTTGTACTTTGTACAGTTCCTGATTCAGTTGCCTACAGCTCTCCACATGCCTATTGGGTCAAGCAATTATTTAGGATCCCAAGCTAAAATCTCAAATCTCCATCCACTTATCCTCTGCATATCTAAATCACTCTTAACATACCTCCTCCTGTTCTGACTACTGATCTGTCCGTTGCTTTCACAGCATCTTTAGGAAAATTCCAAATTACGGAACATAATGTTGGGTTCCTAGTTTCTGATACAATCTTATGTATAACTATTGACGTGCTTATTAGGCCAATGCTTGGCTATTTTAGTATATTTACGTAATATCTTGTTTCTGATAAAATTTCCTATAGCTCTTGATATGCATGCCAGACCAAGGCTTAGTTCACTATTTCAACACATACTCCTAAACCTCCATCTTCTTGTTCTAATCTTGCTCTTCTACCTCTTCCCGCATTGTCAGCTAATCCTCTCTCTATAGGACCCAACTCCTCCTATCACATGTAGCATCAATTTAGAGATAATACGCTATTTGGGCGTTTATGATAGCTACATAACGAAAATCCACGTCACTCATTTCCGTCGGTCTGTCTGTTGGCGTTTTTCTAACGTCGTAGTCTCAGTAACTGCTATACATGGATTGTGATGAAATTTAGATAGCGATATGCTGTGGAGCCTTAGTAGGTAATGCTGCTATAATTTCGAAAACCTGTGAATGGGCGGCGGAGAAATCAGCAAAAAACAAAAAGTTTCAAATATTCTTCAATCTTCGTTTCAGGCATTTTAGGGATTCCTGATCGTTTTCTATTTTCTATTTTTTTGAATGAGGGTGAAATTGAGGTGGTTGGGGGTGGTGGGTTGTAAGACTGATAAAATTTGTTGTATTCCTAATAGGCTGTCCATTGACCTGTGAAAGAAAAACCCAGTGGCATAATAAACTTCTTTAGGTCCATCCGTACATTGCCTTGCCTATTATCGAAACTATGTGCACATACGAGTATTTACTGCTTTTGATCGTTATGTATTTTGTAACGTGGAAACTATTCAATTGATTCTAATGAAATTTTTACACAGTATTATTACCGTGGCGGGGATGGTAAAACGCATATGGTTTTTAGAAATCAATCGTGTCAGTGGCGGCAAAGCAATAATCAAAAAACTAAAAATATAAAAAATGTTTTTCCTATTATGGGCCCTGGTCTATCCTAGTTCGCTAACACGATAATAACACCGTGTGCCTTAGAACAGATGTCAAGTTATACTTGCGGTGTGGTCTAGCAAACCGTCAATTAATTAATTCCTTCAATTAAAAAAAATGCACGAAGATATACACAAAGATAAACACCCATCAAGGTAATATGGGGGTACCTTCATGGGCTTGTGCGGATTGTTCTTGGAGACGTTCTGGTATCGTAAATCCATCGTGTGCAGGTGCAGATATGAGGCGCATGCTTCTTGCTGAAACGGAAGCTCTTGGACATTCCCGCTTTCAATTTATACCCGCAATTGTTTTATTGAAACTTTATTGCAAATGGCAGCCCACAGCTGTGAACTGAATCTAACACGGTTTAATGTACGTTGCATGCAGGTAAAGATATATTTGTGGTGTTATTGATATTTGTATATGAAAGCTATAGAGGTCAAGAATAATCTATGATAACTGGAACACCGAAGAAATGAATTAGTTTTATGGAACAAGCTATATCGAACTTTATTAATTTTATATTATTCACTGAGGGAGGGAGTATATTTTTAATAATAATTTATATACTTGTATAGTAGTAGTAGCAGCGATTTATTGGTGCTAGCACAAAAGAAAATTTGTTCGCATAAGTCAAAATTTAGTGATTAACTAATATACATGTAGTTCAAACTAAAATAAAAACATTGACATTCACATGTCAAACCTAAGATACCTAACACCTTTAAATCACTGAAGTCATTGTGGAAGTATTCCTCATGATCATAAAATGCTTTTTTAATCAATTATTTCTTAATTTTGTCACGAAAAGTATTAATTTCCAATACTTTCATCCTGCTTGGTAGAGCATTGTAGAAATGCAAGGTATAATAATGTATGCCTGTTCTTGATTTACTAATTCTGGTACTTCTAACTTGTATTATAATATCCAACCACACATTGCACAGTGACCTCAAAATTTCCGATATTTCGACAAATATTCACGAAGTCAAAACCACCTAAAATTAGAAAGTCGTATGAATCAATTATTTAGACCTCTTCTGCATGGAGTAGACAACAAAAATCTAAGTAGCAGTAGTAAAAATCACTTTTAGCATTAATAGCACTATTAGCACTTATGACTGATATAAGTAAACTTACCAAACACTTGACGGATTTAATAAAATACTTCAGACTGTTGTTTATTTCTTGCTTTCCTTTTCGTTTCTCTTGAAACGCAAATTGAATCGCATCATCTGTTTCATGCAATTAGTGCCACACATATTTTTATTTCTATGTGTGACAAACTGAACGTAAATTTCACCTTTTTACTTTATAACTCTATACATCTCTTAACACTATCTCATCTGGATAACTTCTCAAGAACTCCTGTCACGCTACTCGTGGCGTTGAATCTTCTTTTTCTTACAAAGAATATCATGAAGAAACTCTATGGAGAAAAATTGGCCTGATGTCTGATATCTAAGTCCACTTTTAGAGGCATTTTTCCATTTAAGACAATCCTAGATTATTATCAAAAAACTGCTAATGCTAAATTCTTTTCCTGATAATTTTGAATTACTAATTGTAATTGAATACTAATTAGAATAAAAAAATAAAAAAAATGTATGTTAACTTAAAATAGTCGGATTTTTAGTTGATGAGTTTTTACGACCTCATAGTCTTATATGTTTTATTTCCCGCATTTCAACAATAAAATAACGAAACTCCAAAAAATGCGTGTTTAAAAAGTTTTATACAAAAGTAAGACATTACCTGCAGATCTATGACTGTATATTTGATATATAGTTATTGTCGCGATTTGTTTTGTCTGATCCTCAATGAAACAAAGAAAATGAATATTTTTTATTTGATTCATAGGATTATGTTTGAATATTTAGCCTTCAGTGCTTATTTTGAATACGATGTATCGGGTTTTTGTTGACTTTGATATCACTAGTAGATGGATTTTATTACATTCTTTCAGATGCAGTAGAAAGACTGCTTACCTAGTCAAGAAAAAATGAATATAGTGGACTCTGTCTGATTGCTATCCACTGGTCTTCGTAGTCTAGTTTTGCAGAAGAATATTTCCTGCAGATTGACCTATATAGATATAATTTATTTTTCAATAGCAACATTGTTTGTACCTAAGGTTCCATTTGTAATTCCATACAAAGTGATCTAATTTATACAAAAAACAAAAAAAAATAATGTAAAGAAACGCCGTATGTATGTTTGTAAAGCAAAATACATAATTTACTAACACATGAAAATCATCTATAAAAAGCGAAGCAGTAAGCCTGGCATACTTAAAAATAGCTCATAATGTTTTATTACCCTTCATTCTAAATCAAAACTCACACTCTTAAATTGTAAACTCGACTTATGAATTAAGAGTTGATCCAGTGTTACTTTAGTGGTGTTTTTAATGTTCAGAAAAACAAATGATGTGATAAACATGTAACACAATATTTATTTTCCCCGCAATGTTTTGGGTCATAAAGTACTTTGTTCTTTTGAAAAACCTACCAGCCAAAACACTGGATCAACGCAAGATTTAAATAGTCTGGGATAAATCCACAAGAATACACTCATAAAATTAAGCTTCCTGTTTTGTAGCCAGTGAGCCAAAAGAACAGTTGAACAATTAATTTTTTGAGTCAATATCAGAATTTTGTGCAATATAATCGCAATATTTGTATCAGCAATGTTTTCTTTCTGTCGAAATTGATTTTAATAGGCAAAAAATTTGACGTATCTTTTTGTCGCGGGTTGATATAGTAAATACTTCAGGTCAATAGAATATGCACTATTTCAATGGCAAAAGTCAAAACTATACTTCATTTATTTAGAAGCAGATAAATAGATTTCTTTTTGGTAGGGTATCTATAATTCGAGGGTAGTGATTGTTATAATTTGTGACAGCGTAAATAAATTCATTATCCTTTAATTTCCAATTATGATTTATTAGAGATTTTAACTTATAATCCAGTTAGCAGTAAATAGTTTTTATATGTACCTTTAATTTCTCGCATATCAAGAACCACTTTTTCATAAAAAAACCTGATTGATATTTTAATTAACATTCAAAAAACGTAATAAGTTGTGGTACACGTATATCCACCATAAAAAGTAATTTGCAAGCTTTTCCCGATATAGCTTTTTCTTTAATCATTCGCGGACCAACACTTAAAAACAATTCAATCTTATATAATAGCCTACTCTGTATCATCTATAAAATTATTTATTGTGCCATTGAACCCACCTTACTCATTAGTGAGTTCAGAACTGTTATCCAATACACCAAAGTGGATTAGATAAAGGTCTGCGTCTGAGATGTAACGCCAAGGCATAGATTTGATGATTTGATCTTTTGTCAGATGTGGGATAATTTTTTACAATCTGTATAAATACAGGGTGGGGCATGAAAACCAAGTGTTTTTGGTTTGAGTAGTACTCATATATTAGAAAAGGGAGGAGCGCGCGGTTTATTACAATCCATTCCTTGACTCAAACCATTTCACTTTCTTACTTGCCACTTGCCATCATGGAGCGGTAGACGCTAGAACAATACGTGGCATATGGCGTGGTATCATTGGCCCATATTTTTTGGAGAAAATGGGGCCACGGCTACAGCAACATCTGAACGTTACATTCATATGGTGAATACATTTTTCATACCTGAATTGCAAAGAAGAGGTGTGGATATCACAAAGATTTGTAGTTCCAGCAAGATGGGGCCACGGCACACACCGCTAGAGCATCGATGGCTGCTCTTCGCTACCTGTTTCCAAATCGTTCAATTTCGAGGTTTGGTTGCATTTTGTGACCTCCTCGGTCTCCCGACTTTTTGTGATTTTTGTCTATGGGGGTAACTCAAGTCACGTGTTTAAAGGGTCAAGCCCCGTACGTTAGACGCAGAGAAGGAAGCGATTCGCCATGGAATCTCTCAAAAATCAACAGAGACATGCTGGAAACAGTGGAGTGCAATTTTCGTGAACGGCTGCATCATATGCCAGATGTAATTTTTGCACTTAGATATTTCAAAATGGTTTATTATCAGCTATATTCTACCAATATTTTTTTTTTAGAGTAAAAACTAATAATTTTATGATTATTTCAAAAACACTTGATTCCTATGCCCCACCCTGTATAGAGTGTGAAAAAGCCAAATGGAATAAATTCATTGTTGACATTGACAAGTTGACATTTTTCAACGTGAAAATGTGACTCACTTCGAATGTAGGTACAACCCCCAATTTTTTTAATGTGTTTGTGATATAACGTTTGAATGGTCTTTCCATTGTTTATTCAAAAATTTCATGATTTCCAAATTTGTTGCAAAAATAAAGATGGAAAAAATTTAATCATGTGATTACCAAGATTCGCTACAATATCGGATATCAACTTTTTTTCATTTTACCTACTATTCTTCTGGTACTACCAAGTCAGAATTGTAGAAAGGTAGTACCTATACAGTACCGTTAGACTCATAAAATTTTAATCTTTACAACCTTGTCTCGCCAACTTTAGGGAAGGTCACTGTCCGTTTATTTTTTTGTTCAAAGGTAACAGCTACCCTTGTCGGTACCTACCAATAATATTTTTTACCCATCTTCCAAGGGCACATTTAGATTAGAGGGTGACTTTTTCGCATCCGCTCTATTATTTCCTAATACACCGTGAAGCCTGCATATTTTAAAAAAGTTCCCGACTTCCGAGAATAAGCGGGTCTTGGTATGAAGGACAAAGATGCATTTTTTAAAGAATGAACATATTGGGTTCGTTAGAACGGGCTGCTGGTTTTCAAAGACTTGTTCAAAGAAGTATTTCAAGATGTTGACCACAATGCAATTTACAGGAAACTTCATGGGATTGGATATTAAACCATAAAATGCAAATAAATCTAACATAAATTTTAAACTTGTACTTGGCATACTTGAACGATATACTATGAAATATTTTTCTTATTTGAGACGACTATCTTTGTGGTCATATAAGTATTACCAAATGTTTCTAAGAGACATTATCATCATCATCATAGTCACAATGTCTTAACAGACATATTGTGAACTCGTAAAATGCATTAAGTCGCAGCGAGAGTAGTGCCAACACGAATATTATCAATAGTTTTGAGGACTGTAGCTCGCCATCGTTCGCGATTTACTGTCAGTTCAGTGGCACTCTTGCTACTCATATCCAGCAATTTTTTCGTCTTATCCAGCGTGTGGGGGAACGGCCACGGCGCCGCCCACTCGGGGCATGACCCTGATCTACAAGTTTCTCCACATTATCGCTTCTGTGAATATGTCCGAAGAATACATTGGTATGGTAAATATCTGCATCTGAATATGGACACTTATAAGGATATATCATCCACTTATGCTCTAGGATCATTTGTTATTTATCAGATGGAGGTATCATTGGAATACATTGTGAAAGTAGCTGACACAGATAATTTATCTAAATCGACTGATGTCGTAGAAATTGTTCCTATTCTGATGTCAAAAAAAATTCTCAGAGCTGGAAAATAGCAAAAGTATTTCCAGCCTTCAAAAACGAGATAAAACGAACATAAAAAATTATAGGTCAATCCAATATTTTGTATCTTTTCCATAGACTTTGAAATTATTTTATAACATCTAACTGCATATATACGACCATACATCGTCAACTTTCATTATATCAACACGGATTTGTTGCTAATCGCGCAACAATTACTGACTTGTTTATTATGACATGTTATATCTCTGAAGCAATAGATCGTAATGAACAATTTGATGTTAATATACACCGACTTTTCAAACTCCTTCGACAGAATTGATCTCCCAACTTTGCTAAATAAACTGAGCGTTTTGGAATTCTCAGATAGCGCAAAGGGATTATTAAAATCATACTTATCTAACAGCAAGACGTTTGTCACTTATAATGGATTTCAATCCCAAACACCATCTGGGGTACCTCAAGGATCAAATCTGGGACCGCTACTTTTTTAATATTCATTTATGATCTTTGTGATACAGTTGAATGTAGAGGCATCTGTTCTGCAGAATATCTTGAAATATATTGTGAAATAAATAGCTTTGATGACTGCATACATCTGCAATATCAACTGAATGCAGTTCACTCTTGGTGTGTTGAAAACGAGCTTCAGTTTAATGCTGCTAAATGAAAAGTTGTCAGTTACACAAGAAAACAAACTTGTTTTGAATACCAATATTGTGTCGAATGTTTTGTTTTAGAAAGATGCTCATCTGTTATCGATTTGGGTATGATGTTTGACTAAAAATTAACCTTCCACGTGACCATATTCTCGAGAAAGCTTCTGAAGCATTGAAGGCCTATGGTTTTGTATGATAGTAAAGACTTGTAGAAATTTCGGCAACATCAAATCTATTAAAATGCTATATTCTACATATGTTAAATCTAAGCTTGAGTATGGCAGTATAGTATCGAATCCTTGCTACGACTATTATAATGTCAATATAGAAAGGGTACAACGTAGATTCTTAAATATTGTTTGTCTTAAAATTGATGGATCATCTCCCGAGAGAGGTATCAGTAACGAAGTATTATGTAGCCGTTTAGATATACTGACACTGAAGCAGAGAAAAAGGAGTAGCTCTTCATTAATTTTTGCCATCAAATTGATTAACAATTTAATCGATTGCCAAAGATTTGTCAAGACAAATATTCTACTGTAGTATCCACTAAATGTTATGTTCTAATTTAAATGAAATTGTATACTACTGCGATGTACTTTTATTCACCTCATTAAAAAAGCAACTCTCTATTTTGATTGTTGAAGATCGCTGTTTTTGCGATTTTTTTATATAACCTGTAATTTACCTATTATTATTTTTTGCGAAGGTGTTGAGGCTTTCGCGGTCGCCAGTCGAAGATTTTAGAGGTCTTTCCCGGTTTTTAGGCCATCGTCTGTTGTAGTTTCTTCCTAACGTTTCACTAGCCAAGTGGCTAGCGTCTTGAGAGGTTGGTTTTTGTTCAATGAAGGCTACTTGACAACTGGTAGACCGATCTCTGCAGATGCTAGCCACTCGCTAGTGAAACTTTAGGAAGAAACTCCAACAGACGACGGGCTAAAAACCCGAGAAGACCTCTGAACACTTCAATTATTTTTTCTTTTTGTATTTGTAACATTCATTAATTTTATTTATTTGTTAAAATGTATTACAAAGATTGTCACCCTCGAAGGTTATATTTTGTATGAGGGGATTGGCGTAATTATGGCACTCACATTACATTTTGACAATATAACCTATTAGCCCAGCTATTTGGTCATTCTTATTGTGGGCATTATATGGCGTGACGATGATATCACTAAAGCTACCAAAATGTCGCTGGTTGAGTCTATTGTGTTCTCCATATTTTTGTATGCCTCGGAAATTTGGACTGTTAAAAAGACAGATCGAGCCCACATAGATACTTTTGAAATGTGGACGTGGAGGAGACTGCTGAGAGTCCCTTATACCGCCCATCGAACTAACGTTTCCATACTGGATGAGCTTGGCAATCTAAGGAGACTATCCTCCATTGTGTTGACGAGAATGCGTACATTCTTCGGACATATTCAGAGAAGCGATAATATGGAGAAACACAAGAAACTACAAGTTTCTCCTTGTAGTTCAGAGTCATGCTCCGAATTGGCGGCAGCGTGGCTGTTCCCCTATGTTCCGGGTGGATACAACGAAACAGTTGCTGGATATGAGTATCAAGAGCGCCATTGAACTGACAGTAAATCGCGAACGATGGCGAGCTACAGTTCTCAAAACTATTGATAATATTCGTGTAAAAAGTTTAGGCACAATGTTCCGAGAAAACAAATTCATGCGATAATAGATTTTAAAAAGGTTTATAGAGATTATCAAGTTGATGAACAGTAGAGGAGGACGAACAGAGACAAAGGGAGAGGAAAGCAAATTTATACATTATGGAGATAATAATAAAATATAAATTATTTAATTGAGTGCTTACCCAAAATAAAAATGAAATATTGCTCTTGTTGCAAATATATTTGGTGGCTACAGGAGTATATGAGCAAGTTGAACAAAAATTCTTAGTTTTTGGTCACTCATGCCTCCCTTATGATCGGGACTTCGCTCAAATTGAAAAGTGAAAAGGAGTAACAAAAGCTTTCATACCTGATAATATAACAGATATGATGGTGAATGCATGTCACTAAGATCCTTTTAAAGCTTTAACGATGCAATCCAAGGACTTTTAAGACATTCAGAAACTTGCCGATGAAACGTTGAACAAAATGAAGTTACAAATATCTCAGGTTTCCTGTATTATGGTTAATAAGGAACATCCAAAAGTGGTCAAAATAAGAAAATCTTTCGATGAACTAGAAGCATGGACCGAGTGCAATGTTTTTAAGCAGGAAAAAAAATACAGGATATTTTAGGGAACACTCTCCTAAAATGCAAAAATCGATCTGTGCTGAAAAAATTGAAATATTTGAAGATATGCTAGACTATATACCTTTAAAATATTTACGTTATTGTGAAACTTTCATTGATGATACCAAGGAATCAAAATAAGCAGCAACTTAGTCTTCAGTTTTATTTTTGTGGATGTATGTTCAGTTGAAACATAGACAGTTTTGAATCTATGTTAACTTTGTACGTAGACTGTTTCTTTGTTCTATAAGTTTGGGAATTTTTTTAACACTAATTAAATTTTTTGGAATGTTTTCTGCTTCAAACACTTAATACTGATCACTAAAGTGCTTTTCACCGCACTACAATTGTTTTTTATTTATTACAAACAAAAACTTTAAATAACTCAGAAATAACTTTTTGGCACTCAGATGCTTTTGAATTACCACGCTTCAAATATGTTTTAGATAATGTGAATGATGATAAATAAAAACAGCCAGTATTAAAATGGCACGACATCACAGATGCAACCTAACCTTAAAGTGCATAAATCCTTGTGTCAGGGTCTAAAACAGCAGCAGCAAGAGCAACGGCGGCCTACCACGATTGCGACCGCGGTGACGCCAGCCACCTCGTCCGCCCGAACTTTACGACACTACAATTTGACGCTTATGACTCTCTTTTCTCTCCCTCTCGCTTCCGCCCGCCTCTTCGCGGCTACTTCCATCTCGCTCTGCCGCTCCGTTTGGATTAATTTTATGTGACGGTCGGTGTATTACACACACTTCCACCGGATTTTACGACGGGGTAAACGCTCACTTTACTTCACCGCCACCGTAGACTTTATGGCATCTAGATGGCGCTGATTTCTTCACGACCTGCCACCTGTTTTATGACGGAGCCGTGTCATTAGAGATTACCGGGTTCCGAGGGAGATTGTTGTTTTTGATTGCTGTCGATCTTTTATAGCGAAATCGGAGAAGGGACGACGAAATATTAGATGCTAAGTTTAGCTTAGGTTGATTGTGAGTGAGGCGATTGAACCTCCTTCCACTGCAACCGTATTATGTCTATTGTGGTTCGCACCTAAGCAGAAATTCACTGTACAGGGTGTCCCATTTTGGACACTTTTACGGGGTATATCGGTAATTTTTGGAGAGAGAAGAGAGAGTTGGGGTTTTCGTGACAGTGTGCTACTTTTTTGTTAAAATAAAGATGCCGTTAACAAAATTATCATGGCCCTCTTGGTTTTTGAGATACAGGGTGAAATCGAAAACTATCGATTTTGGGACCACCCTCGTATCTCGGTTGTCTTTTATCTCATTGAAAAGTTTAAAAAAGAATCTTATAGAATGTTTCCTGTAGAATCCAGTGGTGTAGTTTGATTTTTTCCTGCTCTAACCATTTTTCAGTTATGAAGCAAACATATATTTTTTAAATGCAGCACCCTGTATATTATTTTTGAAGTCAATCGGAAATAAGTCAAGCTTTTCAAAAATATATATCAGTATTAAGTTATTTTGAAAATTGCCTCAAAATTTGATTTTTTCATTTTTTACTTTATTTGTAGCAGTAAGCCATGGTTAATCAACTATAAATAATAAGCATCTAAGCAGTTATTACTCTACAAGAAACTTCCCACTCAAATTCGAAAAAACATAATCAAAGTACTTCTTTTTAAATAATAATGTCTCGTTAAAATGATGATTGTGTTATTATAATATTGAATAGTGGTGGGCTATGACTCATCTAATAAAAACAAAAAAGCAAATTTGTAAAAAATTTGCGAGAATGTCAGTTTTTATTTATATTTTTATTAAATATAGCTTTGTTCTTTCTGTGTTTTTATTTTAATTATTGTCAATTTTCTATAATAATAAGGGCAGCTTAGATACCCAGAGAGACAGCAACAGCTTCAAGATATATTTGCTCGTCTAAAAATAAATATAGATAGGTACGGATCCTTTATTCAACCACGTCCTAAAACTTATCTCAAGGAGAATAGGGAGCAAAGAGGTATTAGGTTACATAGAAGCAACGCCTCCATCATCTAGTAAGCACACAGAAGAGGCTGTAGTATCAACTGCAGAAAGAATTCTAAAAAATACAATTACCATCCATACAAGTGATATTTATTGAACATTATCGCAAATAGTAGTGAATAGCGTATAAAATACAATTAAATAGTCGAGTTTAAAAGTATTCAGTATCTTTTATCTCAATAATTGTTTACTTGGATATTGTTTTTAATAGATGGCCTACTGTTACAAATAAAGTAAAAATGAAAAAATCAGATTTTGAGCGTAATGTCCAAAATAACTTAATACTAATATATATTTTTGAAAAGCTTGAATTATTTCCGATTGACTTCAAAAATAATATACAGGGTGTTCCGTTAAAAAAAATATATGTTTGCTTCATAACTGAAAAATGGTCAGAGTAAGAAAAAATCAAACTACACCACTGAATTCTACAAAAAAAATTCTATAAGACTCTTTTTGAACTTTTCAATAAGATAAAAGACAACCGAGTTACGTGGTGGTCCCAAAATCGATAGTTTTCGATTTCACCTTGTATCTCAAAAACCATGATAATTTTGTTGACAGCATCTTTAGTTTCACAAAAAAGTAGCAAACTGTCGCGAAAAAAGGCAGCTCTCTATATTCTGAAATAACCGAGATACCCCGTAAAAGTGGCTTTTCAGGCGACAATGTCCTCTCAACAGACCGACCAGAATAAGCAGATCATTCCTTCTCCATTCTAGGATCCTTGGGGAAGACCTGATTAGAGGAGTACGGTATGAACGCGTTCGAGTAAGGTAACCCATTGCAGGAGTGCTCCTCTCTGCCTGTTCGGAGGTGGTTTACCTGACAGTGCTTTTGATAATGCCCGCCAATGGTTCTGGTCCGATGAACACAGATTCAGTTCATATTCTTGCCTTACACTCCTTTATGACATGGATACTGGCTTGCTTAGTTTAAAATAATAACGCATGTTTGAAAACTATTTCGTTTGCTCAAGGAATCGTATGAGGTGGGGATGCTTGTCCACGATTTAAGTGTTGATGAAAGAGGTCCAGATGATTATAGAAAGCAACTTCGAAATTTCCATAATAAATGTATTACATACAAATCAGGTTTTCTATAATTATAGACACCATACATTTTGCAGTTATCAATTTTTTTCAGGGTCGCATAATTGGATGTTTGTATCTTACAGGTTTAAAAAAAATTGTCAACAATAAGTCTAGTCAGGTTTAAATTGCAGTCTGTCAACCCCTATGATAAACTCTTTCATCAAATAGCCAGCTATTGTCCTTGTAGATGGAGTGGAGAGAAGTAAAGGCGAGGAATTGGCTGGTAATGGAGTGTTTACCAGCCGCAGCGACGGCGACGCGACGCTCGACGGCACCGTAATTTCCACTCATTTGTGTAGAAACGGTCGCGTTATAATAACGGTTATAGTTATTGGCCACCTGTTTAAAGACTTCTGACTGCTGAACCGGTGGAGCTGCGAACTGACCGAGCGGCGCACAGTGATGGCGACTCGCGGGGAAATTCCCTATCCGTAGGGAAGACAGAGCAGAAACTGGAGATTTTGCAGGCAAATTTTAGGTAACGGAAGATAAAATGAAGGGATTTAGCGGAATTAGACAGCGTTTTTCAAGTGTTGTTCCCTGTTTTCCATCCCCTTTGCTGATTGACTCCGTGTTGGTGAAGTATTGAACGGACTAAGCCAACCGGCAACTTTTAGGGAAATTTTCTATCCGCTCTTCGGAAGGAAAACAATAAATAGAAGGATTTAGTAAGGTTAGAGTATAATAGAAGGATTTAGTGAGGTTGGAGTAGCTTGTTTTACAAATAATGCTTTTTGATGACTGAATCTATCACGGTGGAGCTGTGAACTAACCGAGCAGCGCACAGTGATGGCGACTCGTAGGGAAATTCCCTATCCGTAGGGAAGACAGAGCAGAAACTAGAGACTTTGCAGGAAATTTTTGCTGTTAGGTATCGAAAGATTAAACGAAGGGATTTAGCGGGGTTAGACTGCGTTTCTTCAAGGGTTATTCCCTGTTTTCCATGCCCTCTGCTGATAGACTGACCAAGCCAACAAGAATGGCAACTTTTAGGGAAATTTCCTATCCGCAACGAAAACAGGTTAAAAACTGTAGCTATCGTATTTTTTAAAGAAATTTTGCTCTTCGGAAGGAAAACAATAAATAGAAGGATTTAGTGAGATTAGAGTGTAATAGAAGGATTTAGTGAGGTTATAGTAGGTTTTTCTCTTGTTTTACAAATAATGCTTGTTGCTGACCGAATCACTGCGAACTGACCAAGCATGGTGACTCGTACGGAAATTCTCTATCCGAAAGGAAGTCACAGCAGAAACTGTAGATTTTGCAGGCAAATTTTTCTCTTAGGTAACGGAAGAATAAATGAAGGGATCTAGCGCGGTTAGACTGCGTTTCTTCAAAGTTGCTCCCCGGTTTTCCATCCCCTTTGCTGATGGACTCCATGTTGGTGGAGTATTGAACTGACCAAGCAAACAAGAATGGCAACTTTAAGGGAAATTTCTTATCCGCAAAGAAAACAGGTTATAAACTGGAGCTATCGTATTTTTTTAGAGAAATTTTGCTCTTCAGAAGGAAAACAGTAAATAGAATGATTTAGTGAGGTTAGAGTAGGCCTTTTCTTGTTTTACAAATAATGCTTTTTGCTGACTGAATCAATGCGAACTGACCGAGCGCACAGTGATGGCGACTCGTGGGGAAATTCCCTATCCGTAGGGAAGACAGAGCAGAAACTGGAGATTTTACAGGCAAATTTTTTCAAGGGTTGTTTCCCGGTTTTCCATCCCCTTTGTTGATGGACTTTATGTTGGTGAAGTATTGAATTGACCAAGCCAACAAAAATAGGAACTTTTTGGGAAATTTCCTATCCGCAAAGAAAACAGGTTATAAACTGGAGCTATCGTATTTTTTAGAGAAATTTTGCTCTTCGAAAGGAAAACAATAAATAGACGAATTTAGTGAGGTTAGAGTAGGTTTTTCTCTTGTTTTACAAATAATGCTTTTTTCTGATTGAATCTGTAACAGTGGAGCTGCGCAGTGACCGAGCGAACAGTGATGGCGACTCGTAGGGAAATTCCCCATCCGTAGGGAAAATGGCGCATAACTCGGGAGAAACTTTGCTCTTCCGAAAGAAAACAATAAACAGAAGGATTTAGTGAAAACAGCGCATAGACTCGAGATAACGTATTTTGCAGCGAAATTCTGCTCCTAGGAAGCGAAAAAATAAATAAGGGGCTTTAGCGCGGTCGGACTGCGTTTATTTAATAAGAAGGTTCGTCAAGATGCTACCAGAGCCGGCTTCCAGCGAGATTTCAACCTGCGACCTCCGGATCTCTAGTCCGACGCTCTACCAGTTAAGCCATGGCGGTCATGCCGACTCAGCATGCAAAGCATCGACCACTGCCACCGTCTAGTATCTGTGGCATCGAAGACTAGAATTCTGGAGGTCGCGGGTTCAGATCCCGCTGGCAGTCGGTTCGTTTTCCAGCATTTTCTGGTAGCACCGTGATTTGAGAGCCCAACATGCTGCCAATGATATGAAAAATGGTAATACATTTCACTCGTCACCCAGAGGCTTCTGTGATGGCTCTTTTTGTGTTTAGTACAGGGTCCATTTCAATAGTAATAGTGATTTTTTTCCTTATGCAAAAGCATGTTCCGGTGTGCTTCTGATGCTTGGAGCTTCTCCAAATCTGCTTTGAGTTTTCGATACGTGCGATGGATTCTACAATCTAACAATGCTACGCAATCAAATTCTGCTTCCTTGCGGGCAAGAATGAAACGGAAACGTTTCTGAAGATTCTGGGAGCCTCTAAGGAGAATTTTTTTTCGAAATCCCAGGTGAAGAAGTGGCACAAGGCGTTCAAAGAGGGTCGGGAAGAGGTGACCGACGAACCTGGGTCTGGACGCTCGTCGACCACTCGAAACGACAACAATATGCAGCGACTGTACCATTTTTTGAACTTGATGGTCGGTTTAGTGTTTACGCATTACCTAGAGGTCCTAAAAAGACTGAAACGCAAAGTTGCAAGCAAGCGAAGCGCGGTGAAAGATGACTGGAAGTTGCGTCATGACAAAGCGCAGAACCTTATACGGTGAACCCCTTGCGCACCCCGCTGTGGTTCCTAAGCCTCCCTATAGTCCGAATTTGTCTCTCCTGCCTTTTTTTTATTCCCAAGGTTGAAAAGAGCGCTAACGTGTAAGTATTAGGACTTGATTGAGGATATCCCAGAAAATATTCCAATATTCCAAAGGAGGCCTACGAAGACTCCTTCCCAGCTTGAAAGAACTGTCTGCAAAAAGGTATTGATTCAGCAGGTGCACATTTTGAGGATTATTGAAGTTTCTTACCGATTCGATCAAAAAACTATTTACTTTTGGGATGGACTCTGCATACTACCTCTGCCTACTGGCATCTACAGTGACAACAATCTCGCACGATGTTCCTCAAGGGTCGGTGCTTGGTCCGCTATTATTTTTATTATATATCAACGATATATTAAAATGCTTTCCCAATAATACAACATGCAATGCAAGCTTGTACTATATGCTGATGACAGAACCCTAATTTCAACCCATGATAAGATTCTCTGTGAAATTTTTCAATCCAATACCAAAGAGAATTCAGTCCCTCAATGATGAGGAGTTTATGTTTATAGCGACTGTAAAAGCCATCCTATTTACAAGCGCTTTTTACTACTACTGTGGATGAGTTTCTCAATTACGACTTTCAGAAGTAGTCTCAGTCAATGTTCTTGTTTTCTCTTATAACCTGTTTGTCTACAGAGAGAATCATGACATTGAAATATCTTAGACGTTGTATTGCGTGTTGATCTATCTGCTTATGTGTATCTGGTGTGTGTCCTATAATTGATTTGTGTATATGTGACTTGATCTTTTATAACTTGTGTAAGCACACTGAATCCACTAACACCAATAAACTATTATTATTATTAAGAAATAAAACGGCCTTTATTGTAGTGTTTTGTGGCAATATTCCAGCAGCAAACGGACAACAGATAAGGACCCTATGCGGCGTCATTAAAACTGTGCCAATTCCTCCGTATTCCCTTCCGGAAATTTCCCGTTATAAATGCAATAATTTATCATTTGATATTAATTATGCGTTTTATCAATCTGACAAAAACACAGTTGGCATTTGAAATATCTGTTATTAAACTCTCTACCAACCGGTAATCACTGGCGCAGAACCTTGGAGAAATCTGCTGGTTGATTAGCGGTTTCGCATTTTTTTGCCGCTCATATACACAGCTAGGTAATTAAGCTCGCTAGGAAAATTTTTGGAATCTTGCGAAACAGTTTAATTACTTACACATGATGTTCTTCTTTTTGGAAACGGGGCATCCAAGTTCATATAAAACAAGGTTTTTACACCTTTTTTGCGTCAAACAGGTTCCGGTACGCAATAAATAACTAATTAGTTATTCTGTGCGAGTTAAATTTTTTACCTGTAAGCGGTGCAGCCAGATTTTTGTTAACTTTTTCATTATTTTAACGTGTCTGACCTACACTTCTATTGGTTATATATGTTTTTTTAAATGTTGTTATTTTTTTAGCTTTTTACTTCCCACACCGATAAGTGAGGGGAGTATTGTGATCGCGAAAATTTTCGATTTTGAGATAATACGCTTTCTGTTGTGTCGTCTATCTGACGAAAATCCACGTCACTCATTTCCGTCGGTCTGTCTGTCTGTTGGCGTTTTTCTAACGTCGTAATCTCAGTAACCGCTGCACGGATTGTGATGAAATTTGGGTAGCGATATGCTGTGGGGTCGTAGTAGGTAATACTGCTATAATTTTAGAAATCGTTGTACGGGCAATGTTGTGGTCGTTTTCAGTATAATACAGTATGTGATTCGAGGTGTTTTTCTTGGATATTGATCCATTTTTTTCACAAATTCTTGTGATTTTTATGAGTAATCGTTACCAAAATTACAGGTGTATCCAATTAGAGATGTCCAATCTGATAACACAACATAATAAATGTTGCCTTGAAGTTAGAATTTTTGACAAAAGATAATAAAAACTAAAAAAGCTTCACTGTTTTTACATGTTACCGATCATATTTTCGAATTTATAATTATTCTAATAAATGGAGATTGGTTGAATGTCTTCTAAGAATACCCTGGATGGACCATATCACCAACGAAGTTCTACGAAGAGCAAATGAAGAAAGACAGCTGCTGCACATTATCAAAAACAGAAAAGTAGCCTACTTGGGACATATATTAAGAGGCTCCAAATATAAAATCCCGAAAGAAATCTTAATGGGCAAAATAGAAGGAAGAAGAGGGTCAGGACGAAAACAACATTCTTAGCTCAGAGATATCAGAAACTGGTGCGGTATCAGAGACATCGGAACATTATTCAGAAAAGCAAGAGAACATACGTTACACATTATCTAACATGATGAACAGTGACTCGCCTACACGCTGCATTGCGTACGACACCTAAAGAAGAATAAGAAGGTTGAATGTCTGTAATTTTCAAAAAACCAATTAACACATATTTTCCATTATATCTTTTTAATACAGTTATATATAATTAATAAATATGTCGTTAAAAAGCTTTACAGAAAAAAATTGTATTTGGCAGTTTTTCACACATCAAGAACATGAAAAAGGTTAAACTGAAATCGGAATACTGCAAAAAATCATAGAAGTCTTTCTTCAAAAATGCCTTGTTCGGAGGAGCCGACAACTTCCATGTTAAGCTTTTTTTATATAAAAAAGGGTTAGTGAAATTTATTTTTCCGCAACTTTTGTCCAAGATTTATTTCTCACGCTAACACCCCGAAACATTTTTTTTGTAGATAGAATCATTACCCATGACTTTTGTAGCATTTTCGTCTTTAAAAAATTTCCAATGATAATCATCGCAGCCAAAAAAAAAACAAAAAATACTTTTGAGGGTACCTGAGTATCACTTGTTCTTTTGCTTTTCTTTTTTCTTCCTGTAACACTAAACCCATGTAAGACTTTGCAATACAACGCTTTCCACATTGTATCCAACATTTGCTTCACAAAACGTGCTGCTTTCGAGAAAAGTAAAACCTGACATTTTGAGGTTTTCAAAAACATTTGGAGATTATCCTTCGACTTCCAAGTCAAGCTGTCCTAGTACCCTATGCAATTTATTTCCGTAAATTTGACAGATTTACTATATTGCTATATTTCTACGTTCAGTGTTTCAATAATAACAATCGCTTTTATTGGCAAATCTATACTTGAAAAAAAACACACAATGACAACAAGAAAAGATAAAAAATAAGTTAATGGTTTGCCAAAAGGCAGAGGGACTTCCAGCTCTTCCACTCAACATTGTTGTAATGACAAAATTAGATGAATAATTATAGAATAGAGACATCCATTTTTTCAGCGAACAAGAATCAAATGAAAAGAAGAAAACGTATAAAAATAAAACTCAGATGGGCAGTGCATATAATATAGTATAAGAGTATAGTTGATTACATTATTTGAAAGCAAGCAAATTTAGAGAGCCAGTAAGTTGTTATTACTTTCTCAAAAATGAGTTCTTTCAGATTTTTTTGAACTGATTGTATCCAAGCATTTTTAGTTCATCGCAAATTTGATTATAGAATTTGGGAGCTATGTATAAAAACGATTTTCTAATAAATTTGATTTAGCTGCGGAATCAATAATTTATTTTTATGTCGTGTATTTATATAATGAATACACGATCTTAGTATAATTCTGTCGAGCAAATATTTTGGATGGGTGGTTGATACTACTTTATGGATTAGGCAACACATAATTAGTTGCCATCTTTGCTTCATATTCAACCAACCAAGTTCCTTAAATTTTTCTGAAAATCGGTCATATTTGCGAAGGCCATATACCGGGTGTCCCAGAATTTCCTTGACACGTGATATTTTCGTAACGAAAAACGGTTCAAGCTAGAACTGAGTGGTACTTATGAAGGTACTATAGGGTCTATCATACCATGCATTCAAAATATTTTTTTTGTACGTCAACCCCTAAAACTCACCCCCAACTTTTTTTTTCAAATAGCAACCCATGGGTTTTCCTACATAAATGATATCCCCATTTTATTCAAAATCTTGTGGTACCTTAATTTTATACGCAAACTTATTTTTTCCGTAAAATGATAAGCATAAGACAAATTAAATTATAATTTGTTTGACGCCTGATATTTTTGTAACAAAAACGGATAAAAAAGAAAAGTAAGTGGGTTTTTTAAGGGTAATGAATGACCTATTATTCCTTGCTTATGAATCATTTTTTTACTTAAACCCCCGGAATCCACCCCTAGCTAGTTCTTTCAAATTTCAATCCACAATTTTGCCTGGAAAAATGAATACTTTACTTGAATTTAATTATCGTAGTGCCTTACTTTTTATGCCCCTACTGCAATTTATCGTTAATTTTGGCGCCCGTGTGCAGGGGTTGACGCGGTAACCATAAAACTTTTTCACATTTTTGCACTTAGTTTTGTTGTCACATTTTTTTTTATTAGTTGATTCATGATAATAAAAAAATATTTTCCATACATGTGTTTTAATTAATTTATGCTTACGATTTCATGGATTAAACGAAAAAAATTAACGATAAATTGCAGTAGGGGCATAAAAAGTAAGGCCCTGCGATAATTAAATTCAAGTGAAAGTCCAGGCAAAATTGTGGACTGAAATTTGACAGAACAATCTAGGGGTGGATTCCAGGGGTTTAAGTAAGAAAAAAATGGTTCATAAGCAAGGAATGATAGGTCATTCACTACCCCTTTTGTTACAAAAATGTCAGGGGACAAACAAATTATCATTTCATTTGTCTTATGCTTATGATTTTACGGAAAAAATAAGTGTGCATTTAAAACTAAAGGTACCACAAGATTATAAATAGAACGGGGATATCATTTATGTAGGAAAACCTATGGGGTGCTATTTGAAAAAAAAGTTGGGGGTGAGTTTTAGGGGTTTACGTACAAAAAATTTTTTTTTGAATGCATGGTATGATAGACCCTATAATACCTACAAAAGTACCACTCAGTTCTTGCTTGCACCATTTCTCGTTACGAAAATATCACGTGTCAAGGAAATTCTGGGACACCCGGTATATGTACTCAGGAATTTTGGATTTTTTAAAGACTGTTAGCTGTGAATCGTGCCATAAAAGGCCCATAAAATAAATCTGCATAATGTAGATGTTCACACAAAATTTTCTTTTCAATAGTTGGGAGAATTGTTCAGCTATTATATACTAATTTAATTGAAGCAATTGATTTTTTAATTACATGCTACTATGCAAAGCCTAAAAGCGACATTTTTAACGGCTTTTCACTGAAAATGCGAGAATTTCCACACATTCTAAACGCAGCGCTCATTCTCCATGCAATGTTGATAGCGTGTTGATCAAGTGTATTATGACTCAGTTACTAACAGATATTCGCCGTGGAAAGACCGCGTTTCACTTCTACTATTAACGTTGTGTTCTATTGTGCAAAATATGCGGTTTTTGTTCAAAATTAGTGAAAATACATAGTGAATTACATATCTTCTTCTTGGGACTGCATTTTTTCAATGTGGATATGCTGCCTGAGGCCGTCGAACTTGCTGGGCTTCTTTTATCGATCAGGTGACAGCCATTTTTCTAATTAACATAGTTTATTTGAGTGTATAGGATTGAAGACAAGTTTGCTGCGAAACATTGCAATCCAAAAATATAATTAATGATATTTTTATTGTGTATCAGTGAGGTAAAAATGCAAGTAAAATAACGGCGGTTGCAGTTATAGGTTATATCACTTTCCGTCGGAACTCGCACAGCAATATACAGGGTGTTTTGTAATTGAATGTCAATTTTCCTGGGGGTGATTTTTGGGTCCATTTCAAGAAGAAAACTTCATATGAACGTATGTTCTAAACGTCTTACCTTTTGAGATACAGGGTGGTAAAGTGTTCTAAAATAAATAATTTATTATTAATATCTGCAATACCACTTCAAATATTTTAATGAAATTCCTCATACATGTACTATGAATCAAGAGGCATTTTTTAATGTACCTCTTTTTCTTAAATTTCCACCAGTGGCGTTCCTACGTAATTTGACCCTGTATCTCAAAAGACGTTTAGGACATACGTTCATATGAAGTTTCCTTCTTAAAATGGACCCAAAAATTGCCTCCATGGATACTGACATTCAATTAGGAAACACCCTGTAGAATGTTACGGTAAAGTGCTTAGATGACTACTTTATAAACTAGCTAGATAGTATACAAACTATCCAAACGCCTGGTTATTTTAGTGGAAAGTTATCTTTCAATTAAAATATCAACGAATGATTGTTAATTTGTATAATATTCAGAGAGTTTGTAAACTAGCCACGAATTATTGTAGCTAAAGAACAAACCACAGTATTTGGATAAAGTGTAAACTAAATATTCCTAGTAATATGTAACAACTAACTCGTTGGTTAGCCATTTCCTTTGGTTAATTTAATTTAAATAATTCCTAGCTAAAAATAGGGTTTACCAACGAGCTGGTAGTTTTATATTACTAGAAATATTCAGTTCACACTTTATCCAAATACTATAGAGAGTTTGTAAACTAGCCAAAAACCCTGGCCAATTTTTGTAATTACTTTCTGGTCTGTACTTTAATGGCAATTCTTGGATAGTTTAGATACTATCCAGCTGGTTTTTCAAACTATTCAAGTAGGCGCTTTAACCGTAATATATACCTACATTGTACTATGCGATTGACTTTTCTACTGGTTTATTTGTCAAAATAAATTTACTGTTTCAAATACTACTACTTGTATATTCAAGATAACATTGAGAATGACTTGATTCAGTGAAATATTTTATGATCACAATACAGGGTACCGACCTCTAGATCAAGTCCAAAACTTTTTTAGTTTTTAGGGTTCATAAAGCTATTTATTTCGCATGCTTCGGGAAACGCTGAAATTGAATTTTTAAATTTTTGACTTGTACGGGATAAGATGCCTTAATATTACAATTGGCAATAGGTTAAAGAACAAGGGGTGAAAACTTAAGCTTACTGCCGAAATCTTGTTGCTAAAACGCGGGCCAGCTTAAGCTTTATAGCTGAAAAAGCTAACTCAGTCAAGTCAAGTCATTGTTTGACGGTCCGTGGGACCTTACTCTTGTGTCATAGTATCAGTTCAAAATCTCTCAGGTTTGGGAACTCAGGAACAACGTCAAAGAAAGAAGAGTAGAAGAAAGTAAGGAAGAAAATATGTCTTATGGCAAGACCTCAAAGTATTCTTCCTTTTGATCGCATTATACCTATATGAAGCTTTCTTCTTCTTCTTCTCAATCATGATTCACGTTAAAAATTACACCTGAAGGATATGTGATACCAAAATTTTTTCTTTTTTTCAAAGCTTCTTGATATTGAGCAGCATTGAGTGAAGTCTATCACAGTTAATCTGAAATGTTTTATACAAAGAATTTATAGGCTAGAAAGTAAGGCAGTTAAACTTCTGGCACTTATCATCTCTCTCCCTCTCTTTCATCTCTGATTCATCGGGCTTTATAGGCGTAAAAATAAAATCACATACATTGGACTCAACACTGTTTATTAAGGCTTCAACTACCCCTTCAGACTTTCTTAAAGTGTACGTCTGTTTGACAAAAAAATAGTCTGTAATGGATGAAATATTTATTGATCGACTAGCTGACCTGTAATAACAGCTTTTGTTTTCATCACAAGTCCTTAGTGTAAATTGACCAGTGCAGCATGAGATAAGGGGGTGGAAGGTTCTCTCGGGTGGCGATCATCACTATCATATCGAGTCTAAAAAGGTATAGGGAAAATAACTAAAACAAGGACATTATACATTTTTTTGCAACAATTATTATCCAATCACGATGTTGCATCGTCTTTAAGGTGGGGAAGAAAAACGGATGTTGCCGATTGTAGTTATAAGTAGGTAAATAGAATATTAAGTGATATGAATTATTTGCTAGTTTCCTTTATAAATAAAATAAAATAATTACTATTAAAATTGAGTATATCATTGGATAATTTTAATTGGAGACAGTATACAATTTACAATTTTTGATATTTAAAGTAAATTAGGAGTTATTGCAACATCCTTACCTCTTTCACCGAATTCTTTTCGCTTTCGTGACCTTGGTCACACAGTAAATGTTGCATCTGCCTTGAAAATTTATCTAAAATTCAAATCACTGAATCAATGGTGTTTCAAGAATCATAATTTTGCCTGAAAACCTGGAAAAAACTGATTGCGCACTATCTTAGTTTGAAGATCTTTAATTAATTTGTAGCATATTGATAAATAAATCAAACGTTATTATAACTACCTCATACATAATTCTTGGAATCCATCGAACGGTAATATTGTTCATAATATTATTGAAAACACATAATACAGAATAAAATAAGGCATTCATATTCATATAGAAAGTAACTACTGTGCCTTCAACCGTGTAATGTTATTTATAATAATAATGAAAGAAAAAGTTACATTTAATTAGCCAGCGATGTAATACATTACATTTTCTAATTGCATAATGAAACAGTTTTTTGTTTGATAAAAATGAAGAAAATACAGTACGGATGTAAGAAGATGTTTACGCAGGCATTTTTTATGTAGGTCTGTTGATATATCTGAAAACTTTAGCTCTAGAAAAACATGGAGCTGAAGGTTAAAAAACCACTTGTGTAAAATTTACAATTTTTCGAGCTACCTTTTGAATATATAGTGTGGACAAAATATGTTTAAATACACTAAGAAAGTGAGCAAAAAAATTGAAAAACCGTAATCTTGGAATACGAAAGTTTTTGGTTGGTAATTTTCACCTTTCATCCAAGTTCTACTAAATATTCTCACATCCAAATTTTAAGTTTCTAATGATGAAATCGTCAATAAAATTGAATAAAAATGTATGGTGCTGATCAGAATGGATAAATTGAAAATCATGAAGAGAAAAGCTTTGAAATGCGTACGAACATAGCAGCCCAAAGAGAAGGAGCAGCAAAGTTAGGTTAGCTAAATAACAGTGTACAATTTCAATAATTATGTCAATGCCAATACCTCACACAAGGTGTAGCCTTCGGGGTGGCAGTCTTTGTATTGTACAGTACAAATAAAAATGAAATAAAATTCAGTATGTGAGACAGGTTGAATTGCAAAAGATGATATTTTTGGAAAAATCTGATTTTTGATCCAATTAAACTTTACAGTCGATAAACATGGGCCAACTAGTGCATCCATTTAATCCAACCATCCATCGCCAATATAAATAAGTCTTGTATTATTCATCTAGAAAGTGGGTAAAGACACAACAAAACGAACTATGTATATATATTTTCATTATTCACGTTAAATTTTCTACTACACAAAGAAACATGGCTACATTTAATGAAAAAGTACTTTACACTCGCTCTCGCTTTTGTGGAAGTAAAGCAGTCCAAATTTATAGCATGCACACTTAAAAAAAACACCAAAGCGCACATATTTATCCACCTAGGTAGAGATAAATCTAAGGGATTGTTAAGCGATAATGAACAGTTTTAGAGCCGGGTGGATTAAACCTTCTCATATACAACGTATACCTGTACAGGGTGCATCGCATGTATCAAAACAAACAAAAAGATATATTTTTGAAAAAGTTCATAGATCTTCTCGGGTTTTTAGGACGTCGTATGTTGGAGTTTCTTCATAACGTTGCTTCGGCATCTTCAGAGATCGGTGTTCTCCCAATGAAAGCTACCTGACAACTATCTGAGTCAGTCAACTGACTGACTGTTGTCAGTTGACTGACTCAAGTCCTCTGAAGACGCTAACCACTCGCGCTAGTGAAACGTTAGGAAGAACTCCAAACAGGACGGCCTAAAAACCCGAGAAGACCTCTGAACTCTTCCGGTGTCGACGGCCGCGAGAGCCTCAACACACAGATATATTTTTGTGCTGACTTTCCAATAGAAAATGTATCTGCCGCTTTTCCAGACTTCCTTCCATCAAATTAGAGAGATAATAACATATGCTCAGATACTATTTCGTACACAGAAAAAAATACTGTTGCGTTTCGAATTAATTGTTAGTAATTGGATGTTTTTCCATCACTTTAAATATATTTTTATTTACCTTTTGTATCCTGACCGTTATAATCCAATCTTTTTGTAATAAAATCCTGGGATACGGTCAATAATATATTTAAAAAATATATATGTATATGATGGCCAATGTTTCGACGCTAGAAGTGCGTCATCTTCAGGGCGTGTGTGATATATGTATAACTAAAATTAAAAATTGGTCTTGTACGAAGTGTAGTTGGATCCTAATTAAGTAACTAGGTTACGTATCTGTTAGATGTTAAAATTAAGATCCATTCTTCTAGTCAGACAACGATATTTCATTTTGTATCGCGAACAGGATGCGTTTAGGAAACCGCATCACCCACCGACGTAAAACAGTGAACTAGACACAGTGGATCAGTGGAGGCGTAATCACGGACCTATGATTCGTGGACCTCGGATCGCATTCGGCGTTAGCGTTTAGCATAACCGTTAGCGCTATCTATCAAGCTACCAACACATACATTCAATAACTGAAATTGAATTTAATTATTTGAATAAATATTTTCAGAATTTTAATTTATTATAGGAGATATTAGTGACTCTTTTAAATAAAAACGTATTACATTCTTTTGAAGGGATGCGAAGCATCACCCGCATCAATGGACGCTACGCCGCTGTATTTTTTAGTTTTTTTAAACTATATCTATTTTCTAGGCGTTCGGATTTCACTTGCGTGTTGTATACAGGGTGTTAATTAAGTATGTTAACCAACTTTAACCACGAATAGTAGTCCGAAAAATAGAAAGAAAATGCCTTATGAACATGGGTCCGGAAATGCTTCCTAAAGGAGCTACGCTGCTTTGCATGGGGCACCCTGAAGACGGTTTTCCCTCGATATTTTCGAAACCATTCATAACAAAATTACAAAATTAAGTACGATGGGTAAACTTTTGACGCTGAATCTGATTCTGAATTCAGAATTTCATAATTTTAATCAGAGGCGTATCATACGGGAGGAGTTACGGGTAAAAATAGTCTCATTTCCTAAATGGTAACTTTTTGACATTTTGATTTTAGAATATGGTATTTCAGATATTTCTACGTAAAAATAGTCTCTCGGTACATCTCGATAGGGCTAACCGTTTTCGAGAAAAATGCAAATTATTAAATCGATGCAGTCTATTGTAAATAAATAAATGCATTTTTCTCGAAAACGGTTAGCCCTATGGAGATGTACCAAGAGACCATTTTTACGTAGAAATCTCTGAAATACCGTATTCTAAAATCAAAATGTCAAAAAAAGTACCATTTAGAAAATGGGGTTATTTTTACCCTTAACTCCTCCCGTATGATACGCCTCTGATTAAAATTATGAAATTCTGAATTCAGAATCAGATTCAGCGTTAAATGTTTACCCATCGTACCTAATTTCGTAATTTTTTTATGAATCGTTTCGAGAATATCGAGGGAAAACCGTCTTCAGGGTGCCCCATGCAAAGGAGCGTAGCTCCCTTAGGAAGCATTTCCGGACCCATGTTCATATGACATTTTCTTTCTATTTTTCGGAGTACTATTCGTGGTTAAAGTTTGTTAAAATACTTAATTAACACCCTAAACTTGATTTTTAATTTAAATAAATTATTGAATTTTTTATTTATAGCGAAAGGATTGGACTGAGACAACTGCCTGTTAATAATAACATGACAAAAAATTGCCCCATGATAATTCTAATCCATAATTTGAATATATTTTTCTATTTATCTTGAATTATCCTAATTTCTTCTATTTAATGATAAAAAATTCGCTATAAATAAAAAATTCAATAATTTATTTGAATTAAAAATCAAGTTTTTCAGGTTTCTTGGCCTACCGCCCTTTCTTGGATTTATTCCCAAATGGCTTACAATCATAAATTTAACTTCAAATCAATTTTACAGCCTTACCCTAATTCTTATTATTTCTGTATGTATGTAAATCCTCTCATTCTCCAGAAAATAAATCAATTCCCGTGCAATTTTCGAGCGACATATGGAAATGCGAGCCTAATCTACTCGACGCATTTCGCGCAATCATTGTTCAGCATTAGTGCACCTACGGATTCCGACGTTTTCGAAGGACGCGACTGATTGCGCGCCCAAACAAACCCCCAAACTGAATCAATTCCGAATTCCGGCAACCCCAACGATCATAAATATCGATTTCCACGTGCAATACATCTCGTTCTGCGAAATTACTCACTAGCGCCCTCTCGCTCGCTCTCTGCGCACCGTCGCGTGGCGAGCGGGACAATAAATGCTCCAGGCCGACTAGATGCAATATGCAAAACGATCCGAAGATTGGAATGAAGGTGCTTGCTTATTCCGCAAGAGGGAGAAAAATTCAATCATTTGGTTCGCAGAAAAATCGGCAAAATGAAGGGAACCGGTTGGATTCGAACCAGCGTCTCCGGCATTCTAGGCCAACGCGTTACCAACTATACTACGATGCCCCGCAATATAGCCGATGCACAGCGCCGACGACATGGTATCGAATCCGTCGACCCCCACCACTCCCCCGTATTTCTCTGCCAACAGCCGACTAGATCTCTCTGGATGACTGAAATACATGGTTCGCAGAGAGATACGGGGGAGTGGTGGGTATCGGCGGGGTCGATATCTTGTCATCGGCACTGTATATCGGCTGCATTACGGGGGACCGTAGTGTAGTTGGTATCGCGTCGGCCTAGAATGCCGGAGACGATGGTTCGAATCCAGCCGGTGCTCTTCATTTTTCCGATTTTTCTGTGAACCAAATGGTTGAACTGAAGATTCTTATGGAAATACTGGATAGCTAATAAATAAAGTCACACTATACCTTATCCAGCTGTAGTTTCATTACATTTCTAAAGCATCAATAACTGAAAATTCAAACTGTCATTTATAAACCTTCTGCCATATTCTTCGTAAATTAAAAAAAATATATTCATTTACATACAAATTTCGGTTATTTGTTATAATCAACGTTAAGAATTGACTAAAAACGATGAAAATGCGAATATGGTAATGGCCTCACTATACAATGCTTGACACCACATTTGAAAATATGTTATGGATTATATAATTATAGTATAAATTATAACTATTACACACATAACACACATACAAGTTACGGATGGACCACAAAATGGGGATAGACATGCAAATATAGCACTCCTTTTTTTTACATTCCTTGAATCTCGATATCAGTACAACCGAGTACTAAGCGGTTGAGCCAACGACAAGGATCATTGAATTCATTATAAATTACCTTTGGCGCAAATTCCGTTTACTAATGTCTCATATAGCATAGACGATGCGCTAAGAGCATGAGCTACTGTGTCTCTTATAGTTTCTAGACAAAATGAATTTTCTTTGAACTAATTATTAACAACTGTTATTGTAAGAACAACTTTGTATATCACAAAATTATACGATTTGCTCAAACAAAACTAAGGTGTATATTCAAAAAAAATCAATGCTTTAATTGCATTATACGCTGATGTTAGTTTTGGATTGATAGTACATATCATTAGAATGAAAATAACCTATTTTGAATTTATCAGCTTAGCTGCAATTGTTTCGAACCTGAAGAATAAATTCTTGAATAACACGGACTTGAAACAGCTGTAAATATTTTTGAAGTAATAGAAACGCATCCAAATACTGACAATTAATTGAATACGCAACATTTTACTTCCCATGCCGATAGGTGATCGCGAAAATTTTCGATTTTGAGATAATACGCTTTTTGGACGTCTACATAACGAAAATCCACGTCACTTATTTCCGTCGGTCTATCTGTCTGTCGGTCCGTCTGCCGTGTCTTTCTACCCTCGTAATCTCAGTAACCGCTGTTTTAGGAGTTCCTAATCATTTTATACTGTTTTGGTGGGAGTAAATTTAGGGTGGTTTTTTGTATGTTTAATAGGCTGTCCATTGACCTGTGAAAGAGAGTCCTAGCGGCATAATGCCCTTTTTAGGTCCATCCGATCATTGTCTTGCCTACTACAGAAACCAGAATTTTCTGATTTGAATATCTTACATATGAATATTGCTTCAGATCATTCTGTCTTGAGTAACATGGAAATTATGGAATTGATTTTAATCAAACTTTGCCACAGTATCATTACCGTGGCAAGGATGGAAAACGCGTATGGCTGCTCTGCTCAAACTTCGTTTTTAGGCGTTCTTGGGGTTCCTGATCATTTCTGTTTTTTTTTTTAAGGTGAAATAAGGCTGGTTGGAGGGTGAAGGTTTGCAAAACTGAAAAAGTTTTTGCATGCATAATAGGCTCTCCATTAACCTGCGAAAAAAGGACCTAGCGACATAATACACTTTGTAAGGTCCATCGGAAGATTGCCTAGTTTATTACAGAAACTAAGGGACAGCAATAATAAAAAACTAATGATAAGAAAACGGCTCAAGATTTGTTTTTAAGCGTTTTGGGGCTTCGCAGTCGTTTCGTTTCATCCATTTAAAGCTGGCAGAGTAAAAATTGTGACGTTCTAGTTTCTTGGGAGATATTTAAGAAACTGTTTACTAAAGTTTTTGTGTTGGATGTTTTTTGAGGGTAGGCGATATGGTTGCAAGGGGAATTCAACTATAGCTTCATGCAATGGGAAAATAATAAAATGATATCGCCGTTATGTGTGGGAAGTACTGGGTCAATCAACTTGACGCCATTTTTTTCTGTGTGTACATCTGACAATACATCCAACAGAAGCCTTAATCATCCTGGACTACAAATGCAGCCTGAGCCGCGCCGCTAAGCAAAAGTGATTTGTGTCCAAGATAAACAAATAAATCCGGTGGACCTATTAAAAAGTCAATAATGTACCTCGGATGTATCGATAATTCACACTTAGATAAATTCATAGCCGCTCGCACGACAAATCTCTAGCTCGTAAATCTGACAGTTCGTAAAATCCTGCTAAATGAATGGTAAAGGCGAAATGGTCTAACTGAGAGCCACGTAGGCCTATAGGTTGGCTTTCACAGCCAGACGGGACCCATGTGCTACGGCAGACTGTCCTTTCAAGTTCTCGAAATTTACTGCCCCAGCTATAGCGGTGTTAGATATATAGAGATAAGAGTATTTTGATACATGCGCTGGCCACAACCGTTTTGCTACTGCTACTGCGTACCCTATCCTACTGACCCTATCCTACACAGAAAAAAATACTGTCGCGTTTCCAGTTAATTGTTAGTATTTGGATGTTTTTCCATCGCTTTAAATATATTTACAGTTGTTTCAAATTCATGTCAGTGAAAGAATTCAATCCTTATTATTCGAAGTAATTACAGGTACGCCAATAAATTCAAAATAATTTTATATTCGTTCTAACGATATGTATAATCCTTCTAATACCAGTATTGACATATAATGCAATCAAAACATCCTTTTGTTTTCGAAATTTACCCTATGTTTCATTTAAGCAAAGCATACAATCTGTTCAATGTACAAAAATTAATTTTGTTTCAAAAGATAACTATTACGCGAACAATAACCCATGCTTTCAAAACATTGTCTATGCTGTTAAAGAAATTGGTAAGTAGTCTAAGTAACAACAACATCATACATCGAATTCAGTGGCCCTTGTTGTTCGCTGAACTATAATCAGTATTTGGCGGGACTGATGTCCCGATTCAATGAACGTAAATAGAAAGAACGGGGGATCATCTTAGTGTTCTTATCGACGCTAACCCGCCAACATGGACGAGATTGTTTCTTGTTAGCCGTGTTGTGTCATCTCGTGTTTTTGCTTTTTGCATCAGCAATTGTGTGATTTAAATGTGTCCAGTTATATATTAAATGGAGGACCCACTGAGAAATTGGGGCTTAAAAGAGCTAATACCCACATTTGAAAGTAGGTATTTAGATTAGTCAGCCAGTTATATTTCAGGTAAAAATGCAACAACTGGTGCAGGCTTATGTCTAATTCTTGTATCATGCTCCTTATAACTTCATACAAAATCACACCATTAAACATCCAAACGAATCGACCAGCTGTCCTCGCAATAAAATGTGTTGGTCCAAAGAAAAGAAAGTAGTTTAGAATCAATTACCAAACACAGATTCGATTCAACGACAGGCTGCGATTGAATCATTCATACAATGACATCTTGTAGTTGAATCGACAACACGATATAATTCGTTACCAACTATACACTTCCCATTGGATGAAACATCCCTGTAGTTGAGGAATGCTGAGTGTAACGTCTCATCGAATCCAAGCGCAAGTCTTTGACAAAACGACAGGCTTTTCTATGTGTATTCAGATGCGGCATATGTCAGTCATTATAAAAAACCGGTGGGGAGACGGTGTTGCCAAAAATATTGGGCTTTTCAACCATTTTTCAAAAACTGAAAATGTACTAGAATTAAGCCTTACTTCATTCAAAACCAGGCAGTGTGATAATGTTCTGTGGTGCGATCGTTCTAGGACTTCTAAGAAAGAGTGAGATCCAGGGGAAATCTCAGCAATATTGTCAATCTCAGGTGAATGTAAGACGTGTGGAAATAGAACTCACATAATTATATGGATCTGTGTGTGTGGGATCAGATGTAAACCTAACAAACATAAAAAAATTGTACACAAGAAACTTTGAAAACGAATGCACGACACTGTATTATTAGGTTGAGTGACATACCTGTGAAAACTGTTTCCAGAATTCTTGGAATACAGCCTGTTACAAACTACACAAACTATCACCATTGTTTTTAGGCCTCTATTGCCTGTCCATGCTTTAAATGCAACAATAACACCGATAAAACCACAAGAAAACTACGAACAACCAACACGCACGTAAAGTTGTCGAATGTCATTACATAGCCAAGAAGAGGTTAGGTTCAGTTCTGCTTCCGATTGTACACAATGAGTATGTTTACAAACATACCTTTGTTTTGTTTGAAATGGCGACAAACAATTGCCCTCCAATGCGTAGTCTATCAGTGGGACATCGTTGAGTAGACCCTTTAAGGTACCTACTTGAGATGATACACATGAGGCATATGAGGCGCTAACCATGAACCCAATTACAGCGTTTCACGGAAAATCTCCAGGTAACTTTCGAATACGTTGCAAAGTTAAAACGGTCTGTCAGTCGGCAGGTCGATAATAAATTATCTGCGTATTTTTCGTTTTAATATGTAAGGTCATGTTCCGAATATAATATTTCACGCTTGCCGTTGGCACTCGAATAAAACTATACGCAGCCTATACAAGCCGCATAAATCTAGACACCTACGTGCCCGTTCTGACGTTTTTGAGTAAGAGCTGTGAAGCGAAATTTTTTATGTTGAATCGGACAGCTCGACTATCGAACACGTTCTGAAGATACACAAGATCGGTCAGCTGGGGGTCCCCGATGCAACCAGGAGAATCTAGCGGACTTCAGGGATATGGCGAGTGTCTTTTCTTCAGCCAGTTAAGTATTATTATAAAAGTTTAAAATAAAAGTAAATTTTCTGTATAAGGTTCTCACCGCCCTGCATTCTTGGAAAAATATCCCAAGGACGAAACGAGTCACCTGCTTCTACGCCATAAATTCAAAGACATATTAGCTGAATTCTCAAACTATAAACATATTTATGCAGATGCATCGAAATCAGTTTCTGGGGTAGGATGCGCAGCAATCACAGATGGCATAGAAAGGCTAGTGAAACTCCCACCACTGAGCAGTATCTACTCGAGCGAAATTCTGGCTATTAGAGAGGCATTCACCACCACCAACCCACCACCAACATTTTCTTGTCATCTCGGACTCAAAGAGCGCACTCAAGAGCATGCAGCAAATGTATCCCACTAACTCTATAGTAAGACAAGTGAAGAAGAAACTCATCAATCTCACTTTAAGAAATAAAGTGGTGAAATTTCTATGGGATCGTCGGTAATGAGGTAGCAGACAGAGCTGCAGCACGCGCGGTGACCGAGCCTACATCCACACAACAGAGAATTTCATGCGAAGACCTCAAAACTGCCATCAAAAACTAGGTAGTCACCGGGTGTTATACATGGGCCTATAGTGCGTGGATGGAAGATTGTGGGCTTACTAAAATATTTTTTAGAAACCTGCCACTGGATCATGCTAGGGAACTTTGAGGGCTATAGCGTAAAAATAATTTCACTTAAATTTTGACGTTTATACAGGGTGATTCATATCAAACTTATATTTTTTAGAATAGAACTCCCTATATATTATTGCATATTTCGATTCCTTGGGCAATTCTAATGTGACTTTATGTATCATACATGGAACTTTAAACGAACCGTTTAGGCGCAAATCACCATTTTTAGTATAAGTAGGTGTCAGAAGGAAATTGAATATCTATCGCAGGGATTATAAAACCTAGAAGACCGTGACTTTGCGGTGTGATCAAGCATGAAACCACCTTAAACTAGACGGATAAACTTGAATTCTCTTTATAGTTGGAGAAATCGCTAATGTGTTGTAAGTGATTTTCATAATCTTGCCTCGTTACTCTAGTTAGTTTGCATCTTTCTACTAAGTTAGTTGGTTTCTTTCATATTAACGGGCTTTTGTTTATTTTTCATGGCCTGCTAGGTTGCTTGCAGGCAGGAAAATTGAAAAACACCGATTTGACTGAAAATTTTAAATAAAATGAAAACAAAAAAAAGATTGATATCGAGAATGCTCTATCGTTAGAAAGGTAATCAAATTTTACATTTGATTCTATAAACCAAAATAGGCATTCCCATTTGAAAAAATCAAGTTATCTGTGATTGAAGTTTCCTTAATTAATCTACTGATTTATCCAAGTACAAAAAGAATTCAAATTCAGCCGTCTGGCCTAAGGTGAAGCATTTCATGCTTAGTCGTGCCGCAAAATCATGGCCTTCTAAGTTTTATAATCGCTGCGATAGGTATTCAATTTTTTTCTTATACCTACTTATACCAAAAATGGTGATTTGCGCCTAAACGGTCCGTTTAAAGTTCCATGTATGATACATAAAGTCACACTAGAATTTACCAAGAAATCCAAATATGTAATAATATATAGGGGGTTCCAGTTAAAAAAAAGTAAGTTTAATATGAATCACCCTGTATAAACGTCAAAATTCAAGTGAAAATATGTTTACGTTATAGCCCTCAAGGTTCCTTACCACGACCAAGTGACAGATATTTGAAATATTTTTTAGTAAGCCCACAATCTTCCGTCCACGCACTATTGGCCCACCCTATATACAAGAAAAACTAAAAGCTTAGTATTATTGATATATCATGGAGCGTTTAGTCTTTTAAATGAACGGAGTAAAATCTTCCCTGTTGTTGCACACAATGAAGCCTTGTTTTGATGTTGGTATTTGTTGTTATTCCTTTTTGAACTAATTTCATGTTATACCCTTAGTACTGAATTATCCACTAAGTTTTGATATATATACAATTATTTTTATTATAAAAACTATTATCTCTCATCAACATCTGTCTTCCGTTGGCCCATTTTAATGAATTAATAAAATTAGCTTATAACCGCAGCGCCACCTGTTGCAACAATGCTAGAGATTTTACTGTGTTTCTAGGACAACTGTTGCAAAATCACCTAGATAATGCAAATAAAAACTATTAATTATGTAAATAGAAAGTACATGTTCACCTTCCTGCTATCTCTATCTCTATCTGTACCACAAACTTTATCAACTTATCTTGTTTTTTAGTTTTCAACTAGTATTTTAGATTTTTTTTGTAAACATTTAATTAGTACTTTATTCTAAAGAATGTGATTATGTTTGCCAAAACTTATTGTGCAAGTACATTTCATTTGGGGCACCAGGAAAGAGCATCGCAAGACAGGCAACTATGCCTAGGCAGTATGCAATTTCCGAGTGACCTAAAACATAAAATTGATGTGTAATAGTGTATATTATTTTTTTTTATTGTACAACATATGTTTCTGAATAAACTTGAACTTGAACTTGAACCTTATAGCATGCTATTCTCCTCTGTTAGCCTATGTAAATGATCAAATCAAAATAATCACGAAGAAAAATAATTTATAATTTATAAATTATATCTAGCAGCATTTGAGGTATTTGAAGTTAAGTGAAATGTTTTAGTTTAGTCAGAATTGTCCTCGAACGAAAAATTATCCCCTCCGCCAACGTATAACGGAGTGGTTACTTAGTACAAAAGCTTTTAATAGTACGATTATAAAAAAACATTTCTTGAAGCTACGATGAGCAAGTCACAGATTGAAGCGGACAGTCATAGATACGCCAACTTCCGCACTTGCACACTATGCCTAATTTTTAGAAACAGCTAAAAACAACAGAAAGCAAGCAGATAACAGCTAGAAGCAACAGAAAAGGACAAAATACAACCGAATAGGACAGAAAAGAATAGAAAACAGCTGAAAACAACAGAAAGCAAGCAGATAACAATTGTAAACGGTAGAAAACGACCAAATACAACCAAATAGGACACAAAACAGCCCATAACAACAGAAAGCAGCCAGATAACAGCGCTAAGCAATAGAAAACGACTAAACGCAGCCGAATACACCAGAAAACAGCTGATAACAACAGAAAGCAAGCAGATAACAACTGTAAATGGTAGAAAACGACCAAATACAACCAAGTAGAACAGAAAATCGCCCATAGCAACAGAAAGCAAGCAGATAACAACGCTAAACAATACAAAACGATCAAACACAGCCGAATACAACAGAAAAGAACAGAAAACGGCTCAAAACCACAGAAATCAAGCACATAACAGCTATAAACGATAGAAAACGACCAAATACAACCAAATAGAACAGAAGACAGCCCAAAACAACAGAAAGCAAGCAGATAACAACTGTAAACGGTAGCAAACGACCAAATCCAACCGAATAGAGTCAAAACTAGCTAGTTTCTTCTGATTCTTCTTCTTTCTACTTCCTTTTGTATTCGCTGGATCACGGTGTTGTTCATGACATGAGAAGTGTGTTAAATCATGAGCAATTGACAACATCTCAAAGGCCTCCAATAATTGTTTAAATGTAGCGTCTGTCAAGGTCCAGGCTTCCACTCCATATAGGAGCGTAGATAATAAGTAGCACTTTAGTACCTGTTTTTTTATACCGATATTCAGGTGCATGACCAGCGGCCCAAGGACGCTCCGGAAATTCTCAGAGGAAAAACTGCGCAGTCCTGGCCTGAAGACCCTTGACTTTGGCCTGAATACACCCTCCTTCACAGACGCTCAGGAAATATTTCAGTTCAGTTCAGTTCTAGCAAGCATGGCATCAAAAGACGGCCTCCGCAGGCGATCGAATGGTTTTTCAATTCCACATCCGGCGGCCTGTACAGGCCGGCGAACCTCCGCATACGCTCCGATAATCCTTGAGGCCAGGACTGTGCAGGTTTTCCTCTGAGGAATTCCGGAGCGTCTGTGGGCCACTTTACAGAGGACCTTTCTGAGGCGGTTGAAAACGTTAAAGCATTTTCTATGCGGCATCTGATGGGAAATACAGAGTTAAACATGCTGATTCCACTTTTTTAGTCCTTCATGTCCACCAATTTTTGTTTTCCATAATTTCGGGCTGGGCCGCCATGTTGCTGCGCTCAGTTTGATATATTATCGCGGCGTTAATAAGGTTATGGTCGCACATTATTTTCGGCATGTGTATTACGCATACATACTGGCACAATAAACATTACATATGATGATGATACTGGAGTACGCATTCGTATGAATTATTTCGTACCGGTTGCTGTGGTGTAATCAACCTTTATCATCGACTGTCAGCAGCGTAGTCGAGAGGAGGGGGGGGGGGGATAACTGGCATTGTTGTTTTATGAAACATTTTTTTTTTGTTTAAGTAATACATATACTTACGAAAAATTAACAGAGAAACTTAACCTCAACAATGCTTTGGAATTTGAATAGAATAGAATATATACTACTCGCAAGTTAAATCCGAACACTAAGAAAAAAAGGGTTGCGGGTGATGAAACGTGGTAGGACTAAATAATAAACAAACTCATTTGCCATAATTAATTGACGAACGCACTCCTCTAGCCTACGCGGCATGCTCGCAATCTGGTTGTTGATAAACTCTAGAGGTACAGCCTCTCAAGCTGCCCTCTCAGCATATTCCAGTTCCTATGTATCGACCCATCCAACTCCATACTTTTTCAATTGGCGATAAATCGTGTTATCTTGTAGGCCAGGGGAGTACCCTGACCTCAGCTTCCTGTAAGAACCTCATCATAAACCTCGCAATATAAGGACGTGCATTATCTTGTTGGAAGGAACCCTCTTCGAGGCCTCGGACATATTATGGAACGGCAATTGATTCCAACACCTCACTCACATAACGTTGCGTTGTCATTGTGCTACGAATCACAACTAAAGGTGATTAGCAAATCTGACTGCTAGGCAATTTACGGAAGGAATGTAATTACAAAAAAAAAAATGTGAAACATAAAATAAGGCATATTAACACAAAAATATATGGCTAGAAATGAAGAATGATGTTCAGCGACTCTTTTATCGGATAATTATGCAGTGCATCATTAACTTGATATTCAAAGATTAAAATGTTCACCATCACATGTTCATAGAAAAAAAATTACAAATCTGAAAAATCACATTTCTACACATTCTACATTTGATAATATAAATTCCTTACCTCGATTATAGCATAATTACATACACGCAAAAATTGTCTTACATACAGACATAGCTGTTTAAGTGTTTCCAGCTCAAGTTTCAAATATCAAAAGGGAAGAGTCATGTATCTTAATTCAGAAGGAAAGATTGGTAGAGAGAGATAGCACGCTCCCCACTCATTAGCAAGAATGACTGTTTCTGTGTGCGCAGATTATATATGTGACGTCTATTCCAGACGAAAGGGATTAATAGAGAAGGAAATAAAAAGTGATACAATTGAAAAATTATGAAAACATCACTAGTATGATGTAGAAATAGTTGCTAAAAATGAAAGTTATAAACTATTTATGTATGTTAGCCAAGTGAATAATATATAAATGATTTTCAATACGGATGAACCGTTACACATCATTGGAAGATTTTAACAAAATTTCGTGTCCTCATATACCTGGATATACCAATGTGAGTCAAATTACCATTGAAGTTGATTGCTTGCATTTAAATTGCCGTATAGCTTCCCAAACAAAACCTGCATCAAACAGCCTAATTTCGTATGTAGCTTCTACGTCGTCTGATTGAAACTGCCAGTTAATTAATGGTTTCAATTATTATGTTATCGAATCCAGTATGTCGGATTAATTTCCAAATGAAACTGTCACCGGTTATCCGCCGCTATTTCAATTAAAATGCGCACTCGATCCAGTTTGCTGTGGAACAAGTGCACTCATTCAGCCGCGTTTCCTTAGCAGTAAATCATGACCCCATTATTGAACGCAACTAATGGCAGTCTTTAGATATGGTTATTTACGTTTTTTGCAAGGTGTCATGAATCGGGTCATAACTACATAACGAAAATAGCTCATTTCCGTGGGTTGGTCTATCGATCTGTCTGTTGGCGTTTTCCTAGCCTCGTAATCTCAGTAACCGCTACATGGATTGTGATGAAATTTGGGTAGCGATATGCTGTAGGCTCGTAGTAGGTAATGCTGGTGTAATTTTTGAAATCGGCGCATGGTCGGCAGACCCATTAGCAAAATACAAAAAATTTGAAATATTCCCGAAACTTCGTTTTTAGGCGTTTTATAGATTCATGATAATTTTCCACCTTTTTTTTAGGTGGGGTGAAAATTGGGATGGCTGGGGGGTGGGGGGCTGTAATACTGAATTTTTTTGTATTCATAATAAGCTGTTTATTGACCTGTGAAAGAAATACCTAGCTAGCAGCATAATACACTTTTTATAAGAGAAATCAAGGGACTTAGAATTTTCTGATGTTTATATACAAGTATTACTTTAGAACGTTCTGTGTCTTGTGTAGCCTGACTTGAACTGAATTTCAAGCATATCTGTCTCTAAGCACTTTGATTGCAACTATGTGGGGGACTGCTAAGTAAATCTACTTCAGTATACTGTATAATATTATTGAGAAAAGTTAAAGCAATATGTCAATTTGGACATATTACTTGCGACCTGGCAAATCCAGAAATTAATAGAAAATAAATTATAACTTGGCAACGGCACAGCCGATCCCAGAAATATTTCTGAGTTTAATAGAGAGAGAATAGAAACTAAATGAGGTAAAAAATGTTATGATTCCATTTAAAAAAATCAAGTTGATCACTATCCTACTTTCCCGTGACACCATGGACATTTCAAAATATTTTTAGGATATGCGTCTTAAGTAACGAAATAACTTTTGTATTCGACATTTTCTTCTACCAGGTACATCTTGCTAGATATCAAAGAATTACACACTAAATGGACATCTTGTATACAAAAAACTACAGTAAGAGTCACAAGGATATTCTGTTTAAACTGCACATTCTATGATAATAGCAGCAACTGTACGCTAAACACAAATACCATCACATTACCAATAAACCCAACATTTTATTTAATCTCAGTCACAGTAAAAGTGACATTTTATTTAGTATAATTAGCATACGTATCCGTATCTCAGCATAAGCAACTAAATGAATATAAACTAAGACGCTTTGTGATCAAAGCCCAAGCCTTATTAATATGTATTCGTTGTTGACTTTTCTCTGGCAGGCAATGCTTTGAATTATTTTTCAGCTCGCGAATATGTCCGACGTTGAAGATAAGAGGGAATGTGACATTTCTCACATGAGCCAATTAAAAATTCAAACGGAATCCGTTCGCTCTCAGTAATTAAATCTTTCATGCTAATCCTGGTAAATTATTCCACGGATAAGAGTTTTTTATTTTTTTTTTTTTTGAATTATTTTTATTTGTATTCTGAAGCTAAGGCACGTTTGTTTGTCGAGTGCAATGAAAGCCTGTTGGTATTACGCGAGAAGGTAAAGCATTTATCTTATTTATTTGTACCCTGTTCGAACTTAAAAAAAATATCATGTAACGCGATTCAGACGTTCATCAATAATACTAATTTACATAGCATAGTTAGAATGTTAAGGGTAGGAGATCCTGCACGCGAGCGTCAGAGAGCGTACGGAACCAAAGAGTATATCAAATTTTCATTTTAACCCAGTAACAGTCTCCACGATTGTTAATGTTCATTGTAAGTCAAACGACAAATAAAAAAATGGTTTAAAGGAGTTTTGAAAACTGTGGTAATGTGCAATTGTTGAACAAAAGTACGAAAAGTTCATTCATACACATACATTTCAGCCTACATCTATAGCCTTTACCAAGGAACAAAGTGTTTGAAAAAAATAACCTTGAATGAGTGACATATTTTATGAGAACTAAGTTTGCTCATAAGACAAACAACATCGTGATTTTTAGACATCAGGATTTCTAATAGGGTATTACTGATTGTCATTTTGGAGTTATCAACAATACAGATATAGAACATGATGTTCTTCAACATGATTCAGTTCTGTAATCATCTAACCGAAACAGCTATTCATTGAACAATGTTTACTTAGCTCTTAAATATAAAACTTATGAAATCTTATAGACTTTCGCGATACATTTTTTATTTTAAACGAGTTTCAAGATGTCATTTATAAAAAAATGATCATGGTGATTGTATAACCCAACTGGAATTCCAGCTAGTATGGTCTGATTACATTTTGTTTGTTATTTGTTGCACATAATCTTATTTTAATCGCAATTTTATCAAGCTACTTTTTAAAGAATATGAGAATGTACTTTAACCATTACAAGATAATCTAATAAGTTTCTTTTCTCAGCTTGACTCTCACCGCCTGGATCCTACTTTGCGTTGGCTTATCTATTTATACGAAAGCATTATGTAAATTCACACATAAATTGTTATTTTAAGTGTGAACAGGCTTTAATAAAATTATAATTTTATTGATAATGGGCCTGAACGTTCTCTTTAAGTAGTTCTTGCTGTTGGACTAAGCGATTTAGATATCAGGATATTGAGTCGTTATGACTTCATACGGATGGTATCTGACATTTGCCTACATTTATATTAACACCTCTGTATACCAATTTGAGTTTACCTCTTTCCAGTTTGTGTAGTTATGCAAGTCGAGGTAGCTCTATTTGTGACTCAGGAATAATTTTAGATTTGGCGAATAGGCTTGGAGTGTGGTGTTTTTCAAAGGAAAATTACTTAATAGTTTAAATTTTGAAGAGTATCTTGTAGTTTTCTTCAAGACTACCACAATTATGTCAGACAGATGTCAGACAGACAAAATTCAGACAAAAAAATCGAGACTTAAAGCCATTTGTCCTCTGTCTATGAGACATGTCACAAATCTTTTTTTCGTATAAATACAGACGTGTATTGTATAGAGAAAATTAGTTTGAAAGAATGAAATTAGTAAAGGTGCATTGCAAAATTCCCCTAATGCCATAACGAGTGGTAAAAATAGGCGTTATACAAATTTTATCCTTGGAGCAGTCTTGTTTTTTATCTACGTCAATGACCTACCTGTCAGTACTGTCACTACTGTCACTAATGCAATATACATTTTTTTGCGGATGGCACAACTCTTTCTTGTGTTGGCACCACTTTGGAAGGGTTATAGGATCCAGAGGATCACTGGATCAGACACCTCAGCGGTTTGAGTCAAATAGGCCCTTCCTTAACCAGAATAAAACCAAACAGATGGTATTTATTCACTATGAGAGACCTTAGTGGTAATGTTACTGAGACAAGATTTTTAGGAGTCACTCTTGATACAAGACTGTAGTGGGTAGGCGCATCGACCTGAAATTTTTAATTTTCGTCAAACGATTCTGAAACTCAAAATTGAGACCGAATTTGAAATCAGCGCCCCCAAATTATTCGAAACACGAGGCTTCATCTTAATAGAAAGCCAAATGAAGGTTTTTATTTTTCGGGGAATCCTAAACATCCGAAAGATCAGAAATTTTTTATTTTCGTCACACAAGACTGAAACTCAACTGCAACCGGATTTGTAATCACCACCCTCAAATTATCCAAAACACGAGGTTTCATCTTAATAGAAAGCCAAATAAAGATTTTCGAGTTTTTAGGTAAACCTGAAAATCTGAAATATTTGAAATTTGTGATTTTTGTCAAACGATACGGAAACTCTAAACTGTAACCGGTTTTGTAATCAGCACCCTCAAGTTATCCAAACTACGGGGTTTTAGCTTAATAGAAAGCTAAATATAGATTTTCGATTTTTTAGATAAACCTGAGGATTTGAAAGATCTGAATTTTTTTGTTTTAGTCAGACGAGACTGAAACTCAAACTGGCGACCAGATTTGTAATCAGTACTGTGAAATTATCCAAAACACGAGGTTTCATCTCAATAGAAACAAACGTGAAGATGTGAAATTTTTGTGTTTTGTCAAACGAGACTGATCTCAAAATTACATTTGGAAACTGACCCTAAGTATCTCAAAGCTATGTGTAAACATCAATAAAATCCTTGTTTTAACTAATTCAGATGCTTTCCAATACAATTTACAATTAGCCTTATAAAAAAATACTTTTCGCGTGCAGCATTTGGCAACGTCACAAAAAACTATGAATGAAAACTACTACCAACTCAACGATTACTACGTTTCCACGGGCTTTCAAAACAGTTTTCAACTGTCACTTTTCACAAATGTCATTTCGTAGTTTTATAACCTATTTTGTTGTTTATCATGAATCTCTAGTTTCAAATTTCGAATAAACTTCACTAACTGATAATAATATTATTATCAAACAGCAAAGACAGCAACGCACTACGCATGGTCCATTTCAAAACGAAAGTGACAGTTGGTGTTTCCACGATATTTGGATCTCGATACGATCCCAAAAAATAGCGAATCGAAATGTTTTGAAAACGTATCCAATTGACGTTTCTACGATATGTTTCAAATCTCAAAAAGTTTTGAAAACGTTTTGAAAGCCCGTAAACGTAGTAGATATCAATCTCAATCCGATACACGTCGTTTTACATTGGATTATTTATGGCAACGCATTTATGCATTTTTTGAGCTTGAATTTTTGTGCTAATTGAGTGATTTCTTGTGAATATTAATTCATATTTGTGAAACGAAAATACAGTATGTCATGCCGAAATATAAATACCAAACTTCTTATAAACACCCGGTCTACTCCAGGCATCCTGCTCTGTAACTTCGGTCTAACTCACACACCATCTCAACGGTGTCATATAGGTATTTCATTACAGGGTGTGATTTATACGCTGATTTATTTAGTGGAAGCTTCGCGAAATGTGTATAACGTTGCTCGCGACACGGTGTCTCGTGTCTCGGTAATTAAAACAAACTTCCACCGCCGCTTACCCAGGCTGTATTTCTCCCGCCGTGGAAGTTCTCTGCTGGCGGTGGATGCCAAGAAGACGCCGCCGAAGCTAGCAGCTACGCGAAGCTGCCGCTATCAATATTGTTCTGATAGTGTGGGTTTAATTATGTCTCCGTATAATGAAGCTCTTTTGCGGTAATTATACGCTGAAAGTTAAGCTATGCCAGGGAGTTGCTTCACTGAAGGACGAACGTACTAGGAGACATGGATATAGAGAGAGATTTGGGTTCTTGCTATTGCATACAAATACTTTAGACTAACTGTATCACGCTGAAAGGAGTCAGGATCCGAAGGAGCAGGCCGAGCAGGCTTCTGCCTGGCGGGAATCTCACGACTGACTTCCAGGTGGAGGTGTATGTCACATTGATGGCGGCACACTCGACCGAAGTCGAACAGTGTTCTTAAAGGGGTGATACATGTATGAGCAAGTATGCGTACTTATGGCTCGATGACCTTTTTCGCCTGTGTGTCACCGTAAGTACGCGTACTTTAAAATCGTCGAGCAAATCGCCGGCGATCCAACTGGTTTGAAATATTACTCATAGCTTGTCTCGGCTCGTACTGTGAGCCGCGAGCCACCACTTTGTTTTGGCAGGCCATCGATGCGCAATGCTTGTTGTGTTTGGCGCTTGTTAAAAGTTTTGTTTATTTAGGAAAATCATCAAAATAAGTGATTTCAGCTTCACGTGTGTCACCGACGTCGAGCCGAGTAAATTCGCGAACTTAAAGGCCGCGTACTTAAAGTTCGTACGTGTATCACCTCTTTTAGCAGAGCATATATATAGGATGTAATTAAATAAGTGTAAAACATTTAAGGGGATGATTTCTCATCGAAAAAAAACGATAGCATCTTTCATATAAAGAAACTTCATTGGAGCATCCCTTGTTAAGAAACATTCCCATAAATTATCTGTTTAACGATATTTTCACAAGCACTAAAAAGTTGCAATATTGACATTTTCTACTATCAAAAAAACACTTAGCCAATAATTTATTTGGATTACCCTATGGCTGTAAGGGGTGGAAAACGCAAGCCCTAAAATTTATTTCCAATTCAACTTTTTGTCTTATTTTTTGATTGCCATTTGAAAAATTATTTCTGATAGGCTGTTTCATTACAAACAAAAAATATCTCTCTAAAGTAAATCTGTCCGCAGCAAAAAATTATTTATTACGATGTATCTCTAGTTGTCTACCAGCTCATCCACCTACCGTCTTAGGTGTGTAATAACATTGATGATTTCATTCTGTTCCTGTTTGTTTTAATTCGTCTTTATTGTACGTGTTTTGTGGCGTTATATTTTTATACCGTTGATAGTATTTTATTAATCCAGTTGTTTATCTTGTCAAATTCTTATGATTATTTTCTTACCAACGATGAAACCTTTGATTTCCTGGTAAGTCAACATATGGGGAAAAGGATATACTTTTCTTGTTTTTAAGGTATTTGTGTATGTTTTATACTATTTTTGACACAAATCAAATCACTTGTGCGTTTTAACAAGTGGCGTCCATCCTTCTTTAATTAAAAAAATGAAGTTATTGTTAGGTTTTTTTGTATGTGACTGCCGTTTAAGTTAAACTGTTTATAGCCTACACCATCAATTGTTTTAGTTGCCTGAAGATGACTTAATATAAGTCGAAGCGCCGGACATAGAAAAATAAGGAGTTTTGTTTGAATGACCCTATCCTACAAAAAGTAACTGAAGTTTATCACAGTAGGTCAAATCCTTTACAAATAAGAACAAGAATTGAGATGGACAGAAAAACATTCTTGAAATTGAGAGCAGGCGACAGAAAAGATCTGCCTGCGCGCCATCTGGCACACGAAGGTAACGGCAAACCAAAGAAATTCGCTGCTAAACAGCAGAAGACTTCTTGGTGGAACGCCACGGCGCTTTCGCTTGGCCACCAGAACAGCGCGGTTCTATATGCTGCTGCATATGAAAGCCGACGGGTTGCTCTCTTCTTGAAATTGAGAGTAGGCGACAGAAAAGATCTGCGTAATCTGCTGAGCGATAAAACCCTGAATGGCCAAATAAGATATAGTGTCTCAAATGTTCTGTCTTTCCATTGCTTTGGTATGGAAGCGTGAACGATGAAGATCAATACAGTGAATAGAATACAGGCTTGGATGCAACTTGGACAGACCGCCTTACAAATATCGAAGTCCTGCGGCGAATGAACAAGGAACGTAATTTCTTATGTAAGAGAAAAACCATCATCCTTGGACATATCAAGAAGAATAATAGATATGCCTCTCTTAAACTAATAATACAAGGCAAAATCGAAGGCAAACAGGACTCTACTCAGGAGAGCACAAGATAGAGAAACATCTACCAAATTTGTTGGCGACTGAATGAAGGTGGTACCTTTAAAAGAAGAATGAATTGCTTCTAATTCTACGATCCAAAACCGACTGAAGCGTTTCTCGTACTATTATAACATTCACCGCCCGAGAGCAAATGAATATCCAAAATTGTAATTCCAAAACCGGGAATATATTTCATCCAGCTGGAGAGTGATAATATGATTTATGTAGACTCTCCGTCCGACGAAAACCATTTTTTAATTATGTAAATAGCTTTCTAGTTGCCGGCGATATAAATTACTTTCCGTGGTAATTGCTACGCGTATTCCATTTAAAGCGTTGAAAATTTGAAGTTGGCTTAGGCCAGCGGCACCAACCTCATTCATAGATGTAGATCAACATAAATTTTACTCATACGGTTGTGAAATTGTATGTTTCAACTGAATTAGCAACTTGAGCAAAGTTGAGACTTTCCTTTTCAGAAACAATTGCCTTTGAAATAACAAAGCTAAGGTACGGTGATTCAGCAGCAGAAAAATAAAAAAATGGTAAGAAAATATACAATGGAAACTTTCAAGTATCACACCAATCTTCAAAGCCGGAAAATTTTCTGAACTAAATAATTATAGACCTATATCTGTCATAAATAATACCGCAAAAATTGTTGAACAATCTATCAAGATAAGATTAACAGAGTTTCTAGATCAAAATAATATGATAACTGAAAAACAGTTTGGGTTTATAAAAAATCAAATACTGAAAATGCCATAATGAACTTTATAAATACTACGGTGGAGACTTTGGATAAATCAGAAAAGACCTTAGCCATCTTTTTTGACCTGGCTAAGGCCTTCGACACTGTTGACCACAAATTATTACTTGGAAAACTTAATAATTATGACATTCGGAGAGTTGCTTTAGAGTTGATGACCAATTATTTATCGCACAAAATTCAAAGAGTGAAAATAGGGAACACTTTTAGTTCAGAATTGGTAATACAAATAGGGGTACCCCAGGGTACAGTCCTAGGACCTATTCTTTTCTTAATATATATTAAGGGTGTCACTAAAATAAACAATTTTTTAGATCATATAATATGCTATGCAGATGATACTGCTATTATTTTTAGAGGTTCTTCTTGGGAAATTGTGAAGTCAACTGCTGAATCTGATATGAAAAAAATCTATACTTGGCTGAATAGTAATAAACTTTCCCTAAATATCAATAAAACTAAATTTATAACATTTTCACCTACAATTACAGGTCAACCAAAAGAGATTGATATCAAATTACATGAACCATCTTTTGATGATACCAAACAGTGTGATTGTAGCATAATAAAAAAAACTAAATCACTTAGATATTTAGGAATCATGACAGATCAACATTTAAAATGGGGGGATCATATTAACTATGTCTCCAAACGTTTGAGAAGTCTAATGCATAAATTTTATGAATAACCTGACATACTATCAAGAAAAAATTTAATGATTACAGCCCTTGTAGAATCTATTATCCGATACTGCATTCCTGTTTGGGGTGCAGCCTTCAAATCAACAATTTCATCGCTACAAGCTGCTCAAAATATAATACTGAAGATAATCTTGAAAAAAAACAAACTTTACCCAACTAAAGAACTATTCAATGAATCTAAATTACTAAATGAACATTTGTTATATGTTTACAGCTGTTTAAACAGAATGTTTCATGATCAAAATAAATTTACCATCAGTTATATGAGAGATACACAGTCGAAAATTAACCTTGATTTTAAAACAAAATTTACTCATAAAACTTTTACACAACACCCCTTCACATATTACGGAATCAAATTATTCAACAAGCTTCCGAAAAAATTAAAATTGATATCAAAATTTCGCTTTTTTAAAAAAGAAATTAAAACATTTATACATAACAATCAAGAAAAATTTAACATTTAAATTTTCACCGATTTCTGTATATTTTTCTGAAACACTACTCCTTGGCCTTTTTGTTCACTAATGCCTTAAAGGTTAGTAGATGTAGTTAATATATATTAGTAATTTTGTTTCTGTATTTTAATTCAAGTTACATACCTAATATTAATATTCTGTACATGATATGTGGGATTGAGAAATACACTATTACGAAACAGACTTCCAAGCCTAATGTGATAGCTGTATTAGTTCAATCCCCACTTGATCTACATATTTATATAATTGATTTGCACATATTATTACATGCCATTATTTTGTATAGAATGTTATTCTAAATTTTGAATGTATTGTAATGAACAATGTACAATAAATACAATGAAAATTCGTTCGCTATGAAGTTTTAAGTGCGGTCCTGTCAAATGTTTTTTGCCTCTGCTTTGATCTAATCTCACAGAGATGGAATTAGAAATGAGTATTTCATTACCGGTCAACATCTTGATGATATGTATCCGGAAAGACCAAAGAAAGAATTTGCACAGCTGTTATAAGACCAACCGCAACAAATGTTGGTGAGACGTGGACCATGAACAAAGAGGAGGAAGAAAAAATTACAAGATGGGAAAGAAAAATGTTGGTAGCTATTTATGGAGGCGTAAGGACAAACGAGGGATGGAGGAAAAGAACAAACCAGGTACTGGAAAACATGTATAGGAACCCCAATATTATAGCAGTTATCAAAGCGCAGAGAATAGGGTGGCTAGGACATGTGGTGGGGCTGAATTGAGTGAGAAGGCCGAAGAAGATAGAAGATGATTCAAAGAAAATGAATATTAAACTCTGGAAAGAGAAGACGGCAGATATAAATAGCTTGCGTGGAATAGTGCAGGATATACTCAGAAATAGGCGGTGAAACGATGGAAATAATCGTACAAAGACAATTTTAACTTGCATAAATTTTAGCGATATAAGATCGGACTGTACTCATTTCTGCCCTACGCCTTCGTGGCCTGTTGTGCAAACTAATGATAATAATATTTTTATATCTATAAACATTTCGGTTATATGTTACTGGGAAAAATCACTGCTTTTGGAGAATACTATATGCCCTATGAAAAAAAGTCCCAACTTAGGAAACACCCTATAGTCACGTGTACATATAGCATCCTATGCTAGATACTTTGGTGGTTAGGTGTAAAGGTAGCTCAAGTTAAACGTTGAATCTGACTTTGTTTTAAATAATAGAACCATTTATTATTGGTATGATTATCAAATCTAAAATGCGTTGGAAGCAAAGAGTCGCTGGGTAGTAGGAAACCGACTTCAGCATACCTGTGTATACACATCTGAATAGCGACACTGCATAATTATCACGCCCATACACCTTATGATTACCCTGCCAGTGCTGCATCTGATCCTCATTATAATGCTTTCGTTTCAGCATTGTTCGTATCGAAGCTCGGGCTTCTAATTGCTCGCATCTGATACGTATTTACGAGGCTGCAATTACCGTTCAGCCTCAGGTTTCTACACCGCCGTTGTCAAATATCAACCTGTGTATCAGAGGTTCTCAAACTTTCCTTTATCACACCCACTTTGCGCAAACAAATGGTTGTCCCTCCATGGAACATCGAGAGAACGATGACTTGAAAACATGCTTGTTCAAGCTGGAGCTTTGCTATATACCATATGCCAAATATTCATTTATATGAAACCTACAAGAAAACATAGAATACATACTATACAATAAGAAATAAATATAACTTGTTATCATCATAGTCACAATGTCTTAACAGACATGTTGTGAACTCGTAAAATGCATCAAGTCGGAGCTAGAGTATTGCCGACGCGAATATTATCAATAGTTTTGAGAACTGTAGCTCGCCATCGTTCGCGATTTACTGTCAGTTCAGTGGTGCTCTTGATACTCATATCCAGCAACTGTTTCGTCGTATCCACCCAGCGTGTAAGGGAACGGCCACGGCGCCGCCCACTCGGGGCATGACCCTGAACTACAAGTTCCTCCATATTATCGCTTCTGTGTATATGTTAGAAGAATGTAAGCATTCTCGTAGCACAATGGAGGATAGTCTCTTTGGATTACCGAGCTCATCTAGTATGGAAACGTTATTTCGATGCGCGGTATAAGGAACTCTCAGCATTCTCCTCCATGTCCACATTTCAAAAGCATCTATGCGAGCTCGACCTGCCTTTTTAACAGTCCAAGTTTCTGAGGCATGCAAAAATATAGATAACAGAAGAGACTGAACCAGCGACATTTTTGTAGCTTTAGTGATGTTATGGTCACGCCATATTTCAGTAAACTTTGTCATGGCCACACGTGCCTGTTGAATGCGCCGTCGAATCTCATTTTCACAGCTACCCGAATTGTCGATCAAAGAACCGAGGTGCACAAAACTACTTCACAATGGCCTATTGACTTTATTTCTCGATAATTATCATGCAATCATAACCTTGGCCTTATTGTAGTTAATACCAAGACCATACGCTGCACTATGTTGTTCTAAGATGTTTAATAGAGCTACTAGTTCTTTCTGAGAAGCTGCAATAAGGATTGTATCATCAACAAATCTTAAGTTGGATATTTTGCTTCCGCCAATAGCTACACTGCCGTTCCAGTTGTCTAATACCTGTCTCATCACAAATACAGAGTAAATGTTAAACAACATCGAACATAATACACATCCCTGACGAACTCCTTTTCTGGTTGCAGTTTGACTAGACAGGTTACCATCAATTCTTGCACGAGCCGAATTAGACTCGTAGAGTTGCTGTATGAGAAACACTAGCTGATAAGGAACTCCCACAGAGATGAGGATTTCCCACAGTTTAAGCCACTTTACATTATCAAATGCCTTAGAATAGTCCACAATGCAGATAAAAACTGAAAAATAATGCTCTCTGGCTTTTTCAATGATTTGTCTTAAGTTTAAGATCTGTTCACGCGTACCGCGTCCTTTCACGAAACCTACCTGCGCCTGAGAAATTTGCCAGCCAATAAACCCCTCCAAACGAGACTGTACAATATAAAGTAAAACCTTACCTGCATGAGAGATTAACGAAAGTAGGGGATAAGTGTCTGGATTTGTTGTTGTATCCGAGACATTTTGAACTCTCCAAAACCAGCAATGGAGGTAACTATCACGGTGTGAAATTTTTCAATGCAATACCTTAGAAAATTCAGTCCCTCAACAAAGAGTAGTTTAGAGCGACTGTAAAAGTCATCCTATTATCAAGCACTTTTTACAATGTGGATGAGTTTCTCGATTATAGCTTTCAGATTTAGTGTTAGTAAATGTTTTTGTTTTCTCCTGTACCATGTTTGTTAGAGGAAGAATAGCATTGGGATTTGGGCATTCCATCACCATATGTCTAACTGTTTGCTTTTCAGCCCCGCAGTCACACCTCGCAGATTGTAACCTGCCCCATTTGTGTAGAGTCCGCGGATATGGCATGGTTGGTGCGTATTCTATTTAATGATGTCCATATTTTACGGGGCTGATCGAAGACTGGAGGTATAGTTCTTATGTTCGGAAGGTTTCTGCCCTGAGGGGCAGTTATCTGTCAATTTTTGCTGCAAGAGCCTATGGGGGTCGAACTGTTACGTGTGCAGTTCTTTGGCAGTTCTTATGGTTGGTCTTCTGGATCGTAGTCTGTTTTTGCACGATTTATCCGTATCCTGGTGTATGGGACGTTGAGGATTGCCCTATATACGTTTATATTCTCGGAGGAGAGCTGCTTTGCGCCGGAGATCTGGAGGGGATATATGGCTCAAAACAGGTAGCCATTCTGTAGGGGTTGATTTTAGCGTTCCGCTGGTTATCCTCATGGTCTGGTTCAATTATGTGTCTACTTTTTGGGGATGTCCACTTGTGCCGTCTTCAATGAAGATTGGCTACAACTTCGGCAAATCGTTCTCTATCCTGTGCAGCTCTTAACAGTGACTGTGAGTTCAGACCGGTCCAGTCCCTAACATTTTTCAGCCATGAACACTGTCTTCTGCCCGGGCCTCTCCTACCCTCAATTTTACCTTCCATTATCAATCTCAAAAATTCATATTTCCGGCCTCCATATATATGTCCTAGGTAGCTTGTATTTCGTCTTTTAAGTATTCCTAGGAGCTCTCTATCCACATTCATTCTTCTTAAAACAGTTTCATTCGAGATATGATCCGTCCATGATATTTTGAGCATTCTGCGCATAAGCCACATCTCAAAAGCTTCCAGTCTACGCATCGAACGGACTCCCATTGTCCAGGATTCGATTCCATATAATAGTATTGAGTATATGTAAGTTGTCACAAATCTATATCTGATGTTAAGCGATAATGAGGGGTCCGTTAATAGTTTTTTCATTCTGAGGAATGCGCATCTTGCGTTTTCTATACGGCACCGTATCTCTGTTTCCTGTTTTAAATCTCCTGTTAACCAACATCCTAAATATTTGTACTTGTCGACCTGTTCAATTCGTTTGTTGTATATAGTTATGTTGGTGTTCACATTTGCTCACTTGGAAATAACCACTGTTTTTGTTTGTTCGGTGTTTATCTTAATGCCAAATGCATCTCCTTCCCTTACAATTGCATTAATGAGGTTTTGGAGGCCTTCCTGACTATTAGCTATTACAACAGTGTCAACCGCATACCGAATATTGTTGACATACCTTCTGTTGACTTTTATACCTTCCTGGATATTTTCCAAAGCTTTCTGGAATATCCTTTCGAAGTAAACATTGAAGAGAGTGGGAGAGAGTATGCAACCCTGCCTGACTCCTCTTCTGATAGGGATGTTAGAGGTCAATTTATCTTCTACTCTTATGCGTGCGGTTTGTTCTCAGTACAGGTTTCTAATCTAGTTGATGTCGCTATGGTCTACCCCTTGTTCATAGAGTAGATTGATCAGCTCTGTATGTTTCACTCGATCGAAGGCTTTTTCATAGTCTATGAAGCATAAGTGTACATTCTTGTGTTTGGTCTCTGCATTTTTGTAGCAGTACATTAAGTCCAAACAATGCTTCTCTTGTTCCAAAACCCAGTCGGAAGCCGAATTGTTCCTCTCCCATATATTGTTTCATTTTCTATAAATTCGTTGATGTATGATACTAAGAACTACCTTCAAAGCATGACTCATCAAGCTAATCAGTCGATATTGTGAGCACTTGTTTGCTCCAATTTTCTTCGGTATCGGAATGAAAACAGAGTGGACCCAGTCGTGCCCGTGCATGTTGAGCCTTAACGCTGAACGACGCCGGCCTAAAAACCCAAAAACCACCAATTCATCAAATTTTCAGGAATTTCCGGTAATTTCTTTAAAAAACTGGTGTACACATTCAAACCAGCGGTTTACCCCCTATCGCATCCTGAACGGAACAACCAAACTAAGGATTCCGTATGACGACCTTAATGAGACATCGCAAGATCGCTTGCATTCCTAAGCAAATCTTCGAAGCTCGAGTGCGAGCAGCGGTGGTGCGTCGCGTCGGTCCCAAAAAGAAGAGAAAAGATGAAGAAGTGGTCCCAGCGGCTTCTTCTTGTTCTTGTCCTCTCGAAATCGGCGGTCGGGCCGACCTCTCAACCGGCCCGGCTGGCGGGTAACGTGGGTTCAGCTGACACCACCGGAGGATGTCACCTACGAATCCGGTGCGGCGACAGCACGTCCCAAAGTCTCCGCACTACGGGGCCATAGTACGAGGGATTTAGGTACACAGTAATAATTCGTCTGATTCTCCTGCCTGAGTAGCTAAGCTCAATTTTTAACACTGCACGTTGTTTGCGAGCTTGTAAGTCTCCTTTGGATTAACAGGTCGGACCGAACAGTGAACGCTCCAACTTTGCTGCGAGCACCGTACATTAACAAAGACAAGGGTAACTCGCCGTGCCGACTTTGATGTGAGTCTCACAAATGCGAGCCGCCTCGAATTCAGAGGGGTTCCCTTCGTGCGATCTCGTTTTCTTACAGGGAATCCGACTGTGCGATATTGTCAACGCCAACGGTCGACGTTCACTCCACTTATACGGGGGTCAATAGAAATGAATTCTATATAGATAGAATATAATTTATTATTCAATAAACCATTCAACACAATAACTGCAGATGCAGCTAGTGGGGTGGCAAATAGCTCAAGGAGTATTATAGATCATGTTTTGTCAGATAGATGTAGTAATTTGAAATGTACGATTCAAGTAGTAAGTAACAGTAACAGTCTGATCATTCATAATTTGTTGTCAAGAATTTTAGGTGTAAAGATAAAAGTACTTGCGACAAAATATAGAAAAGAAGTAAATGGAATAGATCATAAAAAATTCATCTCAAAATTTGAAAAGAATATTCAAACCACAGAAGTTCAATCATTTCAGGAACTAATTGACTTAATCACTTCTTGTAAAAAAGATTCGGAATTCAAGAAGACGTATAAGATACTTCGACGAGATAAATCAAGAAATTCTCAAAATGATTGAAAACCGACTCAAAATTTATAAACAAAAAGTTAAAGAACCGGGAAATACGAATTTGGAAAATGAATTTAAAAAACTTAAGAATCAAGTCAATAACAAAATTAAAGTATTAAAAACAGATATTTTAAAAATCAATGGGAATAAGTAGGCACAAAATAAATATAAAAAAACAATGGGGCCATATAAAGAGCATGTCGCCGGCATTTTTTTGTGAAATACGCACAAAACGCTCAATAACACACAAACACTACTTATTTAGGCACCGCGGTAGATCCGACCGATTGTATCCCGTGCACCGTGTCGCGTGTTAGGTGGACTGACCCTGTAAACCACAGCTGTTGGCGTTCAGCTACTGCTCGAGATCGCCGGGCGCCAGAATCCGCCAGCTTGTGTAGTATCCGGGGGCACAGCTGGAAAGACCACATTGGGGGCGGAGCTTAGAGTGACCCTACTTGTCTTCGTTAATGTGCGGTGCTGCGAGTTATGTATCCAACCGGACATCGACCCAGCTGACCAGACGGCGCGTGTGGAAAATGAACTCGGGAAATGCTGCGTCAGCTGAATTTACTTTATAATGTATTTTCAGTCAGTCTAGAGATGAACTTTGTACCATTAACAAATAAATATTTTTTTAAAAGTGATTTGCTGGTTCCTGGAATTGAAGTCCCGAAAACAACTTTGATCCGCTGACTAAGAGACGGCGCAGACACCTTTAAGTTTGATGATATTGCACATAGGTATAGCGATGAGAGCTTAAAAAGCATGAGGTCCAACTGTTTGGAAGTTGGTATATTTGTGATTTTTTTTCTGGAAAGTCGAAGTTTTTATTTATCATTTATTCATTAATGGTAATGACTCCAAATGCATGTGGGTACTGGCATCTAATCGATTTCGGTGCTTATTACTGACTACTAGTAGCACCACGAATCAGACATGCCGATTATAAATAAGATCGCAGTTTTGAGTTTCAGCATGATTTGACGAAAATTTCAGGTCTCTCAGATATTCAGGATTGCCTAAAAGATAGAAAATATTTATTTGGCTTCCGATTAAGATGAAACCTTGCGTTTTGGATAATTTGAATGTTCTGATTACAAATCCGGTCACAGTTTTTAGTTTCAGTCTCGTTTGACAAAAATCAAAAATTTCAGATCATTCAGATCTCGATTCAGATCTTAAGCTTTGCCTAAAAGATCGAAAATATTTATTTGGTCTTCTATTGAGGTGAAACGTTGCGTTTTGGGCCATTTGGGGATGAACAAATACGGTCACACTTTTTAGTTTCAGTCTTGGTTGACGAAAATCGAAAAATTTCAGATCATTCAGATCTCGATTCAGATCTTAGGCTTTGCCTAAAAAATCGAAAATCTTTACTTGGTCTTCTATTAAAGTGAAACCTTGAGTTTTGGATAATTTGAGGATGCTGATTACAAATCCAGTCACAGTTTTGGGTTTCAGCCTCGTTTGACGAAAATCAAAAATTTCAGATCATTCAGATCTTAAGCTTTGCCTAAAAAATCGAAAATCTTTACTTGGTCTTCTATTGAGGTGAAACCTTGCGTTCTGTGTCATTTGAGGATGCTGATTACAAATACGGTCACAGTTTTTAGTTTCAGTCTTGGTTGACGAAAATCAAAAATTTCAGATCATTCAGATCTCGATTCAGATCTTATAAGCTTTGCCTAAAAGATCGAAAATCTTTACTTGGTCTTCTATTGAGGTGAAACCTTGTGTTTTGGATAATTTGAGGATGCTGATTACAAATCCGGTCACAGTTTTGGGTTTCAGTCTCGTTTGGCGAAAATCAAAAATTTCAGATCATTCAGATCTCGATTCAGATCTTATAAGCTTTGCCTAAAAGATCGAAAATCTTTACTTGGTCTTCTATTAAAGTGAAACCTTGTGTTTTGGATAATTTGAGGATGCTGATTATAAATCCGGTCACAGTTTTGGGTTTCAGTATCGTTTGGCGAAAATCAAAAATTTGGGATCATTCAGATCTCGATTCAGATCTTAGGCTTTACCTAAAAAATCGAAAATCTTTACTTAGTCTTCTATTGAGGTGAAACCTTGCGTTTTGGATCATTTGAGGATGCTGATTACAAATCCAGTTTTTAGTTTCAGTCTCGTTTGACGAATATCAAAAATTTCAGATCATTCAGATGTCGATTCAGATCTTAGACTTTGCCTAAAAAATCGAAAATCTTTACTTGGTCTTCTATTAAGGTGAAACCTTGCGTTTTGGATAATTTGAGGATGCTGATTACAAATCCGGTCCCAGTTTTTAGTTTCAGTCTTGGTTAACGAAAATCAAAAATTTCAGATCATTCAGATCTCGATTGAGATCTTAGGCTTTGCCTAAAGAATCGAAAATCTTTACTTGGTCTTCTATTAAGGTGAAACCTTGCGTTTTGGATAATTTGAGGATGCTGATTACAAATCCGGTCACAGTTTTGGGTTTCAGTCTGGTTTGACGAAAATCAAAGATTTCAGATCATTCAGATCTCGATTCAGATCTTAAGCTTTGCCTAAAAAATCGAAAATCTTTACTTGGTCTTTTATTAAGGTGAAACCTTGCGTTTTGGATAATTTGAAGATGCTGATTACAAATCCAGTCACAGTTTTTAGTTTCAGTCTCGTTTGACGAAAGTCAAAAATTTCGGATCATTCAGATCTCGATTTATATCTTAAGCTTTTCCTAAAAAATCGAAAATCTTTACTTGGTCTTCTATTGAGGTGAAACCTTGCGTTTTGGATCATTTGAGGATGCTGATTACAAATCCAGTCACAGTTTTTAGTTTCAGTCTTGTTTGACGAAAATCAAAAATTTCGGATCATTCAGAGCTCGATTCAGATCTTAGGCTCTACCTAAAATATCGAAAATCTTTACTTGGTCTTCTATTAAGGTGAAACCTTGCGTTTTGGATAATTTGAAGATGCTGATTACAAATCCAGTCACAGTTTTTAGTTTCAGTCTCGTTTGACGAAAGTCAAAAATTTCGGATCATTCAGATCTCGATTTATGTCTTAAGCTTTTCCTAAAAAATCGAAAATCTTTACTTGGTCTTCTATTGAGGTGAAACCTTGCGTTTTGGATCATTTGAGGATGCTGATTACAAATCCAGTCACAGTGTTTAGTTTCAGTCTTGTTTGACGAAAATCAAAAATTTCGTATCATTCAGAGCTCGATTCAGATCTTAGGCTCTACCTAAAATATCGAAAATCTTTACTTGGTCTTCTATTAAGGTGAAACCTTGCGTTTTGGATAATTTGAAGATGCTGATTACAAATCCAGTCACAGTTTTTAGTTTCAGTCTCGTTTGACGAAAGTCAAAAATTTCGGATCATTCAGATCTCGATTTATATCTTAAGCTTTTCCTAAAAAATCGAAAATCTTTACTTGGTCTTCTATTGAGGTGAAACCTTGCGTTTTGGATCATTTGAGGATGCTGATTACAAATCCAGTCACAGTTTTTAGTTTCAGTCTTGTTTGACGAAAATCAAAAATTTCGGATCATTCAGAGCTCGATTCAGATCTTAAGCTTTTCCTAAAAAATCGAAAATCTTTACTTGGTCTTCTATTGAGGTGAAACCTTGCGTTTTGGATCATTTGAGGATGCTGATTACAAATCCAGTCACAGTTTTTAGTTTCAGTCTTGTTTGACGAAAATCAAAAATTTCGGATCATTCAGAGCTCGATTCAGATCTTAAGCTTTTCCTAAAAAATCGAAAATCTTTACTTGGTCTTCTATTGAGGTGAAACCTTGCGTTTTGGATCATTTGAGGATGCTGATTACAAATCCAGTCACAGTTTTTAGTTTCAGTCTTGTTTGACGAAAATCAAAAATTTCGGATCATTCAGAGCTCGATTCAGATCTTAGGCTCTACCTAAAATATCGAAAATCTTTACTTGGTCTTCTATTAAGGTGAAACCTTGCGTTTTGGATAATTTGAAGATGCTGATTACAAATCCAGTCACAGTTTTTAGTTTCAGTCTCGTTTGACGAAAGTCAAAAATTTCGGATCATTCAGATCTCGATTTATGTCTTAAGCTTTTCCTAAAAAATCGAAAATCTTTACTTGGTCTTCTATTGAGGTGAAACCTTGCGTTTTGGATCATTTGAGGATGCTGATTACAAATCCAGTCACAGTGTTTAGTTTCAGTCTTGTTTGACGAAAATCAAAAATTTCGTATCATTCAGAGCTCGATTCAGATCTTAGGCTCTACCTAAAATATCGAAAATCTTTACTTGGTCTTCTATTAAGGTGAAACCTTGCGTTTTGGATAATTTGAAGATGCTGATTACAAATCCAGTCACAGTTTTTAGTTTCAGTCTCGTTTGACGAAAGTCAAAAATTTCGGATCATTCAGATCTCGATTTATATCTTAAGCTTTTCCTAAAAAATCGAAAATCTTTACTTGGTCTTCTATTGAGGTGAAACCTTGCGTTTTGGATCATTTGAGGATGCTGATTACAAATCCAGTCACAGTTTTTAGTTTCAGTCTTGTTTGACGAAAATCAAAAATTTCGGATCATTCAGAGCTCGATTCAGATCTTAAGCTTTTCCTAAAAAATCGAAAATCTTTACTTGGTCTTCTATTGAGGTGAAACCTTGCGTTTTGGATCATTTGAGGATGCTGATTACAAATCCAGTCACAGTTTTTAGTTTCAGTCTCGTTTGACGAAAGTCAAAAATTTCGGATCATTCAGAGCTCGATTCAGATCTTAGGCTCAACCTAAGATATCGAAAATCTTTACTTGGTCTTCTATTAAGGTGAAACCTTGCGTTTTGGATAATTTGAAGATGCTGATTACAAATCCAGTCACAGTTTTTAGTTTCAGTCTCGTTTGACGAAAGTCAAAAATTTCGGATCATTCAGATCTCGATTTATATCTTAAGCTTTTCCTAAAAAATCGAAAATCTTTACTTGGTCTTCTATTGAGGTGAAACCTTGCGTTTTGGATCATTTGAGGATGCTGATTACAAATCCAGTCACAGTTTTTAGTTTCAGTCTTGTTTGACGAAAATCAAAAATTTCGGATCATTCAGAGCTCGATTCAGATCTTAAGCTTTTCCTAAAAAATCGAAAATCTTTACTTGGTCTTCTATTGAGGTGAAACCTTGCGTTTTGGATCATTTGAGGATGCTGATTACAAATCCAGTCACAGTTTTTAGTTTCAGTCTCGTTTGACGAAAGTCAAAAATTTCGGATCATTCAGAGCTCGATTCAGATCTTAAGCTTTTCCTAAAAAATCGAAAATCTTTACTTGGTCTTCTATTGAGGTGAAACCTTGCGTTTTGGATCATTTGAGGATGCTGATTACAAATCCAGTCACAGTTTTTAGTTTCAGTCTTGTTTGACGAAAATCAAAAATTTCGGATCATTCAGAGCTCGATTCAGATCTTAAGCTTTTCCTAAAAAATCGAAAATCTTTACTTGGTCTTCTATTGAGGTGAAACCTTGCGTTTTGGATCATTTGAGGATGCTGATTACAAATCCAGTCACAGTTTTTAGTTTCAGTCTCGTTTGACGAAAGTCAAAAATTTCGGATCATTCAGAGCTCGATTCAGATCTTAGGCTCAACCTAAAATATCGAAAATCTTTACTTGGTCTTCTATTGAGGTGAAACCTTGCGTTTTGGATCATTTGAAGATGCTGATTACAAATCCAGTCACAGTTTTTAGTTTCAGTCTTGTTTGACGAAAATCAAAAATTTCGGATCATTCAGAGCTCGATTCAGATCTTAGGCTCTACCTAAAATATCGAAAATCTTTACTTGGTCTTCTATTAAGGTGAAACCTTGCGTTTTGGGTAATTTGAAGATGCTGATTACAAATCCAGTCACAGTTTTTAGTTTCAGTCTCGTTTGACGAAAGTCAAAAATTTCGTATCATTCAGATCTCGATTTATATCTTAAGCTTTTCCTAAAAAATCGAAAATCTTTACTTGGTCTTCTATTGAGGTGAAACCTTGCGTTTTGGATCATTTGAGGATGCTGATTACAAATCCAGTCACAGTTTTTAGTTTCAGTCTTGTTTGACGAAAATCAAAAATTTCGGATCATTCATATCTCGATTCAGATCTTAACTTTTCCTAAAAAATCGAAAATCTTTACTTGGTCTTCTATTGAGGTGAAACCTTGCGTTTTGGATCATTTGAGGATGCTGATTACAAATCCAGTCACAGTTTATAGTTTCAGTCTCGTTTGACGAAAATCAAAAATTTCGGATCATTCAGAGCTCGATTCAGATCTTAGGCTCTACCTAAAATATCGAAAATCTTTACTTGGTCTTCTATTAAGGTGAAACCTTGCGTTTTGGATAATTTGAAGATGCTGATTACAAATCCGGTCACAGTTTTGGGTTTCAGTCAGGGTTGACGAAAATCAAAAATTTTAGATCACTCAGATCTCGATTCAGATCTTAGGCTTTGCCTAAAAAATTGAAAATCTTTACTTGGTCTTCTAGTAATGTGAAACCTTGCGTTTTGGATAATTTTAGGATTCTTATTACAAATCCGGTCACAGTTTTGGGTTTCAGTCTCGTTTGAAGAAAATCAAAAATTTCAGGTCATTCAGATCTCGATTCAGATCTTAAGCTTTGCCTCAAAAATTGAAAATCTTTACTTGGTCTTCTATTAAGGTGGAAACTTAGGTTTTGTATAATTTGAGGATGCTGATTACAAATCCGGTCGCAGTTTTGGATTTCAGTCTCGTTTGACGAAAATCAGAAATTTCAGATCATTCAGATCTCGATTCAGATCCCAAGCTTCGCCTAAAAATCGAATATCTTTATTTGGTTCTCTATTAAGATGGAACGCTGCGTTTTGGATAATTTGAGGCAGCTGATTACAAATCCTGTCGCAGTTTTGAGTTTCACGCTCATTCGACGAAAAGGTATACAAGAAAATTGTAGCCTAAAACATTAGATACTGATTTGTGACAAATTTAAGAAGAACTAAATGGCAATAGGCATGTGCCATAGCTACAATGCTAGTGCAAGCAAGATAAGTGTCTGGACTCATAGAAGTTCTTTTAGGGTAAATTATCCTCAACATTTTTTTATCAATAGTTCACCCGATTTTTTTTATTTTTCTGTCAGGTACGCAGTACGGTTACTAGAATTTACATAAACCCTGTGCTGAGCTTATATTAGCTATACGAGCGTGTTTTTTCTAACGGGCATAAATTTCCCGGCCTAAAACGAAATTAAAAGAAAGAAGAACCGCGCAGCACAGGCACAGACATACACGCCGCGCCTGTAACGTTAATATAAAAGTATAAATAACCCCAGTAGAGAGACTTGGTTGGCTCTCTTTGTTCCAAATGATTTATTTAAATCTGGCCGAGTGGCGGGGAATTTCGGAAATGCACATTTCGGGGTGGCATACCATTTCGCCGTGAGACTACCAGAGAGCGCGTTTGTAAACTCTTGTCTTGTTGCTACATGACAGCTCCAATCCTTTCGTAATGAATGTACTAGCTAGCCTGACGACAAAACTAAATCAGTACCCTGAAACGGGCATAGGAAGTACAGGCGACCATACGCAGCAGACAGAAGCATAAGATAAGGGCGAGGATAAGGGCCTGTCCACATCTCCACGTCACAACGTCGACAACGTGGACCGGTGCGGTATATCGTCTCACGGTGCGTTGTCATAACCACGGTACATTAACAAAGACCAGTAGGGTCACTTGGCGTGTCGACTTTGATGTGCGTCTCACCAACGCGAGCCGCCTCGATTTTAGAGGGGTGCCGTTCGTGCAGACTCGTTTTCTTACACGGAATCCGAGACTGTACGTTGGGCGTCGACGTTCACTTAACTTCTTATACAGGGGTCAATAGAAATGAATTCTATAGTATAGATAGAATATAATTTATTATTCAAAAAACCATTCAACTGAATTGACAATACATACCATTAGTTCCTTGAAATATAAATGATAAGATAATGAGAGGGAATAGTACTCTAACAACATATTTTGTCTATATCGAATAAACAAAACTTAACAACCTCCTTAAAAAACAAAGAAAACGGCAATAGAGCAAAAAAGAATACGAATGCTGGAAGATACATAACAGACACGTTTTTATACATTTTATATTTGGTTTTATTTTCTGTCTTGATTATTCTTTAATGTCAACAATAGTAAATTTGGTCGTTAAATATATTCGCACTCCATTATAATACCTATAGGAATACAAAATATTCATACAGTCACCTAAGCTAAGCTTGGTATGCGCTCGAAATGGAAAATGAAAAATGTGGGTGTTTTTTCGTGATTTCGTCCGTCATTTTCATCATGGTCATTGAAGTACAGAACACCTTGTTGCTGGCCAACGCCATTTTTAATTTAAGTATGATTTCAATACCATGGGGTTATAATATGTGTGTGTCTGGTTTCTTTGAATACCGATAAGTTATATCGTGTGATTGCTGTAATTTTGCTATGAACATGTCCTATTTGTACAGCATGCTTCCATATTTTTTATAACGTCTTCAGAACAGAAAAGATGTCTGACCTTATTATATACGTATATGTATGTATTTTAAGGTAAGGTTGTCATGTTTATGGGTACCCACGAACCCTAATGCCCGTTTCCAATTTTCACATCTAGAAACAATATTTATTTTATAAATTTTTTTGAGACAAATCTGCCAGCATAAGTTAATAAACTATCTTACCCAGTTTCCTCTTTCGGACATCGAAAAAACGATTTTCCCATTCCTTGTTTGCTGTTGCAGCTATATACAGAACATGTCGCCGGCATTTTTTTTGTGAAATATGGAGATACGCGCAATACGCTCAATATACACACAAACACTACTTATTTAGGCACCCCGGTATATCCGACCGATTGTGTCGCGTGTTAGGTGAAATGACCCTGTAAACCACAGCTGTTAGCGTTCGGCTACTGCTCGAGATCATCGGGCGCCAGAATTCGCCAGCTTGTGTAGTATCCGATACCAGAGCGGAAATGACAACATTGGGGGTGGAGCTTAGAGTGACCCTACTTGTCTTTGTTAATGTACGGTGTCATAACGTACCAACTTACGTTACCGTATCCTAAAAATGCACTTCACGACACTTCATTGTTCACGTCACGGTGCCTTGTAAAATTTTGATACATTCTTCACTACGAACGTGAAAAACAGCAGTCTCGTTCTAGATATGGGGCACACAATACATATTCTGCTTCTGCTATTGTTAAAAAGACGGAGAGAGAGGTTGAAAAAAATATGTGAAAAGACAATATTGGGTGCATCCCTATCTTTCAATGATGAATAGTGATGGGAATCATTTCACTAGAAAATACGAAGCATTGAAAACATGTGACCACAACCTCTACAGTTATTTTCGAATATCTACATCAACTTTTGAAGAATTATTAACAAAAATTACAATGCCACACGTCGCCGATGACGTTAGACGTGGCGTTCCACGGCGACGTTGCTGTCACTAGCACGACGCCGCACCGTTGCACGTTGACGACGTCGTGGCGTGGAGATGTGGACAGGCCCTAACTTGACATAATATTTTTATTATACATTTGAAGACGTCCCATCACCCCGGATTTCTTGAAAACCGCTAATTAAACGAAAAAATGCCGAGACACGTCAAAATATTTGTCAAGGGGGACAACTTTTTAAACAAAAGCTACTTCACCTCAAGGTTCATCCCCTTGTACCCTCTGTCCTCTTGGATCATCACCCTAGAAATTGTATGGCAAGGTGTATCTAGTGATACCTTGTTTCAAAGGTATATCGAAAACCTTTATTTTGACGTCTGATTTTTTCGAATCGGACGATCCGTTTTCGAGAAAATTAGAATCTTTATGTTTGGATGACCTTCGTCACGCATTATCGAAAACTGCCATAATTTCTCGCACATCACATTTTCTTGCAATTACTGGTCTACTTATGAAATCAGTAGGATGCAGAAATCACTGAATGAATATCAAGCTGTTTTTTTAGTGTCTATGGGAATATACAGCGATTTCAAAGATGTAAAACAGCTCTGTCTGTTTCAATAAATAATGGAACTAATAACATACACTACAAGCGCGTGCATAACTCTCGCTGGAACTGAGTATACAGCTAGACGTAATTCTGCAGCCAAAGTCATACATCAAGCACTAGCCACAACAAACAAGCTAATAGAAAACACAGATCCATATTACAATTACGCAGCGACATCAGTACTCGAAAACAATGAATACAAACTATACTGGGACGTTGAAATACCTACAGACAAGTCTATTCCAGCAAATAGGCCAGATATAACTTTTCAGTTAAAGGCCGACAAAGTTACCTATTTAATAGATATTGCTATTCCCAACGACACGAATATCCAAAACACCTATACTGCAAAGATATGTAAATACACTGACCTTGCGATAGAAATAAAACGACTCTGGAAGCAAAACAAAGTTACCATTGTTCCTCTAATTATGTCGGTCTCAGGCCTTATACACCAAACAATTTTACACCACACCTACAACAGTTCTGCCTGGACGAAAGGTTACAGAAAATATTTCAAGCGGTTCCACAAGAACGTGATATACATCTATGAGATGCTTCCTGTTAAGAATGTTCCTAATTTTATAAAAAACGTGTATAATATACCTAAGTTTTCTTAATGTGAATGAACAATTAATTAATCGATCTATTATTCTATTGACCAGCGAAAAGCATTCGGTAGAAGGAGTAAGAACGTTGCCATTACTCTTAATTTATTTTAGATATGAAAAATTAAAAATTTTTAAATGTTCCAATGATACACTCAATTTTATTGCTAATTAGTCCCCTTTTAGGTCTTGTTTTATTTTATTTATAAAGGAAATGGCAAATAATTTATATCACTTCATATCCTAATTTACATAGTTCATAAAACTTATAATTACAACAGGCAACAGCAGATTTTCTTCTCCACCTTAAAGACGATGGAACGTCGTAATTGGATAATCGCTGCAAGTAAGATTTATTGTCCTCGTTTTACTTATCTTCTCTAGCCTCTTTTAGACTCAACATGATAATGAAGATTCCTATCTGAGAGAACCTCCCGCTCCCCCTTACCTCATGCCGCGCTGGTCAATTTACGATGGTCACACAGTAACTTTAATTTCTCCTCAAGAATTTCGAAATCAATTATATAGAACCTAAATGATAAAAAGAATAAGTAAATGTTGAAAAAAACTGCTTTCATATGTTTTTTAAGAGGTAACATCGGCGATACTATTGATTCCCATTCCACTCATCCATAATCAAGAAAACGTCACGAATTGTTGCACAAAAACTGCTTGATCTTGTTGGAACAAACTTGCACTGAATCCTGGTAGGCCATAAATCTGCCCGTTGACGTTTTATACAAAAACAAGCGAGAATAACAAAGCACGTAATAATAAAGATCCTGACGTTATCCGCAAACGTTTTCATATTGTTTGTTTCAACTGGTGTCGTGTGATGGCTTTATTTCTTTTTAAAATAAAATAACCGTCAGTTTTTTCTGTCTTTTTTCAGGTACGTGTGCGCAAGCAAATTAGCTGGCGTGCGAGTAACTGATTTATCGGGGCTTTCGTATATGGAAATGGTATGTATCTCTGACAAACTAAATTTATGGTCACCATTAGAAGAAAGACGCATGATGAATTGCGTGTTCGAATGAGAGGTGTGTGTATATAGAGATGTTTTTTTGGGATTAAGGAATTAGGCATAAGTATCATATTATGTTTCCATGGGCTTTCAAAACGTTTTGATAATAACCGAATTAGAAGGTGTCAAAGTTGTAATTTTTATTCTTTTTCCTTAATAATTATAAAAAGGGTAAAATTAAGGCACGATATTAGAAACTCGAAGGGTGTTTCAGCCTGTTTTCCAGGCAATACAGGGTGAGTCCTAAGTTGATACTTTTTTAAACTGCGTATAGAAGTTGTTAAAATGAACGACTCTTTCAAATGACTTTTTTTTTCGAAAACTGAAAAATAAGCGAGATTCAGAATCTATAATAGTAAATCTGGGATTGTGTATCAAGACTTATCTAGTTGTATGTGTTTAATTTTTCGCTCGAATGTTTGTCTTATCCATCAGACATTATACCTGTCAATAAAATATAATAATAATAATAGCATTTATTCACCTTTTTGTTACACTGCAACAGGCTTGCCAAAAACCAAAATAATTAATTTAGGACAGAAAAAGTCCGGTCAATTGCAGTCCTTAAATTCGCAACACACATAGGTGTAACACAAACATTATCACACAAGAGATACATACAAGAGTTTTACAAGAAATACAAGTTCAAATACAAGTGAATAGAGGTGATTGTCATATTTTAAGAAATTCATCTACAGAGTAAAATGCCCTGTCCACTAAATATGAATATAATTTTTTTTTAATGATGCACAGTCATCTGGCTCTCCAAATATGTCTACCAGCCGTTATATTTAACACTGTTTTGACATGTCTGTAGCCTATAATAGGGTTGATGGATTTTCCGATTGTTTCTCGTGTTATGTGAATGTACATCGCTGTTTCTCAACTGTGAGTATTCAGAACATTTCATCAAATCAACAATTGTTAGATAAATATATAATGATGGTAATGTTAATATAGCTAATTTTTTAAATAATTCTTTACAAGGATAAAGTGGGTGGACGCCAGCTATAATTCTGATAATTTTCTTTTGTATTATGAATACTTTTGATGCATGTGCGGAATTTCCCCATACAATAAGATTATTTCCTATGATAGATTGCACCAAACCAAAGTAAGATAACCTGAGTATATCTGCACTCGTCGATGTTTTTAATCGTCTAATGAGATATACTGTTTTACTTAGTTTTGAGGTAATATCATTGATATGGTGTTCTCATGTTAGTTTGCTGTCTAGTGTAACACCCAGAAATTTATCATTTCCAACATTAGGGACTTCTTTTCCACACATTATGACTGCTTGTTCATAGAGATGTTTGCTATTCTTCACTCTAAATGGAATATGAGCGGCCTAGTCAACGTTTACTTTTAATCCATTGCTAACACAATATTTGTAAAAATTTTCTGCACATCTGTTTAAGTGATTGACGGTGTTGTTTTCAGATTCATCTGATATCCCTATATTGGTGTCATCTGCATATTGTATGACTAAACAGTTTGTTCCTAAGTAGATTCCAATATCGTTCATAAAAACAACAAAAAGGATCGGCCCCAAGGCCGAGCCTTGTGGAATACCGACATCAACATTTTTTGGTTGTGACTTACTTCCATTAACTACAGTTACTTGCTGTCGTCCTTGTAAATAAGACTCAATCCATTCATTTGAAATTCCTCTGATTCCCATACGATTTGGCTTTACTAACAATAACTGGTGATCTACCGTATCAAAGGCTCGACAGCGATAAACAAAAAGTGACTACTGCACTATCTGACAGGTACAATGCCTAATGGATTTGACAAAAATCCAAGCAAAAAACTAAACATAAACTGACCTGTTTCGTTTTAATACACGATATCTCGCTTATTTTTCGGTTTTCTGAAACATTTTTTTGTAAAAGTTGTTTATTCATCAACTAAGGAATCACCCTGTATGCATTAAACATACAATCAAACATTTGATCTTTTTTATTCTGCATTCAGGTGTGTAATCATCTGTTTCAAAATATTACCTAATAGACGGAAATAAGCTGAAAAGTAATGTCCAAAAGTACTTGTCAGGTCAAAATAAATTATGAAATGCAACAATTGCAACACTCCGATTGCTGATCTAACAAACTTTTCAAGATGCAACGTCAACATGATTTTGTTTAAATACCGTCACTATAAAATTTGAGTAATTCCAAAGTTTACCTTTTTTTATACATTTTTTGTGTTTTTTTTAATTTTTTCCCCACGGTGCTTTGCAAACTATTCGCCCGTCTATAAATTGATATTGTGAGCTACTTGTTTTAGAGAAATTTAGGTTGATTTTATTTTGTGCTGTCATTTTTGCTCCATAGAACGAAAATACATGTCACATAAATAAGACTCACGGGATTCATAAAAGACGTTTCAGCTCTAGAGAGAGAATGTCTACTTTCAATAGTTAAAAATTAATTTGAAATGATTTTCCTTGCTAAGAATCGTAGAGAAATTACTTTTTATAAACTACTTATGGGTAGCTATCTCATTCGTGCCTTTATATCAGGCTCACCACCATCTTTTGTGGGCAAGTGAGGATTCGAAGTATCATCGATCATTGTCACAAGCCAGGCGGGGCAGCTGGCTGGTAATCCCGGGCAGCCATAATGATATTTTCACCGCGGCACCATTGGTTAGCCTTCCGGTACCCAACTGTACCAACGGTACCATAGCTTTGAATAATTTCTACACCTTACGAAACATGTAAAATTTTCCTGTGACTGTCAAGCATTTGACGAGAGTATGAGTAAAGCTACCTTAAAATGTAGGATCCCGCAAGGTTGGTAAAACATTTGGGACTCCCATGCAAGCCCAATTCATTAACTAACATTATACTTTTTCGAAGAATAAAATTCACAAGAATTAATTTAATTGTGGTGCCTTTTAAGAATTTTGTAGATACCTAGAATACTTTTTATTTAGATACCTTCAGCTTTTTCAATCATCTAAATTGAAGTGCTGAGTGGAAAATCGTAGATAAATTACTAGAGTTGACCAAATAATTAGTGATTTTTTTTTGCTTATACAAAGTTAATCGTTTCGCATCGCTCAGCTCTCGACTAAACTCTTTCGGTTTTAAAGTTCCATGAACTCAATAAGTAGATAGGTATTCAAATTGATCCCATCATCTCTAAGAAATTTGGTACTTCTAAAAAAGCGGTTACAACTTTGCTCAATTCAATTAAATGTAATATATTACCACCACCTTGTATGTCCTCACGGCATGCTACTTAACAAGTTCTAGAGAATATAAAGACTATGGTTACACAAATTGTGGCTCATAGATATGATGTATAATGAAATGTAGTGATCCAATGATGAGGCAGTTAAGACGGGTTCTCACGATTCAGTTTCGACTGATTCAGTGATACTGAACAGTTAATGAACGTGTGAACACCTTTTCAGTGAAACTGATCAGTGGGTTTGTGCTTTCAGGCAAACTGAAAACCAGTCCTACTTTTCATTCATTTTCACTGAATCAGTATTGAAAGACGAATGCAAACGTTACTTTTATTAATGCTAAATAGGCTAAAATGATTCATGAAAACTGAACAGTGAGAACGAATGCCGCTTTCAGTATCACTGAATCAGTCAAACTGATTCAGCGAAACTGAATCGTGAAAACCCGCCTTAAAAAAAAGTGGTGACCGGGCAGTAAATTTAATACCACTGTTAAATGGAACAATGCACCATACCATTTATTGTTGTTATGACTGGTGTTCATGAAACTATGACAACACAGATTTATCTCAACGCCAGATCATGAGTTTGGGTAGCCCCTTAATTCTGAAAAACATCTTATACACTAGTTTCAAGAATGTGTTCCGAGCGCAAATTTTCTTTTTGACAATTTCAAAATAGACCATCCCCTTTACGTTAAAAATGGAATTTTCCAAAATTACGTGGGGCACAATTAAGTACTAGCCACCAAACATATTAGTGGTTAGAAAAAAGGTAAGCAGAAGAAAAACGTATCAGATTATTCCAAATCAATATTATACATATACTAACAGAAATAGTATTCAGCATACCTACAAGATTTAATCCTATACTACACATATACTATATGGGTAGGTACTTCAGAAAAATCAGTAGAATCAAATGAAAAACAACAACAATATCTTTACGTTAAACTTACCTTCAAATAGTTTCATAAATCAGGTATATCCCATCTGCACTATTCAATATTGTTGTCCAATGTTTGTTCAAACGTTTAAATGTTTCAAGTCCTTAACACCTGTTAGGCACCACAACGAGTCTTCCAAAAACAACACACGTACAAAAACAGAAAGCATCAGTTGCTACACATCCACCCCATCCACAAAACTAGTCCGTTAAAATGTTGGTAGATTCCCGAAAGCTACGATACACTTCCCAACTTTTTACCTTTGTGGCCTGCTTGATTTTAAGATCTGGCACTAGTACGATCTCAAATTCATTCCAATTAAGGATTTCAGCTCCTTTATTCTACAAACAACCGTCACCTTTGAGGATAAAACCATAAAACGGAAAATATATTCACACCGCACATCGGAATACACAACTGTACTTCTAACCTAAAAGGTAGTTGTCGATTACAACAACCCACAACAATACTATAATAACACAATATGCCTTAAAATTAGGCAACACATCTCGCAGTCTGCAGCACTCGGAAGATGGCATGCATGTGTGGACAGTTTCATGATACATTACCCTGTTCCCTCTTGAGTTCTTTTTTCTGTCTTCTTCTTTATTGAAAGGTGGCAAACCCGTAAATGTAGTTGTTCCGTTTACAAAAAACGGCAATTGTATAGTGGCCTTGATTTCACCTATTATGGTTCTTGAATCATCTGTTTAGCATCTAGGAAACAAAAAAATAATATTGGTCCCACCAGTAAGGAAATGATCTAGAAATTACACATAAACGGGTGTCGGCGTACGTACGACGGGTGATCGAAATGATCTAGTAATAGGCTCAGACTAAATTGCATTAGTTTAATGGTACTCTAATGTATTTCTGGAGTGAATGAGAAGTCATTAAATAAGATATCAAGCCCTGCTTAGTAAAAAAATGTTTCAGACAGAAAGGAGGACGTAATTTTTTAGTTCATGAGAAATTTCTACCTCATTTTAAATGACTCAATCTACCAAAAAGGGGGTAATTATTTCCACATTTATGCACAAGCGCTTTCCTTGTATGACTCCAAGCACCATTCCAGACAAAAAAAACTGTTTCCTTGCATTTTTTAATTTCTGATATTTTCACAAGATGCCTGATATTTGCATACTCTCTTTCTAAAAATAAAATGAGGATTGATTTATAACGCTAGAGACAGCCTCATCGCTTTGATGCGAAATTTTATTTTTGAACTCTGAATTGGAATTTGGTCCACATACCAAAAATTAATATATGTATGTTCAATAGAGGATTAACTTAATTCTCTCATTCCGATTAAGCTGGGAGTATCAAATTTACTTTTAGGGGAATGTCTTTCAGTATTTTCAGCTTTCCACAAACATTAAGCTACATAAATTAGAAGAAAATCATAAAGATGCAAAGTACCTAAAAAAATCCAACGTTACTCAACCATGACTATACCAGGTTCTGCATGTTTTTTCTTTTTTTCAAGAGTACAAGAGTGATGGACTCTTTTAATTTAGGATTATGTTCTGTAGTACGTTGTCTTTTCAATAAGTACACCAATTTTTTATTAATGTTATAGCTCGAAATCTAAACAATATTAACAAAAATTCTAGTTAACATCCACGAATATTTGGCACTAATTCCTAAAAATACTCTTTTCTAATCCGCTGCACCAGATCTACCAATTGAGGATATCTCTTCACAATATTAGCAAGCTCACACCTAGGCAATGACGTCTTCAAAATTGCAGACAAGTGACCAAAAGCCAAGGCATCCAGCTCAGTTGGTCCTTCTTCAAAAAAATATAGTTTTCCATCCAACCGAGTATTGAGAGCCTCACAACAAGCTTCTACCTCAGCAAAGACATCGTCAAGCGTTTTGTTATACCAATCTAGAGCCTTGAGTTTCTTTATGACTTGACAGCGTTTTTCCCAATTCTGCATGTAACTCAATGGCCATGGGTACACTGAACCATGTCGCACACGAGTCACTCTATTGTATGTCAATTTGTCTGCCCAACAGATGTGTAACTCAGCATTTTCAATAACGTTGTGTATCAATGACATGAATGCCCTCATGTCTGCTTTCTGTTCGTTGTCTAGCTTCTCGGTCAACATGATTCCTTTGCCATTGACAAACTGGACAATCCCTTCCAAATCAGCTACAACAAATTGTCCTGCTTTAATAAATGGAACTTTCAGTGTAGGAGACATTGCTTCTGCATTTGCTTTGTATACCACTTCGTAATTTAAGTGGCACATCCTCAAAAAGGTCTTTACAGCTAGGCAATTGGCATGATCTGGTAGCAAAATCTGATTCAGTTCGTAGGGCTGGTAGAGCTTCACATCTTTAGGCCATGGTTCTTGAGTAACTCCAGATAGTAAAGGTGATTCTATTTCATTGATTTCCTCGTCTTCGATTAATGAGAAGTCTAGGAGCATCTCGCCTTTGCCTTTGTAACCGAACATCGCTTTGGTTTCTATTTCGACATCTATCGCTTTGTATTCGCAGTCTGACTTTGTTGCAGGTTCTTTAGGCTTTACTTCCATTTTTTACGTTGAATTTGAACAGTTTTGAAGAAAGAAATACCATTTGACAGATCTGTGTTGTCTTTCATTTTGATGACATTGATAAAATTATGGGTTATGCTTGGCATACAAGGTGATTCAATTTTATGGGCCAAAACAGAAACGAATTTACTCAATGAAAGATGTACGTGATATTAATAGATAAATGTATTTTAAAAAACTAGAAGACACGCTTTCAAAGAATATCGGTTCAGAAAGTTAAAAATAATCTGAAGTTCATTCATTTCTAGAACGAGATAGATATTCGAGGGCAGAACATTTCTGTCGCCTGCTCTCACGAGATAGATATTGTTTTGGGCGTCAACTAAATTTGTAGTCTGTAGTTTTGGGTGACTTATTCATATACACTGAAGGCCAAAAGTTAGGAACTACTAAAATTTTAATAAATTGCGGTAATTGGTTTTAAGCAGTTATCATTTTTAGAATTACTGAGAAATCTTACGATTTTCAACCAGAGGTGTAAGTAATTAGGATTTCAATTGCTGGCAGGCCTAGATCGAGAAGTCTAAAGTCTTGGGCTCACACTTTTTTGCGTCGCGAATAGAAATTACATTTTTTAATCGCTCAACATCACAGAAAGCAAATTTTCTTTTTATTCAGAGTACATAATCGTCTTGGCATAGGTGCATAGGTATATCTGTGTTGGAGGTGTTATAGATTTCACAAAGTTGTTAACATGCGTCTTTTTGAATGCTTCATCAAAATACCGAATTTAGCGGCTGTAATTCAGAATGCAGGTAGTTTCACAATGGGAGGATATATTTTTGGAGGCCTACCGGTTTGGGGAGGGGGGCAGGCATAATTTGTTTTTTTTTTTCTGAAGTTTCCTGTGAATCCAACAATAATTTTGTTGGCGCCTTCTGGGGGTGCTATAAGCAAAAAGTATGAGACATGATAATTCTTTTTAATTCATAGTTCCAGCAGTTTACTATAACCTCCACCTATTGCTGCCCATAATTTGTTACTGCATGTTGATGACTCGATTCTTAAAATCGTAAAAGTCCATTAAATCGATGCTTATGTTTGCTACTAACGGATCAATAACAACAAAATTATTGTCATAAACATACTGGACTGATAAATTTGGTGTTGGTGTTATTCTATATGGTGGCAGTTTTTCCATAGCTATGTTGATATGCCGCTTGAGCCCAGAATTGAGTGGGCCAACCTCAGCAGCCAGTTTTATTGAGAAATCACGTTATAATACCCTTCATGAATTAGGGATATCTGGATAATTTTATCGACCGGACAAAAAATCGGGCGCATTCCTAAACGAAACTGACCTGGCGGTAATCCCGAGACCCAAGACCAGTCAGAGTGGCTTTACCACACAAAACGTGTTTCTTTTTCTGATTTACTGCTCGAGCTGTATATTTTTAAATCTCTTAGAGACTACGAAGTTTTATGTAGGAATTAATAAATAGAGTGAAAACAGCTAGGGAACTAAGATATCCACCCTTCCGTCATGTGATGAATGATATGAAAATGTGAATTCCTGTTTGAGAAATTGAACTGCATAGTAGGAATCCTCATTCGTATGATTTCAAAGAATTCGAATAGATTAGAAGAAGTAAACCCCATGCTCTAGCAGACATTCTTGCCAATTCTGATCGAAAATTGTTTAAAATATGGCTATATGAACGATATTTCTAATACTGTAACTATTAACAAGACTGGTTATAAACTTCCTATTCGGTTTAGTACTTTCTAGCAAGTATTGTTATAAGTTTCAGGCGTCGGCAATATTGTTATAAATATGAGATCACATGGACATTTGAATTAAAGGTACTCCTGGCAACGCCAGCGGTTCGTTTATGTATTGATGTTCTATTATCATAGGTTTTAGTTCTGTGGAAACTGCCAATTTTCTGTGCCTCATAAATGTCATAAATAAGGAAAGGGTACTACATCTCTCCTTGTAGGTTCTTCTATAAATTCTTGCAATTAAACGATCGGTTGTGCTGCAGTTTTTTTATTTAGGCAAAATAATTTACGGAATTTGTCATCAGAGAGCCCAAATAGATTGGTGGAATCCCTGATGTGTCGAAAATGCAATTTGGTTTTAAATGTGTAGTTTTCACGCACACACACACGCACACAAATCCAAAAATACATGCAAAACATTTTCAAATATTTGACGAAAGTTAACATCAAAGTTAATGAAAACAGGATTCACTGCCATTCTTCCACGATAAACAGTTGTTTCATAGTTAGCAAGTACTCAAATCCTGTTTGCCCAGATAGCAAGGATCAAAAACAAGATCTCTTTAGAATGACAGACCACCTTGCTAATATATTTTTATCAAAATAGTGAAATCGTGAACATTGCTATTCGACAGCAAGTTCTTTTTATAACAACAAGTAGCAATCGTGCTATACCCAAACAGAATTGACCTGAATATGTATGGATGTTTAGGTTGAAAGTGAGTGGGGCAGCGCTGCCTCCTTCAACTGCGACTCAGTTTTGTCTATGTATGGATGTTTGCAAGACTATGTTGTTATTATTTACATTCTTACCAATGCCAATGATAAGATCTGCACACATTACGCTCTTTCTTGCGAATCGCACAGTAGCTCACCGTCTTGTGGAATTATCTAAGATAGTCTATTCTTCAGTTATACCCCGATAAAATAAAAAATTCGCCAAAAAATCGCCCAATAAATACGGGAACGACCAAACCAAAACAATGCGCTGCCACTATCCCTTGTTTATACTAGTTCGCTGAAGATCGTAGGTTAGTCGATGCAACGTTGTCATGTTTTGTAAAAAATAGTTGTTTATACGATATATTGCTTGATCATAGATATTTAGGCAAAAATGATGTCTAAAAAAATAATAATTGGAGTTAACTTACTAGCTTATTGAAGCACACTTCTGATTATTGTTATTTTGCTATTTTATGTGTATATAAACATATTGGAAAAAATATATATATTCTTCGTGAACATACACGTCAGAGGAGTTTTCTTTAGGTATAACCCCTTTATTATCACTTTCGATATCATACTAAAGCTCAGAATAACAACTGAACATAGAGGTAGTAAACAACTAATTCTAATAGGCCGACATCTTTTCTTACGTTGTCATATTGACCACCAGATACGGTGGTAACAATTGTTTACTATCAGATACGGCAATGATAATTATTTACTGTCATCTTAATTGTATAGTATCCAGAAATATTCCATTCTACGTTAAAAAAAAGAGGGCATTTTGATGGTTCAAGAATGATTACAGCAAAATCAATAGATATGTTGACCTCTACTGCGTTACTGCGTATTTCTTCATGATAAATGCAAATTCTGAAGCCTTACATAAATTTTGAGGAGCTGGCAACGCCGATATAATTTTCATGCGACTTATCTACGACAGAACCTCGACTGTCAAACGTTTGTTTTGTTTATGCGCCTTTTATGCTTGGTCAGTAAACTGTCAGTAAACTGTCGTGAAGCTTTACGGACTTGCTGTGCTATATTCGAGTGTAGTTTAACAGTTTTTCGAGATGCGACTCAAAAAGGGCAGTGTTTGTAACATGGGTTGCATTGGAAGAATTTTCAGGTTAGTTGGCAATGTTTGGAGGCTGAAGTGTTAAAAATCTGTTTGTTTACTTAAGATGATGGCTTTGAGCACGCCATGCTGAAGTGGTTTGTTTACTACCTCTATGTTCAGTTGTTACTCTGGGAACTAAAGTAACTTTCGTTGAATTAATGAATATTTTTTGCAAAGAACCATAATGAGTATCCACTCAGATTTTGTTTCCGCATAGATACAGGTTGATAGACAGCCTGCTTGCGGATAATTACCTGGTGATACTAAAAATGCGGCAATGTTTACATAAGACTCATCTATCTTCCTTACAACTATTTATAAATAATTTACGACGCCATGTCACTGTTTAACATTTAACTGGTTATTAGTCGGTAAATAAGCAGATATCAGAGCCACGTACTGCCATGTAGCATTCGCTGTAATTACATAATATCAAACAATGCAGATAATTATACATTTTCGCCATGGTGAATGCATGGCGCAAAATAAATTTGCTCATGTTCGCGATCCGCTACCGACAACAATCATCATCATTTGATAGGGATTACAAGTAGACTATTATCACCTTGAAAGTCATATGGCATATGAGGTGCACTTTGTTATAATACAACAATTATAATACAACAATTTTAGTCAGTTTAAACAATATTTTTAGAAATTTTATTTGTAGTTATAAATAATGTTCGACTATATTTTAACTGTATTTTAATCTGTAACTGTTTATTTTATTGTTTTTAATCTGTGTCAATGTACATGTATTTAATTTTATTATGTTTCTTACCATGATAGAGGTACACAAAGACTCATATTTATATAGTATGTATATGTGTTTAACCTGACTCGCCAATAATGTTTTATACATTCACTGGTATAATCAATATCTATCTATCTATCTTACGAGCGGGTAATCGTTGCCGATTTGTTAGGAAACAAAACGAGCTAGATGGCTGGGTAGCGGCAAATAAACAGCGAAGTGTACTCTTAAAACTCTATTTCCAAGCTTTCGGGATCATTTGACCCCTTCTTCAGGGAACAGTTTGTGAGGATGTTGCTGTATGCTGTTATAAAAGAAGCCAGAAAGCAAGTATCGACACATATCCTGTATGAATCACGTTAACTAACACACAGGAATTTTACAAAACGGTACAAAAATTACAGTTAAAGATTAAAAACTTTGTAAAATATTTAAAATGTCCGTCCGAAATTTTTCATAGCCGGCATATTACGTCTTTATAGAAACGGCCAAGCACACGTGTAGAGACGTAATATGCCGGCTATGAAAAATTTCGAACGGACATTTTTAATATTTTACAAAGTTTTTAATCTTTAACTGTAATTTTTGTACCGTTTTGTAAAATTCCTGTGTGTTAGTTAACGTGATTCATACAGGATATGTGTCGATACTTGCTTTCTGGCTTCTTTTATAACAGCATACAGCAACATCCTCACAAACTGTTCCCTGAAGAAGGGATCAAATGATCCCGAAAGCTTGGAAATAGAGTTTAAGAGTACACTTTGCTGTTTATTTGCCGCTACCCAGCCATCTAGCTCGTTTTGTATCTATCTATAGATTCGACGACATAATCCAATGCCGCAATATTTTGACCTTATTTCTGTCGCTAAAGAACATAGATGACTTCTCTGGTAGCAGATATGCTTCAATAGTGATATGAGACCATATTTTAGCGCCACTATGTGGATGAATGCGGGAAAAATACGAAACACTTCCAGAGCGGTCATCCATCCAAAAACCGGACGAGCTCGAGGCTGCTTAGTCGACCATGGTTTTTGCTATGGTATGGTCCTTGGAGATATTTGCATTTCTTGGTACTTATGATAATGATTGTAAAAAGGATCAACTAAAAATGTCATTAACATAAAGAAACGTTTAGAATTCTCAAAATTACTTTCTAATATAGTATAAATAAGTAAAAAAAATGCACAACAAATTGTTTACGTTATTGTTGTATCACAAACACAGGCAACCAGTAGCAGGCGACAGAAAAGTTCTGCCATTGATTAACGCATTTATAAATACTAAATACTTTAATCAATGGTTCTGCCTATAGAGCAACCTTCGTGTACAGGCAACCAGTTTTACGCCATGATGTCAGTGCCATCCAATGGTTTAGGGGTAAATTAAAATCGCTGATCAAGGTCATAGTGGCTGATGAGGAATTGAACATTGATTTCAAACCAGTGTTTTTGGCCTGAAGATGCTAAATCAATTTTGTGTTCACAATTCTATGAAAAATAAGCGCTGATTACCATGAAGTTCTGCAAGATAACTATAAAGTCAAAATTTGAGTGTCGTTTGACATTTCCAACTGCTTTTACCAAAAACAGCCTAAGCCCTAGTTGGAAGGATTAACTGACAACATAGACAATTTTTGGGCTGCTCAAATACATTATGATTGAAGTAAATTATTACAGATGATTTTAGAGTCCAACGAGGACCTATTTAATGACAAATAAGCAAATATAAATGAGAGATAGCAATGTGGTAAAGTCGAATAAATTGTATTTTATATAGTAAGTATGATTACAATATTTTGTAGACGTACTTGAAGGCCGAACAGATCTTCAGTTAGAATGTTCATACTTTGGACGATAAACAACCAGACGTTACGCCACTGCCGCAGCCGCAAACGCCAGACGGTTGCTAGGCGGCATAGTTTTTTGTCCCTAAACCGTCCAGCCCACCGGTCCAGACGCAACGCAACGATACCGCCGAGAGTCCCGAACGAGTATTGTCGACCTCGACCTTCAACACTGCCCAACCGACCACCGAAGCGACAACAGCTGATTCCATCGAGGCGATCTCTACGACAGCAGCGCAAATATTTGTTGTAATTACATTCACTGGCTGTGATGAGCTGTATTGTAAAGAATAAATATTAAAATTCAAGAAGTGCAGAAGTCAATCCCCAACATGGTCCAACGAGCCTGATAGTATCAACGAGGAGTGCTGTCGAAGATCAACCGAGGAATACAAACGGTGAGCCCGTTCCATATCTTATCCTATCTTTTACCGAGTTATTTTATCCTAGTCTTTCTTTGTGTGGGAACGGGGAGAAATCTTAGAACATGTGTGACGAGCGTAGATCTTTAAATTACAAACGGGGCGCTATAAAGCGAAAATTAACGGGATTAAAAGACTTTTTTAATCAGTTAAAATCTTCATCCTCACCGGTTTCTGAAGAACAATTAGAACAATTATCTACTAGACTAACAGTGGCGGAGCATTATTTGTCGGAGTTTATAGATATTCAAGAACAGTTAGACATGTTTATGCTCAGTGGAGATCCTCCTGCCGGTAAATCAGTTTCTGAGTTTGAAAATGACATTTTAACAGTAAGTTTTGAACATAGGGAGGAGTTTGAACAAACCTACTATGACGTTATCTCGCAGATTAAAGTTTTTATAGCCAAAAATAAATCGCCTAGAGAGGAGGATAACTCTTCAGTTGTTTCACGCACATCAAGCGGTTTTAATCAATCCAGAGACGTATCTAGCCACAATGTGAAATATCCTGCTATAAACCTTCCTACATTTTCGGGCCGTTATCATGACTGGATGGAGTTCCATGACATATTTACCTCACTTATACATAGCAATAGCAATCTCAGTGACGTAGAAAAGTTATATTATTTGAAATCTTGTTTAAAATCTGAAGCTGCGGACGTAATAAAATCGTTAGAGGTAACCAGTGGTAACTACGCAGTGGCGTGGGAGCTTTTAAATGACAGGTTTGAAAATAAAAAACTTATAACTAGTAATCATATAAAAAGCATTCTAAATCTTAGTAGCATAACAAAGGAGTCTTCCGCATCACTACGTACGATGACAGATGAGTTGAATAAACATTTAAGATGTCTTGGCACGCTGGGACATCCCATAGACGCATGGGATACCTTACTTATTTACATATTGTTACCAAAGCTTGACCATGTTTCGCGTAGGGAATGGGAACATGTAGAAATCTCAGGGGACTATCCTACTCTGGCGGAGTTCTCTCATTTTCTCAAAAAACGATGTGAATTTCTGGAAGCGATTCAAGTTAATACTCATAGATTAGAGAGAACAGAACATCCTAGTTTAACACATAAACGTAAGGTAGACTCCAATAGGGTTGATGTTTATTATTCATCCGCTGATTCAGTCTGTGCTTATTGTAAGGGTTCGCACGCAATTTACAATTGTCCTGATTTTCTGAAGCTTAGCACACAATCTCGCAGCTCGGAAATAAAGAAACGAGGTTTATGTTTCAACTGTTTAAGAAAAAATCATTCAATCAAGGATTGTCGTGCAATGGGTTGTAGGAAATGTAAGAAAAAACACCATACTCTTTTACACTTTGAGTCTTCAAACAACTCAAATGAAGCCTCCAATGACAATCAGCAAAGCACAACCAATAATGAGGAGAACAAATAGGTATCTTGTCATGCTCTCAATCCTAAGTTACCTTCTCAAGTTCTTTTAGCTACAGTAATGATCCTAGTGAAAGATAGCGCGGGTAACCTGCACTCATGTAGGGCTCTTCTAGATTGTGGTAGTCAATCCAATTTCGTAACCGAATCCTTTTGTGACAAACTTAAACTCGAAAGGGAAAATAGTGATGTGCGAATCTCAGGCATTTCCAACAGTGTAGCTAACATTCGTCACAAAGTTGACGTAGAAATTCATTCATTACGTAACGATTTTAGGGTCAACGTATCTTGTTTGGTGTTGCAGAAGATCACAGAAAAGCTTCCATCTTTCAATCTTAATCTTAAGCAACTGGGCATACCTAGTAATCTTCAACTAGCTGACCCCAATCTTGATCAACCTAGCGGTGTTGATATCTTATTAGGGGCAAGTGTATTCTGGCAAATCTTATGTACAGGTCAGATACCTTTGGGCAACAGTCAGCCAATATTACAAAAAACTAAATTTGGGTGGATCCTTTCGGGTAGTTGCCTTATTATGGATCCAAAGGTAGAATCTCAACGCATCTTATCCTATCATACCTATGAACAAAGATGTTTAGACGAAACAATTTCCAAATTTTGGGAGATTGAAGAGGTTGAATATCCTAACCAATCTAGTAGAGAAGACACCTTAATTGAATCTCATTTCGTGAACAACGTTCAAAGAAACTCTAGTGGTCGTTTTATAGTTAAGATACCCTTTAATGAAAAGGTTTCAGAATTGGGTGAATCTAGAGAAATAGCATTGAAACGTTTCTATAGCATGGAAAGAAAGTTATGTAAATATCCTGACCTTAAGAAGGAATATGATTCATTCCTCCAAGAGTACGAGCACTTGGGTCATATGTCCCGAATCATCGAAGATCCTACACTAAATCCTAGTTGTTATCTTCCCCATCATTATGTGCGGAAAGAGAGTAGCACTACGACCAAAATTCGAGTCGTGTTTGATGCGTCTGCTAAAACAAGCTCAGGTTTATCCTTAAATGACGTCCAAATGGTGGGACCAGTCATACAACGAGATTTATTTACGCTTATCCTCAATTTCCGATCGTACACCTATGTTATCACTGCCGATTGTGAGAAAATGTATAGGCAGGTTCTACTGTCTGACGCTGATAGAGATTATCATCGTATCTTATGGAGGTTCAATCCAGAAAGTGAAGTACAGTGTTTCACTTTAAACACCGTGACGTATGGTACAGCATCAGCTAGTTTTCTAGCCACAAGGGTTTTAAAACAGCTAGCCGATGAACATCAAGGTCAATATCCTTTAGCCTGTAAGGTTATCCGTAATAACTTGTATATGGATGATCTTCTAGCAGGAGCTGAAACAATTGATGAGCTCTTGAAACTTAAAGAAGAAGTATCTCAAGTATTGAACAGGGGTGGTTTCAACCTGAGAAAATGGCAGTCCAATGTCCCATCGTTATTGTTCTCAACCGAAACGTCAAACAAACCTTTTTGCAAAGGTGTGAGTCAATCAACCCTCGGTATAGTCTGGAATCCTGTTGACGACACCATCAAGTACAATGTTCAAGAGTTTAGCAACACCTCTATCACGAAGCGCACAATCCTTTCTATAGCATCACAGATTTTTGATCCTTTAGGTTTGCTGTCCCCAGTAATCATCATAGCCAAGCTCATTATGCAAACACTGTGGCAACTGAAACTATCTTGGGACGAGTCTATTCCCTTAGATCTCAAGACATCCTGGCATAACTTTAGTGATCATCTGAATGAGTTGAACAATTTAGCTATTCCCAGACACGTCATTACTTCAATGAGTCATCCTGTAGAATTGCATGGCTACGCCGACGCTAGCGAGAAAGCATATGGATGTTGCATCTATCTACGTTGTAAGAACTCAGACGGAACAGTTACGGTCAATTTACTTTGTGCAAAATCTAAGGTAGCTCCACTGAAGGGTGTGAAAACTATCCCAAAGCTAGAGCTTTGTGCTTGCCTTTTATTGGCTAATCTTGTTAAAAAGGTAAAACTATCCCTTGATCTTGACATAAGTCGGTCATTTTACCATTCCGACTCGACTATAGCTTTAGCTTGGTTAAAGGCCGAGCCTCAACGGTGGAAAACATTTGTTCGCAACAGAGTCGTAGAAATCCAACGACTTACAGACATTGAGGATTGGTACCATGTCAAATCCTCGGAGAATCCTGCAGACCTTATATCTCGCGGAGTTAATTCAACACATTTGGGGCATACCAAACTGTGGTGGAAAGGTCCATCTTGGTTGCATAAACCTGATCTTGAGTTTCCCTTAAGCCAAGAATCGGTTGAGGAAATTGATATTCCTGAGAGTCGATCTACCTCTATAGCTTTGTGCATCTCGTACAGTGAATTTGATATATACTCTAAATTTTCATCCTTTTCAAAACTTAGACGTATTGTAGCCTACTGTTTTAGGTTCTTGCATAACTTGCGATTGAAACAGCAGTCAAAACCTTTAAATTTTGGGGAGCTAACGGTTAGTGAATTAGAGCATTCATCCAAGCGATTGCTATTACTGGCACAAAGACAAACTTTCGATGCAGAGATTAAAGCTTTATCTTCACAAAGGAGCCTAAACTATAAGAGCAAATTGCTTTGCTTAAACCCCTTTATTGATGAGGATCTCCTGCTCAGGGTAGGTGGTCGTCTATCAAATTCTCAGTTTGGATTCGATAAGATTCATCCCATCATTTTACCAAAACATCATAAAGTTTCAAAATTGATAGCCCGTGATGAACACATTAGACTTATGCACTGTGGACCGCTACAATTGTTGTCATCCTTACGCGAGCGATATTGGCCTATCTCTGGTCGAAATCTGGCCAAACAAATAGTTCATAACTGCGTCACATGTGCTAGAGCAGCACCCAAACCAGCAACACAACTTATGGGTTCACTACCCATGGAGAGAACGCTTGATAAATTTCCATTTTATTCGACTGGCGTGGATTATATAGGACCCTTTCAATTGCGTGACCGAAAAACAAGAAATTTCAAGCTCAGTAAATCTTATGTGGCCATCTTTATTTGCCTTTCTACAAAGGCCATCCATATCGAGCTTGTGACCGACCTTACCTCCGAAGGTTTTATAGCAGCGTTGCGCAGGATGGTAGCACGTAGGGGTAAGCCGAAGTCGATCCACTCAGATAATGGTACGAATTTTGTAGGCGCTAGGAATCAATTAAATGAGTTATCTTCTTTTCTGAGCGATGCTACTAACCGTAGCAGTATTCAAAATTTTTCAGCCAATGAGGGTATAGAATGGCGTTTTATCCCTCCTAGAGCACCTCATTTCGGAGGACTATGGGAGTCCGGCGTTAAGTGCATCAAAAAACATTTAAACCGAATTATAGGTCCGTCACGTTTACATTATGAGGATTTTTCTACCGTACTTACGCAGATTGAGGCGATCTTAAATTCACGACCTTTATATCCTTTGTCACCTGATCCTAGAGACCTCAATCCCCTTACACCTGGCCATTTCCTAATCGGGCGCAGTCTTACATCAGTACCAGACCAACCATTGCTAGATGTCCCGGAATGTAGTTTGAAACACTATGCAAAACTCCAACGAATCATTCAGACCTTTTGGGAACGTTGGCGTAAAGATTATATCAGCGAATTACAAATACGCACCAAATGGAGATCAAAATCACCAAACATCAAGGAGGGTGATATGGTTGTAATCAAGGAAGACCATCTACCACCGTGTCACTGGAAGTTGGCTCGTGTATCCCTGATCCATCCTGGTCCTGATGGACTTCCAAGAGTAGTCACCGTGATGAGCTCCAATGGAACTATGAAGAGACCCATAACCAAAATATGTCCTTTACCCGTGCCAAATGATCAAGTTGTTGAAAGACTTGAGTCTTCCAAAGGGGGGGCCATGGACGATAAACAACCAGACGTTACGCCACTGCCGCAGCCGCAAACGCCAGACGGTTGCTAGGCGGCATAGTTTTTTGTCCCTAAACCGTCCAGCCCACCGGTCCAGACGCAACGCAACGATACCGCCGAGAGTCCCGAACGAGTATTGTCGACCTCGACCTTCAACACTGCCCAACCGACCACCGAAGCGACAACAGCTGATTCCATCGAGGCGATCTCTACGACAGCAGCGCAAATATTTGTTGTAATTACATTCACTGGCTGTGATGAGCTGTATTGTAAAGAATAAATATTAAAATTCAAGAAGTGCAGAAGTCAATCCCCAACATACTTCAATATCCATAATTCACTTACTGTGTGTATTTTTGATCTTATATTTCCTAAAAACTATCCACAACTGCTCAAGTAACATATAGATATATTATCACACTCCAAAGATTTTTCAAGAGAAACGGGTTCCGAAGAAGGCTAGAACTTTGAAATAGGTCGGCCATGGTCTTTTGGGATGCTATTTGACCCATCTATATATTAATTACGTGGAAAACGAAAAAACAAAACAATGCACACGTGCAAAACTGCGCAGATACGATGGCAATGGTTAAAATTATAGAATTAAAAAAATATATCATAAACTTCACCGTATTCACTAGATTTGACCCTTAGTGACATTTTATTATTTCGCAACATATGAAAAGGAAAAATATCCTCTTAAAAATACAATGCACGGGTGTAAAACTATGCAGTAACGATGACTAAAATTATAGAATTTACATGAGAATTATCATAAAGTTCCCCGTATTTACTAAATTTGGTCCTTAGTGACTTTCTATTATTTTGCAACTTGATGGTTAAAGGTTTATGCGTATCGAGGAAATCCTTGCTGAAATCGACGCCTATTTGGGGAACCTTCTGAAATTTTATTTTTCAAAAAGTGTGGAGTGCTTATAAAGTTGAAAAATAAGGAAATATGCCCAATAGATGGATTACTTCACATATTCTTCTTCTTCTTGAACTACCCTCGTACATTTCCTTGATCGCACAAAATATTAAATTTGCAGTCGCAACACGTGGATTGTCATTAAATATCCGAGTCGAAATTTTTGAAACGACGGTCATTGTGTCGGTTAAAAAACGCCTAACCAACGAAAAACGAGCAGATTAATTCTGTGCCAATACACATTTTGAGAAAACTTAATGAAATCCATTAATAAATATGAACCGATGTAATTGAGGATTCAGAGATATTTCATCTTCGGCGTCAGATGCAATAAAATTACACCGTAGCCGGTGATAAAAAGTGGTCAGTTCTCATCTGTGTCTGTCGGTCTGTCCCTGAATAGCGTCGGATGCCTTTGCAACGGCTCTGTTTGCGACACACATTGGCGGGTAAATTTTTATTTATTCATTTATTCTCTATAAGAGAAAAAATGTCAAGCGTCTTGACTCGGTACTTCCCACACATTATCGGTGCTAACAAAAAATTTGGTGTTCCTCCATCTCATCAAAAAAGTAGAAGAGAGTTCCAAGAGTTCCAACAGCGATACGATGTTGCCACTTCCTCAGTTTTGAGTATCAAGCTCGTTTGACAAAAATAAAAAATTTCGGATCTCTCGGGCGGGCGGGGGTACCTAAAAAAATCGAAAATCTTTATTTGGCTTTCTATTGGGATGAAACCTCGCATTTCGGATAATTTCAAGGTGCTGATTACGAATCCAGTTGCAGTTTTGAGTCTCAGTCTCGTTTGACAAAAATAAAAAATATCATATTTCTTGGGCGGGCGGGAGTACCTAAAAAAATCGAAAATATTTATTTGGCTTTCTATTGAGATGAAACCACGCATTTCGGATAATTTCAAGGTGCTGATTACAAATCCAGTTGCAGTTTTGAGTCTCAGTCTCGCTTGACAAAAATAAAAAATTTCAGATTTCTTGGGCGGGCGGGAGTACCTAAAAAAATCGAAAATCTTTATTTGGCTTTCTATTGAGATGAAACCTCGCATTTCGGACACTTTCAAGGTGCTGATTACAAATCAAGTTGCAGTTTTGAGTCTCAGTTTCGTTCGACAAAAATAAAAAGTTTCAGATCTCTCGGGCGGGCGGTCGTACCTAAAAACATCGAAAATCTTTATTTGGCTTTCTATTGAGATGAAACCTAACATTTCGGATAATTTCAAGGTGTTGATTACATATCCAGTCGTAGTTTTGAGTCTCAGTCTCGTTTGACAAAAATAAAAAATTTCAGATCTCTCGGGCGGGCGGGAGCACCTACAAAAATCGAAAATATCTATTTGGCTTTCCATTGAGATGAAACCTCGCATTTCAGATAATTTCAAGGTGCTGATTACACATCCAGGCGCAGTTTTGAGTCTCAGTCTCGTTTGACAAAAATAAAAAATTTCTGATGTCTCAGGCGGGCAGGCGTACCTAGACAAATCGAAAATCTTTATTTGGCTTTCGATTCAGATGAAACCTCGCATTTCGGATAATTCTAAGGTGCTGATTACAGTCGCAGTTTCGCAGTTTTGAGTCTCAGTCTCGCTTGGCAAAAATAAAAAGTTTCAGATCTCTCGGGCGGGCGAGAGTACCTAAGAAAATCGAAAATCTTTATTTGGCTTTCTATTGAGATGTGAACCTCGCATTTCGGATAATTTCAAGGTGCTGATTACACATCCAGTCGCAGTTTTGAGTCTCAGTCTCGTTTCACAAAAATAAAAAATTTCAGATTTCTTGGACGAGCGGGAGTACCTAAAACAATCGAAAATCTTTATTTGGCTTTCTATTGAGATGAAACCTATTATTATTTCGGATAATTTCAAGGTGCTGATTACAAATCCAGTCGCAGTTTTGAGTCTCAGTCTCGTTTGACAAAAATAAAAAAATTCAGATCTCTCGGGCGGGCGGGCACACCTAGAAAAATCGAAAATCTTTATTTGGCCTTCGATTCAGATGAAACCTCGCATTTCGGATAATTTCAAGGTGCTGATTACACATCCAGTCGCAGTTTTGAGTCTCAGTCTCGTTTGACAAAAATAAAAAATTTCAGATCTCTCGGGCGGGCGGGAGTACCTAAAAAAATCGAAAATCTTTATTTGACTTTCTATTGAGATGAAACCTTGCGTTTCGGATAATTTCAAGGTGCTGATTACACATCCAGTTGCAGTTTTGAGTCTCAGTCTCGTTTGACAAAAATAAAAAATTTCAGATCTTCGGGCGGGCGGGAGTACCTAAAAAAAATCGAAAATTTTTATTTGGCTTTCTATTGAGATGAACCCTCGCATTTCGGATAATTCCAAGGTGCTGATTACAAATCCAGTCGCAGTTTCGAGTCTCAGTCTCATTTGACAATAATAAAAAATTTCTGATGTCTCGGGCGACCGGGCGTACCTGGAAAAATCGAAAATCTTTATTTATCTTTCGACTCAGATGCAACCTCGCATTTCGGATAATGTCAAGGTGCTGATTACAAATCCAGTTGCAGTTTTGAGTCTCGGTCTCGTTTGACAAAAATAAAAAATTTCAGATTTCTTGGGCGGGCGGGAGTACCTAGAAAAGTCGAAAATCTTTATTTGGATTTCTATTGAGATGAAACCTCGCATTTCGAAGTCGCAGTTTTGAGTAACAAGCTCGTTTGACAAAATCATTTCATCACAATCAATCGTAGTTTCGAAATTACACGTCATATGATTACAATATGTATCAAATTTCTCCACAGATATAAAATTCAAAGGCATTCGGATAGGTCTAAAAAGCACACGATATCACGATTTCTAAAAACCATACGCGTTTTTCATCCTTGCTACGGTAATAAAATTGTGTCCAAATTTCACTAAAATCAATTCAATGATTTCTACCGGCGAGAAGATCCAAATATTTGTTGATTCTTCTCTCTTATTTCAGTTTACGGAAATGTTTGAAAATCTTCTTTTTAGATTGTCTAAGATCACTAAACAAATGATGAAAATCATGAAAAGTGTCTCTCTTTCGATTTATTTTCTTGTTTTTTTTTTCATTTTCTTCTGCTTTCATAGCGGCAATTATACTTAATAAAAGAGTTCCTCTTCCGACCAACTGCGCATCCAACATCGCTAGCGAAATCGTAAGATTGCGTAATTTTTTTATTTCGCGCTTGTAATTTTTATAAAAAACTTTATTTAAGTTTTATATATTACACATGCTTCAGAGAATCTAACAGTAAAAATCATTTTTGACAGATGACGTTTGATTTCTAATGTAAACCGTGCCAGAAACAAAATGTCATTTGTTTTGACAATTAAATAAATACGTTGTGCAGCTATTGCTTGCAAGTGACATCCCGTTGCGGACTGACTACTAACTGTTGTAGACTCTTTGGAAATGCTTTTGGTTGCGTTCAACGAGATAATTTCGTTGTTTTCAAGAGTGTCGCTTGTAGAAAGAAACATGTTTCCGTTGCCTCCAAAATCGCACCATTGAAAGGCAACTTGTTGAAAGGTTGCTCTAGTCGAAGGCCGGCTTAAGGGGCATGACTACACACAGTTATTCATATGTATTTGCCATCTTAAAACACGGATTCCCATTTCGAACACAACTCACTTGTTTTTCAAACTACATAAACAGTATTTCAGAAGGTGATCGTTAAGGCCTTGATGAGTGACAACTATTTGCGATTTTCTCAAAAAAACTTTTTAGTGTGAAAAAAACTCGCAGTGCAAAATCATTCATTCTTCAAATTTCTGTAATTTAACAACCGAACACGATATCAAAAAAAAACGCCAAATAGTTGACATAGCCCAAGCTTTCTTCTTCAACTTGCTTTTTGAATGATTACTGTAAGCTTAAAGGTAACGTCAGGAGCTTGGAAATGCGAAATTCATTTTTATGGGAACCTTTGGACCTTACATTTGGACCTTTTGACCTTACCTTTGGATTTTTGGACTTATCTCTCCTCCCGCTCGGAGCCGGTACATCAAAAGGTTTCGACATGTTTTGAAACTCGAGTCGGTCTGATGGAAGTGGTTGTGTTGTATTTCTTGAGAGAAGAAGAGAGCAGAAGAAGAAACTAGAATATGACTGCTAATCGATCTTCTACAAAAATTGAATCTCTAATGTTTGGACTTTTTCTGTTAATGACTATTTTTCTGACTTCTGTGTTATCGGCATCGACTGCTCTTGTCATTAACCTCGTGTTCTGTGTAGGCTTTGTTACTGTTTCCCGGCGCCACTCTAGGAACAGCACTATTAATTAGAAGCCAACAGTGAAGGCTCAGGTGGGGATCCTTCGCTGAGCTCTTTTTATGGATATTTAATTTTGATTGAAAAAACCAGAAATAAATTTCCGTCTTAACGAGAATCGAATCGGAAACCTTCCGGACACGAGCCCTCGATCCTAACCACTGGACCAACTCACCCGCTGTTAATTACGATTATTAGTTCTTCAAAGTCAGAGATAGGTATTTCCAAAAAAATTATAAAATGAGAAACGTAGCTCTCCAAAGAGTCGCATGCCATCATTTTGGAAATCAGTAATTGAAACTCGAACATAATATAGTCCGCTTGATGGAAACAAGTTTGTTTCAGTTCTGTTTTTGTTTTTCAGGCTCACGAAAACACAAACAAAACATAAACGTCCGCTTCGTAGAAAACCGGATTTACTCTGTAGAGCGAATGATTATACATAGTATTATTAATCAATAAAAATTGTTCTAGTAATATTTTGATATGTATATTTGAAAACATTTAAATTTTTATATCACATTGTATATCCACGCACAGGCAACGCCTACTGTCGATTTATTTATATTTATTTACTACACTGTAATTATGGTGAATAAATATTATTCACAAAACACAAAAAGTGCAGCCCGGGCTCCGACACACCGAGCTGCTGTTCCATTACCCAATGACTACTCCTCACACCGTGAGGTGAGCAATCAGTGGGTCCGCGAATCGTGCGCCCTAAGTAGACGAAGGAACCCAAGGATGACTGCCTTCTGCATTCTGGCGGCTGAGATGTGCGCCGCCGCACGGCACACCGGTATTTTGCGCAGTGCAGAGAGCAGCGTATTCCTCATTCCACCTAGGGATCCAATGACCATAACCAGCAGACTTACAGTGTAGTCTGGCCAGAGCCTGCGAAGTTGTCCGAGCAACTCCTGATAATATTTGGTCCGCTTTTCCTCCTCCTTAGAGACAATGTTCACCTCGGCAGGAGCCGAAAACTCAATAACGAACATCGTCTTCTGTTGGTGGTCGAGAAGGACTATGTCGGGCTTGTTTGCCTGTACAAGCTCGAGCGTGGGGAACGAGTAGTTCCAGTAAATCCGGCATCTCTCGTTCTTCACAACGGACTCTATATCCCCTGGAGCGTATGGCGTATTATTATTATTCTCTTGGTTAGTTGTAGAACTATAATTCAGGGTGTTGAATAATATGAAGCATTTAAATTGAATTTTTTTCCAAGATGGGAAAATATAAAATTGAGAAATGTTTCATGCAATTTTCTTAAAGCATTTTGTAATGTTAGCGTAAATATGTAGGTATGCGATATGAATATGAAGTACGTCCAGACACGTCAAAACTAATCCTTTAGAAGGTTTGACCATGCTACGACAATTAGGATATGGATGACCAGCAGATTTTTAGCAAAGAAATCTGCTATAATCGTTTTAAGAGGTTCATTTTGACAAATATACATGAAAGCTAAATATTTTTAAATTAATACAGGGTTGCCCTATATTTTGGCCCAAAACTAATGGTTTTTCAATCAGTAATTGAGAAAAGTGCTCAAACATGTCAATTAGAGTTCTCAGACACACACTGGAGAAAGGGAACAGGTTGCCACGCCTCTTCGGCTAACACGGGAATACGTCTTTTCTTGGATTCTCAATTTCGCGCGCTATACCCTAGACCCTTAACCTTTAACCTGTAACGTGCAAATTCGGGGCATAGCTGGTAACGTGCAGTCTGTGAGACTGTCACGTCTTTGAAGCTTAAAAAATCAAACTCTCCTAATTATTTTTTGGAAAAAATGCATGAAGATTTGTTGGGTATATATCCTTTAATAATAATTTTGTATAAAGTAGCAGAACATGTGATGTAAAGAAAAAAATTATGATAATTATTAACTAGAACACAAATTAGCAGCACAAATTTGTAGGACCAAGATAATAAAAAACACTTTGACCACACTCAAATCTATATATTTTGTGATTGATAATAAGTAAGGCGATACACCTATAAAAATATTTTGGTAAAAAATGACGGACCTGCCATGACTACCAGTTGAGAAAAATTATAACGTAAACCGTAACGTTCCGTCTCACAGACTGAACCGAAACTAACAACTAAGCACATCTAGAATGTTGTTTACGCAAACTTATTGATAAACGGGATATAAAAGGGATACCAATGGCAGATAGATTAGATGAGGTCATTTACCAGAAATGCGGTAAGGTTTTGTTGTAGGCTCGAATTTAAGATTGCTTGCAGTCTCACAGACGACACGTTACCAGTTAAGGGTTAAAAATTACTTAAAACATGCTGCTTTATTCGCGTATAAGTTATTAAAACAATAAAACATCACCAAACAATAAAAAAAGGAATTATATATAAAATGTCAAGTGCCCCGTTCTTCGTGCCGGTGAGTGTACATTTATGACTATTTTTGTGATAAAAAGTACGTTTACTTTTGAGTATGTAGGTACAGAAGCTTGAAAAACTGCAAATTTGAAGTTGTGTCATATTTGCTATGCAGGGACGATATGCAGCTAATGCATGAAGCATCCCTCTGAAAAGTGTTTCGAGGCGCGCCACTGGCTGCGCAGCCGCGAGGCGGCGACACGCACCGAGCGTCAATGGCAACGCGACGCGTCGCGTCGTCCACCGCGAAAAGGATAATCCATCAATCAATGTTGCTGTCAGCCTTTAAAACAATGCCATGTTGCCGTATAATTGAACTCTATTCATCATGCGAGACGATAAAGCCCATCTGCTGAAATCTGCATAAAACACCCAGCGAACGGTGCACACGACGAGTTCCGAACGCTTTTTTTTCCTCTTTTCACGGTTTTCTGATGATTTAGGACGGTTTCCAGTTCATTCTCATCATGAACTCTTGTTTCTACTGTGAACGTTCTATCTGTTTTCCTGTTGTATTCACAATTTTTGTCTCTTTACATCTTTAAAAGCTTATTCTGCTTGTGTTCGTTAATGATTGAAGTTCAGATAGCAGGGACCTTTTGCATTACTCCTTCCAAAGTGTCACTAGTGAGACGTTAACGGTAATTGACTATATCTAACGTTTTGCTATGTAGAGTATAACATTTTGAGTTTTTTGCATATATTATTTGTGTATCGTAGCGTAGAATAAGTGAGGTTAATGCTTTAGGCTTTCTCTGTTTTTTATTGTTTTTATAGTATTTTCATTAGAAATGCTCAAAAGGATTAAAAAGTCAACTAACAAATTATATTAAATAATCATTTATTTTTATTTATTATAATATTTTATTAGTTATAATTTATAAAAAAGTCCTGTCTTGAAACCGAAAATCTTTATTTGCCTTTCTATTAGAAATGAACCGTGTTTAAGTGTTTTCAAACTATATTTCAGTCGTCTAAATGCAAAACCCGATAAGTCACAAATTTTTCAAAATAGAGTTTTATATACCATTTTGTTGATTATTTGAAGCGCTACCATTTTCTGTATTTTTCGCTTACAAAACCCGACATTAGACATGAGATATTTGGCTAAGAAAACTAGACTTAGGTGCAAACACCGACAAGTCCAAGCGGTGTTTTATTTCAAACACCGACATGTCCACAGGAGCCAATACGGAGAACGGGAGCAAGTCACATGTCGATCACACGAGGTGATCTGACCGATGTGTGTTTTTGTTTTATCCAGTCGCTGAAAATACGTTGTTGTGAATTCATGTGTTTTTCAGTTTACTGAGAAAATGAGATTAATGTATGCTGTATTGATACATTATTGATAAAAATAACCATGTTTTTTGAAAAATGCTTTGGATGCGGATTTTAGAGAGCCTACTTCAACAGAAGCTAGGTCCACATTAATGCAGAGGATCGAAGCTAATTGTGAAAATGCATTTGCTAATTCTGAAGAATTTTGTTTGTCAGATAATTTAGATTTTGGCGATTAAACCTTGTAACCCTTGAAATGTATCCTTTCTAATATCTAGCTTTATGTTTATAGTTTCTGTCGTTGAGCACACTGTTTGATTAGATTCCTTTATATTCAGTAAAATAATCCAAATTGATAAGTGTTTCATTTATTTTGCTCCGATTCCACAAAAATAGCAGTCAAAACACGACATGTCACAGTTCCTAACATGCAAAACCCGACGTGTCCAAATTTAAAAGTCAGATTTTAGAAAAACCATATGTCCTAGATTTTGGGGCGTTAAGACTTAACATCCTAAAACATCGTATATTATCATACTCTCGATTTAGTATTATTTTCGCTCATAATAAGACTCTGATCTGTTTTTTTTGATTTCTGTAAAATTTGTTACCGTGGACTTGTCGGGTTTTGCATTTAGACGACTGATTTAATCTCATCAGTATTATCATGTCACTAAACAACATCCTGTATACTTAAACATTTTGTAGTTATAATTTCTTCTGTTAAATTTTGAATAAAGTAGCTTTTATGTAACACAACAATTTGATTTACCATTTTTTTAGTATCATCACTAGAGCTTCAATTTTATCTCCAATTGAACAACACTACAAAAACAAAACAGAATACTGACAGGCCCGTGTCCTGTATTGTCTTTTATTGATCTATCAATATCCCACTAGCCTTTCTTATACGGATCGAAAGGTCACGTCCTGTAAAATTTTATTACTGTTCGGTGTCACGTGTTGTTCGTGTTTTGGAGTCGCGATCAATCATAATGGATAAAAGCCAAGACACTGAACTTTCAAGTGAAGTACATAAATTACTGGCTTACACTTTTCGTTACTCATTCTCCGCTTTGTTTTGACTGGCTACTATTTTTATTACTGAAACCTGTGTGTTTAAAAGCATATCTTGCTTCCTGAGAGTTTTAATAATTTTTACCGCGTTGCTTCACGATCTTGCAAATGAACTTTATAAATCATATGACTGCCCCCTAAAATGCACCGGTTTAGTTGTTTATAGGATACTGGAATGATCGACAAGGTCAAAGGCTTTGGCAAGAAATTTTTGACACCAGTAGGAGTAGCAGCTGTGGGGCGGCCAGGCCTGGCTAGTAGGCCCGAATAGGCCCTATTGCCATCCCTGAATATCAGCCCTCAGCCTCCATTGTCTGCCTCCCCCTCCCTGCCAAACCTTCCCGACCTTTTAACAAAGGCTAGTATGTCGGCCCAACTTAGGGAGGGTAATTCCTCTGACTGGAGGATTCAAAGATCTCGTATCTCAGCCCGCCTAGCAGCTCACATGTAACGGAAACATTGGCTTCTCCACAGCGCATACAAAGTGAGTCTTCTTCAATTCCTAATAGAGGTAGATGCCGCCTGAGCCTGCAGTACTCCGTCAAAACACCCACGGGGATTCTGATTTTCTGATTGCCTATCTGCCTTGGTTTCGTAGCCATGCTGATCTAGATGTGTCTAGCCTGGCTATGAAATCCTTGGCTTGTTTGCTTCCCTCATTTTTCCGCCCACTTTTTCAGGGCTGGCTACACACATAAAAAGAAATTCTCAAGTCAAGAATTGTGATATTCTTGTAAATACATTCTCACAACAAGAATATCTGTTCTCACTCTAAGAAAGAATATTTGATGAGAACATTATAGAAAAATCGTATCAAGAATAATATATTTTTGATTTATATACTTTTTTTATTTTAAAGAAGTATGCTCCGAAAGAAAATATAATTTTCTTTGTTACTAAGACTATAATAATTTAATAACAAATATTTCATAATTTTATGTCAAGATTATCATTTTTTTCCAGCGGCGTCCCGTTTACTTCTATCAAGAATATAGACAGCTTGCGAACCTTCATTTACAATATGATAATCTTGGTTTCAAACTGAACGCTGTTTTAAAAGCACACCCCATATTTGTATCAAGTAAATCATTTATTTGACGACTACCAACGTCGGAGTGCGCAGGCGCGCAGCGTGTCACGGGTCAACTCTAACCCCTTCACCCTCTCTACTCAACAGCCTGTTGCCCGTCTGCGTCCACGCCGCCATTATCGGTTTTCGGATTGTCGCATTCGCCGCCGTCTTTAGCACCGTAGCGTAATACCTGCACCCTGGATCCTGCATAATAGCACATCTAGTCAAACTGTCATCGAATCTGCCGGTAGTGCTGGTCCTCCGCCATTTGAGTCGCGTCCCAGTTCCCATCAGCTCCCTTATCACTGGATCTATCCAACCCAGAATGAGCTATTAAAAAAAATGGGATGCGAAGACCTGACTCAGATGTTCCTAGATAAGTACTAAGTATATTAAATGTGTTTTAAGAAATTTTGCAGAACTATTTCTCCAGAAAAATTTCTACATGCTCATAGAAGAATTTGAATGCCCAAATTAGTACTACTGGATTCCTCATCCAAGAATATCACAATTTTAGGATAAAGTTGAGCTACTTGGCGTCAAGTTTATGAAATGCTCCCAGTTAAGATTATGAAATACTTCAGTCAAGATTATGAAATACTTCGGTCAAGACTACCACCATAATATGCTTGATTTAAGATTTTGGTATTTTTACTATTAAGAATTTCCTAGTTTTGCATTGAAGATATTTTCTCAATCTAACCCTTATACGGTCAAAGATATCGTATTCTCACTTTAAGATTTGCATAACTTTGCGCGTATAGGAAGTTATGGTATACTTGGATTAAAGCATCTGTGCTCCATCTAAGAAATTATTTTTATGTGTGTACTTAATCCTATAACGGGCTGCGGGCCAACAAACTGTCCCCCGGTGCTGAATCTGGCAGGCCTATCGGCTTCTTCATTACCAAGAAGCCCCCGTATGACCGAGGACCTACACCAAAGACTACTAAAAAATCCATTTCTGCTATACTCCAGCTTCTCTTTGACCACAGATATGTTACCGCCGTTGTTTCTGGTTAGACTTTGTTTGTTGTGAGTAATTTTTATAATCGTGTCCCTTTAGTCTAGTTCGTGTGTATTTTTTTGCTAAGTTAGTTGTTTTCTTCTACCTGAACAGATTTTTGTTTATATTTCATGGCTTGCTACGTTTCTTATAGAGTAGGAAAATTGAAAAACGCCGATTTGTTCGAAAATTCAAAATTAAATGAAAACTACCAGAGATTGATATTCACAACCTTATATCATTAGAAAGGTTATCAAATTCTACGTTTAACCGTATAAAAAAAATTAGGAATTCCCATTTGAAAAAATCAAGTTGTCGCTGATCGAAGTTTACTTAATTAATCAACCGATTTCTCCAAGCATAATCGTAATTTAAATTTGACAGTATCATCCAAGCTGACGCATTTTATGCTTAGTAATACGGCAAAGTCACAGCCTTCCAGATTTTATAATCTCTGCGATATTCAATTTTTTCCTGATATCTACTTACACCGAAAATGGTGATTTACACCTAAACGGTTCGCTTTAGGTCCCATGTATGATACATAAAGTCACACTAGAATTCACCAGGGAATCTGAATATGCAATAATATACGGGGTGTTCCATTTAAAAAAACATAACATTGATACATTTCGTGTTTTTGGGACACCCTTTATAACATGAAAATATTTGTAAAATGTAGCCTTTGTGGGTCTCTATCCATCCGAAATTATTATTTTCTTTTTTTATCAAATACTTTAGCCATAATGCTCCGTGTCGAATAACGTGAATAACCCTGTATATTGGACATATTAAAGCATATCACCTTGTACATATATTTGAATGTGCATGTAGAGGATGGCACCAAGGGAACAAACACCGTCGTGGTGGATCGTGCCTGCCTTTTCGGGCTTATCTGAGTCCAACTCGACCGCTAATCTGCCCCTCTGGCACACAGTTACGTAACCGCAAAGGCGGCCATGCCCGCCAAAATATGGTAGACGGCAACAACCGAGTGTTCGTTTTACAGGGACGCACTCGAAACAGGACCGCAACTACATTAAATAAAACATTTCGAGATCGTTAACTTACCTAAACGCGCAAGGTATTCGTTTATCAATAATCTAGTAGGCGATATAGGTTTGAAATCATTGCACAACAGAAAAAAAAACTGTGATGGCGCTGCCGTACAAGAATCGCTAGCCTCCGAGAGCGGCACACTCAATCATACTCCATTGGTCTATTGTATTTTTTGAGTGGTGTGCAGTCATTTCGAAAGTGAAACTAAAAAAATAGTTACTACTGGTGTTCCACAGGGCTCGGTCCTTGGGCCACTCTTATTTTTAATTTATAACGACCTTCCTAACTGCAATACTGCAATGAATCTAATATTATTTGCCGATGACACGACAATGTTACATAACGGAAAATCTATAAAAGCACTATGCTGTGAAAATGCCATGTTTAGAGAAAGTTTAGAAAAATGGTTCTTGGCAAATAAGCTGACATTAAATGATTCCAAAACACAATCGATGATAGTCAGTCTGCGTAAACATAACATTGATTCCTTAGAGTCAGTAACATTTTTAGGAGTGTGGGTAGATATACATATGACCTGGGAGGCCCATGTTAACAATACTCTTTCTGAGCTAGCAAAATGCACTTTTATAATCAGAGATCTAAAAAACTGTTTTCTCTCTTTTAACCACATACCACGGTTACTTCTAGTCCAAAATGTCATATGCAGTACTGAACTGGGGCCATTCGGTTCATATGCCCAAAGTTTTTGCTCTCCAAAGACGCTGCGTCCGATACATTTCAGGAATGAAATATACGCAACCCTGTAGAGATGCCTTCATTACACTCAAAATTTTAACACTACCCTCTCTCTATATATTTATTTGTTTATGCCATATACATATCAACTTGCATCTATACAAAACCCATAATAACATTTATAGCTATTCCACACGAAATATGCATAAACTAAATATACCTGAACAACGACTTCAAACATCTAGAAATGGCTCTAACTACTATTGCATTAAATTCTATAATATTTTACCAGAATCTTTCAAAAATCTGAGTCATGAGTTGTTTAAGAAAAAGCTTAAGTCATACCTATTAAACAAAGCGTTTTATACCTACGAAGAATTTCTGAGCCATAATTTCAGCGAATCTAAGTAGTGGTTCTGTATATTTTTGTTTCAATTTACACACTGTATCTGTTAATGTGTTTATATCGGTTTTTTATAAAATTTTATTAATAATAGTGTATATATTTTTCTTTTATTTACATACTGTATCTTGACAATGTGTGCCTGTCTGTTTTTTTTTGTATAGAATTATCTGGGCATCTTAAATAATTTTATTATAATAGTGACGACTTGTCGATAATCTTGGACTATAGACTCTTTATTGTGACTTGTGTAAACACGTAAGTGTATTTTAACACCAATAAATAAATAAATAAATAAAAATAAACTCCAATCCTTGGACACCCTGGGAATAAATGTGCGGCTGTACCGCTCGGTTCTTGATGTATGAAGGACAACCGCCTTAGGATGAGATGCAGCTGTCGCGCGGGTGCATCTGATAGAGGTAGCAGCTCTCCAGACATGAGAGCAATACTCCGGACCAGGTCTTATCTGGGCTTTATATAGCCTGAGGAGGTTACATGGTGAGAAGTAAGTACTTTCTGGCTCTAAATTGGTACCCAAGGTTTTTACCAGCAGCTGTTGCAATTGCCAGATCAGATTTTCTGTAATGTTGACTCCTAACAGCTTGAATGTGACTCCTTGGCAGAGTCTGGTTGTTCATTAGAACCGGGTGTTGGCTTGAGCACTTCTTGTCTGATAACGTACAATACTGGGTCTTGGAAGTATTAAATTTTACCATATTCTTGAGCTCCCAAGCGGTAATGGTATCGAGATCCTTTGAAAGTGAAGCTGCTACTGCCAGTCTTCTGCGTTCCAGCTCGATCACAGAGATCGGTCTATTGCTCATGATTCCTTGAATTCATATTTTTTATGTCTTTCTGTAGTAGATATTGTGGTGTTTTCAAAGTCATAACGCTTAAATGGTGATGTTAACTAAGAAATTAAAAATAGGCATCGTTTAAAAAAACTGAAAAACACGCTTTGTTCATTATTGTTTTAAGCTTATTTTGAAAATTACTTTTAACTTTTTCAGTTTTTTTAAACTATATGTATTTATACCCAGTGTTCACATGGCTACAACGCCAAACTTCAACCAACGTCAATGTGTACCTTGGCAGAAGCCGGATAGTAGTTTTTACGGATACCGCGACACATACAAAGACATCAAAGGTGGTTCTCAGCAATTTCCCATCGCTGTGCTCTGCAATTACCGGCAAGATGACTGTTGGTGGACCTGCAGTGGGTTAATGAGATGCATCGGAATGGCTTTGAAGCAGCGACAGCTGACGGACTCGCGTTTGCGTCGCCTTTTCTTGGCCGCGCACGCAGTTGGCTTGGCGGCCGGCCACCAAAAACAAAACGCGATCGCCCCGACGCCTCGACACGCCGCGCGGCGGCGGCCATCTTGACTTACGGCCGCGGCACGCCGCGATTTATATACTGAGCAGTTATTAAATTGTGAGGAGCCATTTATTACGGGCTTTATGATTTAAGTGTCATTTTATTTACGATGCCGGTTAAGTCGCTTGTACGTACATTGTTTGATTCACAAATTTCTACGTGGTCATAAAAGAAGCATAAATATTTATTTATTTATGTATTTATACTCTCACATAACACGGCAAAGTAATTACAATATAATATTGCTTACTAATGTAAAAAAAAATGAAGAAAACAGATACCTATTCATACAACAGACTTTCACTAGGACCATATACACAATTAAAATGATATTGGGTGACCGCTTGCAAGTAGGTACTGCGTGTCGTTAGCTTTTTTGTAATATTATCATTTCTTAATAGAGGTTGGTTTTTATAATCCTAAATACTTCTTTTTTTAGATTTAAAATTCTTAATTTGTTGTGTGATAATAAAAAGAGGATTTTTGAACAAAATATTTTGTTTTATTTTGTTGATTTTTTTAAATAATGAAATCCTGCCCATTTTTGTATAAAATATTTGTATGAATTGTTTGGTTTGGGGTCAAATAAAATATAGCTTGTTTGAATTACTACGTTTCGGTTTATTTTAATTTCAAACCATTTATATATATTTATATACTGAGAAGTTATTAAATTGCGAGGAGCCATTTATTATGGGCTTTATGATTTAAGTGTCATTTTATTTACGATGTCGGTTGTGTCTCTTGGTATTCGATGGGAAGTACTACCTACATCGTTACGTTCACAAGTTTTAACGATTACTAAAAATTTTAATTAGTGAAAGAGTTTTGCGCAAATTTATTTTCATTAATTTATTAGACGTAAAATATAAGATCCTTGGATAAAATATTTTTTCTTTGCATATTTTTTAAAGATAATGGAATCCTACCAATTTTGGATAAAATAGCGTTTTTCAAAAACGTAATGTAAATTCGATCGCGTGGGTTCCAGGAGAATCAAAAAAATTAAAATTCAAATGAAATGTAGTGTTTTCGATAATTTGAGGATGCTGATTACAAATCCTGTAGCAGTTTTTAGTTTCAATATCGTTTGATAAAAACTAAATATTTCAGAACTCTCAGATTTTGAGGTTTACCTAAAAAATTGAAAATCTCTATTTGGCTTTTTATGAAGAAGAAGGCCCGTGCCTTGCATAATTTGGGTGTACTGATTACAAATCCGATCGAAGTTTTCTGTTTCTGTGTGACGAACATAAAAAAATTGAGATCCTTCAGACCTTCAGGGTTGCCTAAAGACCAGAAAAAATGTTGATATGGCTTTCAATTTAGACGAAACCTTGTTTTTCCGATAATTTGAGAGTGCTGATTATAAATCCGGCCGTAATTTTGATTGTCGGTATCGTTTGAAGTAAAAAACGTCAGATCGTTCTAATAACAAATTGAACATCTTTATTTGGGATAACCTGTTGTTTTCGATAATTTGAGGGGATGATTACAAATCCGGTTACTGTTTCGAGTTTCAGTCTCGCTTGACATAAATCAAAAGTTGTAGATTTTTCAGATCTTCAAGTTTGTATAAAAAATCGAAAATCTTCATTTCGCTTTCTGTTAAAATCAAACCTCGTATTTGGGATAATTTGAGGATGCTGATTACAAATCCTGTAGCAGTTTTTAGTTTCAATATCGTTTGATAAAAACTAAATATTTCAGAACTCTCAGATTTTGAGGTTTACCTAAAAAATTGAAAATCTCTATTTGGCTTTTTATGAAGAAGAAGGCCCGTGCCTTGCATAATTTGGGTGTACTGATTACAAATCCGATCGAAGTTTTCTGTTTCTGTGTGACGAACATAAAAAAATTGAGATCCTTCAGACCTTCAGGGTTGCCTAAAGACCAGAAAAAATGTTGATATGGCTTTCAATTTAGACGAAACCTTGTTTTCCCGATAATTTGAGAGTGCTGATTATAAATCCGGCCGTAATTTTGATTGTCGGTATCGTTTGAAGTAAAAAACGTCAGATCGTTCTAATAAAAAATTTGAGATCTTTATTTGGGATAACCTGTTGTTTTGAATAATTTGAAGATATTGATTACAAATATGGTCGCAGTTTTGAGTTTTGCGAGTTTCACGATAAGAGGAAGATTATCCCATAATTAAGATGAGCTGTCGAAACATTATTTGAAGGCCACATGGAATTGGGAATGGAGCAGATACCATACCATTGCCAGCAAGATATTTTAGACAGATCTCGGCAATATTAGGTTTGCTAAATTGTAGTGTACATAAATTTCTATACCCCATACAAAGCGTAGCTTTATTCGAGGTGGCAATATTTGTATTTCGCTATTTATAACAAATAAATAAATAAAAAAAATAAATACGTCAATCATCCAGTCCGTCAGCAGATTCTATTCATGCATTACCTTCCGATACCAATTATACCTTCGGAATCTAAATTAATGTGAGCAAGGAATACCTAACAGTACACGCTGCATTCGCATATTGATATGCAACTGGTGTTAGTTAGCAAGTTAACAGCTTTTGAGATAGAATCTTCCGAAAAACGTGCTGTTGAAAGTTTATGAAGGCTACGACATATGCATAACTCCAAGTAATTATCGAACATGGTTATGTATCAGCTATTTCCATCTCATACTTCCTTTTGCTGTTATGGATTAAGAAAATATGAACAACCTTTTGATGCATATTGCTCATAACTTCTCTCATGAGGTCGGTGGTACAGGATGAAGTATTAAAAAAGACTGTCGCGTCCAAGGTTGCCAATGTCAATTATCAAAATTCTTCGTAAGCGGTGCCAAAATTCTACGATTACATTGCCTTTTATAAGCGGTTGCTAAAAGAAATTGCCATACCAGCTGCCTCAATCAGCAAGTCCTCCCATACCTACATTGGGATTAACACCAATCCTGTAGGGCGTGGCTTGGCTCAGTGGTTAGAGTCGAGGGCCCTTGATCGGAAGGTATCGGGTTCGATTCTCGTTAGAGGCGGAATTTTATTTCTAGTTTTTCCAAAGTTAAATAGGTATCTATTAAAAAATCTCAGCGAGACATCCCACCTGAGCCTTCACTGTTGCATTCTAATTAACATTGCTGTTCCTAGGGTGGCACCGGGAAACTGTAACAAAGCATACACAGAACATGACCAAAGCAGTCAATACTGATGACACATAAGTGAAAAAATACCAACCGTGCAAAGTCGTAGCATTGACAGCAACGCAACCTCTTTGATGTAAGTATCTAGAGGAGTAATGTCAATTATTTCTTCTATAGTACCTAGCAGTTGGTGTTGTTTTTATGGCTCCTGTTATATTAGTGCAGACAATACGTTGTATTTTATATAATTTATTAATCGCAGGCAATGGCTCCATACGTTAGCATAGGTTTAATTATTATGGTGTAGATCCAGTGGGTCACTCTCTTGGCGACAGGCCCCAAATGCGTACCACTGTTTTTCGCCATTGTTCATAAGCGCCATATGCTCTTTTGGCTCTACTATCTAGGTGAGAGTACCAGGTTCCACGTCATCTTTCTAAGGGTAATCTCCTAGACTAATGATAGACAAATTCTAGTTGTCGATATAACAGACACACGTATGCACTTGCAAGACAACCGCCAATGCTGAGGTCACAGCAGCTTTCAACAAAAATAGCCATTCCATGAGAGTACTACAACAAACATACATAATTCATATTTTGCATTAAAGGTGTACAGCTCGTTGAATAAATATTTATTGCACAGCTTAACGCTATATATTCCGATGCAGAGATAAGCTAAACACCGTTAGGCGGACTACAAATTATCTGTAACAAATTTTATAAAAATAATTACGGAATAGTCGCAAAGCGTAACAGCTGCTGCGGGAGCTATTTATAGATGACATATTGTTAATCAACGGAATTTATACAGTTATTATAGGTATCATCTTAGATTAAGGAAACTATCTGGCGTTTCTCTACTTTTTTATAATAATCGTATATTATATAACAAGCACAAAATCTGTATTTTTTATTTTCAATAAACGAGTCCGAAACTCAAAACTGCGCCCGAATCTATAATCAGCACCCTCAAATTATCCAAAACACGAGGTTTTATCTTGATAGAAAGAAAGATTTTCGAATTTTTAGGAGAACCTGGAGATCTGCAAGATCCGAAATTTTTGATTTTAGCCAAATGAGACTGAAAATCAAAACTGAGACCAGATTTTTTATTCAGCACCCTTAAATTATTAAAAGACACGAGGTTTCATCTTAATAGAAAGCCAAACAAAGATTTTCGATTTTTTAGGCAAACCTGAGGATCTGAGAGATCTGGAATTTTCTATTTTCGTCAAGCGATACCGAAACTCAAGATTGAGACCGGATCTGTAATCAGGACACTCAAATCATCCAAAACACAAGGCTTCATCTCAATAGGATGCCACATAAATATTTAAGATTTTTAAACAAACCCTGAGAATTTAAAAGATCTGAAATGATACTGAAAATCAAAACTGAGACCAGATTTTTATTCAGCACCCTTAAATTATTAAAAGAAACGAGGTTTCATGTTAATAGAAAGGCAAATAAAGACTTTCGATTTTTTAGGCACACCTGATGAGGATTTTTGTCGAACGATACTGAAACTCGAAAATGAGAACAGATTTTCAATCAGCACCTTCAAATTATTCAAAGCACGAGGTTTCATCTTAATAGAAAGCCAAATAAAGTTTTTCGATTTTTTAGGTGAAACTGAAGATCTGAAAAATCTGAAATTTTTGACTTTCGTCAAAGGAACTCAAAACTGAGACCGATTTTGTAATCGCCACTCTCAAATTATCCAAAACAAGAGGTTTCATCTTAACAAAAACACAAATACAACCTGAACCTGAAGAACTGAAGGATCTGAAATTTGCGATTTTCGTCAAACGATACTGAAACTCAAAACTGAAAAAGGATTTGTAATCAGCACCCTCAAATCATTTAAAATAGGAGGTTTGGTCTTAATAGAAAGCCAAATAAAGGTTGTCTATTTTTTAGGCAAACCTGAGAATGTGAAATTTTTGATTTTCATCAAACGAGTACGAACCTCAAAACTGCGACCGGATTTGTAATCAGGACTCTCAAATTATGCGAAACATATGGTTTCATCTTAATAGGAAGCCAAATAAAGATTTTCGACTTTTTAGGCAAACGTGAAGATGTGAAAAGTCTGAAATTATTTATTTTCGTCACACGACACTGAAACTCATAATAAACTGTGACCGGATTTGTAATCAGCACTCTCAAATGATGAAAATACTTTTCACAACCATACTACTATTTTTAACTTTTTAGCCCGATGTTCATAAGAAGCGTGTTTCTTTGGTTTCTTAAAATATATATTTCTTTTTAATTTTCTAGCCATTAAAGCGTGTTTTTTTTTTAGTTTTTAAACTTTATTGACTAATGCTCTGTGTAGTGATGATGAATAATTGTTTTTGATCAATATTCATAGCATAATCATTACCATTACTGTATAAAGAATAATTAAAACTGTCGACTATCCTGAATACGTTTTACAGAAATACCAACCCCCAAACAGTTAGATGTTACGCCTTTTAAGCTGTCGCCGCTACGCCTCTGTGTGATATAAACAAACTTTAAAGTGTCTACGTCATCTCTTAGGTCGGTTGCACACACGGCGGTCGTCGCCGCTGCACACGCCGTTGTCGCTGGATTCGCGACATGACCGCGGTTGGAGTATGTTTATATGAAAATAGTAATTCCAACTGATTTTCAACTTATAACAAATTTCAGCAGCTGATATGAGCAAAAAAGGATTTGACAGAGGTATTTTGCTTTTTTGGTTTATTGAGGAGCCCAGGGCCAGGTGGCATATTTGAGTACTGATCTCAGTTTTTTTGGGTTCAATTCATGAAGCAGGTACAAAGCTTTCACGCGCTAAGGCGTCTTGACTGAACAAAAAAAAAATTCGGCCTACCCTAACCTAATGATCAAGTTGACGCAAAAGTTTTACGAGGTTATGTTATACTGTGAAAACGCCGAGCCGAAAACTGCTGTTTACTCTAGGTACTTACCGAACGGAGTTGTCCCTTTTTCAGCCAATTCATCAAATTTGTTACGCAAGGCCTGACAAACTTCACGCCAAGCGTTTCTCGTGGCATCTAGGACTTTGAATATGTCAAGGGTTCTTCCCACAAGGCAGGTCTTTCTTGGATTAAAGAAATTAAAATGTCATTTATCAATATCCAGGTCATACTGTTTACTCTTCACAACTACAAGTCTTCTAACGACTCCGAAATAAACTAAGTCAGCGGTAGAATAAACGCTGTGTGTAAAATCGTTCAACTGGCCACGTGGGCCACTATGTGGACGTCGACGGCACAAAAACGTCGGCTCCAGTGGCAGTCGGCGGTTGCACCGCTACCGCTGATGGCAAATTTACCGATCGTTCATTTTTCCGTCTAATGTGTAAGCTCTCATCTACTTCAAAGCGCCACTGCAGAATTGGCGTCGACGGTCACTCGTTCGCCGCGGTAAAATCCGCCGTGTGTGCAACCGACCTTAGTCAGCAGATACTACCGCTGGTTAGATAGATAGATAGATATATATTTCGTCAGTAAACAAGTACAATGTACAAGATAGACATGTCAAAACATAATATACATACTAAGATGTATAAATTAAATAAATAGTTAAAATTAATACCTACATTTAAAAACATTTAGTAAAATTGACAATCTGTCAACTACATCTGTTTTTCAAAAAAAGTCTGTACCAAAGTATTCACTTACAGAATAAAAGCAGTTGTCAAGCATGTGTTTTTTCACAGTTTTTTCAAACAAATTCGTGCTAAGCATTCTAACGCTTAGCGGTAAGTGATTATACAAATCTATACGTGGAAAATTCTTTTTTGATTTCAGTAGAGAAAATTTTGGAGCTCTCAAATCCTTAGATGATCTGGTCGGATAACTATGAAAATCTGAGTTAACAGCAAAATTATTTTTGTTTTTGTGGACATCTACCAAGGTGGCATAGATATACATAGAAGGTAGTGGCATTATTTTAAGACTTTTAAAATGTGGTCTACATGAGTCGTAGTATCCCAGGCCAGCTACGACTCTGATAGCTTTCTTCTGGATAGCGAATAGCTTCGATAGCTTGCCGATGTTTGAGTTTCCCCATAAAGTTACTCCGTAGTTTAAATGTGAATGAAACAATCCGAAGTAACAACTTTTCAATACCTGTATGTTAACTTCAGGTTTAAGTTTTCGTAGCAGAAAAAGGGATTTACTAAGAGTACCAGCAAGGAAATCGATGTGCTGAGTCCAACTTAACGAGTCATCTAAAATTATTCCAAGTAACTTAGCTGTCTTACCCGTTGATATAGAATTATTGGTATATAATATAATATTCTCAGTTTTGTTTTAGTTCAACTTTAAATTATTGGCTGAGAACCATTTATTAGCTTTTTCTAAACTAAGGGAAGCCACCATTTTAAGCGTGGCTAAGTCGGTATCCAGAGATATGAGTGTAGTATCATCTGCATACGCTATACAAGAATTGGGTAGCATGAAGTGGAACAGGTCATTAAGATAGAGCGTGAATAGAGAAGGCCCCAATATTGAGCCTTGCGGTACACCATGCTTGATGTTTTTCATGGATGACAAGCGACGTTCGACGGATTTGAAGCCGTCAAAATCGTTTCCGCCGCAAAGTTGGAGCTTTTTATGTTCGGTCCGACCTCTGAATCCAAAGGACAGTTACAAACTCACAAACATACAGGTGAAGCTAAAGAAAACGTGTTAAAAAACGACGTCGTAGGGATTATATCTTTCATGCTCTAGGGGTGATTTCCCTCACCTTTTTCGCTTTAATGCTCCACCATAATCTTAGCACCTCACATGCACTGTTACTTGCTCCAGTATACGTACACACATTTGAATACCTAAATCATACGTGTACCTGTTCGTTTGATAACCCGCCTACTTTCTCCTCTCCCAATTTGTCGCGACACAAGCGCCCCCGGTGAATGAATAATGAAGTTATTAAGTGGGTTATCGAAGGCGGCGGATCAGCTGGTTCGCGCTTGTTTTCGCCGCCTTCCGCGTATCTCGCGACGCCGCGCCGCATTATGCGGCTTGTCCCTATAGTGCCAACGTCCTTCTATTGACTTTCCAGTCGATAAATCTCGCGCTGGACGTCCGGTCGTTAGGCGGCGTTTGCACCTGCGTTCCAAATGCAGCCACTGAAATTGTGCTTCCTTATCTATCACTCTTAACTTCAAGGATTAATGATTACTAATAATACAGGGTGGGGCGTAAAAACCAAGTGTTTTTGGTTTGGGTAGTACTCATATATTAGAAAAGGGAGGAGCGCGCGGTTTATTGCAATCCATTCCTTGACTCAAACCATTTCACTTTCTTACTTGCCACTTGCCATCATGGAGCTGTAGACGCTAGAACAACGCGTGGCATATGGCGTGGCATAATTGGCTCATATTTTTTTGGAGAAAATAGGGTCACCGCTACAGTAACATCACAACGTTACATTCATATGGTGAATACCATTTTCATACGTGAATTGCAAAGAAGAGGTATGGATATCAAAGATTTGTGGTTCCAGCAAGATGGGGCCACGGCACACACCGCCAGAGTCTCCATGGCTGTTCTTCGCCACCTGTTTCCAAATCGTTCAATTTCGAGGTTTGGTGGCATTTCATAACCTCCTCGGCCTCCCGACTTATCAATTTGTGATTTTTTTCTATGGAGGTAACTCAAGTCACGTGTTTAAAGGGCCAAGCCCCGTACGTTAGACGCAGAGAAGGAAGCGATTCGCCATGGAATCTCTCAAAAATCAACAGAGACATGCTGGAAACAGTGGAGTGCAATTTTCGTGAACGGTTGCATCACATGTCAGATGTAATTTTTGCACTTAGATATTTCAAAATGGTTTATTATCAGCTATGTTCTACTACCAATAAAAACTAATAATTTTATGACTATTTCAGAAACACTTGATTCCTATGCCCCACCCTGTATTTAAGCTCGTTTCAAGGTGCAGCTGCAGCTATTTTTAATCATTATCATAGTCACATTGTCTTAACAGACATGTTGTGAACTCGTAAAATGCATTAAGTCGGAGCTAGAGTATTGCCGACACGAATATGGTCAATAGTTTTGAGACCTGTAGCTCGCCATCGTTCGCGATTTACCATCAGTTCAGTGTCGCTCTTGATACTCATATCCAGCAACTGTTTCGTCGTATCCACCCAGCGTGTTGGGGAACGGCCACGGCGCCGCCCACTCGGGGCGCGACCCTGAACTACAAGTTTCTCCATATTATCGCTTCTGTGAATATGTCCGAAGAATGTGAGCATTCTCGTCGACACAATGAAGGATAGTCTCTTTGGATTTCCGAGCTCATCCACTATGGAAACATTAGTGCGATGGGCGGAATAAGGAATCCTCAGCATTCTCCTCCACGTCCACATTTCAAAAGCATCTATGCGGGTTCGATCTGCCTTTTCAGCAGTCCAAGTTTCCGAGGCATACAAAATATGGAGAACACAAGAGACTGAACCAGCGACATTTTGGTAGCTTTAGTGATGTTATGACCACGCCATATTTTAGTAAGCTTCGTCATGGCCACACGTACCTGATATTTTTAATGTATCTGGAGTAAAGGGTGTCCCAGTAGGTGAAGGAATTAACCCTTAACCTGTAACGTGGAAAATTGGAGCATAGCTGGTAATGTGCAGTCTGTGAGAGCAGAACAACTTTTAAGTATAAATAATAAAACTTACTAATTTTTTATTAGAAAATATATAAAGATCTGTTAGGTAAAGGAAAACGTATTGTGAAGAAAAAAATGTAAGATTACTTTCAACTTTAACAAAAATAAGTAATACAATCTTTGAGGACTAAGCTAATAAAAAAGAACTTTTTACCACACCTATTTTCAAATATCTTACGCTTAACAATAAGTAAAGCAATATATTTGCGTATAGACCTTAGGAAAAATACTGTAGATAATTCAATGGTCACGGCAAGTCCTCAATCTAAGGCTGATCAGCACAACTGCCATACAGATAAGGGAACCGTTGCCTGACCGAGCTCTCAGGCTTTGCCTCTAAGAGTGCGAATTCTCATTACAATATTATGTTTTCTTGTACGAGACATTGGCCGAACCTCTGTTGTGCACCATCTATAAGGGTTTTTTCCTACTTTCTTCCGCTCAAAACTTCTTGTTCTCCGTCTCCATCCTGGTCACTATCTCCGGACAATTCACTTCTGCTGTCGTGATCGGAAATATAAAAATTATCTTCTGCTGCTGCTGTTTACTTCACTAGACTCGTTGCCTATTTCGTCATCTTCTCCAAACCACTTCATAACAGTTTCTTCAAAATTTTGATCCCCGTAACATACATGCTTTGACGTACCTGCAGTCGTGAGAAATTTTTACGTAAACGGTAACGTCCCGCCTCACAGACTGCACTAAACCAAAAACGGCGCACGTCTGAAAACAGTGCGAAATCTCCCAGATTTGTTGGTGAAATCTACCCAAAGCTACCCAAAAGCTGCTATGATTATATGAAGAGCAATAACCCAAAGAACGGTTTTCTCAAGAGTATTGAATTACACTATTAACTCTAGTGCTTCTTTGGCTTCAAAGTCATCAAATCAGTCTGATACTCTGTTTTACCCAGGTCTATCTGATGAGATCCGAAAGATCTAAGCATCGCAGCACATTGTGCCTCATGCAGTTGAGGTTTTGAATTATAAAAATATATAATTTTTTTTGTGATAAATGGGAAGGTCATATATGTTTTATAACAAAACCGTTTTTGTTTTTTTTTCGCAATAATTCAAGTTATATCAAAATAAGAATGGGTTTTTGAATCGAGTACCGAAAACACGCCGATGGCTCCCGAACACGTGTGACGTCACCATGGCGGTCAGGATGCTCTTTTGACCAATGACGTCCTACACCGATACTAGATTGTAGATTCCCAGCCAATCGTGAAAATACTAACTGGTAAACTAGTAACTAGTGTATATTTGTTGCAACACAGTCGATGAATCAAGTTTGCAACTCAAAACAAAGTCAACGATCGAAATAAATATTTTTTTGAATGCTTGAAATCAGATTACAGATTCCAGTAAGTAAGTACCTAATCAAATATGTTTTATTGAAACAATCTGCTGCACGTTCGGCTGGCCTAGTGGTTAAGAGTGTCCGATAGTGGATCTGGTGGTCTTTGGTTCGAAACCCAGGCTTCCAATTTTTTTTCTATTAAATAATTTATTCATGTGCTTTTTGCACTTGTTATGTACATTTTTTATACGATCAACCTAAATATGTTTTTGAACCAAATTCTATTAGACATACTACTTGCACTGCATAGTGCAAAAACTAAGTACAGGACGCGGTGGACAATTCAAAAAACCAATAAATTTTTTGAGAAAAAAAGAATGAAAAAAAGTTGGAAGGCCTGAGCACTCCATTTCAGGGGGAGGAGTGATATCTCCTTTGCCTGCTCCCCGCAGACAGTGACCGTATACAAAGAAAAAAAAGTCGTTAACATCAAGTAGGCAGCGATTGTACGCCTACCTTAAGCGATATCCAGTCATCGACATGAAGTGCAGCACTATCGACTGAGCAGTCTATAAATCTCGAGTCGGTGTGTGTCCTCACTAAGCCGCTACAGTGATTACATGCACCGGCAAACTAGTACAGGTCTTCGGACCATACGCCGTGTAGGTACATCGATGGAGAAATCAATTCCGATCCAATCGTAATTTGTTCCAAATAAATTAATCGGCTGACAGGGCTTCATTGGGTTCACTATTACTTATTGTGAGAACGTATCGTGGTATATTGGCTGCCTTGTATGGAATATGTCTTAATGAAACGGTCAAGCAATTTACTCTATAAGCGGAAGGCGTTTGTTTGGAGTGTGGGAGGTATGCGAACTTCGGTTTATGGCCATGTAAAATTAAATTAGATTATATTACAGTTAATAATTCTTTTGATAGAATTTCTTTTACTAAGGGGTAACCGCTTGGTGAAGGAAGCTGGCACAGTGCCAGTGGCTTCAAATGCTTCCAACAGTATCGGCGCTACTCTAAAATCCCTTGTCTTCGCTAGGTGGAACTTCCTGGAATTACATGTAGCATTGCTTCAAGAAGTGATGAAGCTCTTTGATGTTTTTAGTGCTTCCTTACTTGTCTTGTCTATTTTCTTTTTTCTCTCCATCACCAAAACGTCTCTCTCATTTCACCCAATAACCTGCCCGGTAAAGTTAGCAGCAATCTCCCACTTCTCCTCTGAATTTGACATTTTAGATAGGTACATTTCCAGTCACTTTTCCTAGACTTTGATCTACTGTAAATGCACTCCTCTTTCCCAGTGAGGGTGAATCGTTTCCGATATTCTTGGAAACAACCATATACCACTTATCATCTGACTGAGAAAATAAGTCATATCTCCAAGATGCCTCTCCACCCATGGTTTGCTTTCCAATATAAGCCTCCTGGCCCAGCTACCAGTATTATCCTTTTGGCAAGAGTAGTGCCAACTTTTCATCAGATATTCTTTTGCTGTGCTTTTTCCTACACTCTTTTCTTCTTCTTTCTGTCCAACCAAAGGTTCTGTAGGAGATGCTCTGGCTATTACCAATGCTGCACTCGATCAGATGTCACTTTTCCTAGACATCGATCTAGGTACTGTAAATGCACTCCTCTTTTTCAGTGAGGGTGAATGGTTTCCGATATTCATGGAAACAACTATGTACCACTTATTATCTGAGTGAGAAAATAGGTCATATCTCCATGATGGCTGTCCACCCATGGTTTGCTTTCGGATATAAGCCTTCTGGCCCAGTTATCAGTATGATCCTTTTGCCAGGACTGCCAGGAGTCCTGCCAACTTTTCATCAGGCTTTCTTTTGCTGTATTTTCTCCTACAATCTTTTCTTCTTCTTTCTGCCAAACAAAGGTTCTGCAGGAGATACTCTGGCTATTACTCATTGATATAGTTCTGCAGGCTCTTACTACTCTCATAGCCACCCTTCTTTGTAATCCCAGAAACTTTAGGTCCTGTATATCTGCTTTTGTATTGCTCCCTTTCTAGGCGTTATACACAACAACCGATCCTAATATTCTTCTATTTTTCTCTCTTGTACAGGCAAAAAACATATAGCCTTTATTTATTGGTGCTAGATGGAACAATTAGTGCCTTTCTGGAGATTATGCTTTGTTTTCTGTCCACTCCCCATGTTTTCGCAGTACTCTTCCCTGCAAGATCATCACCACATAGTCACAATGTCTTAAAAGTCATGTTGTGAACTCGTAAAATGCATTTACACATTTTACGAGTTTCTCTTGGGATATCTTTAAGATCTTTAATGCAGTAGTTTCCCATTTGCTTTCTGCATCCTCATGCCGTTGACCAGATGGTATCTCCTGGTTCATCCGCCTTTAGGGGCAATTTCTCACCCCAAGGACATGAAGGTGTCCTGACTCTTCTCAACTCGTCCACCCGAAGCTGTTGGTTGAGAAGAGGTTACTGCTTATATCGACAGTAGTTCGGTTTTAGTCGCCTTTTACGACACGCAGGATATACGATGGGAGATATTCTAACCCGCCCCCACACGGGTATCCCTGCAAGATAGATTGCAATAAATGAAATCGATTTTCTTTTCTCATTAAATGTTTCAAATATTGGAGCTTTTGAGCCTTCACATATTAACTAGTTCCTTTTATTTGTTAAATAATCCATAATTCAGATACTTCATGAAAGCTTCAGCAAGCGTTTATGCTTAAACCCCCTAAAAGAGAACAGAGGATAACTGCGAATGAGTCTTATTTTGTTGTGCAACGTGATATGGTGGCTCGTGAACAAATTTCTCATGCGCAGATCTGCATCTTTACAAAAAAATAATTTTCTATGAGAAGACGACGTCCCAGGGCCAATCTGAGCACGTCATTGGATTTGGCGGTAAATTTTATATATGGAAGAGTAGGAAACAATGAGATAACATCCCAAAATTAGAGATGATAGTCGATGTTCTAAAACCGAAAAAGTCCAGTTTTGTTAAAATCTCAGTCAGTAAAAAAGCTCGCGTGTTGGTTAATTTGGAGACACCGATCACGAATTTGGTCTCTGTTCCCAATTGTGCTTTGAAAAAATTTATGGTACTTCTCCATTCATTAATTCAAGATACCATTTCGGCCGTTAATAATAATACCCGTGTGGGGTTAGAATATCTCTATCGTATATCCTGCGTGTCGTAAAAGGCGACTAATAAAAGGAACCGAACTACAGTCGGTATAAGCAGTAACCTCTTCTCAACCAACAGCTTTGGGTGGACTGGTTGAGAAGAGTCAGGACACCTTCTTGTCCTTGGAGTGAGAAATTGTCCCTAAAGGCGGATGAACCGGTAGATACATCTGGTCAACGGCATGAGGATGCAGAAAGTAAATGGGAAACTACTGCATTAAAGATCTTTAAGATATCCTAAGAGAAATGAGTAATGCATTTTACGAGTTCACAGCATATCTGTTAAGACATTGTGAGTATGATAATGATGATGTTAATAATAATAATATGACTTCATTAGGCGGGGCTCAGTCACTGGCTGCTTTAGCCCAACCTTAAAATAGGGTACAATTTTCAACTAAATTATTTACAGTACATAAAAGACTAAGATATTAATCTTGTATATTCCAACAATATAAAAGGAAGACATAAAATGTAAACAAGTGTTATCATGACGATGCTATATTCTTCAAACTTTTCATACGTATATAGGCAGAGGATTATAACGAACTGCAGGGAGGTGAGAAAAAGAGATTTGGAAATATGTAGCTAGTGTTGTGTCTTGGGATTTGTAGCAAAAATGGGTCTCTTCTACTCCGGTCTTGAATATTTTCAGCAAAGACTAATTTTCTGTGTAGTAGATGCTCCCTTTTCTTAGTGTTTGTGCCGAATCTCATACAAACATTTCACACCACTTGAAGGCGGTGAGTATTTTGTGAATTTAAAGAAGGACCGTATACAATGTAAGGTCGCAGTAGTCAAAGGTAGAGACGATCAGAGAATCAGAAATTTTTTATTTTGTTTCAGTACTCAATACGTTTTTGAACCTATACAGAGATTTTATTTTCCGATCAGCCTTCTTGATTAAGCCATCATTAGCATGAGCAGTGAAAGATAGCCTTGTATCTAATGTAACTCCTATAGACATTTACATTCATTTAAAGTTTCTACTGTAACGTTATTTAAGATTATTTTGTCTTTTAAATTTACTTTAGAACATTTTATATCATGACCAATTAACATTGCTGCATCATCGATGATGTCGGTCGATACTGAAGCTGAGCTGTACCCGCTTCGGAATCTAGATTGCTTTTGAGACAAAAAATTGAATTTTTGTACAAAATATTCTTTCAGTTGTAGCAGGCGACAGAAAGGTTCTGCCGGTGCGCCATCTGGTACCCGAAGGTAACGGCAAACCAAGGAAATCGCTGCCGAACAGCAGTAGATTTCTTGGTGGGACGCCACGGCGCGTCCGCTTGGCCACCAAAGAGCGCGGGTTCTATATGCGGCTGCATATGAAAGCCGATATACGAGGGTTGCTCTATACCTCCGTCAATCCACCAGTACTCAGACAGCTGTTTCATGCTTATTAGCGATCAGCAGTGCGCCATAGGTCGATTGACGGAAATAGAGAGCATCAATTCTCATGTCTACCAGACTTGTGAAGCATGTTGTAGCAGGCGACAGAAAGGTTCTACCGGTGCGCCATCTGGTACCCGAAGGTAACGGCAAACCAAGGAAATCGCTGCTGAACAGCAGTAGATTTCTTGGTGGGATGTCACGGCGCGTCCGCTTGGCCACCAAAGAGCGCGGGTTCTATATGCGGCTGCATATGAAAGCCGATATACGAGGGTTGCTCTATACCTCCGTCAATCCACCAGTACTCAGACAGCTGTTTCACGCTTATTAGCGATCATCAGTGCGCCATAGGTCGATTGACGGAAATAGAGAGCATCAATTCTCATGTCTACCAGACATGTGAAGCATGTTGTAGCAGGCGACAGAAAGGTTCTACCGGTGCGCCATCTGGTACCCGAAGGTAACGGCAAACCAAGGAAATCGCTGCTGAACAGCAGTAGATTTCTTGGTGGGACGTCACGGCGCGTCCGCTTGGCCACCAAAGAGCGCGGGTTCTATATGCGGCTGCATATGAAAGCCGATATACGAGGGTTGAGCAACCCTCGTATTCTTTCAGTTTTATATGGGCAGCTTTTTCCAAAATCTTTGATAGACAGCAAAGTATATCAATAGGCTGCTCAGATCGCTAGCATGGCTTATTGACTATGTTTACGTCAACCACACAAATACGCAGCGATTTTTCCGCAACACGATCATACACCAATTCGATCGCGGACAAACGCCAGAGCATCGCCAGTTGTACATACATTTTATATATCGCCGGGTGGGCGATTCAAAATTTGTAAACAATAAAACCAGATCAATGGATCGGTATATAAACCATAAACCGGCGTGTACGCAGCCTACTTGATTTACGACGCGCTTTCCACTCGCAATTTGTCGCTGCCGACCCAGACGGATAAATAATATATATGCGGTTATTAAGTAGCTTATCGAGTCATCTGAGTCTTGCCACAATGACTCTTTTGTGCTACTTGAGCAATACAGTTCGCGTGCTCCCTTTAAAAGTTTTTTTTTAATTATACAGGGTCATAACCACTTTACCTTTTGGGGAATTCTAGGGATATTTGAAGTGGCGTAACTTCAAATTCAGGGCCCCCGCAAGATATTTCCCGAGCCCCCCCCCCCCGCAAGATATTTTCCATGGTTTCGTTTTTCATAATATATTTATATACAGGGTCAGGCCCTAGTTAATACCTTTTTTTTTTAACTGTGTATAGAAGTCTTCAAAGCAAACAACTTTTTCAAAGAACCTTTATCCAAAAACTGAAAAATAAGCGAGATATAGAATCAAAAAAAGTAAGTCTGGACTTTGGTCTAGACTTGTGTATTAAAACGTACCTTGTCCCTTTATGTTTAGTTTTTTGCTCGAATTTGTGTCTTATCATCAAGCATTGTATCTGTCAATTAGTGCACTAGTCATTTTTTAGTTAATTCTAAATTTTTAAATCCTAAAAGTTGCGTTTATAATAATGTGCGGCTTTTAGGAATTACCGATTTAAAATTAACAAAGTTCAGCAGAAAGTAGCAACTGCACTAACTGACAGGTGCAATGCCTAATCGATAAGACAAAAATCCGAGCAAAAAAACTAAACATAAACAAACTAGGTAGATACATCTTGATACGCAAGCCTAAATTTACATTTTTTATTTTGGATCTGGCTTATTTTTCGCTTTTCTGACAAAATTTATTCAAAAACTAGTTTCTGTGCACAGTTGCAAAAGGATTAAGTTAGGACTCACCCTATATAATATATTAAAGAGAAAATCTTGGGGTTGTTTTGAAAAGAAACACGGATCACTGCATAAAGAAGCTTTCGGCAATGTTTATTGCCATCTTCAGGGCTTTAACGTTAAGTCTTGCAAGAAACAACAATGTGCATTGAGTCACAGACTTTCAAATGCAACTCTCAAACAAAAAATGTCAAAAAGATTTTGGCTGATTTAACTCGGTGTCTTCCACAACACAGCTCACACAAACAAACAACCAACACGTCGGTGTAAAATACAAACTAAACAACGACCTTTAGATGTTTAAATCACACGGAAAATTACAAAATTTGTGGCGTGAAAATACATATTTTTCCGATTTAAATTTTTAATAGATTTTAATCTTTCAGATCATCAGGTTTGTCTAAAAAATCGAAAATCTTTATTTGGCTTATGAAACCTCGTGTTTTGGATAATTTGAGGGTACTGATCACAGATCAGGTCGCAGTTTGAGTTTTAGACTCGTTTGATAAAAATAAAAAAAAGATTCAGATCTTTCAGAACCTCAATCATTTTGTGCTTGTATGTTTTGTGCTATATTAATATAGAAATAGTTGACCAATTAATTCAAATGTAGCTGAGAAACAATTACTCCTCCTTGGGAAACGCCAGATTTTCTCCTTCATCTAAGCAAGGCCGTCGAAATTTTTTTTCTTGGTGGGAGTAATTTTTTTGAAGGGGTAAAGGTTTCTTCTAGAGAAGACCCGTCGGGGGGAGGTGCAATTTTGTGGATTAGTTTTTACGGCATTGTTTATAGCTTTTATTTAAAAATTGCGGATTACTATTTATTATTTTAGTATTCTTGGGGGAAATTACCCCATAACCCCCTTTATATCTATAGGTCCTTTTAAATTAACATCACCCACTTGATAGCGATAAAAATTCATATTACAATAGTTACCACAGATCTCAGAGTAACAACTGAACATAGAGGTAGTAAACAGCTAATTCTAATAGGCCAACATCTTTTCTTACGTTGTCATATCGACCACCAGATACGGCAATCATAATTGTTTACTATCGTCTTAATTGTATAGTATCCAGAAATATTCCATTCTACGTTAAATAAGACGGTATTTTGATGGTTCAGAAATGATTACAGCAAAATCAATAGATATGTTGACCTCTACTGCGTTACTGCATGTTTCTTCATCATTAACGCAAATTCTGTCTTACATAAATTTTAAGGAGTTTGCAACGCCTATGTAATTTTCCTGCGATTTGTTTACGGTCACCTCTGACTATCAAACGTTTGTCTTGTTTGTGCTTCTTTTATGCTTGGTCCATAAAATCGAATTCGCTATTTGTTGGTACCTGTAGTGAAGCTTTACGGACTTGCTGTGCCATATTCGAGTGTGGTTTAACGGTTTTTCGAGATAGGACAGTGCAGAGCAGTGTTTGTAGCATGGGTTGCATTGGAAGAATTTTCAGGTTAGTTGGCAATGTTTGGGTCTGAAGTGTCAAACGATGATGGCTTTGAGCACGCCATGCTGAAGTGGTTTGTTTACTACCTCTATGTTCAGTTGTTACTCTGAGAACATCACCCACTTGATATCGATAAAAATCCATATTACAATAATTATTACCACAGAACTGTTCTATACCTATTTATACCTCACGTGTTATTTTACAAACTGAGTTAACAATAGAATCACGCAACCCCTGAAAGCATTCAAATAGCCTCCATATGCAAAAAGGGAATGAATAGCCCTTTCCAGGTGAAATAATAAATTCCATTACCGGTGATAAACAAAGCAATCATATCAATACCTATGCATTGTAAATAAAGTGTAGTCCGACCTGAAAATTTAATTTAGCGTTAATTCAAATTATCACGACTGCCGTCGCTGCCGACATCGTTTATTGATTATAGCGATGTGATGGGGTGGTGGTTTATGTCGCCATGGGCGGGCCCCAAAGGTCAAAGGGCACCAAATATTATCATCTATTTGTCGCACTTCACAAACTACTAGGGTAGTTAAAGCACAAGAAAATAAGAAAAAACGTTCATATGAACATGGGTCCGGAAACGCTTCCTCAGGAAGCTAGGGCCCTTCGAAGGTGCCTTCAAAAACGACTCTTCTTTTATAGCTTCGGTATTACTGCAGCTATGGCCACCAATTTTGACGCTACTTCTCTAAGGCGTCAATTTCTTGCCATTTTTATATCTGATTATGATTCTCCAAGTGGTGGCAGTCATTTTTAGCAATTGTTATTTTGAATTTATTTTGGTACGTACGGGGTCAGTCAACGACAGCGTTAGTAAATTCATCTTCAGGACAAAAATTTACTCTGCCTTCTCCTTGACTCACTCGTTAAATCTATTTGTGTTACTTGTTTATTTTATATTTTTGAAACTTCTAAACCTTAAGTTTTGCATTGGTGCTCTTGAATGATTTATTGCAAATTTTGTGCAGGTTTAATTGTTTTTTTTTAATATTTTGCATACGTTCCCTTTTATACCCCCAATTTCGAAATGGCAATGAATCTCTCTAATTTATTTTCGTTAAAGAAGAATATTTGACTAACTTTTAATGCCTACTATCTGTACCGAACTTCATTTCAATATTTCAACGTGATAAATAATATTTGTTTTAGACCAATAATTATTTATTATTGATTGGATTTAGCCATTCTCTTAGGAAACGGTGACAGATAGCGACTATTACTAAGAGTACCTTTTTTTTTGTAGGAGATATTGGAAAATCATAATCAGATATAAAAATGGCAAGAAATTGACGCCTTAGAGGAGTAGGGTCAAATTCACCCAAATACCTCCCTGGTTTGTAAGCCCCTGGTTAAAGGTGACAAAGTCCGGAAGGCTCAAATTGATGAACCTACCAACTATATTTCATGTTTCAAAATTGGTGGCGATAGCTGCAGTAGTACCGAAGCTATAAAACGAAGAATAGTTTTTGAAGATCATCTTCAAAGAGCCCTAGCTCCCTGAGGAAGCGTTTCCGGACCCATGTTCGTATGAACTTTTTTTCTTATTTTTGTGTGTTTTATCTACCCTAGAAGTTTGTAACATGAACACCGGTACACCCTGTATAATCACTTTTGTCCGGAAGATCTAATTGGCCACAGAGTACCATGTGTTATTCGGTGCTCTGGCTATCTGGAGCGGACGGGGTATCACACTGGATAGGACACTGTCATTTCAAAAACATATGCAGTCCATAGCAGCACCATAACATCCTGCACCTCATGGGGTGCTTCCGCTCCTACGCTCCGTACTTCGGCCTCTGTTTCTCTGCGGCTGAATTTGGCTCGCCACTGTGGCTAAACAGCCTACATACCAGACTGATAGACGCACAGTTAAACTCTTCTATGAGAAGTGTTATGGATTGCATCAAACCAACACCAACATTCAGCCAAATAGGTCTACTACCCATCCATCCAGAAAATCTCTTTCTAAGAGAATATAAGGAAATCAACACAAATCTCTCTCGTTGCGCCGATTGAGGTCCAGAAAACCACCAATTACAAGAGCTTTCCAACTTGAGTCTAATGGTTTCAATCCAGAAGTTAAATGGGCAGAAGTTTGGGCGACCCAAACACCAGAACAGTAATCTAACTTTTGGTAAAGAACTCCCTTGTTTTGAGCTCCACCGAAAGGAATGGTCGATCCTAAACAGAATTCGCACGTCGTATGGGCTGTGCGCTGATTCGTTGTTTGAATAAAATACCCACGATGCGACTGGTGAGCGGAACGCCAAACTGGAAGGCATATAATGCAAGAATGTGGCCTTAGGGCATATACAGGCAACAATAGGGACTCCCTTCAAGCGAAGCCATCAGCCATAGAACGGGTTTCCACGCTCGATATTACCTTATGATGCTATTTTTAGATCCCATTTTTTTTATTTTGTGCCGTTTGTCTTAACTGTTTTACTTGTTTATGCCTTTTTTTCATGTGTACTAGAACCATAGGCTAAATAATAATAATCTGGAGAGGGCTAAGACTTGGAGTAATTCTTTGAGCTCCTTCTCCTGCGTACAGGATATACAAAACGTGGATTGCCCATTTAGGTGATTTATGTTGTCCGACAAAGAAAGGCCTTCAGTAGAAATCTCTTCATTTTCTTCAGCATCTGATATTTTTTGTTCTGTATCAGAGTTATAATCCTATACTTCTAATATACCTATTTTATTTAGGTCTTCTTCGTCGTATCATGCTTTATCCGTTAAATCTTGAACTTCACCTTCACTTTCTTCCAGACACTCCACCACTAACTCATAAAGGCAATCCTCATATTTTTCATATGAACACAACTACAAAAATTGTACAAAAATTGAATGAAATTGAAAGTCTAAATATATGATATTCAATAAATTCAATAATAAATTAAACAAAAATACAGTCTTTGCAACCCAGTAACAATAGTGCGATTGCCTGTATCATCGTTGACAAACGCACTTACTGAGATCTTGTCAGTTGTCACATACTATTTTTTTAGTGGTTTCGGTCGAAGCATACTCTCTTGCATTGACTAAATGGGTGGGAAGATCTGCAGTAATTTGAAAACTCAATCTGATGCGGACTCAGAGTCTGCGCGTCAGTCCTGGAAGGTTAAAAGGAATACCAGATATTACATCAACTGTTTTTTTGTTTGATCTCCTTGAATTCTTGGTAAGGCTCGGGACCATACCTTCTTCATTGGTTCGAGACTATCGAGTAATTTTTTACTTTGGAGTCTTTAGGCTTTGGAGGAATCCTTGCACCTTGCATCTTGAATTTTCTCTAAAATCCTGGTCAATTTGTTAAAATTAATACTAATAAATGTTCTAGTAAAATCAGTGAACCAGTGCCTTAAGGTTCTCACTGTTGTGCTTTTATTTATAAATGAGATTGCTGATGAAAAAATGTTTAGAACTGTAACAGATATTACTATGTTAAAGTAGTCTTGACAACATAAACGAATGGTTGCAAACCAATGGGCTGTTTTTCATCAACAAATGTGACAGTTCTGCCGTTCTGTACACTACTTCAAACAGTGGTCTGCAATTCAGAGTAACTAAACATAGAGGTAGTAACCAAACCACGTCAGCATGGCGTGCTCAAAGCCATCATCTTTTGACACTTCGGCCTCCAAACATTGCCAGCTAACCTGAGAATTCTTCCAATGCAACCCATGTTACAAACACGGCACTTTTTGTGTCCCATCTCGAAAAACTATTAAACTACACTCGAATATAGTACCGCAAGTCCGTAAAGCTTCACGACAGTTACCAACAAATAGCGAATTCGATTTTACTTACCAAGCATAAAAGACGCACAAACAAAACAAACGTTTGACAGTCGGAGTTTTACCGTAAATAAGTCGCATGAAAATTATATCGGCGTTGCCAGCTCCTCAAAATTTATGTAAGACTTCAGAATTTGCGTTTATGATGAAGAAATGTGCAGTAACGCAGTGAAAACAAAAAAAAAGTCGATATTGATTGCATGGTTTCATTGACCATAAATTAAGGAGTGGCCTCAAGAAGATCAGTAATATCGTTTTTCTTGGGCCGCTCATGTGTTTACGATTGTGTCGTGATTTGTTTGTGCTTTCGTCAAAATGCCGAAATTGAGGAAATGGACAATGCACGATTTTTCACAAAGTAAGTGCTAATTCCTAAATACAACGCTTCCAAAAGATTCGTCAGTAACTACGACGACATGCTTACATGACAATTTTTCCTAGTGGTCCGGGAACCTCTCCAATAGCGAACTTAGTTTATTAGAAGCCCTCGTATCTATGTAATGACAATTTCATCTCATTTTCGTAATTCAGTGTGGGGGACATTGTGCGAAGTATTGGAATACTTCAGAGAAGAAAACTCACTTAGATTCGTCAATTAATCAGTACAGTAATAAGACTTTTGTAACAAAAGTTTTTTTCCGGACAACTTTTAAATACTTGAAAAACTAGTGTGGACACTTTCCATGAATCTGCACTGCATTATATACCATTGAATCTTTAACGATGATTTCGAGGTAATTAATTCAGAATCATACAATATAATCCATATTCATGGACTCAAATTTTGTGTTATTTCTGTATATCAGTGCTGATGTTTCCACTGAAGCCGCAGCTAAAATGGGGCATAAACGCCAACCGTTTTTACAATCATATGCGTAACATCAGGTCAACATATCTATTGATTTTGCTGTAATAATTCCTGAACCATCAAAATAGTAGTAAATAATTATGATTGTCGTATCTGGTGGTCAATATGACAACGTAAGAAAAGACGTCGGCCTATTAGAATTAGCTGTTTACTACCCCTATGTTCAGTTGTTACTCTGAGTATGCACCCAAAACTCGAAAGAATCACTGTAGTATAGGTTTTGGTGACGTACGGCATTGCCCTGTTCCTGCGTGATAAACAAAATGTCCACGCACTGAGAGACTCCGGCACTGGATCACGCATGGAATGTTTGGTGCTTTCAAACAATGGATTTGGTACGCGGTCAACGGATTCAAACATATTTATGAGGATCGCAGGATTTATGTACGGTTTATTTTTAAAATATTACACTACTGGCTTAAATATGCTTTCTGGAATCTCTCTGTTATACATTCACAAACTGACTTTGCTTTATTTGCTAGAATATGTGGAATATATAGAATTCTACTTGAAGTTGCCGAGTTTATGCTCGGTGCTATAAGCCAGTGACCAATCACATATTTTTAAAATATTCTTTTTCAGTATGACGGAGATGAGATCCTCAGGTCTGCCTAGGGAATCTTTATTTGGCTTTCTATTAAGGTGAAACCTCATGTTTTGAATAATATGATTGTGATGGTGGTAATTACAAATCTGGTCGCTGTTTTGGTTTTGGTCTCGTTTGACAAAAATCAAAAATTCCAGACCTCCAAGTTCAGCAGAAGAATTGAAAACCTTCATTTGGCTTGCAATTAAGATGAAACCTCTTGTTTCGTATAGTTTGAGGGTGGTGATTAGAAATATGGTCGCAGTCTCGTTTAACGAAAATCAGAAATATCAGATTTTCAGATCTTAAGGTTTATAAAAAAATCCAAAATCCTTATTTGGCTTCCTATTAAGATGAAACCTCGTATTTTGGATAACTTGAGAGTGCTTATTACAAATGCAGTCGCTGTTTTGAGTTTCAGCTTCGTTTAACAAAATTAAAAAATTTCAGATCTACAAATCTCCAGGTCCAGCAAAAAATCTAAAACCTTTATTTGGCATACAATTAAGATGAAACCTTTTGCTTTGGATAGTTTGAGGGTGGTGATTACAAATACAGTCGCGGTTTTCAGTTTCAGTCTCGTTTAACGAAAATCAAAAATTTCAGATTTTCAGATATTCAGGTTTACCTAAACAATCCAAAATCTTTATTTGGCTATCTATTAAGATGAAACCTTGTATTTTGGATGATTTGAGAGCGCTGATCACAAATCTGGGCACAGTTATGAGTTTCAGTCTAAAGTGACGAAAATAAAAAAAATCAGATCCTTCAGATTTTCAGGCTTAGCTAAAAATTCGAAAATCTCTATTTGGCTTTCTACTAAGGTGAAACCTTGTGTTTTGGATAACTTGAGAGTGCTGAAGACAAATCCGGTCGCAGTTTTGAGTTTCAGACTCGTTTGATGACAATAAAAAAATTCAGGTCTTTGATCTTACTATAAAAATAGTTAACCAATTAAGTTTTGCATTTTAAGAAGAGCAACTTTACTAGAAGCAACTGTTAACCATAGCGGTATAAATGAATATATCAACTCGCAAGCAGTGATGCGAAAATACCCGGTATATTGAAATTTGGGTAAATACCTTCGGTACCTTCGGTATACACCCAATGGGTAAATACCCAATTAGGACTTTGCCTTTGATCGTTGAAGATAATGTAACAAATAATTATTGGAATGCAAAAGAAAACAAATTTTATGTATCCTTTGGTATTCGCCGAGTATACACTTAAATTTATTTATCCAAAAGTTGGATATTTACCCATCACCGCTCCTGACTGGGTATACAGGGTGGCCAATCGGGTAACGTTATTTTTTTTAGATAGCCTCTACCGAGACCTATCCGAAACATCCCTATGTATGTGTAGCGATTATTGATAGCTTTCGAGTTATGATTTTTTTTAAATTTAGTGATTTTCCAGTTTTTCCAAGAAATCGTCAAAAAAAAACAAAACTGCTTTTTGGCCTTTATTTTTTCTGCAATTATACTCAGTGTTAATCCTATTTTAATATCCAATAAAGAAAACCGTGCATCCGAACAATAATAATTAATTACATTTTTTGGCCCAAAGTTTGAAATTACTGTTTTTATTCAGGAGACCAAAACTTTCAAAGTAAAATTATGCCTGGTTCTGGAGCCCCAAACTAAATTTGCAAAGCATTAGACTTTCGAAATAATAAAGAAAAAATAGCACTGGAAAGTCTCTAAGTAGGTATATCAAATAAGCGTATCTGCATCCTAAAAGCCAACTCACCAGTCAGTTAATTATGTCTACTCATGCATACTTATGCATACTTCTTTTTCGGTGGCAAGGTAGGGTTAGATAAAACTACGCTACAAAGCGAGCTACAAAGGCTTCCGATAGGCCATTAAAAACTTAATTAGGATAGATATAGATAAAACAATTACCATACCTAGAATTAGATTCTGTTTCTCTGAAAACCTGAAAAAAAAACGACGTTGATACAATGTTGGGTAGCATAATTAATGAAATTAAATAAATCACTTCGGTAAATCAAAACAAACTGTGAGGGTATAGGCTCAAAATCAGTGGTTGATACTCAATAGTTATTTCTCCGCGACCATTCTTGTTAATAGAAAATGAACATTCGGATGCTTATTTAAGGGTCTAGGGTATAGCGCGCGAAATTGAGAATCCAAGAAAATATTTAGCGTGTTAGCGAGGAGGCGTGGCCGCCTGTTCCCTTTCTCCAGTGTGTGTGTGTGTGTCTAAGGTGAGGAGAGATAATTCTAAAAATCCAAAGGTAAGGTCAAAAGGTCCAAAGATCACCATAAACATGAATTTCGCATTTCGAAGCTCCTGATGTTACCTTTAAACTTACAGTAATAATTTAAAAAACAGATTGAAGAATAAAGATTGTGCTTTGTCACTGTTTTGGCCTTTTTTGATATCGTGTTTGGTTGTTAACCCTTAACTAACCATGTGGCGTCTGATAGACTACGCGAAAAACAAATTCTCCGATATCTTCGAAGTGGTTGCGCCCCCCAACCAATCACGTCACCTAGTCTTCCTCTTATTGGTAAAGGATAAGGCGTCCGATTTGCATTACGTACGCGTCATTTGTACACGAAACAGCAGCGGTATTCTTTTCGCCGTAGTCTAGCAGACGCCACCATGAAAAAGAGTTCAATGGGGTGACGACAATTTTGAGGAAACTGTCCTCAAGTGGTACAGTGAACTTGGCGATAGTGGCAGTGATATAGACAGTGCCTCAGAGGATGAATATATCTTATCCGAGCACGATACAGCGTCAGAATGTTCGCTAGACGACAATAGTTATGCTGGAAGTGACGACGAAAACTCCCATCAACGCAAAAATGAATATTTTTATGGGAAGAACCGCTTCAGGTCGTCATCTGAAGAGGTCGTTCCTTCGTCACGGACAAGAAAACACAACTTGATCACTAAAGTTCCAGTAGTGAGAGGGCGAGCTCGTGATTTAGGCAGCAGCGCAAGTGCTCAAAACCGCTATGCACTACATGCTAAAATAAGACAAACGTTTAACTCCTGCTGGGAGAAAGGTTTGACATTATATCCATTTTTTTGTAATCTGTTACTAAGATCATTTCTTAATGAATCCGTTTTCATGAAATAATTAAAACATTTTGAGTTACAATTGCTTTTTTTCATGCATGCAATGGTAGTCGAGCTGTGGCGTGACTGAGTTTCCATAATCAAACAATGACTGTACACAATTGTTCATGTGAGAAGGTGCCAAAATTCACTCAGTTATATGTAGCAATATGCTCACTTTTCATTTACTGACTCATGTGATAAACATTTTTTAGAAAACAAAAACTATTTTGCTCTGTTTAAAGTTGCAGTCTATCAGACGCCACATGGTCGTTAACTTCATAAATTATTACATGGTTGGTTAGGTTAAATTACAGACATTTGAAGAGTGTATGATTTTGCATTGCGAGTTTTTTTTGCACACTATAAAACTTTTTTGAAAAAATTCCTCTTAGATGTCATCCAAGGTCTTAACTATCACCTTCTGAAATACTGTGTATGTAGTTTGGAAAACGTGTGAGTTCTGTTCTAAATGGAAATCCGTATTTTACATGGCAAAGACATATGTATAACTGTGTATACCCAGACCCCTTTAGATTGACTATTCTGACACACTTGCATGGCATCTCGGAAACTTCTACGAAATTGAAATTCCAAGGCTAAGCTGCTGGGATCATCGGTAAAATTTACATACTACCGTGTAAACCCATGGCGGTAAGTGACTAAATGTTTATGAGCCGATATGAAAATAAAAACGGCTTTTTAATTGGAGATCGCAGATTTTTTGCGCTCGACAACATCGCTGAGGTAGTCGGCCAATCGTAAGGTGTGCGATTTTATGGGAGAAGCAAAAAACGCTGCATGCTTTCTCAATGAGATAACCTACTTCAGAATGCGTGAACCGCTTGGCCTAGAACGCGAAAGGTCCTTCGCCAAGGACGAAATTATTAGTTCTTGAAATAGTGGCAATAGTGACTTACTCCATACAAAAATGGCTGCTTAAAATATTTCACAATAATGATGTCTCCTATATAATAATAATGTCCCCTGATTATGTCGGTCTCAGGCCTTACACCAAATACATTTACACCACACTTGCAACAGCTGGGCCTGGACGAAAAGTTACACAAAACCTTCCAAAAGTCTGTAATCCTCGAGACCTGTAGCATTGTACGGTCCTTCCTGAATTCCGAATAAAAATAGGTCAGGTGTTGACTTGGGACAGCCCGTCAATACTTGTTACTACCGCAACTATGCGAGAAAAAATAGGAAAATAGGAGGATAATAATAATAATAGGTCTTTATTTCCAACGAACAAGAAAAAGAAGAGTGAAAAAAACAGTAATGACTGGAAATTGCCGAATATCAGAATATTACAGCAAGGCTATAACTTCTGTTATTAATCTTAAGCATAAAACAAACAAAAATAAGTCTAAAAAGTACATATGCTCTACAAATAATATCTGTCGGTCATCCTATATAAACAAAGTAAGTACAGTATCTTATTCAAAGCACCCAACCCCGCCCTAGCGTATTGCGGACGAGATCTCTTGCCATGTGTTTGGCCCAGTCAAGTATGCATGCCCTGTATGTTCCAGATCGATTCATGCCAACAAACGTGATCCCGTTCTGAGCGACACCTGTAGAATAATCTCGGGCAATCTAAAACCTACCAACCTGGACCCACTATACGTGTTAAGCAGCCCACAGACGCTTCGGAGATCCTCAGGGGAAAAACTGCACAGTCCTGGCCTGAAGGCCCTTGCACTTTGGCCTGAGTACACCCTCCTTCATAGACGCTGAGGAAACCTTTTAGTTCAGTTCAGTTCTAGCAGGAATGGCATCAAAAGACGGCCTGCGCAGGCAATCAAATGGTTCTTCAATTCCACATCCGGCGGCCTGTACAGTCCGGCGAACCTCCACATACGCTCCGATAATTCTTGAGGCCAAGACTATGCAGTTTTTCCTCTGAGGATTTTCGGAGCGTGTGTGGGCCGCTTTAGAGGGAATAGCCCTCATCAAGGGCCTCAAATCAGGCGAGAAGTCTCATGTATGTCAGAACAAAATGGACAGGCACAAGCCCCCAGTATCTAGGTGTTTCATTATGCCCACAACTCCACCGTTAGACCACCAAATCAGTAACCAAAGAGGTTCTGCGGAGGCGACAGCTAACAGAGAACCACATACGAACTTGGAACCCAGCTGAAAGCCTGCCTGCCTGATCACAACTTTAACGGAGCACCTGAAAAAGTCTCAACTGGATTAGATGGACAGGTCTGGGGATAGCCTAGTGAGATAAGGATACGCTGAGGACGATTTATGTGTCTGCGGTCAGAACCAGACGATGGGCCATCAACTCCTATCTTGCTCATCCTTGAAAAGCTCTTGCATAATCCAGGACCTATGGGAAGCTAACGACATGGCAATGCTGTGTGCAAGACACTTAAGTCTGTGATTTTCACATATGTCTTTTTCTTCCTTTAATTACTAATTCATTAATCCTATTATATAAATATAAAAATAAAATAGGTGAAAAAATAAAATAAAATAAATTATATGAAACTAATTTTATTACTTAGTAATAGTATTTATTCAAAGCAGATTTTTGAGGTCTATTGTTGAGGGTATACAAAGAAGGACATTTAAATAATTACCTTAGAAGGCATAGAGAAAGGAAAATAATAGAGAGTCGTTCAATACATAAATGTGTGACAGTTGCCTCTACTATCCTGTCTATACTTATACTTGGTGCAGCAATTCGACTATTCGATGACATAGCCTTAACGCGCCACGTCCAGCCGCTTCCTCACCGACGTGCGGTTGGTGACCTCTCACTTTTCTACGCGTATGCAAACGACCTTTTTCGCGATTATAGTATTTCCTCCGCCAATTGACGATACACAAAAGTGAAGGAAACCATCAAAATTGTATCACTGCGGCGTGCGTGGTCTTGCTAACGAATGGTTTGCTAATTATTTGCTTGATCAACCTCAAAGTGTTGAAATATCATATTCTGAAAACAGTACGCAAAGGAGGGTGAGGTCAGAGAATATAAACAAAATAACATCGGTATACCCCACGGACCTATCCTGGGACCTATTATATTTTCAATCTATACAATTTATTGATCTTCCCAATTTTTTTCATGATATTACATCATTTGCAGACGACTCGACGGTGATAAGTATCTGATAAAGACGAAGCAGTCAAGTATCAAAAAGATGCAGATCCTGATGCACTGAAAACCTTCCATAACTGGTTGACTGGAAATAAATTGTTTCTGAATTCTTCTAAAACCAAATTAACAGTTTTCCATCCAAATCAAAAGATCATAGATCATATCCTTCACCTTGACATTAATGAAATGCATATTGAGTGCTCCTCCGACATTAAAATACTCGGCTTAACCCCAAACGGGAAACTTCCTTGGGAACTACATTGTATTGGCCTAAACAATATGCTCAACAAGAAAAAGATATCTTATAAGAACATTGAAATGCTATTTGAATCTGTATTCCTTAAAACAAGACTATTATGGAGATACTGAGTCCAGATTACGGTATGGAATCCACCTTGGGGAGCTTCTGCTTACTGTGGGAAGATTCTTTTGAAACAAAAAATGATCATTCGTAGCATGTTAGGGGCGAAATATACAGCAGAATGTAAACCACTGTTTAAAAAACTAAATATTTTAATAGTCACTAACCTATATGTATTAGAAGACAAAAGCAATTAATCCTTCCCAAACATAACTTAAAATTAAGGAGCTCATAATGGGAATTGAAGTTTACAATCGCTTAAGGAACTAGAAACCAGGAGCAATTTAGAAGAGACTTAAAATGCTTAAAATCTCTTTTATTCTTTAACATAATTTTTTGACTGACAAATTTGAATGTTATTATAATATTACTGAATTTTTTATGTCGCGCTCATTTATTTAATTGTGTTATTAGTTACTTGCATTTTAACTTGTCCTATATTTAGGGTTTAAATCTTTGGATGAATAAATAAATAAAAAAAACATAAATTATAGTTAGCGCGACAAATATCTCAACATAGCGCTAGCAACATTTTCATTCGAACACGAAATCCTGAACAAGTTAACAAGCAATGGCGTCGAAGTTCAGAACAGTGCTATAATTAATAACACATTCGCGAAGGCTGGAGAGACTATAAAATTATGTTATAATAACCATTAAATCCACTAAAGATAATTGGATAAGAAGGCTGGCTAAGTGCCTGTTCACGTTTGCATATAAATTCCATATACACAATATGCCATTCACATGAAAGAAATGCACCCGTAAAATGCAAATTTACAACTGATTATATTAATAAATTTATTAATACGCTGTATTTATATTAAATTATGTGTAACCGCCCAGAAGCGATTCACACCTACGTTGGTAATTTATAGACTTATCCTCAATAATTTATTATGTGTACAGTGCATATACCTTGTGTAAATAAAAAGCAATTGCTGGTGATATATGCATAGCTTATGACGGAAAGAAAAAAAGATGACATCGGAGTATCATATGATGAATTTGCGTTTGTGAAAGGAATAGAGGGTTGGCCTATGAACATTATCGTTTATAGTCATTATTGGTCCCTGGATGTTTTTTTGATTATATCCTCAAGCTACAGTCTTGAGTCTGAGTCTCGTTTGGCGGAAATAAAAAATTTCAGATCTCTCGGGCAGGCGGGTGCACCCAAAAAAATCGAAATTCTTTATTTGACCTTCTATCAAGATGAAACCTCGTATTTCGGATACTTTGAAGGTGCTGATTATAAATCCAATCACAGTCTTGAGCCTGAGTCTCGTTTGGCGGAAATAAAAAATTTCAGACCTCTCGGGCGGGCGGGTGCACCCAAAAAAATCGAAGTTCTTTATTTGACCTTCTATCAAGATGAAACTACATGGTTCGGATTATTTGAAGGTGCTAATTATAAATCCAGTTACAGTCTTGAGTCTCAGTCTCGTTTGGCGGAAATACAAAATTTCAGATCTCTCGGGAGGGCGGGTGCACCCAAAAAAATCGAAGTTCTTTATTTGACCTTCTATCAAGATGAAACCTCGTATTTCGGATAATTTGAATATGTTGATTATAAATCCAGTTACAGTCTTGAGTCTGAGTCTCGTTTGGCGGAAATAAAAAATTTCAGATCTCTCGGGCGGGCGAGTGCACCCAGAAAAATCGAAGTTCTTTATTTGACCTTCTATAAAGATGAAACCTCCTATTTCGGACGATTTGAATGTGCTGATTATAAATGCAGTTGCAGTCTTGAGTCTGAGTCTCGTTTGGCGGAAATAAAAAATTTCAGATCTCTCGGGCGGGCGGGTGCACCCAAAAAAAACGAAGTTTTTTATTTGACCTTCTATCAAGATGAAACTTCATGGTTCGGATTATTTGAAGGTGCTAATTATAAATCCAGATACAGTCTTGAGTCTGAGTCTCGTTTGGTGGAAATAAAAAAATTTCAGATCTCTCGGGCGGGCGGGTGCACCCAAAAAAATCGAAGTTCTTTATTTGACCTCCTATCAAGATGAAACCTCCTATTTCGGACAATTTGAAGGTGCTGATTATAAATCCAGTTACAGTCTCGAGTCTGAGTCTCGTTTGGCCGAAATAAAAAATTTCAGATCTCTCGGGCGGGCGGCTGCACCCAAAAAAATCGAAGTTCTTTATTTGACCTTTATGAAGATGAAACCTCATATTTCGGATAATTTGAATGTGCTGATTATAAATCCAGTTACAGTCTTGAGTCTGAGTCTCGTTTGGCGGAAATAAAAAATTTCAGATCTCTCGGGCGGGCGGGTGCACCCAAAAAAATCGAAGTTTTTTATTTGACCTTCTATCAAGATGAAACTTCATGGTTCGGATTATTTGAAGGTGCTAATTATAAATCCAGATACAGTCTTGAGTCTGAGTCTCGTTTGGTGGAAATAAAAAAATTTCAGATCTCTCGGGCGGGCGGGTGCACCCAAAAAAATCGAAGTTCTTTATTTGACCTCCTATCAAGATGAAACCTCCTATTTCGGACAATTTGAAGGTGCTGATTATAAATCCGGTTACAGTCTTGAGTCTGAGTCTCGTTTGGCGAAAATACAAAATTTCAGATCTCTCGGGCGGGCGGGTGCACCCAAAAAAATCGAAGTTCTTTATTTGACCTGCTATAAAGATGGAACCTCCTATTTCGAACAATTTGAATGTGCTGATTATAAAAGCAGTTGCAGTCTTGAGTCAGAGTCTCGTTTGGCGGAAATAAAAAATTTCAGATCTCTCGGGCGGGCGGGTGCACCCAAAAAAATCGAAGTTCTTTATTTGACCTTCTATCAAGATGAAACCTCCTATTTCGGATAATTTGAATGTGCTGATTATAAATCCAGTTGCAGTCTTGAGTCAGAGTCTCGTTTGGCGGAAATAAAAAATTTCAGATCTCTCGGGCGGGCGGGTGCACCCAAAAAAATCGAAGTTTTTTATTTGACCTTCTATCAAGATGAAACTTCATGGTTCGGATTATTTGAAGGTGCTAATTATAAATCCAGATACAGTCTTGAGTCTGAGTCTCGTTTGGTGGAAATAAAAAAATTTCAGATCTCTCGGGCGGGCGGGTGCACCTAAAAAAATCGAAGTTCTTTATTTGACCTTCTATCAAGATGAAACCTCCTATTTCGGACAATTTGAAGGTGCTGATTATAAATCCAGTTACAGTCTTGAGTCTGAGTCCCGTTTGGCGGAAATAAAAAATTTCAGATCTCTCGGGCGGGCGGGTGCACCCAAAAAATCGAAGTCCTTTATTTGACCTTCTATCAAGATGAAACCTCCTATTTCGGACAATTTGAAGGTGCTGATTATAAATCCAGTTGCAGTCTTGAGTCTGAGTCTCGTTTGGCGGAAATAACTTTTTTTCTTACAATGAAATAGAAAGTTTATGTCGACGTGCCAAATACACGCGAGGAGCTTATTAGCAAAATTATTCAAGTCCGAAATAAATTACGGAATGGCAAAGCGATGATCAGTCGTTCTTTGCAAGATGGTTGTGTCAGTCAGAGTAACTACGTGTGCACAGTAGCGGCAGTTAGCACCGTTGGACTGCGTTGGAGTGCGTTGGCCAGCGCCGAGCCCCCTCGCAGGTAGAGGCAGGCCGGCGCCGGTTCCGCACGCAGTCAAGCACGCCAGAGCATGACACAGTGAAAACAGACATACGAGAGATATGATTTTGTTAATAAAATATGTTATGTTCGTTCCTATTACTCGTACCGACGTACGTCATTTTTTTATCAAATTGACGGTTTTTTAATAAGCTTTCCTAACAACTTTACTGCAAACAGATGTAACAATAAACGCAACAAGTGACGAGGCATATCCACTCTTACCACTTCTTTTGAAGCCTTTTGGTGGAAAAGATATACAGTTTGAACAGGAATGCCTAATACCCCATAATCTCGGGTTAGAAAATGGATTAGGCATAATTACCAGTAAATGCTTCCAAATGAGGCCAAAACAATTCGAGATATCTTTGTTAAATACCTTGCAGAGCACCTCTTATCTTATTTATCACTACCACATTTATAACAAATTTCTTGATGTATTACCTCACTTCCAAGCTTATGAATAATATATCCAAATAAATATTGTATATAAACTTACCGTCTACTTTGATAACCGCACTTATTTCCTTCCAATATTTTTCTATCGCAGTGCGGTTATAGTGCAGCTTGTCTTTTATCCCAAGTAGGGGTTTTCGCAAACACTGAAGCTATAAGTAACTCTTTTTCAATACTCATCTTCGACCGACACAGACTAAATTTTTGTTCCTATACAGGCGTTCAAGCGGGCTTTCGACGCTGGTAAGCGGTCGAAAACACAGTTGAGCAAGTTAGCTTGCCTGCGGTACCTGCACGCAGTTGCATGCAGTTGAACGCACGCTAACCCGCCCCACTGTGTATGCGCCCTAACAGCATGTCTGCAACACGAAGGAGGATATTTCGCACAATGGTTGTAACAATTGTTTCTTTTTTCCCAAGATAAATGTCGTGACTACTAAGTGTTTTATTTTATTGCCCTCTCAACTGCCAAATTAGACAACAAAGGGTCATAATTCAAACCATCATAGCTTCTAAGCTGCTTCACTTAGGGCTAAGACGTACAGCTGCTTTTTTTAGGAAATATCATGTAGTATCGCTAGGAGATAAAAACAATGCAGGTTGACAGCTTAGATTTTTTGAAAAAGCTGAAATTGTAAAAAAAACGCAAAAAACTACATAATTATTTTCTTTTACCAATATTTTTTGCCCTGATATGGAATCAAATTTGGAAAACGCTTGCTATCGAATGAGACTTTTTTGTGTTCGTAGTACCTCTACATATAGGTAGTTATGGCTAAATTAGCATAACACTCGTGCATCAATCAAACAAAAAACAAAATAGTAGACATTTTATTATGGTGGTCGAAAAACTACTTTTGAGGGATGATGTGTCGATAAAAATTAACGTATCTTATCCCCCTCAAGGCACCGATGTCCTGACATATTGTATAACGCAAACTAATGCAGTAAACATAACGCTGTCTCACCCCGACAGTGTCAAGTTATGCATTTCCATATTTTTTGAGTTGTCTGAAGCATTTCATGATTATCCATAACCTCACTTGACTCTCAATCAACGTTTCAGTGGCATACTATAAGGTGAAACAAAAACCGAGCGGCATTTCATCTATTTTATTCGCACCACCTTAAACCGGTGTCTTCAAAAAAGCTCGGTATGCTCAAATTGATGATGATGCCCAATTTATTTCGAATCATACCTTGTTTGGGTCCCTAATTATACGACTTTTAGCAAGACGGGTCCTTATCTGATACTACCTACCCATCCGAGATACATATCGCAAAATTTAAACTCATCAGCCCGACTCTATAATAAGAGTGTAAAAAGTGCAATCTCATATAAGATACCAGCTTCGTTTTGTCTGGTGTCAGAAGACTTTCTTGGCCCAAAAATTGGAGCTGCTCGATAAAATTGGCAATTTAGGTGATTTCGAAATTCGCGATTTCAAAACTGCAGCAAATGATTGCTGCCAATTAAAATTAAGAAGCTTTGGATTTAATTCTATCTGACATGAGATCTGTTTTTTTGCGAATTATGGAATTGACTTGCTCTGTGGGATTGACTTGCGGATGGTATCTCGCATTTAACCAATTTTTTTGGACTTAATAATTTTTCAACAAGAACCTAAATTCTCTAGAAATTAACTGTGGCCCATGGTCTCGCACTACAATCTGTGGAACATCAAATATTAGGAGGACTTGATTTTGTAAGAATTTCACAATAGCTGCAGATGTGGCTTTTGACAATGGCTGAACCAAAACAAACTTTATGAGCCTATCGGTTACCACCAAAAGGAAACGATTTTTTTAGAGAGAGCATAAGAACCTAACAAGATATCAGTTGAAACAGCATAAAGGTTTACTGTTTATGCTGTGGTTTCTGTATCTCCCTCACAGCATAAAGAGTAAACTCGTTTAATCTTCATGCTGTGTCTCCCCATCAGGCCAGATGGAGGTAAATTATCAACCTTACAGGTGCAGCAAATTTTGCAAGATCTCACATGCACACTGGTTGCTTCCTCCTAGGTCAATAGTACAAATATTGAATCCTACATAATGCCTTGAAGACATCTAGATAATCACTGGTCGACAAAATTTAACTTTTTGTCTCTTAAATGGATTCGACTAGCTGTTTCTTATGGATTTTCATGCGCTGATTCCAAATTTGCGTAGTATTTGCTTGTAATGGGCAAGGTTTTTTTGTAATTTTAAGTTTAAGACTTTATATTGTTTACAATGTAATTCATTTTATTGAATAAACTTACATGTATTAATATCTAAAATTTGAATCAAAATGTAGTCTTTGACGACTTTCTGGTACACCTTGCTTGAGGAATATCTGTTCTTAGTATCCAGCAATAGTCTGCAAGCATGTTTGGATTCCATTTTCCTTGATATCGTTTTTCCATTGTTGAAATATCTTGATGAAATCGCTTTCCGTGTTCGTCACTTATATCGCCGAGGTTTTCGGGAAAAAAGTCCAAGTGTGAATCCAGGAAATGGATTTTCAAAGACATGTTACATCCTAAGGCTTTATCATTTTCAAGAAGCTCTGAAACTAGTTCTTGATAATTTTCACATTTTTTATTTCCAAGCAAGTCTAATACGACATTTTTAAAAGATTTCCATGCAGATCTTTCAAGTTCATTTAAACTTTCTTCAAATTCGTGGTCCCTCATAAGCTTCCTTATTTGTGGGCCGACGAAAATACTTTCTGTTATTTTTGCATCACTGATCGAAGGGAATTTCTTCTTTAAGTACAGGAAGCCTTGACTATCTCTCTCCATCGCCTTAACAAAATTTTTCATTAATCCAAGTTTAATGTGCAACGGAGGAAGATATACATATTGAGGATTTACAAGTGGTTGAGAAATTACGTTTTTTTCTGTCCAGGTATCAAATTTTTTTGGGCCAGTGCTTCTCGATATAATGACGACCTAACAAAATAGCTATAACTTTCAAATCGCCTATATTTCAAGAGTGCTTTTCGTAATGGATCTTCGTTAACAAAAGTTTCATGTTGTCGTAAGTCTCTTTCATATGGGCTGCATAAACAAGAGGAATCGGAGGTTTGTCGTTCCCGATATGTAGGAGCACTGCTTTTAAACTAAGTTTGGAGGAATCAATAAACAACCTCCTTTCCTTAGGATCATGACGGTCTCCTAACTTAGTCCTAACCCTTTAATCTAGGCGCCAGTAATTCGACCTGAGACTTTGACAAGTTTAGATCCCGAACTAGATCATTCAGCTCGGCTTGATTGATTTTATGAGGTTGTGTTGACGTTTCACCAAAATCTGGGTCTTCAAGGTCATCTTTCTCTGGGCCTACTGGCATATCTTAATCATCGAAGTTTTCTGAATCCAAGCTCCAATTCTCAGGTGGTGTTGGTATAGGTAGCTCGTCGCTGTAAGCAACGGGTCTGATTGCTGAAGGAAGGTCGGGATACTTAACGGTTCCCTTAGTCTTGCTTGTTATTCCAGCAATGTTTGTAATGCAAAAATAACAGTCTGTGGAGTGGTCCTTCGGTTCCCTCCATACCATTGGATTTGTAAATGGCATATGTCTTGATTTACCATTAAGCCAAGTATTAAGTAACGTTACATAGGAGGCTCAACATATATGAGGGGCCCAAGACTTTTCCTAGTCACCGACTTTATACCCAAAATAAAATTCATATGCTTTTTTTTATCAAGGTAGTTATATTCCTCAGCCACAGGCTGCTTTTTTACTACAAACACATTTTCTTGATGGCCTAAGACCTTAGGCACAGAGATTTATATCAAACAAAACACTACTAGGTGTAAAATATTTATTTTACACAATATTATGTATATTTAAAAAACTGAGCCCATAGAGCAATTTTTGTTGTTATATTCAGCTTTAGCATCGCAAAGTACGTAGGAAACAGTCACAATAATGCGTTTAACAAAATTGCTGTTGACTAGTGTAACCAGCTGTTGCGTCATCATGAAACTGTTTTAGTATGGTAGGCCTATTTGCCGTTGGAACCACAACCTTCCAATTTGAGCCCGATTCTGATAGAGGATCTTTGGGAAGTACATGTTTATACAAATTGTTATGCTTTACTTGAAAAGAAGGATACGAATCTGGATCGTTTCTAACCTTATTTAATATAGACTTATAAAAGTTGTCCGGGTGCAATTCCGTCAAATCTAAAACGTTAACCTCATTATCAATATCTGAAGATACAGAACTATTGACACCTGATCTGAAAAGGCATCTGCCACCCGAAAATCTTCACCTTTACGATAGATGACTGTAAACATAACTAAACAACCATCTCGATAAGCAAGCGGATGGATTTTTCACGTTTTGGAATTTCTTTATTTTTGCAAACCTTAGATGTAGATTTATTTGCCATTAATACTATAGTGTAACACTAGTTTACTATAGTTCAGTTTTGGTTCACTATGATTCAGTAGCAGCTCGAGGGATATTCAAGGGTAGGTACATATGTGTTGCATTAAAAATAGCTGAAGAAATATTAAAAAAATATATTGGAAATACCTTTGTTAAACACGCAACGCTCTTATTTATTTATTTATTTCTTAACTATACGCTGCCTGAAGGGTAACAATCAACTAACGATTAAAAGACAACTTTTTAGAGTTTCATTGTTGCAACAGAAAGTGTCAACTTCACGTGCACTTTCACAGACATTGCACATAATATAAAGTGGAGAAAATAGCAACAAATTTTCTCGAAAAGTGAGGGACAACCAATATGTCCATTAAACAACTTACACAAAAATGTAGCAACAATAAAGGTCTAAGAACAGAACCCTGGAGCACACCTGATGTAGCCAGTATAGTTTCAGACCCATAATCCTCGACATTTTATACATAAGTATCTACCTTCAATGTACGATCTGAAAAAATCAAGAAGGGTTCTGGTTAAACCACACTTGTCTATCTTTTTCGTGGAATGCAGTCCAATCGAAAAATCTTTGACATTGATACTCTTGATAAAGAACATCAAAAACACAACAACAGCAAGCAATGAGTGGTTACACGCAAAGTAGTATGACAATAACAAAGATCTATCAATCACAAAACGCAGTTGATTACTACTGTGAATCTGCGAGGCATAGGGTAATATCTTTCACGGTCAGCGACGATGAATAACATCATTTATTTCTATCGAATTCCTTCCACTAGATATACAAATGGAAACCCGGAAGCAAATCCGACCGAACAGAACAAAAAATCGATAGATGTAGAATTTCCCTGCAGCGAAACTTTTCCCCATCAAACATTCCCGCATGAGGCGACTAATCAGCAGAAAAAGCTCGAGAAAACGTCGTCTTCTGAATCGGATCGGCATTAATGGCCTCCCCATATTTTTTCGCGGCCGTCTTTCATTTGTTTATCTTTTGGGGCCTTATCTCTCGGCCTACTCGGTTCCGTTCACCCTCCAAAGCGACCGCAAGAAGTTGCGGAGACTTTCATGAGGGTGAGCATTAGATGTATTTTTTCGGAGTCATCGATAAAGAAAGACATTTTAACGGAGACTACACCATTTACAAAAAAAATAAAATTTTACTGAAATTGTATACTGAAGTGACTTACAGGTGATAGGCAAAAAAACAGTGATTGTAAGCAGGGTTAACCATACTGCAAATCATAAGACGTCTAAAACTCAGATATTTGCAATAGGTATATATTACGAGGGTGATCCCAAAAAGACACGGCTCAATAATGGAAGCACAATCGTGTTGAATAATTTCGAAACCCTCATTATAATAAGAACTAGACCCAGAAAAATATGTTGCTTCATCAAATACTCACTCTTTGATTCAACGGAATCTTTCATTGGGTATTTCTCAAACATAGCAATGTTTTATGCAATGGGAAGGATATATTTGGTGAGTAACTATATCCTGTTGCCGACCCAACGACAAGGCACTATTGAATTTCAAAATGTGCTTCAATTACAACCCTTCATTAGATCGAACCCTTTTTAGAATTGATTCTAAAATACTTGCATTTCCATGAAGAAACACGTTTTACTTCCCACGCCGAGTATTGCTTTAGATCGTTCTGTATTGTGTAACGAGGAAACTATTGAATTGATTTTAATGACATTTTGATACAGTATTACTACCGCGGCGAGGAAGTTAAACGCGTATGGTTTTTATAAATCGTGTCAGTGGCGGCTCAGCAATATTAAAAAAACTAAAAATATAAAAACAGCTCCAATTTCTTTTTTAGGCGTTTTAGGGGTTCCTGACCCTTTTCTACTTTTTATTTGAGTGGGGGTGAAATTGGGGTGGTTGGGCGGTGGGGGTCATAAAACTCAATTTTTTTATTAGGGCAGAATATCAATATATTATTATTGAAAACAAAGGAGCAGATTCTCCTAGATTAGAATCTAATTCGAATTTTATACTGATTATGCTAAAACCTGTGATGAACTTTAGACACGTCATTTGTTTCATTAAATGAAGTAAAAAGCGATATAATAATTAACTCTTTTATACTTAAGATTCCGAAGTTCGCTATTAGTAAATAAAAAGATTAATTCCAATAAAGTATTTTCGAGTGAATTGTTTGTTAAAAGAATCATATGTATATGCTTGCCATACAAGAAACAAAGATAACTTAACTAAAGAGCTGTTACTTCAGCTTAAAGATTACAATCCTCAACCATATGAAGTTGGAGATCAGTCAGGTGTTTAAAAATTTAAACTTTAATCTTACGTCTGCTTAGGAAGTGAAATGTACTTACAGGTTTTTTTTCTTAAGTTACTTCCTCCAGATTATACCAGAGGAAAAAAGACCAATTGTTTGGACGTTTCGTCTAAGGTTTCAGAGTTCATCAGCTGCTTATATTTTTTCAAAAATTTTTAAAACTCACCCCTCCCCCCCTCTATATAATGTCCAATTTTTATAGCATATTGCTTAGTAGAAGTTTCCAATCATTCCCAGAAATATATTTACAAGTGGGATCGTTTCGGGTGTGGGGGGGATAGATTTTTAAATTTTTGAAAATATATAAGCAGCTAATGAAGTCTGAAACCTCAGACTAAACGTCTAAACAGTTATTTTTTTTGTCTGGAATAAACTCAAGTAATAGAACCTGCAAAATTTAAATGAATGTAAAGAATTGAGTACTATTGAAAACTAAAATTGTAAATTGTAAAACTATTTCGAATAAATTGTCATTTCCGTTACAAAACAGAAACCTAGTTTGATGTTGACAATATAAGTATTCACTGTTGAATAAAAATTGTTCTGTATTTCATTGATCAAATAAAGGCAGTTTTTTTATACAAGCTTATATCAAAGTAGAGCATATCATCGAGCAATGACGTTCCAATTGCTTTATAATGGCAGATTTTTTATGTCCTATGCTTTCGAACGTAAAGAATACAAAGCTTCTAATGTACAATTGCTGTACAACATGTCACAGCATTATTCAAAATCAAAACCGCGCAGATTTATGGGCTCCCATTTATACGTACACATTTTTTAGCCTATTAATTTCGGATACTTCCAGCCAGTAAATCGCCTAAAAGCCCATACATTTTCCAATCGTGTATTTCGTCCCTTCGATAATAACGAATTACTCCACTCTCCATCATTGTTGCCGATATTTCATACGGAATACAGAGAACCACACGGCATATGCGAAACACGTGTAGCGCGCTCTTGAGCCCCTGTTTTTAAAAATGCTACCATGGCAGCCATGAGCGTATGGGAGTGTTCTCTAGAAGTTAAAAAGGGGCCTGAAACGGATACGAGGGCGTGCCTTTACGCTGCAAGCTCGGCAGTCTCAAAATTGAAACAAGCAAGTCAGTAAGACCGTTGTTTCAAAATAAAATCAAATCAATAGACTAGCAATTTTCAAATTTGAACAGTTAAAAACGTTAAAAACTTGTTTTTTCAAATGGTACGGTATGATAAGTTTCACATCGGTGGATGCGAAATTAAATTCTCCTTCACTTTTATCTAGGCACATGTGGTTCTATCTTTGATGGCTTTTAAGATATTTACGGTTTTGTAATAGTTATTGCGTAGGAATTGGAAAAACCGTAGGTGGCGTGGCTCGCAGACGAAACAATTGGCAGGAAACCTTTCGTCCAAAGTGTTTCGACCTCTAATACTAAAATGTGCTTTCGCTCTGTCTAACTGTAACCACATTATTCTTAAAAACTCCAGTGGTGAATTTTTCAACAGGTTTTCCAAATTTTCATTTAGAAAATTTTGGAAAACGTTAGTTTATTGTGCGGTATCCAATAATACCACCCCAAATGCTTAGACACTTAGACTCCATGCTGGTTGTCAACAAACTCCTCAAAATTTGGATTTACGTGGGCGTAAAATATGAGAGAAGGAAACATGTAGTAGTAATACATGAAGATAGTGAGTTTGACATTCTCGCAATGGGCCTATACCACATTTTTTGTTTATTGGCTTAAACGAACCCTGACACCACGTAGATGCCATAAATAATTTTACAAAATTTTTCTATCGTATTTATAACCGAAAAAAATTGCTCTGAATATTGAATTTTTTGAATCCATACACTTCCCGCCCAGGTCGTGACATCACCTGTAGGGAACCAATAAGAGCTCACTGGTACAAAACAATAGCATCCGCTCGTAGTCATCGGACCACGAAAGGACGCTTCTCATTGGTTCCCTACAGAAAGGACGCTTCTCATTGGTTCCCTACAGGTGACGTCATCATCGGCTATTTCAAATTACAGTACAATTTTCTTTTTAGTGTCATTCTCATTTGGATCAAGTTTTCTGCTGACTTTTTACAGTAAACGGTCCTATGTACATGTATACATATAGCATCCTTATCACGTGCAGCTAAATCAAGCAATTGAAAGACAAGACTTTGAAATTTCTGTAACTGGAGTCGTGCTCGAGTCCAAGAAGATACACTCCTTTTCAACAGTGTGTTGTTTACGAATGAAGCTACATTTCTTATGAAATTCATTCATTTTATTTTTTATGAAATGTAGCTACAGCGTTACTATTAACGGCCATGTAAACTGGCATAATTTACATTTTAAACCGACGTGAATCCAAATTTTCAGAGGTTTGTTGACAACTAACATGGAGTCCAAGCATTTGGGGTGGTATTATTGGAAACCTCATATTAAACTAATGATTTCTAAAGCTTTCTAGATGAAAATTTGGAAAACCTGTTGGAAAATTTCAAGAATAATGTGCTACACAAAAAAATTATTATTATAATAAGCGAAGAAGACTAGGTAAATCATTACGAAGAGCTTTAGTATAATAAGAATGCATATGCAATAACAACACAAGCAGATGAGGTTTGGATGACATAGATCTAACAGGCCTGACAGAAGCCTTCAAGGCTACAAAAACAAAAAAGCGATTGGTATGGATGGTATCAAGGTAGAACATTGAAGATACGGCGAACTTATATTAGACCTAAGACTACTGTACCTGTTTAATAAATGCTCGAAAAATTTCACTTTCCCTGACGATTGGACGAAAGCGAAAGTAATCTCGTTGTTCAAGGAATGTGACAAGAATGACCCTCAAAATTACAGAAGAATTAGCTTAACTAATACCGTCTATAAAATGTATGCCATGATACTGAATAATGGACTGAAGATCATAACAGAACAACTAATAGAAGGAAAAACAAATAGGTTTTAGAAGAGGTAGATCGTCAATAGTTGGAATATTCACAATACAACAAATTATATAAAAAAACAAAGAATAGAACGGAGAAACGCGTATAAGCTTCATAGACTTTATGAAAGCTGTAAAGATGTAAACTGTGAAATATTATGAAAGAACAGGGGTATCCAAAACACCCAATAAGAGCAATACAAAATTTAAACACAGACAACAAAACTACTATAGATATGGGGGAAACGAACTCGAAAAAAATCAGTACATAAAAGTTAGATAAGGCTACTGTATTAAGGGTCTAGGGTATAGCGCGTGAAATTGAGAATCCAAGAAAAGACGTATTCCCGTGTTAGCGAGGAGGCGTGGCTGCCTGTTCCCTTTCTCCAGTGTGCGAGTCTAAGGTTAGGGGAGATAAGTCCAAAGATCCAAAGGTAACGTCAAAAGGTCCAAAAGTAAGGTCCAAAGGTCACCATAAAAATGAATTTCGCATTTCCAAGCTCCTGACGTTACCTTTAAACTTATAGAAATGATTCAAAAAGCAAATTGAAGAAGAAAGCTTGCGCTTTGTCACCTATTTGGCCTTTTTTTGATATCGTGTTTGGTTGTTAAATTACAGACATTTGAAGAATGCATGATTTTACATTGTTTTTTTTGCATATTAAAAAACTTTTTTGAGAAAATCAAAATAGTTGTCATTCATTAAGGTCTTAGCTATCGCCTTCTGAAATATTATATATGTAGTTTGAAAATAGAGTGAGTTATGCGAGAAACTGTGAGTCCATGTTTTACATGGCAAATACGTATGTATAAATGTGTGTATCCAGGCCCCTTAAGAGTGGAAAACAAAATGCCCTGAAGGTATACATATTGACCAAAATACAACCCTAAACTGTATTTTATTTGCCTATGGCCCAGTACTCTTAGCCAGAACAGAACAACATCTACAGAGAAAAATATACACCCTACAAAGAATCTGTCAAAAATTCGACATGAGAATATCAACAAGCAAAACTAAAACCATGGCTTTCTCAGGTGAATATCCAGTTAGGACAAAGATTGTTGTGAACGATGAAGTACCGGAAGAGTTAAACACTTCAAATATCTAGGCTGCGGATACATCTTACGACAAAAGCAAAGATAGAGAAGAAAAACTTAATAAATTCAGGAATACCTGCTGAATCAGCAGACTATAAGAATAAAACAAGAAAAGATACTCAAATGAAATTTGAAAGACTATAAGCTGTAGTATGCTAAAATACGAGTATTAGCGTAAAGTCGGGTAAATTGTACCAGTTGTTCAATTGTACCACCTCAATATTTATTAAATTGTAAGCATCTAGCGTCATCTAGTTTGCTCTTTTGATACCTCTTGATGTCAAAACATTAGTTACCAGGACGCGTAAACGGCGGTCTCTCGTGAAACGTAAAATTCGTGTTTTTCTGAAAAACGACTTTACGCAGTAAGTATTATACAACTTTAGATAAGGCTTTGTATCCGAATGATCAGTTTTTGGTAGTTGGGGTGGAGTTTTTTGTAATTATTGGACATTTGGAAATAGTTTAGGCGGTTTATATTTACCCTAATCTCGCTTTTTTAAGAGAAATAGACCAATTTGTGTCAATAATATCGGTTTGCTAATTTGGACCACCACCTAGTTTGTTAAATCGTACCGGTACAATTTACCAAATTCCAGTATTTTTTTCAGTCATGCCTCACAATGGTACAAAATACTGCCAATGGTCAGAGCAGAGCAGAGCTATGAAGGCAGCAATAAGAAACTATAAAATGGAAATTTTGTGCAAATTGGGTGCATGAAAGCTGTGCTTCGTTTCCCAGTCGATTGGACTATATTTGTGACTTTTGTGTTTGAGTTAAATAAGTATTGAGTATTAATTATTTGCTACGACAATATTTTGTTTTACCCAATGGGTTCATAATTTGTGATTTATGTGTTTTACAAATAAAAAGTTTCATTCACATCAATGTATTGTATTATAAATCTGTTGTTCTATCAACAACGATCATCTAATGCATTTTGCCATGGTACAGTAACCGAACCAGGTGGTACAATTTTAACGAACCAGTTGGGTAGATTGTACCATTTGCAACATTTAAAAAAAACATTTATTATGTCAAACTGCCAGTCTTTATGTAATTTTTCTCTTATGCAATTTGATAGGAATATGTTAATTAACTCTAATTTATAGTTTTGTTGAATTCAAATCAAGTCAATAGCGAGATATTTGATAAAATGTGCAATGTGGTACAATTTACCCGACTTTACCCTATGAAATTCGCTGATTGGAACGATTCACCTCTTTTACCTCCCTGCAACGTCCATGGCTCTAACCCACCCCTTTGCAAACCGCCCTTAAAACTGACAAAGGTTCGCCATCGCTGTTTTGATACCGGCTCAAACGGATTTTTCAGGCTCGAGTAGGCATTGTGGAACTGGGTTTCAGGTATCATGCGAGGCGTTGAAAATTTTACGTTATAGGAAAATAAACGGCGGTGTGATTTACGAGGTTTGTAGGCCCTTTTTTGTATTGTGCATGCAATTTGCCCTACATACATATGTATATTTTTTTCATGCGGTTGGACGCTTTTTGGATTAGTATTATGATGATGCAGGTAGTATAAGTCGTGAATATCGTGAGAAGAGTTGGATTACCAGGGTAGGAAATCAATATACATTAATATCCTTATTAAATTTTTAACCGAAATTCTTTTTAGTTCCTTAAATAGACGACTTTGACACGTCGACCTGCAAAAACAAAGCAAGAAATGCATTCTACACAACGTTTTGAAACGATTATTAAACACTACTAGGGATTCATTAAGTCAAGTAGCTTGAGTTTTTTCTTAAATACTTGACTTGAAAGCTCAAGCTTTTGAAAATTTGATATTTGACTTGATTTGATTTTCGATCGGAACTACTTGACTTGATATCAAGTATAATCAAACTACTTGATATTACTATCGATCTGTTAAATGTAAATCGAAGCATTAAAATAGGGGAATCATCGAGGTTACGACAGCAAGCAGGCATCCGATGACTTTAAAACTTTAAAGCCAACCGACACAGAATGGTCATTAATTGAACGAATTTGCCAGTACTTCAGTCTTTTTAAGAGTATTTCCATCATTTTTGCATCAATATGCTGCTCGATAGACTAGATTCGTGAGCTATGGAACTTGACAATAAACCTGATCGAGATGAAACCGATTTTAAATAGTATTCAAGCGGCAAGGGACAGTACTGAAGATATTTTAGAATGGTGGAAAAAAACACGAATGTATTTTTCCAAACCTTGCCGCAACGGCCAAAGACCTTTTGGCAACGCCAGCTTCTTCAGCTGCAGTTGAAAGGCAGTTTTCTAGAGCTGCCTTAACTCTGTCTAAAACAAGAATTCAATTAGGTGATAACTCCGTTAGAAGTCTTATGTGTCTCAAATCATGGATGGCAAATGAGGATATTATTTTTTTTACTTCTGTGTCATCGGCATCGATTGCTCTGGTCATTAGCCTCGTCTTCTGTGTAAGCTTTGTTACTGTTTCCCGGCGCCATTCTAGGAACAGCACTGTTAATTAGAAGCCAACAGTGAAGTGAAGGCTCAGGTGAGCTTTTTTAATGGCTATTTATTTTTGATTGAAAAAACCAGAAATAAATTTCCGCTTCTAACGAGAATCGAACCCGGGATCTTCGGGTCACGAGCCCTCGACTCTAACCACTGAGCCAAACCACCCCCCGTTTCAGTTTGCTGTGTTTCTATGTATTATTGTCAGAACTCAGAACATTTCGATTTTTATTTCATATTATTACATTCATTATTTAACTAAGTTACATTTTTATATACATAGATTTTTATTGTTATTGCGCTCGGCAGTTAATCAGATTAATATCAACACAGAATTATTTTTTCAAGAAAAATCAAGTAGTTAGCTTGAAAAACTTGATTTTGAAGTTGCTTGATGTGTAACTACTTGACTTGAATTTCGAAAACAAAGACTTGACTTGAGCTTGATATCAAGTCAAGTCAAGTCAAGTAGCTTGAAAATCAAGTCAAGTCGTGAATCTCTAAATACTACTAATAAATTTGTAAATATTGATTTTGTAGACAGGCATAGACGAGTGCACAATTATTACGTAACATGAATCATATAGGGGATATTTTCAAGAAGCTGCTTTGGGCATAATTTTTGGATAGGATGCCTCAATATGTGGCAAAATTTCCATCGAGAAAGTCTACATCTACAGGGCGTTTCCTAAAGTAGGACTTCTATTTAAAGGGCACATCGTACTCGCCAAAAGGAGTGATTTTTCCCAATAACATATAACCGAAATGTATTCCAGTAAACACAAATACGTTAGTTAAACGTTGTTTAATCCGTGACACATTTTCATTTTTACGTTACTTTTTTACGTACAATCAAATTTAAAATATCGCGGTTTCTAACGTTACAAGTTACGTATAAATATACCTACATTTCATTGCGGTTTCAAAAAAGCGATCATTATACGTTTAAAAATGTTCAATTTGTAACGCTTTCCGAAAACGTTTAAAAGTCGTGTATATGCAACGATAATAAGATATTATTTTTGCCCCTATTAGAACATGATTCTTAGGTAGTATTTGAATTGCTATTAATAGAGCTTATACTTTTAAGGCCCAGTTTCACAATCAGTGGTCACTCTGACGGTTTACTGACCTCGACCTGCGAGTTAACTCGAACAATCGAACACCTCTTGTTTCACAACCATAAAATGACATAGGGTTAACTGACCGTGAGTTGTATTTTATTTTTAGCGGTTGGTGGTACTGTGTCCGCAATATTTAAAGTTCTTCTTCTTATTTCCTTCATTAGGTGTTTCGTGCTGGTGTTTTGTGTTTTTCTGACAAGACTGTCAAAGAATGAGTTCGTTGAGTTGTCAGTTCCATGCGATTTCCAACCTCATTTTGGCTTTTTCCACTGACGTTTTTTCATTTCATTCGCAGTTATTTGGTGTTTGACATAGATAAAAGATTTTTAGGTTGGGATGGGGTTTGGACTGCATGGCGTTGTAGTTGTTTCTAAGGCCTTTTTCAAATAATAGCCGTGCATGTACCCTTGTTTCCGTATGGAAAAACCAAAAAGAGCGAACAACTTTTCAAAAGATGAAGAATATCTGTTCATTTCGTTAGTAGAAAAGTACAGGCATGTAATAGAATGCAAAACAAAGGGTGCAACAACATGACGCGAAAAAGACAACGCCTGGGAAAAGATAGGAGAAGAATTTAATTGCAAATGTGCAAATAATAGCCGCAGATCTATAAAGGTGCTGAAAGAAAAATACAAAAATTTAAAAAAGACCAAGGAGTCATGGTCATCATATTCTTCAAAATAATTGACTCTAGGTCGAAATGTTCTTGGTCTCATTGCTTCTTCATCACTGCTATATGCATTTATGTACATCATAGCCATTCATTTCAAATAAAGAGAACGATGGAAAGCGTTAAGGTAAACGATAAAATATGAAACTTTAAGCGCCTAGCAAGTAGCAAAACCAAAGTGATATAACCTAGGGTTAACCTCCGGCCAACACAACCTTGAGTTAACCCACCATTGTGAATCCGGCCCTAAAGGGTCAGACAGAAATAAAGCTTGCTCAATAACATTTACTGTCCTGCAAAATCACCCAACTGTCATAGTAACCACGATTGTAGGAAGCTTTGTTGACAAAAGAAACGTTTTATGTGCCATCCAATTGGCCAGCTAGCGGTTGACCAGACACCTCATCCCGCTGGCCATTTGTCATTCATTCGGCTCCCCGCATCAACGTGACGTCCATATTGCATCCCCGTCGTTGCGTATGCGACATGCATAATGCGTAAGCAATCACGGTAGGCTTTGGCCGCCGCACGGCCTACCGAGACCGGCTCGGCTCGCCGAAAGGGTGAAATGAAACAGCTGCGCATCGCATCCCCGTACGACGGCTGCTGCGATCCAATTTGTCATTGTTTCACCCTTTCCGGGTACGCGCCCTGCCGGACTAAATATTAACCGGCAAGGGCTTATTCACATTTCCGGGGGTGGGGGATTACACCCCGTTCAACCTGAATTGGAGTGCTCTTTTTATGGGTTTATCTCAGAGAGAGTTCGAACCTGAGTAGGCAGCATTCGAAAAGGTGGAGGCCAATAGGTTTTAACATTTACTGAACGAAGAAATACGTTATATTAAAAAAACTACATCAAATCTACGAACGTTAAAGCTTGTGTCAGGACACATTCTAGGGCATTTTTAGTTATCACTATCCGAACAGCAGTTCGCTAATGTCATGGCTCACAGACTGTGAGTCACAGTACAAAGTACCAGGAAAAATAATAATAATAATAATTACACATTAAAACTGCCGAAGTCGACTTCCTCTTAAGACTTCATAAAGATAAGCCAATGCATGGAATCTTCTACAAACATCTAGAAGAGCATGGCTTGTCTGAGCAGTTGGCCTTCTCTTTCATAAGGCCTAGTGAGTTGAAGTCGGAGACTGAGGGATTTATAATGGCTTTCCAAGACGGTGTCTTCAACACCATCGTGTACCGTAAAAGGGTTATGGGCGTAGATGTACCCGACACCCGTTGTAGAGTTTGCCGACAGCCGCCAGAAACGCTTATGCATCTCTTGTCGGCGTGTAAGACGTACGCTGTGACGGCTTACGTCCATCGGCACAACGCGGCTCTACGAGAGCTCTACTATCATTTAAGGCACTCATACGGTATCGATGAGACACCGGTGCTGCCATACGCTCCAGGGGGTATAGAGTCCGTTGTGGAGAACGAGAGATGCCGAATTTACTGGAACTACTCGTTCCCCACGCTCGAGGTTGTACAGGCAAACAAGCCCGACATAGTCCTTCTCGACCACCAACAGAAGACGATGTTCGTTATTGAGTTTTCGGCGCCTGCCGAGGTGAACATCGCCTCTAAGGAGGAGGAAAAGCGGACCAAATATCAGGAGTTGCTCGGACAACTTCGCAGGCTCTGGCCAGACTACACTGTAAGCCTGCTGGTTATGGCCATTAGATCCCTAGGTGGAATGAGGAATACGCTGCTCTCTGCACTGCGCAAAATACCGGTGTGCCGTGAGGCGGCGCACATCTTAGCCGCCAGAATCCAGAAGGCAGTCATCCTAGGGTCCCTTCGTCTACTTAGGGCGCACGATTCGCGGACCCAGTGATTGTTCACCTCACGGTGTGAGAAAGTAATCACTGGGTAATGGAACAGCAGCTCGGTGTGTCGGAGCCCGGGCTGCACTTTTTTTGTTTTTTAAATAATAGTAATAATAAAAGGCCTTTATTTACCTGGAGGATATTCAGCTCTAATAGCTGCTTTTAAATATGAACCAGGGCAGTAAAATTACAAGATGTGAAATTATTACTTTGACATAGAGTTTAAAAAATAGGCATCCAAAAGTTTGAACAGTTCAATGGACAATGACTTTAAACTCGCTGGAAGTTCAGTGTACAGTGAGGGAACCATATACGAAAAATATTTTTTAACAAAATGTGTCTTATGAGGCGGGATATATTCAGCGTAATTCCAACATGACGTAAATTCAACTTATGATGATTGGTTTCTAAAATTGAGCTTTTTGAAAAGATACACTGGAGTTCTGTTATTAAGCATAGCCTGGATGAAGGACAAGAGGTGCACTACCCATCTCTGTTGCATTGTCAGCCAGTTAATATCTTTAATATGTCTAGATATTCTCTCTCTTCTAGGAATTCCTGATATATAGCGTACACAGCTGTTTTGCACTTTTTGTCGCCTAAAAGCCTCTGGCTGGGTTAGGCAGGGACCTACACCTAAATCAGCATATTCCAGCTTGCTCAAAATTAAACTATTAGTAAGCTTTACTTAGTTTTGTGTAAGCACTTTGAACAGTTCTGGAGACATGGGTATTGAAAATGAGGTGTTCGTCAGACATCACTCCTAGATTACGCACCGATGTCGTGTGGTCAATTATCCTTCCATCTATATAGAATTTAATTATAGTCTCCTCACATATGCCTATGGTATGGGTAGCAAAGGGTGAAATAACGAACTGCCCATTACAGGTGAGAATTTTCACCAGTACGGATAAGCGCAGTCCACAAATATGTATTCAAAAGCTCTGCAGCGCTCTCCAAGTATCACTAATACAATTAAGAAGGAAAATAAATCGTCCAAAGTGATAAATAAACGCCTTAAGAGAGACGCGCCTTAAAATGTTTACAGTAAATTACTGATACATAGTCGGGAGAAGGCAAGTTGAAGCACGGCCCAGTCGGACTTAGCTGCATTAGCAAACGAAATACGAACTGGAAATAACTAAGGCGATGAATAAATAGGGCGCTGTTTGTACAACATTGTGTTCCTCCCTGAATTTCACCAGATTTATTTATATTTGCACAAAGATTACGGGGGATGAAACGATTTGTTTGTTTATGCTTTTTTATTGCGCTATTTCTACCTCCTATACGGGTAGTGTTGCCGTAAGGCTATAGAAAGGCGTATCTCAGAGTTTAGCGGTAATATGGTATCTGGAATTTTTGGAAGCTTTCAGAGTTGATATGATTACAGCTGAAGGTTGTACGCTGTGCCAGTAGGTACTGCTTCTTTTTCTTTGGGTGCCATCCCCATTCTGGAGGTTGGCAATCATCAAGGCAATTCGAACTTTGGAAACCGCCGCTCTAAATAGTTGATTATTGGAGCAATTATACAGGGTGGGGCATAGGAATCAAGTGTTTTTGAAATAATCATAAAATTATTAGTTTTTACTCTACAAAAAATTATTGGTAGTAGAACATAGCTGATAATAAAGCATTTTGAAATATCTAAGTGCAAAAATTACATCTGGCATATGATGCAGCCGTTCAGTTGTATCTGTTGATTTTTGAGAGATTCCATGGCGAATCGCTTCCTTCTCTGCATCTAACGTACGGGGCTTGGCCCTTTAAACACGTGACTTGAGTTACCCCCATAGAAAAAAATCACAAATTCATAAGTCGGGAGACCGAGGAGGTCATGAAATTCCACCAAACCTCGAAATTGATCGATATGAAAACAGGTGGCGAAGAACAGCCATGGATGCTCTGGCGGTGTGTGCCGTGGCCCCATATTGCTGGAACCACAAATCTTTGATACCCACACCTCTTCTTTGCAATTCAGGTGTGGAAAAGGTATTCACCATATGAATGTGACGTTCAGATGTTACTGTAGCGGTGACCCCATTTTCTCCAAAAAAATATGGGCCAATGATGCCACGCCATATGCCACGCGTTATTCTAGCGTCTACCGCTCCATGATGGCAAGTGGCAGGTAAGAAAGTGAAATGGTTTGAGTCAAGGAATGGATTGTAATAAACCGCGCGCTCCTCCCTTTTCTAATATATGAGTATTACTCAAACCAAAAACACTTGGTTTTTATGCCCCACCCTGTACTAATCCCTTCAGATTCTTCAGCCACGAATGTCTTCTCCTTCCTATCGTTCTTTTTCCTGAGATTTTTCCTTCTATTATTACTAGAAGTAGATGATATTTCTCCCCTCTCATAACGTGTCCCAGGTACCGTAATTTTATTTCCTTTATGGTTAGCAACACTTCTCTTTGTTTTTTCATTCTTATTAATACTGTTTCGTTTGTAACTTTGTCTACCCATGATGTTCTCAGAATTTGACGATACATCCACATTTCAAAACTTTCGAGGCGTTGGGTATCTATTTTTTTTTTACTGGTACTGCTAATGACGAATTATTTATTTATTTAGCGTATGGCATACAACACATCATTAAAATAAGAAAGAAAGAAAAATTAAATTTGACTTTCAACATTCACTTTAACAATAACATTATGTATAATATAAAACGAAAGGTCATAGAAAATTACAAACGAACATTTAATGTTTTAATGTAGTCAATGGAGTTTTCCGTTCCGTTCAGGAACTCATTGAATCTTCCATTGAAGCATCTTAGAGGGAACTCTTCAGTGATGTGGCGGATGGTCTACCGTGGATCTCCACAATCATATTGTGGATTGGGAACTTTACCCCATTTATGTAGAAAATCAGCACATACCCCATGGCTCGTTCTGATTCTATTCAACGTTGTCCATATTTTCCTCGGTAATTCCATTCCGGGTGGCTTGGTGACTATGCATGGCATTTGTTGGATTTTGCACGGCGCATTATTTTGCCAGTGTGTTCTCAAGGCGCCAGCGATATCAAAGTTTTCTTGAAACAGGGAGTTGGCTTTTAGTATTGGAGGTCGTCTGGAGCATAATTATTGACGCTTAGTGACGTTTCCCAGAAAAAAAAAATGTGCTGGATTGAATTATCATGATTATGCATTAATTCGGGTAGTCATTGCTTAATTGGTTATAAAATATCCAGTAAAAATATTAATTACTAAGACGGTACTAGCTTGCGGGAGTGCCAACTCAGATCACTACTAATAATTTCAGTCTGAGAGGCACTTCTTAGTCAGCTGATATCTATCAAATAGACTTCAAGCCAGGACAAGGTATGTGGAAAAATAGAATATACGTGAGATGTGTTCTAGCATCAGATTTCCAACACTTTGACTAAATCATGTTCAAGCAAGATAAACTCCAATTTGGAACTATCTGTTGTGCTTTCCAGCATCAGCATTTTGTAGTCTGAGGACTGGTTTTGGACAGTCAAAATACACAGGATTGCGGTGGGTCTTGCCCAGATTGGAGATTTTTCTTCTGTGTTTCATAGGTGAGGCTATAAAACTAAACTTTTCCGGGGGTTGTAAAGAGTAAATACCCCAAAAATAAACATAATACAGATTAAAGTAGGTTTAACTATCAACCAATTGTCGAGTGGGGATCAGTAAATAAAGTACAGTTTAACGTACAGAAAACTCAGGCAACAACACTGGCAAAGAAGTCTCACGTTTGCTTACCAACTGTGGAAACGGAGAGTCATTCAATAGTCAAGTCACCTTCCGTAAAGCTTTTGGGGGATCAACATCAACAATAACATGTACTGGCACGACCACGTCATCAGTATTGCTAAAACGTCATCCCAAAAGCTTGGAATTTTGTTCCGCTGTAGGAAATTGTATACACCAGAACAACTACTGCTGCTTTACAAGGCACAGATCCGACCATCGCTGGAGTATTGCTCCCATATTTGGGGATGCGCTCCAAAGCAGTCTCTAAAACTCCTGGACACTATCCAGAAGAGAGCAATTGGACTGATCGATATGCCTAACCTCACAAAGGACCCCTCCACAGCCTGGACCATCGAAGAAACGTGGCTGACCTGTCTCTATTTTACAGATTCTGTCAAGTCGAGTTCCCTACTCCCCGAAGCAGTCTCCTCCAGCATTCCTTTTTTTGGAGAACTTCGACGCTGTGGAGTGGGTTACCGGGAATTTGTTTCTTGATGACTACAACCTGCAGCGTTTCAAATCTGACGTGCTCTGATACTTATCCTCTCGCAGCGCTTCTACAGCCTTTGCAGGACACTGACAATAAAAAAAATTCATCCGTTTGGATAATAGAGCTCGATTGCGTATTTCTAAATCTTCTTGCGAAAATAACATCAGAAATTCCCAGTTCCAGGTCAGATTCAGATTGGAAAAATGACTTTGATTTTACAGCTGATGAAGAGATTATAGAGATACTGCGTCATTGTCATGAGCACTCATATTTTTGATTAATTACTGTTTCTGCCAGTTACCAGTTTCTGTTCCTGTTACGAATATCCAACAAATAGGTTAGGTTCGGGTAACAGTTGTAGCACAAGAAACGGAGATTTGATCCATTCGAGGTAAAAATAAAAAATGCTAACCACAAAATATGCTGTAAAACATCAATTATGGTTTCCCATGAGAATAGGGTGTTCTAGCAACGGATAAATCCAAACCGTTTGAAATCAGGTATCTGACTAGGTCAGAATTCTGGACTCTAAACGCCTCCTGTCGTAGAAGAATAGAGGCGTTTGAAATGACGTTATCGGAGGATGCTAAGAATACCCTGGACAGCACACAGAACGAACATCTCCATCCTCAGGGAGCTCAAAATCAGAGATCATGACCGGCTTTTACCAACCATACAAGGTGGGATGCTCAAATTTTTCGGACACGTTATGCGCAGGGACGGGATGGAGAAGCTCATGGTCCAAGGGAAGGTGGACGGCAAAAGAACGAGGGACAGATCCCCTATAAAGTTCATGGACCAAATAAGGGACCTTACGCACCTGTCGGTCCCAGAAGTAATGCGTGGAAGACCGAGAAACATGGCGATCACTGACACACCATAACCATGTATGAGTCACGACGTTCGGGAGCGAACTACGACTGAAGAGAAAGAGAGAGAGAGAGAGATTTGACTAGATATAAGCTATCAAGAAATCCCCAATCCAGTTTCAAATTATCAAAAAATTCATGATCGATCGCAACTATAAACAACTAGAACTTAGAAATTAGAATAGAACAAAACCTCACTCTATCTTGGTGAAAGGCATATTCATGGCAATGCGAAGTATCTCATAATTTTATTAAACTGCCGGATTTAGTTTTCTCAAATTAGAATTTGCACCTTTGCCAATAACTTCACTTTCTCTGCGTTTTATTTATAATTTCCATCTCTGATGTCGCCACGGTGTTGGGATATAAGTCATCACTCTTATTTTTCGTTCAGGTAAATTCGGGGAGATTCAATTTACCTGCTATTTATAGTTTTCAATCATAGAGGTATCGTTATTTTGATTACGCAACTGAGGTCTTTAATGTTCTGTAAAGCACGGAGATTCGTTTGAGGTATGATGGTGTCTCGTTAACTCTGCTATTATCTTCATTTATATAAATATATGTATACAGTGCTTATCTTTAATGCCCCCCCTCTTTTATTTTTCGAACGCGTCAATTCAAAAAACTGAAATCTGAGACAATGAAATTCATGCATGAATATTATATTTTTCAGTAAAATTGACAGCTGAAACTTTCAAGTTGGCGTCTGGGTGCCATCTTGGAAGAATTAATTAAATTAAAAGGGGGGTCTTGTGAGACATCTTTTTGAAGCTCCGGACGAATACTTCACAACCCTAGAATATAAAGTCAACTATATATTTGAGAAATATACCCTTTAAACTGAATTCCAAGCTTTCGGAGAACTATGCCTCCATCATCAGGGCTAAAATAATAAAATTAACATAAGCAACAGGTAGGCAAAAATGGAGTTTATACTTACAAAGTTTGTTGAGATTGTTGCTTAGGTTAGAAAATACGAAATGGAACATATTGGTTAGACTCACACAGTTTAGTATAGTTTACATAGGGCAGACATCTAGAAACTTAAAAGGCCGTATCGTGTCACATAAAAGTGATGCAAGGTTGCATCCTGAACGATGCGCTCTTGCATCACACGTCCAGAGTACGTGCCACTCTAAGAACTATACTTCAGTTGAAGTGCTTAATAGTGAATCCAACTTAACAAAACGTTTATTCTTAGAAATGGCCCACATCTATCAATGTGACAATTGTATGAACAAACTGACATAAGAAATATAAGTGTCATATACTCATACCTCATTCAATGTGAAAAATTACATAACACTAACAGATTAGCCTTGCTTGATGTTTCTCCCTTTTAAAACCTAACAGTTGTTACCAACAACAAATTTGCCATGATTTAATTAAAAAAAATTTAAACAAGTAAAATAATTTATTTTTGTTCCTGATAACTATTTCTGTACCACTGAGTTTCTCGGCCATCACCACTTATAAAAATTATAAAAGATTTTAGATAATATCAATTCAAAGGTTATTACAAGTAATATCTTTATTTTGTGGTTGATATTATGTTTCCTGGACAATGAAAGAAACATCGACACCTGTTTCGAATTATAATTGGTACTTCTGAAGTGACATTTGATTGACATCCCCCACTCCAGGTATTTCACAACCTTGCTTCCTGTCTTGCTTTGGAAAACTCTTCATTATGGTACCAGTCGTCGAACGAAACAGATATCTAATTTTATATTGTAAATCTATAGATTTTTTAACTTAAATGTTGTGTGTAATGAATTAGTTGACGAGGATATTATTAAATATCATAATATTTTAAAAAATTTCTGTGCGAGTCTAACCAATATGTTCCATTTCGTATTTTCTAACCTAAGCAACAATCTCAACAAACTTTGTATAAACTCCATTTTTGCTTACCTGTTGCTTATGTTAATTTTAATATTTTAGCCCTGATGATGAAGGCGTAGTTCTCCGAAAATATTTGAGAAATATATCTCTCTCAGTATCTCTCTTCTGTCCCACTCAATTATAATCTTCTTCCAAGGATTACTTTATAATTTTCACAATACATATTATCTTAAAATAATGAATTACAATTTTCTTTTTTCATTTTCAGGTAAGTCAGAAGTAAATGCTCAATGTTGCTGACTATTGTAAGTATCAACTTGGTAAGTTTTTTGCTTCATCGACATTTCATATTGATTTCTACGATGTTTCCTCCTGAAATATGATTTATTCAGTAATGTCAAACATATATCTTTGGTTGAGGCCGCCAGGCATCAGAGGCGGTTCCCTTATTAAAAATTGTGTGCCCCCCCCCCCCTTTCAAAAATTCAGGAACCGCTACTACCAGGCACATAGCATATTTAATACCCTCCACTTTCAATATAATATATTTTAGGTGAGAATAGGTGTAAGCGTAGATTTATCTAAATCTAGCGTTATGCAGGACTCTTATTATTATTATTAGTTTGCACAACAGGCCATGAAGGCCTAGGGCAGAAATGATGAAATGATCTTATACCGCTAAAATGTATCTATCTTAAAATTGTCTTTGGATACTTTCACCACCCATCTCTGATTATATCCTACACTATTCTACGCCATCTATTCCTGTCTGTCGTCTTCTCTTTTGAGTGTTTAATATTAACTTTCTTTAAATCATCTTCTGCCTTCTTCAGTCATCTCTCCCTTGGACTACCCTTCATTTTTTTTCCTATTGGTCTCCGGTTGAGAACTAGTTTTGCCATTCTCATCCCATTGAGCCTCTCCACATGTTCTAGCCACCTTATTCTCTGCGCTTAGATGACTGCTATAATATCGGAGTCATAATTTTTTCTTCCTCCTCTTTGTCCATAGTCCACGTCTCACAACCATATGTCGCTGTTGGTATTATAACAGTTGTGTAAATTCGATCTTTGGTCTTTCTGGATACATATTTGGATTTCATCAGATTTTTTCACGGCTCCATACTTCTGGTTTCTTCTAATGATCCTTGCCTGCGCTTCTTGTTTCCCCTGTCCCTTTTGCTCTATGATTACCCCTAGCTAGTCCTTTCAAAAGTATATCTCTTGTTGTTGGCCAGGACTCATAATAAAGACGTTTATTAAAAAAAAAATAATACAGTCCCGGCTCCGACACACCATCACCCAGTGACTACTCCCCACACCATAAGGTGAGTAGGCGAAGGGACCTAATAATAACCGTCGTCTGCATTCTGGAAGCTAAGATGTGCGCCGCCGCACGACATACCGGCATTGCCCGCAGCGCGGGGCACAGCCTATTCCTCGTACCACCTAGAGATCCAATGGCCATACCCACCAAACTAGCCCAAATGCTACTGTATCTTTTTTGGCGTTGCTCAGCGTGTTTTAAGAGCTCCCGGGAAACTTCTCGACCGAGAAAAAACGGATAATGGGAAATAAATTCGCGGCGGTTCGTGTCGTGATATTTTTCACATTATAATTAGCTGTTAGAGAGCGAGGGTGAGTAAGTGATGGGGTGCGGGAAATGGATGGCGGCCTATTTTGGGGCGAGGAATTAGTTATTGTCTTAAAGGACTTCCGCAGTAAATAACGCTTAGGTGGAGGGGAACAAAGCCAAACATCGTATATTGCTTTTTTATGTGTGTAGCTGAGACCGACAAAACAATGCACAGTTGGCTAATTAAGTGACTTGCTGACTGGCGTTACTCATTGGCTAATCTCTTTAAAATGTTCCGCCATCAAGAAGAAATTCTTTTTCCTTTCGTACCTTCTCCTCAGCGAAGGTTAGCGACATTCGGTTTACAGGAAGCCCACATATACGGGTAGGTATCTTAAAAGGGTTCTACAACCATAATCTAATCGAGCACAAAATTAATCAATTCAGTTGTGCATAGCGCCGTCTGATACAAGTCCTCAAAAAGCTGAACTTCAAAATGTCCTTCTACAAACTTACCACTCACACCGTCGTATTGAAAGCAAAGTGAACAACTTATTTTTCTGAGATCCGCCCCTCATGCTGGCAGTAATGCATCTCCAAAAATTTGCCTTCAAATTTGCCTGAATAGGTTATTTATATTGCAAACCCGTCTAGCTTCAGAGCTAGCTACTATGCTGTCCATACTTAATTTCAAGGGATGACATTTGCCTGATCGGCGATATCGCGATTATCTCCAGTCGCTTCCTTACCTCCGGACGGTTGGTTACCTTTTACATCTTTATCGGTTTTCCAACGGAGCTAGTTCACCATCATTCAGTGCCTCACTTAGGGAGCTAATGCACCTACTATAATGTTCACCAATTCGACTAATCGGTGTTACCGCCTTGTCGCGGCACCTCCAGACACTTTCTCGACGTGCGGTTTGTGACCGATCACCTTGTTAACGGTTTTGTGCTAAGTGAGCTCCAACTACAACGCGAGCAAAATATATCTAATATCAGATAATCAATTCCTGGTGACTTGTTTCTCTTTAACGATTTTATAACTGAGACTACTTTAGTTGGTGTAACCGGGTCAAGAAAAAAGGGTATCGATTTATTTTATCTTTTGGAGGTAGTGTATTCGGTTTGACGATATTATTGGCATATCATTCTCCCACATTCATTGAATGCTTCCGCAATCTTTACTCGTATTAAGTAATTTATTACCTTTAGTCAATATTTCTTTAGGTATAGATATTTATTTTTAATAACTGAGATGCCCTCAAATATCTACAATAATTTTTCTATTATTTCTATTTTTTTTATTTGTTTCACATAAGCAGCGTATTTTACTCTCTTTATTTTCTTTTTTTTTTATTTAAACAAGAAACCGCATCAACCACGCAGGGTTATAAGCGGTGAAGACGGTACAATTCATACATAGGTATTTATACACGGAAAAAAGACTGTTGTAATTTTTTTCACAATTGTAGGTATTTTGACTACAAATTGTGGATGATATAGGGACAGTGACAACTTGTGTATATTTGTAACACTAAGTTGTGGATCTGTGGACCCAACAATTGTGTTCCATATTACTACCACCTAGAGAGTTTATTTGCGACCCCTGTGGATTTTTTATACAAATATTGTAACAACAGGATAGCAACAATTTGTAGATTAATAGGCGACTCAGTCAATGTACTAATATTTCACAAAAAGTATAAAATCATTTAACACATTGTTGTAGTAAAATTTTGAACAATATTGTGAAGTCTATTACGCTACAAAATTGGGGTTGAATAATCCATAATAAATGTAGTCTTCAATGGGTGAGGTAGTTGTAGAGGCAAAAGTAAAAAGAGGAGTGTATACAATGGTTTATTTTCATACAAAAAAGGTGCTCACAAGAAGAATACAAAAATAATCACACTGGTATATATGTATGACCACAATGATATTCACTTCCTGATAATCATCATTGACTGGATAGTTTGGATGCCCAATGGCACTGAAAAATAAACATATCATAACGTAGCATAAATAATACAGTATCTTCATATCATTCAAGCCACAGAGTTCCAACCCGTATAGTTAATTTCAAATTCTAAAACAGTCTAAAATAGAAACATTCGCATAAATCAATATTTTGCTATTCTGCTGCTATTTGCTGTATAGACAAATACTACCTCACACCATACAAATGAAAATGCCCCTGTATCCCTGTCTGGACTTGAAAGACGTTATGACCTTATACAGCGGTGAGCTTTCGCCGCATAAAATAAAGATGCGTAACTTTTTCGATTTTGAGCCTATTATGTTTAAATAATTTTATGCGCTATAATAATAATCCTTCATAGAAATGTGAAAAAACATGGTAATTTCACTGAACGAAAACAGCCCTATATCTATTTCTGCCATGTAGGTGCGGCGTCCATATTGACATTACCTTTAGACAAACGACAGCATTAAAACGTAGCCATCATACGTAATCATTTACACTTATTTACGTATTCTATCATAATCTCCGACATATAAAGTTTCGTCCGTGAATTTTTTTCTACAACTGTTCAATAGGTACTAGCGGACACAGCTTTGTATTTTCGAATCAAAATACATTGCAAAAATAACACACGTAAGTCGTTGCTTCCTCATTTAGTTACAAACTCCTACGACTGCCTGTCTGTAACTCAATAATACAAATAAATAAACTAGTACTTACCCACAAAAATAGAAATGCACTCAAACCCTTAATTTCTTAAAATATATGGTATTTGGTATCTTCTATAGCTATAGGTGTAAATTATATAGTTCACACGACGCCGTGGGTTGTTCATACACAGGCACAAACCAAATAGCAACTCATGAAGAAAATAACTAGAAAGACACGGACTTGCACAGACTCGTCCAGACTTCTTCAACAACAGTTTTGTGGATTTCTTAACAATACATTGTAGGAAAGTGCTCAACACTATGTGCACTTTTCTATCGTATGATTGCGGAATGGAAACTGAATAGTTTGTGTAGAAAAGCTACATACTCCGATTGTGAAAGAGTCCATAGCAAGCCAACGCAATTTGGTGGAATATGTTGCTAGACCCAATGAAACTTTATTCAACAATCTTTTGGAAATATCTTACAATATGTAAAAAAATTACCAACAATCATACCACACAATATTGTTTAAAAATACTCAAGTCTGCTTTTTTCCGTGTACTGATTAAATTTTAAAAAATAAATTAATGTCCTTGATAAATTTCACCACATTTTTGGGTTGTAGCAGAAGTACTTCTTTGATGTCGCTGGACAGGTGGTTGGATATTCTCCCGTTCAAATAAAATGTGCAGTCCATAAGGATGTGGGTCACTGTTACCCGTTCGTTACATGCTGGACAGACTGGACCTTCAGTTTGTTCGAATATATGCTTATGTGTAGCTAGAGTATGTCCTACTCGTAGTCGTGACATAACAATTTGTTCTCTTCTATTTACAGGGAGAGTTAACTTTGTGGTAACATTCGGGAGAATTTCGTGTAATTTGCTAGGACTACTGCTCCATTCTTCTTGCCACAGATTGGTTATATGAGCTTTTATCAATTGCTTTAAGTCTGCATAGGGTGTACAAGCTACTGTTCTTTGGTTTGTTGCTACTGCTGATGTTGCTGCTCTGTCCGCCTTTTCGTTGCCAGGTATGCCGGCATGTGATGGTACCCACAGAAACTTTATATTTTTACCCCTTTATTATTTCATCCAATGTTCGTTTTTAGTCTAAATATTTAATTTTTTTTCATATGCACATTCAGCTTTAAGCTCGGATCATACCTAATCTATTTTTTCTATTACCTTATTCAATACCTCCTGTGATCAACTGTTTACGTTTTATTTCATTCCTTTTGTGTACGTTTTTTTTTCGAGCTGCTTCTCTCAAAACATCTATCGTTTCATTGTCCATGTCGTCCGATTGTGTCTTTTTATAACTTATCTGGGGAGCTACTTACTATCCTACTATAATGTCCACCTTGCACGCAGCCCAAAAAACTGCGGCTCTACTAATCATTGCCACTGTCTTGACGCGCCACCTCCAGCCACTTTCTTACCTCAGTGCGGTTGGTTACCTTTAACACTTTTATTGGTTTTCCAATGGATCCTGCAAGTTGGTTTACTAAAATAGTTTACCATAATTCAGTGCCTGCACAGAACTCAGGAAAAAATGCAGCGAAAAACCCATCAGTCAGCGGGAAATCAAAAAGCCATTTTCTGAAGGAAATGGTGACTTTCCTCCTAAACATCTCTGGCGCGAGCTGCGCGGCACAGGGCAGGGCAATGATTTAGCGGGTTCGGCAGTGGAGCCCGACTCTAATGGTGTTCCATCGATTTTACATTAGGGGTTTCTTTGTACATTATACTTTATACAATCTAAAGTTGGATATGCAGCCGGTCGGAGAGTTATGGCCCCGGGCTCCGACTCCGGCACCGACGTCGAGAAAAACCCCCGGAAGCTCCCAACCGACGAAAAAACAGATAATGGGAAATAAATTCGCAACTGCGCGATGTCGCATCAAACGTTGTTTTGTTGTGATATTTTTGCTATTCTAATTGGCTTCGAAAATAAAAATGTATTTTTTTTATGGTCGGCCTCTCGCAAAGGCTGAATGCCTATGGCGCTGTATGAGCGCTGCGAGAGGATAAGTATCGGTTCACGTTAGATTTGAAACGCTGCGGGTTGTAGCCGTCGGGAAACAAATTCCCCGGCAGCTGATTCCACGGCGTCGCAGAGCTTCTCTAGTGTTCCTGGTTCGGACAGCCTGTGGTGTTATTATCTGAGAGAGCTCACTGGAACATCTTCCGTGATAGAATCTGTAAAACAGGGATAGATCAGCCACCCTCCTTCGATGTTCCAGGCTATGGAGGTCCTTTGTGAGGTTTGGCGTATCGATTAGTCTAATCGCTCTTTTCTGGATAGTGTCCAGAAGCTTTAGAGAGTGCTTCGGAGCGCATCCCCACACATGGGAGCAATACTCCAGCGATGGTCGGATCTGTGCCTTGTACAGCAGCAGCAGTTGCTCTGGTGTATAAAACTTCCTACAGCGGAACAAAACTCCAAGCTTCTGGGATGCCGTTTTAGCAATACTGACGACGTGGTCGTGCCAGGACATGTTATTGTTGATGTTGATTCCCAAAAGCTTGACAGAAGGTGATTCGACTATGGGGTGACCCTCCATTTCCACGGTTGGTAAGCCATCGTGAGACTTCTTTGTAGGTGTTGTTGCCTGAGTTTTTTTGTACGTTGAACTGTACTTTATTTGCTAATCCCCACTCAACAATTGTCTTGATATCTGCGTTGATCTGTGAGGCATGCTTCTGTTGCCGACGTACCGTCTCCTGGGATGATAGTGGCTTGCCTGGTTCCATGCACGACACTAATGTACTGTCATCTGCGAAGCTGTAGATTGGATTGGATGTTATTTCCAGCAGCTCGTTGATGTACAGCAGAAACAGCGTAGGGGATAGGACAGATCCCTGAGGAACACCGGCGTTTATTGAAAATACGTCTGATGGACAGCCCTCGACTACAACAAACAGAGATCGGTCGTTCAAAAAGCTATTCAGCCACTGGCGCAGGCCAGGTGGTAGTCCATAAGCAGCAAGCTTGACCAGAAGTCCGTCATGCCATACTATGTCGAAAGCTTTCGATATATCAAGTGCAACAACACGGGATTCGCCATGATTGTCTATTGCTCTGTTCCACAAGTGAGTGACGTAGGCAAGGAGGTCACCTGTAGACCTGTGCTTACGGAAGCCACACTGGCGATCATTTAGATGTTATTGTTGTCCAGGTATTTCAGGAGTTGTGTGTTAATTCCACCAATGATTTATTTAAAGAGACTCAGATATATTATGACGTTAGGCAATTGTATTTTCTACGTACGGTCACTTGGGATCAGAGACACAGCATATCTTTGAGGATTTCCTATATAAAAATGGCTCCTACAGAAGTTGACATTTACGGTGCCACTAAGGATTAGAAGTCTGAGTAGGAATGCGAAAGGTATCAATAACTATACCAATTCGATATTTTTTGGCCAAGTATCGATAATACCCGAAGTATGAATTCTCTTAACTATCTATGAATTATCGAAAACCTGCATATTAAAGAAATTAAATGGCTTTTTCAAGTTTGATGTATTTCCACTAGTTTTTATACTCCTAAGATTTTTTTAAGTAGTGGCATGTTTAGACTCGGCAATCATTGGGAGTACCGGAACCCAAAAAGAGGTCTAGTTTCATTAGGCACCGAACCACGGGTTAAACTGCTCAAAGAAATAAAATAAAGAAAGAATCACCTCAGGAGCTCAGATTCCCTTCTTTATGAATAAAAAATGGGAATCAAGCGTTTACCTAAAGGATAATAGATTGCGGTAGCGGGATGAAAAAAGTTGAAGGAAAGCTGTGTATTCGCTTGAGTGAGCCGATTTGATAGATGTTAGCGTCAAACGCTGATGACTAGTCAGTAATATTTCTGATTAATTTTTGCCAAAAACACTACTGACAATGACAAACAATCAAGTGAACGGTTACACCTTTCAGTGGCCTCCCAATTTTTGTTCAGTAATTACTAAAAAGACAGGGTTGCATAAAATTTGGCTCAAAACAATGCTGACTGATCAGCAGTTATCTATCGAATCAGTTAAGTCTCTCGTACGGGATCATTCGGAAGTCTAAAAAAACTCTTTCTGCAATTATAGTACGTATTTTTGGAATGTTTATCAGCACACACACTTCCAGCACATTGTTTATCCACTTTAAAGATCATATTATACTATCAAGTCCGCGTATACTAAATCCCACTGCGTACGCCTGTGCATTTTATATCGGCCTTCCGTCAATGGTGTCCACTGACGTATATGCCCCTTTTCACAGATTATAATCCAAAGTAGCGGGAGCGCGTATAGTTGCCGCCAATCTGAGATACTCTGCTGATTGCTTGGTATGTTGTGTCATAGACATTCAAAAGAATAAAAAAAGTTATAACCAACCACGACACTACATAAAAACTAGGTACCCAAATTTAGCACCAAAATTGTATATACATATACAAGGGCGGTTCAAATATGATGAAGACAAACGCTGTAGATGGCGCGCATGTATGTTTTGAAGGTTGTGGCTTGAGTATGTGACAGCTGTGTCCCTTACGAACAGTGTGTCGTAGATTTCTGCGTTTCGATAACAAAAACTTGTTTACAAATCGTTTTAAAAAGTCTCTACGAGAATGGGTAGCTTCCTTAATAATAAGAGAAATCCATGAACTCATTGGAAATGCACAGTATTATTACTTTTTAATCTTTTTTAAAATGTTCACGTATCCATGTACATGTGTACGCATATGGGCATATGTACTCCTAGTATACAAATATGTCTATATGCTAAACATTCAATTGATCCATGTACAGTCATAGTCTTCGAATTTGCTCTTTTTTTGGTTTTCGAATTTTTAAATCGACTTCGTTGTTAGTTTTGTCCCTTTTGTCGCGCACTATCCCACTTAGCTCTCTGTTGATCTGTACCGTTGCTCTAATTTTCTTCCTTGTTAATTTCCTAAGCACATCGTAGCCATGCTTGACAAATGAAAGGTGGCTGCTCTTAACGAAAACCGCATGCACGCAGGCACAGTCGCCCCTAGGGGAGCCAGTGAGGGGGTGCCATCTGTTACGGACGCAGAAGGTCGGAAAATTTAATATCTCGTCCTGGCCGCAATTCTCCGACTTTCGGTATTTTTCCATTACATCACATTCTGCAGGGCCGCTGTCGTACATCGACGTTGGTGGGGGTAGCGACACTCGTTGTCTCGCACTTATGAAACGCGTGTTCCCCGTGTCCACCGACACCACGCCTGCTGCGATAAATTAGAGCTATCGCTAGAAGGAGGTCTTCCTGCAGCTAGAGGATAGAGGGGAATGACTCAAAAGAGTGCTGTGTGAGGAGGTGTTTTTTTGTACCTTGTTGGTTACGAAGGTGAAATATAAAAGCACATTGTAAAGGGTTTTTCAATAAGGACGGGTCGATGTTGGCAGTCTGCGGCGGCCATGAAGTTTTGACAGCGTGTGTCAAATTTGGTTGTTTATCATCAGTCACTGACGCCAAATCACCATGACAGGTTACACAATTGAGCAGCGAGTACAAATGATAAAACTTTATTATCAAAATGGGTGTTCACTAGTGCAGACCATGCGCGCGTTACGCCCATTTTACGGAAGACGCGGGGTTCCTTCAAAGTCGACTTTGCAACGTTTGGTGTGAAAATTCGAGACGACTGGTTCAGTTAACAATCAGCCAACAGCCTTACGTCAAAGGAGTTCCAGATCAGCCGAGAACATTGCCGCTATCCGTGAAAGTGTCCAAGAGAACCCAAGGAAGTCAATTCCTCGCCGTTCACAAAAACTCGGCCTTTCGCAGACTTCAACCTGGAAAAAAAAAACCTGGAGAATTTTGCGCCGGGACTTGGGCCTACATCCATACAAGATCCAACTTACCCAGGAGCTCAAAAATGATGACCATAGACAACGCCGTGTGTTCGCTGACTGGGCTTCGGAGCGTTTGGAAGAAGACCCCAATTCCAGCCGAAAAATCACCTTTAGTGAAGAGGCGCATTTTTGGATGAATGGTTATGTTAACAAGCAGAATTGCCATATATGGGACAACGCTAATCCTCACGAGATTCATCAGGTAAAAATGCATCCACAGAAAGTCGCTGTTTGGTGCGGATTCTAGGCCGGCGACGTTATTGGTCCTTTTTTGAAAACGGCGTTGGTGAAGCCATTACCATTACCGGCGAGGGCTACAGAAGGATTCTAATGGATTTCTTTTATCCCAAGTTAAACAACATGGAGGTGAACGACATGTGGTTCCAGCAGGATGGCGCTACCTGCCACACAGCGGACGCCACCTTGGCCCTTCTGCACGAACGATTTGGGGGTATGGTTATCTCTCGCAGAGGTGACGTGAATTGGCCACCAAGATCGTGCGATTTAACCCCACTAGACTTTTTCTTGTGGGGTTTTCTGAAGTCACAGGTCTATGCCAATAAGCCGGAGTCTACTGCTGCCCTTAAGGTGAACATAATCCAGTCTGTGGTTCGAATTCAGCCGGATTTATGCAGCAGAGTGATTGAAAATTGGACCACTCGGATCCATGCCACCGTGAGAAACCGCGGAGGACATTTGAACGATGTGATATTCCACACCTAATGGTATACATGGGCCTTCCAAATAAAAACAAAAATTATTTGATATCTCACACACAGCTTGTTTTATTTCATTTTAACATCAACCGATCCTTATTGAAAAACCCTTTACTTAATACTCTGCAACAGCGTCATTTGATAACGCTACGTTTCCACCAGAGATGTGCTAGGAAAATGTGCGCAGCGAGGATGTGTATCGGTGCTGAGAAACGGTGTGGCTGTTTCCACCAGGGATGTGCTAGGATGATGGGCGGTGTGAAGATGTGTGGCGGAGCTGTGAAACGGTGTGAAGATGAGCGTTGCGAGGATGTGTAGCAGGCTGTTTTCAGAGTTTTCTTTTTGCTCGGCTACATCAGCAGCACACATCCCTCGCCCACATCCCTCGTAACGTATTTCTGGTGCACATCTCTCGGAACACATTAATAGCACACGTTCTTTGCCAACATGCTTTGTTTTCTACGTACTTCGCTCCGCTAAACCGTTTCCATCAGAGCTGTGCTGAGCGAGGCGAGGTATTTCAAGCGATTCTATTGGTTCGTTAAAAATACAGTCCTCTTAACAATGATCGTTATGCTGGCTATTGCTATGAAACAACACAGAGAGTGAGTCATGAGTCATGATAGGCTGAGACAAATTTTTATAAACAAAACAGTAACCGAATCAAAAACCTCAAACCGGCACGTATATAGGGTGCGGTTGCCCATCTTCCAAATTGAACCTTTGCCGTTCTTGTGACTTCCCGTAAGACTTAGCAATGATGCCAACGGGTATTCGACATCACATCTTTGAACCTTCTTGCGACTCAATTGATATTCAGATTAGGACAATGTAATATAGATCTGTGAAGGGTCGCAATGAATATTTTATGAACTTGGCGAAGGCTTCAAATCTAATCTTCAAATCTGTTCTTTCAATTTCAAATTTGTTTATTAGATAGCTGTGTTTTATAGCGCTATACCTAACGATAGCATTCTAACTTATTTAAATATGGAATATGGGATTCATCTTGATTTTGAAGCTAGGTGCTCATATTGAACCACTTAAGAAGCCTGTAATTGAACCCCGGTTCAATTAAGGCCATTCTTAATTTCTAACGCTCTATAGGACCTGAACTTTCGTGGTTCTATACTAAACGCCAGACGGAAGACCAAGTTGAAATGATTCAGTGCCTGCACGGCCACACTTGGTTTCATTGGAAATGTGTTGGTATTTAAAAATAATTCACGAAATAAACTTAAAACAATAATGAACGAATAATACTTTTTGCTACTTTCATACTATAACATTTAGACTGTGAATTTGAAAGACCAACACGATGTGCAATTTCTTTTCAAAAATTTGATGGTAAGTCCAAAACACGTACTCCTCAAATTCCTGGAAGACGGATATCGCGAACTTAAGTTAGGTATGTTTAACTCGCTTCGTCCATTAATTTATTTTATCAAAATCACTATGGAGGAGAAAGAGCCTGTGAATCTCAAGTTCAGCTTACCTCCTACCGCCCCCCTCCTATCTCTCGTAATTTATGGAAATGCAATGCTTGCCTCCACACATAAAAATAATTTCTTAGATGGAGCACAGATGCTTTAATTCAAGCATACCATAACTTCCTATACGCGCAAAGTTATGCTAATCTTAAAGTGAGAATACGATATCTTTGACCATATAAAGGTTACATTGAGAAAATATCTTCAAACTCTTCTATGAGCATGTAGAAATTTTTCTGGAGAAATAGTTCTGCAAAATTTCTTAAATCACTTTTAATATACTTAGTACTTATCTAGGAACACCTGAGTCAGGTCTTCGCATCCCAATTTTTTTAATAGCTCATTCATGGTTGGATAGATCCAGTGATAAGGAAGCTGATGGGAACTGAGGCGCGACTCAAATGGCGGTGTACCAGCGCTACCGGCAGACTCGATGACTGACGGTTGACGGTGGTATCACGGGAATCACGTGGCAATGGCAATTTATTTAACAGTTTGACTAGATACTATTATGTGCTATTATGCAGGATCCAGGATGCAGGTATTACTACGGTGCTAAAGACGGCGGCGAATACGACAATCCGAAAACCGATAATGGCGATGCGGATGGGCAACAGGCTGTTGAGCAGAGAGGGAGAGTTGACCCGTGACACGCTGCGCGCCTGCGCACTCCGACGTTGATAGACGTCAAATAAATGATTTACACATAGGTATAGTGTGTGCTTGTAAAACAGCGTTCATTTTCAAACTAAGATTATCATATTGTAAATGAAGGCTCGCATTTGCAAGCTGTCTATATTCTTGATAGAAGTAAACTGGGCAGCGCTGGAAAAATGATAATCTTGATATAAAATTATGTAATATTTGTTATTAAATTATTATAGCCTTGGTTGCAAAGAAAATTATATTTTCTTTTGGAGCATATTTCTTTAAAATAAGTATATAAATCAAAAATATATTATTCTTGATACAAATTTTCTATAATTTTCTCATCAAATATTCTTTCTTAGAGTGAGAACCGATATTCTTGTTGTGAGTATGTATTTACAAGAATATCACAATTCTTGACTTGAGAATTTCTTTTTATGTGTGTCTAAATGTGACAGATTTACTGTACTATAGTTTCTTCGAGATTCCTCGTTTGGCCTCACCATGAAGATATTTCCGACAAAAAGCGACGGATGCGTCAGACAATACCTTTGAACTATTTTTTTTACGAGAAATCCGAAACCGGAGGAGAGAAATTTAAAAACCAATGACGAACGGCCAACAAACATGTTCACAAGTCGCGCATTCGGAACGGGGATAAATCTCCGGCAGCGCCATCAATCAGCCTATTTTAGAAACTTACACGAATAGTAGCGAGACCGAAATGCAAACGAACTGCCACCGTCACGCCGGATCCGGCAAAAGAACACAAAAAAGGAGGGCCGCCATGCAGAAAATACATTTCCATCCGATTGGATCATCAGGATTCAAGTTGAAAATTGCACAGCCAGCGTTTTTCTAGCATCGCTCAACCCAACGATTTGCGCTGAACCAAGTCCTCAACTCCATCTAGTATGAAGAGCGCAGATTCCCTTAGTTTGGAAATAGAACGCCTGTACAGAACATCAGGTGCTTAGCTGACTCATCTTCCTGCTCAGACCCCTTGAAATGCTTTATCTTATACTGTTGAGGCTTTTTCTTAGATGACATTGTCAGGTCACCAACCGGTCACAAAGCAGGCAAAGGTCTTTAGCTGGTGAGCAGTCAGAAGTAAAAAGATTTGCTAACTGCACTCTTCTGGAGGGCACAATACAAGGGGGCCCAGACCACACGATCTTTTGGTCTTTTTGCCATGCCGGATCTGACAAGAAAAAAACAAAAAAGAGGGCCATCTTTTTTTAACGCCGCACACATAAAAATAATTTCTTAGATGGAGCACAGATGCTTTAATTTAAGTATACCATAACTTCCTATACGCGCAAAGTTATGCTAATCTTAAAGTGACAATACGATATCTTTGACCATATAAGGGTTAGATTGAGAAAATATCTTCAATGGAAAGCTGGGAAATTCTTGATAGTAAGAATACCATAATCTTAAATCCAGCATATGGTAATCTTGACCGAAGTATTTCATAATCTTGACTGAAGCATTTCATAATCTTAACTGGGAGCATTTCAACAACTTGACGCAAGTAGCTCAACTTTATTCTAAAATTGTGATATTCTTCGATGAGGAATCTAGTAGTATTAATTTGAACATTCAAATTCTTCTATGAGCATGTAGAAATTTTTCTGGAGAAATAGTTCTGCAAAATCTCTTAAATCACATTTAAAATACTTAGTACTTATCTAGGAACACCTGAGTCAGGTCTTCGCATCCCAATTTTTGTAATAGCTCATTCATGGTTGGATAGAACCACTGATAAGGAAGCTGATGGGAACTGGGACGCGACTCAAATGGCGGTGGACCAGCACTACCGGCAGATTCGATGACTGATGGTTGACGGTGGTATCACGGGTATCACGTGGCAATGGCAATTTATTTAACAGTTTGACTAGATACTATTATGTGCTATTATGCAGGACCCAGGTATTACGCTACGGTGCTAAAGACGGCGGCGAATGCGGCAATCCAAAAACCGATAATGGCGCGGCGGCGCGGACGCGGACGGGCAACAGGCTGTTGAGTAGAGAGGGTGGAGAGGTTAAAGTTGACCCGTGACACGCTGCGCGTCTGCGCACTCCGACGTTGGTAGACGTCAAATAAATGATTTACTTGATACAAATATAGGGTGTGCTTGTAAAACAGCGTTCATTTTCAAACCAAGATTATCATATTGTAAATGAAGGTTCGCATTTGCAAGCTGTCTATATTCTTGATAGAAATAAACTGGGCACCGCTGGGAAAAATGATAATCTTGATATAAAATTATGAAATATTTGTTATTAAATTATTATAGCCTTGGTTGCAAAGAAAATTGTATTTTCTTTCGGAGCATATCTCTTTAAAATAAGTATATAAATCAAAAATATATTATTCTTGATACAAATTTTCTATAATTTACTCATGAAATATTTTTTCTTAGAGTGAGAACCGATATTCTTGTTGTGAGTATGTATTGAAAGAATATCACAATTCTTGACTTGAGAATTTCTTTTTATGTGTGCGCTCGATGTAAAGCTAAGTACAGTAATAGTAGTAGCTGTGAGGCGGGTGCGCCTGGCAAATAGGCCTCACAAGGCCTTTCTTGCCATCGCCGAATATCATCCCTCAGCCATCACTGCCTGCCTCCCCCTCCCCGCCAAACCTTGCCCACCTTTCAACAAAGGTCAGTATGTCGGCCCAGCTTAGGGAGGCTAATCCCTCTGGCTGGAGTCTATCAGATCCAAAGATCTCGTATCTCAGCCTGTCTAGCAACTCACATGCCGCAAAGAAGTGGTAAGCTGTTTCATCGGCCTCTCTAGACCCCATACTCTTCTTCAATTCCTAATAGTAGTAGATACCGCCTGAGCTTGCGGTGCCACGTCAGAACACCCACGTGGTTTCTGATCACCCATCGGCCTTGGTCCCGTAGCCATGTTGATCTAGATGCGTTCAGTATGGCTATAAAATCCTTGGCTTGTTCGCATCCTTCACTTTGTCTCCACTGTTCATCTATGGTATCGTTTACCCACTTTTTGAGGACTGACGTTACCTACTGCCTATTTAGTCCTATAACGGTATCCGTTCCAACAAACGGTCCTCCAGTGCCCAGACTGGGCAGCCTATCGGTCTCCTTATTACCAAGTACTCCCGTATGACCCGGGACTCACTTCAAGGTAATGACCTTCAGCCTCGCCAATTCTTCCGGTCTGCTCTGGTTCTGGGCCCGCAGAAGGCTTTCAGTGCCGCCTGACTGTCCAAGCAGAGCACAATACTTCTGCTTCGAAAATCGTGGTGCTCGCGCCTAGACAGTAACTATCTCGTACTCCTCGGTTTTTCACATAACACCCTGTTTCTGAGGCCTGTCCACTAGCTAGACGAGAGCGGTCCGTGTGGCATGCCAATGCCTTTTCGAGAAACTGAATCTCCCCTCTTTTCCAATCCTTGATTTGGGAAAGTTCAGAGTGAAAGATTTGTCCTAGCTTCATAGCTAAGTACAAATCAGACAACAAAATGTTACCAACTGTTGGCATCATATTTGTTTGGTAAAGCAGAGAGGAAAGCACTCCTGCACTGGCAAGATACACCAGGTTTACAGCACCCGAAGGCATTCATAGTATACCCCCCCTTGAGGATCATGGAATGGAACAGGAACGATCTCCGCATTCTAGTTGCTCTGCTGACGGGACATGGTCGTCTGAGGAACCATATGCGGAAGTTGGGTCTTGAACAAACATCAGACTGTCGCTTCTACTACGTGGAGGACGAAACAGTGGAGCATATTCTTTGCTCCTGTCCAGTACTGGAGAGAGCTAGGTTCCAGACATTTGGACTTGTCCAACTGGAACCTCATGACTTCAAGGAAGTTTCACCTTTCACGTTGATCGCCTTCGTAAAGAGGTGCGGACTGTACGGTGAACTCCAAACAGGTGTCAGCCACAATAGACACAATTGAGTCGCAGTGGAAAGAGGCGTTGTTGCCCCACTCAATTTCAACCTAACGTAACGTGGACACAACTTGTACTCGGATACATGTCCGGTGTTGCCCATCCAAATCAAAATTACTCTATTTGGTAGCTCCTAAAATCTGAAACAATGCTATCGTAATGCGTTCTTACCATCAATAAAATTGATGGTTACTCTGCGATGTATAGCTGCAGTAGATTCGTTTGTTGTAACTTTAGGGAACAGTCAAGGAGGATGCCACTTTTTCATTATTTATATGAATTTGTATGCATCAGTTTTTATTTTTGTAGGAATTATCTAATTTTCAAGTGCCGTTTTTATGTTTGATATGCACTATATATTAACTCAATATTACAAATATTACCATTGTAGCGACTTAAACAATATCTGTTGAAGCATACAATGGATGAATCTATTACCATTATTATTAAAATGGGCTGATGTTTCCTATATACATATGTATAAACGTGTTCATTGAGGAACCTAAGGTAAGACAAGCGACTCAAAATTGATACGTTTGCTCCCATACAATGAATTACAAATGAATTACACTGAATACCTACTGCCATATATCATGCGTCTATTATTAAATTTATTGTATCCATGTCTGTGTCTTGTTTCGATTAGATCTCAAACAGCAATTGAAAACAATCCACTAATTCGTTATGTGAGTAGTGACTAAAATAAGCGCCACTTATCTGATCTGGCTGTGACCAAGTCACTAATTGCTAGAAAATTTGCTGGTTATTACGTGACTTGAAAGCAATGACTAACAACCCGTATCTTTAAATTTATTATTATGCAGTTTTGACCAGCCATGAGAATTAACAGAAAAAGTAGAATATATGACACTAGTGAGCAATTTCTGTTTTATAAGTTTGACAAAAAATGTCAAGATTGACTGGCTTTGGGAGGACATTGGGAGCATCAGCACAAAACACGTTTGAGTGAAATTATGTTTTTAAATGAAGAATTTTACAGCCTTTACTTTAATGTTTGAAATATCTGAGATAATAACTGACAAATGTACAACATTTTTATTTATTTTCAGTGTCCAATTTCCATCACAAACTCTAGAAATATTAGTGTAAACCATATAACCGAAATACTGCCATCACTTGTGTTCTATCAATGTCATAGCTTTATAGGAACTGTATTTTGCACAGCTTACGGTGAACTCAGTTAGTATAATAGCGGTGAAGTAATAACATTCACCTCTAAAAGGTGATAATATCCAGAAATAGGAAAATTATGCAAAAAGCCTCCAATGAAATTCTATGTTAAAGGGTCACTAAACTTTCTACCAGTTTGACTGTCAAATGGCTCAACAGCTGGTACAATGAAATATAAGAGGTGGAATCATATTAATGCTCAATTATCTTCCAACCCTCAGGGGGTTAATTGTGTTCACCCTCGGAACAAAAAGGTTGTCCGATCATTGGTTTCCAGGAGACAATACCGCCCTAACAAACTTCTTTCTGTTTTTTAATTGAACCCACTGTTTTATGGACGAACAGAGGTCGTGCTTTGAGTTATGGTGCAAATGAGGGTGAATCCACGTTAGCAGATATTTGGATAAATTTTGTTAAAGGGTCTGAGTAGTTAATTTCTTGACATCAATAAACATCTCTATAAACTCAACAACATATTCATTTGTCGCTTTTAGGTTTAAAATACCCATGTTTTTTTTCAGAACCATACTAGTATTTTTTATTCATTATAGTTTTGAGATTATTTTTAAAATTATTTGTAACCTTTTAGTCCAAGTTTCAGTTCAAAAGCGTCATATGGATTAAAGGACATGCAGGTATACCTCAAAAAATGGAATTTGGAAAATTCATGTTGATTGACATGAATGTAATGCGTGCACAAAACATACATTAAACAACCATTATTATTCCTCAAACTGGAGTGAAGTTACTTTTGTTCCCAGTTATCCCCATATATTACGCTACTGAAAACTAAAACAAAACCTATACTCACCTATGATAAGAACCCAACTAGCAAAGACGCACTATAAGCCGCGACTAAAAGGACTGTTCAGTTGTGAAGTTGTTGTACTGTTGTTTCCTAAACATCAATTTGCTGGTTAAATGCTGTCCAAAATGCCATTTTGCTCCCAGCAGCATATTTGCTCTTTAACGAAGTGTTTAGAACGTTCTTCTAGCAACTTTGTACAACATCTTATGCGACAAATTTGGAAGTGTTGTATAAAAGCTTATTAAAGCATTTATATTCAACAGATCACCTGCCTGCACAAAATAGCTACGTAAGAGCTCTGTAAGAATGACGTTCTGAGTTGTTTGGCTCCTTCTGTAGTAATTATACAACAAACCTTTATCTTGTTACTTTAACATGCGAAATGTGTTTCTTAATCAGCACATTGCTCTCAGCAGTAGCTTTTATACAACTGTGGTTTATAACTGTTAAAAGCTGTTTTTGGCAGCTATATTGGAGCGATTACCGAGCAGAAAATCTTAGCCTGGTATATTTTTGTTGTTTAATGCAGGTATCTAGACACAGCTTCATAGCGTTTAAATTCTGATGAGTATTTCAGGTTATACGCATTTGTGAATTAATAATTACAATGCCTGATTTTACGAAGTGAAAAAAAGTTGAAAGAATTGCCGCATTCCATATAAAAACGTAATTCAGGAAATAATACGCCCAAACCTGCTAGTAGAAATTCCAGTCGAGGTTACAGCCACTGGCAAGAAAACGATAACTCCAAATAATACACAGCGCGAGCAAAAATTGGTTTGAAGATTTGGAACCTATTGAACAATGTTTTCTATATATAAGCTATATCTCATAAAGGCACTCCAACCACATTCCCAACAGATTAGTAGTGTCGTAAGACATCGATAAAAACAATGTTGCTCTATAACAGCATTACTTAAGTAAGTTAAAGGAGTAAATGTTGTATATCTACTCTATAACTACTGCGAACGGGGTCAAATCGCAACTCAGTGACATACAGCTCGACTCGTCGGTGATGGATCTAGCCTAGTACATGGCAGCCGACTGACAGTTGTGAATTCAGAGCTACGCCAAATTGCTGTATAATTACTGCCGATTACATCATTCTATCCTATAAGACGACAATCAATATGGATGACATTTTGACACTCATGAATACCATAACCAGCGGCCATATTGGTCAATTAATCAATCGATAATGATGTGGAGGTTATTTAATTTTGTTTCAATAATCGTAAACTATATACTTTTATATAAATGCGCTCAAATGTAGTAATTGTGATGATTCCAATGTAACAAAGACATAATATTGTAGTTTAAAATTGAAATTTAATATAGAGCAATGTTGAAAAATCCATCAAATACCGAGCGCGTGAAAAATTCGTCACTATTTTATGCTAAATGCACAGTAAAATTTCGTGTGCAACTAAATCAAGCCAGCTGGATGCATGCTGTCGGTGTTAAGGATACTATTCAAAATTATTAATGGCCGCTATATCCACAAACAAGACGGATTCATAAGATATGACATGCTATTAGAAGCTAGAATAATTCGACTGTATAAAATATGTCTACTTCATTTACGCAATATTTAGAGAATCATTTAATTACATTAAAGTTGATTCATACAACAAAACAATCGGGTAGATGTTGTAAAAATGAGGTTTTGTTGTCGCATTATTGATGTACCCTAGCAATATACAGCTCCTAGGGAGCTGTCATGTAGTAGTGATGTAAGGACTCTTTAGCAGCTGCAAGAACGTTTATACAACTGTTGCTTAAGAGTTGCAGGCCATCTTTATAGAACATCTTAAATGATTGAACTGCTCTATATGTTGTGCCCATTTTGCCTGTATAACTGTTGTGAGAACATTTTGCAAACGTTCTTGCAGCAAACGGTGCTGTGAAAGAAATGCTGTGTAAACGTTCTTACAACTCTAAAAGAACTGAGAATTGTTAGTTGGGAAGTGCTCACCGATTCGTCGCTATTACAGCAAACTATGCACTTTTTATGTTGTCTCATCATGCAATTATAACAATATTGTTCATAAATAATTTAATTCACACCACAAATAGTCACAAAGTCAGTCAAATATACACTAAAATCACAAAAATCTCGACACACGCAATAACCACAACTACAATGACAGCCACATGACAGCTTAAGGGCACGCCGTTTGTAGGTTGCCAGATTTACGACATATTAGAAGTTATTGCGGCATTCCGCTATGAAATTTACCATTTTTGAGACTTCAAGATTTCATTAAATCAATACAAATTATCTTCACGTAAATCAGTTACATTGCAAGTATATTGGAATATATACCATCTTTGTGGTCTTCTTCAGCCGAGGTTTTTTAATATTTTCCAGATAAACTACAAAAAATGCTTATAAATGCTAGGTTTTTATAAGTTTAAAATATATACCTACCAAAAAATCTTCAATAATCAGGTTAAGATATTAAATTGAAAAAAGCATGATAAAATAATATTTTTAATTTTTTAGTTAAATTCATCATTAAAGCGTTTTTTATTTCTTTTAGACCTGTGTAATGAAGATGAACAATTGTTTTTAAGTAATATCCATAGCATAATTATTACCATTTACTGCATAAACGATAACTAAAACTGTCGACTTTTCTGAACAAATTTCATGAAAATACCAACTCTCAAACTTTCGTCGCTACGCCTCTGTGTAATATTAACAAACTTTAAGGTGTCTGAGCGGATACTACCGCTGGCCCGACGTGTTCGCGGCATAGTTAAAGCGTTCAATGTTCGGTCCGACCTCTTAATCAAAAGGCAAGTTACAAGTTACAAGCCCACAAACAAACATACCTACAGGTGAAGCTAATAAAAGCGTGTCAGAAGGAAGCGAATATTATAAAAAATGTCACATCCTACATCTTCTGAACGCTAATAGGTAAAGAGATACGTTTTTGACCAGTTCCTCAACTCCTCATAGAAGTTGAGCTGCTCATATTGAACTCCTACCAGCCCTTTCTTCTCAAAAAAAAAATCGGGGGGTCCTGTTCCGCCACATATGGCCGTTGTATTTCTTTGGTTCGCCCTTGCCCGATCTTGGCGTTCGCTCACCCTCCACCCCTTCCCCTCCCCCCCCCCCCTCTTTGCCAAACACCCCTCCCGCCCCGCCGGGCAACACAGCTAGCAGCAGTCGCCAAACGGTGATACATCACAGGAGATTTACGAGGGCAGATACGACAGGGAAATTGCAAGAATGGCGGCGCAATCTATCTCTGTTCCAGGGTGAAGGAGGACGAGGGTGGAAAAATAAGATAAAACCCCCGGAATTTGTCTCTCAAGTGAGCGAGAATGGCCTATTGTTCAATTTCAGATACACACGCACACACTCCTCGGAAATTGGTAACTTGTGAATCGCCTGTGTTGGGGGGGGGGGGTGTTGATATTGGATTATAGGTGGTTTTACACCTGCTTGCTTCTACCGAATAATAGCTTAAGCAATCTAGAACACGCTTCTAGAGCAGATTTAGCTGAAACAACCTCTATACAATGTCAATTCACTCCCGTAGCCTACGATTTAAATAATCGATCCAGTGCCTAGTTATAAGTGGGGGAAGGCTAGGCCAAGGTCACCTTAGACCCTACGAAACAAACGCTAAAACCTTCATGGCCTCTTAGTTTGTCGAAACTTTAAACCTCCTCATGGAGTCTAGCGCCGGTACTCTGTAATTTAGAGATAGAAACGTGTTTCTATCACCATGACGAAGCCTCCCAATCCTATAGCACACAGTGCATAGAAACACGTTTCTAAGATACAGAGTACCGGTGCTATACTTCTAAGCAGCTTGCTGAGTATAGTTACTATGTTTTCACGGGATTTCAAAACGTTTTGCGATTTTGGATTGTCGGTGTTTCCACGATAGGTTTCGAAACGATTTTCTAAACGCACTCAAAACGTTTCCAACTGACACTTCACAAGTATCATTTTGTAGTTTTATAACCTATTTTGTTGTTTATTATGAATCTCTGGTTACGAATTTCGAATAAAATAATACGAAAAAACTTCAATAAATCGACAATAATATTGTTAATAGACTGCAACGCACTACGCATGGTCCATTTCAAAACGAAAGTGACAGTTGGTGTTTCCACGACATTTGGATCTCGATACGATCCCAAAAAATAGCGAATCGACTTTGAACAGGAAACGCTTGCTTCTACCGAATAACAACTTAAAGAATCTAGAACACGGTTTTAGAGCAGATTTAGCTAAAACAACCACTATACAATGCCAACTACTCCCGTAGCCTACGATTTAAATAATCAATCCAGTACCTAGTATTACAACCCAAGAAACATTTTTAGGTTTATCAGAGCCTACAGGAGACTAATACAGCTCAGTACTGCTTGCCTTTTTAAAGCAAACATGCCTTAAGAACCTCATTAAGGCAATGACATAACCCTCTCTTCTGAGAGGGCCCACACTCAAGAGAGCTGTCAGGGCTTTCATTAAAGCAAGTCTTAAAAACACAGTAGTAGTGGTAGTAGTGATGGGGAGGCGAAGCCAGGCAAGTAGGCCACCTTTGGCCCTTTTTGCCAACCCCACTGAACCAATCACTGAAAACACTAAAATTCTACACCCTAGAAAGCTCCTTGTCGAACCTACCAGACCTCCTTACGAAAGTCAGTATGTCCGACCATTTCGAGGAATATAGTGGCTCCTCCCCAAACTCCGTCGTGCCGAATATTTGAACCCTAAGGTTGCGATAAACTGCACATCTGCCTAGGAAGTGGAACGCTGTCTCGTCCTCCTCCCAGCATCTGGAGCAAATAGGGTCCCCTACCACTCTCATAAGTGACAGATGTCTATTCAGCCGGCAATGGCCAGTGAGAACCCCCACCAGAAGGTTGATTTAAAAAAAAAACACAAGTAATGGAGCAAGTCTCTGCTAAATCTCCAATAAATGCTTATACTTCTGTTCCTTCCTTCCTTTGGGCTTTAAACATCCAGAACGTGAGGCCATGATACCACTGTTCTATCTTGAGATTGCTTTAATGTAGAGATTTTGGTAGACAGATGACGTATAAAGATAAGTTGGTTTTATGTACATTTTTTATCAGTGCTCTATCACGACATTAAACATCATATTCAAACCATCACAGCTTTTAAACTCTAAGGGGTATCGCTATAATTTTTAGGAAACGCCATGTACTATAACTTAGAAAAAAATGTAGGCTAACAGCTTAGATTTTTTGAAGAAACTGAAATTATAAAAAAAGCAAAAAAAAATACATCATTATTTTCTTTTCTTTTTGCCTTGATATGAAATGAAATTTGGAAAATTTCTAAAATTATTTTATGGTCTACATGTTTCGCTATCGAAAGAGACTTATTTTGTGTTTGTAGGACCTCTACTTGGGAAGCTCTGCCTAAACTAGCACAACACTTGTGCATCAATTAAACAAAAAACAAAATAGCTGCCATTTTATTATGGTGGGAGAGAAACTACTTTGAGGGGTGATTTGTCGATAAATATCAACGTATTTTATTTCCCTAAAGGCTCCCAGGCTTAAATGATCGTAGATAGAGAGCATGATAATCATTGAGGAATAAAGTCAATAGGCCGTTGTGAAGTAGTTCAGTTTTGTGTACCTCGATTCTTTGATCGACAATTCGGATAGCATCACTAAAGCTACCAAAATGTCGCTGGTTCAGTCTCTTGCGTTCTCCATATTTTTGTATGCCTCGGAAACTGTTAAATAGGCAGATCGAGCTCGCATAGATGCCTTTGAAATGTGGACGTGGAGGAGAATGCTGAGAGTTCCTTATACCGCCCATCGAACTAATGTTTCCGTACTGGATGAGCTCGGTAATCCAAAGAGACTATCGTCCATTGTGTCGACGAGAATGACTGCAGTCGATTACAAATAGTGGGTTATCATTGAACTCCTTAATATTGAATAATGGTTCTGCCATTCCCTTGTTGTAATACGCACTTTGGAAGCGCTCAAATGCATAGTAAGCCGCAGTGTTTAGCTTCTTCTCAAAATCCAGGTTCCACCTTTCATATGGGTATACCTGGTTATTCAGCTTCAATCGAATCGAGTTTATGTTGGCATGAATGAACTTAGTGATGTCCTTCTTAGGATTTTCTGCTAATTTTGAGTCTTGAAATCCAACGATAACAAACAAAGGCCTCTCTAGCTTGTTGGTTGTTCGAATTGCCCAGACGTCTGTTGATGTTGAGCGAAGTGATGGTAGTTCATACAAATCCCAAGAGCGAAATGCCACCTTAATCCTTGAACTCAAACTGCTTTTGTTCAGTCTCTGTAGAAGTTTGACCTTGTAGTGGTCTTCAGGAATAATCTGTTGGACTTTCCATTCAATCTTTGATATTGATAGCTCTGCATCGCATTCACCGATAAAGCAGTTCTTATAGGATCTTGCAATGACTAATACAAGCTCTTGTTTTATGTTTAGAATTCCTTTTTTATAGTCCTCAGCAAATCCCATTATATGTTTTAGAGGTATTCTACCACTGAAGACCTTACTAGAATTCTTCGGACATATTCACAAAAGCGATAATATGGAGAAACTCAGGGTCACGCCCCGAGTGGGCGGTGCCGTGACCGTTCCCTTACACACTTTGGTTGCTGGATATGAGTATCAAGAGCGCCACTGAACTGACAGTAAATCGCGAACGATGGCGAGCTACAGTTTTCAAAACTATTGATAATATTCGTGTCGGTAATACTCTAGCTCCGACTTAATGCATTTTACGAGCTCACAATATGTCTGTTAAGACGTTATGATGGTGATGAAAGGCTCCCACACTGATGACCGGACACACTGCATATACGGGTTACTGGTAACTCGACCACTTTCCTGCAGGAAGTGATAGAGGGACTCAAATGCAATAGATTTAACCCCCCATATGTAATTCCGAAAACCGATAGTTTTCGAGATAATTAACATTCAATGTTTTTCAACGATATCCCAAATTTAGAAAAAACCCTGCTGTCGATTTTAGTAATTTCCAATTTAGTTTCTTACTGACACATACGCAAATCTAATTTAGTATTTAAATGTGTAAAAATACTAAACAGTTTCAGACTACATACAATTATTTAAAAAATAAAGATCAAAATGTTTACACTCACCGCGAAAGAAAATTGTTTAGCTCAAAAAAAGATACACAACCAGTCAAATTATTTTAAAAACTTCCTTATCTGATGGCCTATTCCAAGGACAAGAATGACAGTACGACCACAAGTAACTATTTAACAAAATTTATCAACATAATACAGAATCATCAACAATATGATATTTCAGCATGATGGTTGTCCAGCACATTACCGTATCACAATTCGGCAGTTGTTAGACAACACATACCCGAACAAATGGATAGGGAGGGGTGAACCTTGCGCGGAGCCCAGATCTGACATCTCCTGATTTTTACGTCTGGGGTCACATGACGGCATTGGTTTACGAGACTCCAGTTAATACTGCTGACGAACTAAGGCAAAAAATTATCAATGCGGCGGAGAAGACGAAACGAACTTTTTCAACACGAGTTACAAAAACCGAAGTCAGGAAGCGGATCCGTACTTGTATCCGAAATCAAGGGCAACACATTAAGCAAGATCTCTAGAAACTTTGAGTGGATTTAGTTGAAAGGTTATTAGGTAGGAAAGATTTTTTAGCGACTTATTCAACCGTTTGTATAATTTTTTTGAGCTAGACAATTTTCTTTCACGGTGAATGTAAGAATTTTGTTGATTATTTTTTAAATATTTGTATTTATTCAGTTTGGAACATTTTAATACTCAGTTAGCTTTGTGTATGTGTTAGTTAAATACTAAAATAAAAATTATCAGAATCAACAACAGGTTTTTTTCTTAGTTTAGGATCTAGTGTGGAAATTTGGACATTTGGTTGAAAAACATTAAATGTTAATTATCTCGAAAACTATCGGTTTTCGGAATTACATATGGGGGGTTAAATCCATTACATTTGAGTCCCTCTATCACCTCTTGCAGGAAAGTGGTCGAGTTACCAGTAACCCTGTATACATACAGCCTTCTTCGAAGCAGTTACAAAACATCCCATAACTCACATAGTGCAGCAAGTACAACAAACTACATAAAAATACCACGGCGGCAACCCACGCAGAACTTCCACCGCAAACTCCGTCGGTACATTTAAATTAAAACACGCCAAAGAGCCGTCGTCGGAAAGTTTTGAGCAGCAACAAGCGGCAGACAGCGCAGCCGAGCTGCTTAATTGTTGCAAACTTAATACAAGAGAGTTGCCGCCGCCGCGGCGCAACTCTGACAAGACTGAACTTCCGGAAGTTGGCCGTTATGGCCGCCCAGCGGGGAATAGCCGCCCAAAACGGGCAGGCACTCCAACGGGCGCCTCTCCCAAAAATGCTATTTACGCGGCTCGTGTTGGATGTGGAGCTTAATTAGGTGAAACTGCGTTATTTATCGACCGACCGTATACCGTGCCGTGCGGCAGGCCCCTAAAAGCGCGCTACTTTAAAAATAACGCGCGAGTTTGGGAGTTTTCACGACGGGCGCCGTGTAACCGTTGCTGGAAGTCTTTACATTTTCGACGTGAGTCATGGATGCTCCGCGGTTCAAAGCAGGTGCTTTGTAGTCTAGAAGATATCCAATCTATCGACGGAACGGATCACAGACGAAGTAGTGGATTATAGGTTGTTATATCTTTAGACGTTTGCATTTTTCTGGAATCACATCTTTAGTATCATTATATAACATTTCGGAGGGAGGGAGAGGGTCCGGACGCCCTAGACCCCCTATAGTTACGTGCCTGAATGATGGGGCAGCGAAGCCACACAACCAGGCCACCTTTGGCCCTTTTTGCCAACCCCCACGGAGCCAACACTAAAAGCCTACGTCCTAGAAAGCTCCTTGTCAAACCTACCAGCCTTCTTGATGAAAGTCACTATGTCCGACCATCTCGCTGCATATAGTGACTTCTCTCCGAACTCCGTCGTGTTGAATATCTAAATCCAGAGGTTGCGATACACAGCACATCTGCCCAGGAAGTGAGAACCTTCGAATATTGAAGGTGGATAGAATTAACATTGCGCCAAAGTAAAGGGGCAACGAGGGGGTATTGTTATGAATAACAAAATCCTTGCATTTAGATTATGTGGATGTTGTTAGGTTTTCCTGTTAAATATCTCATCACTCTTTAACATCAACTCGTAGGCAACGTTGGAGAACAGAGTTTAACTGATTATATCACAATGTGGCAACGCCAACTGCAATGTTCACTTAAAGTTGAATGGAAACGTGGCCATGCTTTCCTGATTGGTCAAATATGATTCATGTTAATATGAAGCGTGCATTGTTTTACGGCACTTACCTAATGTTTATCATTTCCATTGTATTTTCCACAAACATTGCACCGTTTCGTTAATGTTTTTTTATCACAGGTGCTTCCAAATTTCACTAGAACACATAATAACATATACTCATCACAACAATGTCCGCCATCTTTAATATGTAACTGAATTCGGCAACATGTCGCGCCGATTCATCGGCGATCGGGATCCATGCTTTGCCCAGTAAAATGAGCTAAATCATACGGAATAACATGAGATGTTTATTTTCAATTCTATCAACCTTTAATGTTTTAATGTTCGAAGGTGAGAACCCCCACCTCAAGGTTGAGCATCTCTATGCCTTTATTCAGAAGCCATAAGTGCTCGGCCCTTATCAGGACCCGCTATTAGTCCAAGGCAACATTGACCTGGCGCCTACTGATGCATGAGCTGCCCTATCCTAGTGAGATGGTCCGCTATCTCGTTGGCTGGTGCACCGAGAACCCACCAGGGTCACCTTCTTGTGGTTTGCTAGTTTTTGAAGGGTCTCAGAGCATTCTTGAGACAGAGCTGATCTGGCCCGCTTTCAAAGGTACCTGGCTGTCAGAGCATATACAGGGTGAGTCAAGCTTAACAGCTCGGAATTTTGTGACCAAACCATACCACTATTAAAAAACTAACTTTGCGAGTGTATGTAAGTCGAGTTGGACTGCATTCTAAAAATAATGACTTTTATACAGGGTGTCTCATAAAAGCGTGACTTATCAAAGTTATGTTTTTAAATGGAACACCCTGTATATTATTAAATATTTAGATTGCCGGATCAGTTTGAGTGTGACTTTATGTATCACACATGTTTAGGTGCAAACAACAATTTTTGGTATAAGTAGATGTCAGAAAAAAGTTGAATATCCCAGCTATTATAGAACTTAAAGGGTTGTGACGTCAGCTTATGTTAGACGATCGAGTCTGAATTACATTTGTATTTGGAGAAATCGCTAGATCAATTAAGGAAACTTCAGTCAGAGATTACTTGATTCTTTCAAATGGAAATGCACAATTTTTTTATACAATTGAATGTAAAAGTTGACAGCCTTTCTAACGATATGCGGTTGTAAATCTTGTTTCTGCAATGAACGCTAAACTGGCTCCTATGACACTTAAGACCGTCATTCCCTTGAAATCTGCTACATTCAGTTGAAAATCCAAGTCAAAGAATTTGTATTGAATTGACTAACAAAGAATCCATTAGCCGAAAGCAAATTCACGGAGGAAGAAAAATAAAGAGAGCTGCAGCAACTTCTTTCATTCTTCTAAGAAAGATCAAAGGAGGGAGAAGATGAATTGGAAGCAAAAACTATCCTGGGTGAGAAACTCCTTCCAAGAATTACAGAAGGCTACAATTAATAGTGCGATTTGATGGCAGGAATCTACATGGCACCCCAAGAAGAAGAAGAAGAAAAAGAAGAAGAAGAAGACGATAAAGAAGAAAGAGAAGAAGAGGAGGAAGAAGAAGAAAGAGGAGCTTTGATGGAATTTCTCCAGAATCCAGGGCCTTTAAAGTAGCCTGGGGTTCTGGGAAGATTTCAATAGTCTTGTTGCAGTATCGTTTATCTAGGCCCAGCTTTGCACAAGCTAAGATATCATATTTCTGTTCAGCAATAAACGCTAAATCATCTTCTATGACACTTAAGGCCGTCATTCCCTTGAAATCTGCTACATTCAGTTGAAAATCCAAGTCAAAGAATTTGTATCAAATTGACTAACAAAGAATCCATTAGCCGAAAGCGAACATTCTATACAACGGCACAGAATGCATTTCGGAGAAAATCTTCTGCCGCGGAGTCTCCATTAGCCGAAGCAAACTTACGGCGGAAGAAAAATAAAGAGAGCAGCAGCAACTTCTTTCATTCTTCAAGGAAAGATCGAAGGAGGGAGAAGATGTATTGGAAGAAAAAAACTATCCTGGCTGAGAAACCGCTTCACTCGGCAGGAATAAGCGACTTTCAAAAATTACAGGGAGCAATTAATCGTGACATTTGATGGGAGATAGGATGGACGCATACGCAGGAATCTACATGGCACCCTAAGAAGAAAAAGAAGAAGAAGACGACGAAGACGAAGAAGAAGATGAAGAAAAAGAAGAAGAAGAAGAAGAACAAGAAGACGAGGAAGAAGAAGAAGAAGAAGACGAGGAAGAAGAAGAAGGAGGAGGAGGATGAGGAGGAGGAGAAGAAGAAGACGACGAAGACGAGGAAGAAGAAGGAGAAGGAGAGGAAGAAGAATAAGAAGCTTGGATGGACTCCAAGGCTTTGAAAGTAGCCTGGGTTCTGGGAAGATTTTAAAGACTTGTTGCAGTATCGTTTATGTAGGAAAGCATTATCCGAGACTAGCTTTGAGCTCCGTTCTGGGAGATTTACTAGTAACGGAGCTAGTATTTAGATCCTGTTCTGCAATAAACGCTAAGTCGGCTTCTATATATGACACTTAAGGCCGCCATTCCCTTGAAATCTGCTACGTTCAGTTCAAAATTCAAGTATTTGTATTGAATTGACTAACAAAGAATCCATTAGCCGAAAGCGAACATTCTATACAACGGCACAGAATGCATTTCGGAGAAAATCTTCTTCGGCGGAGTCTCCATTAGCCGAAGCAAACTTACGGCGGAAGAAAAATAAAGAGAGCAGCAGCAACTTCTTTCATTCTTCAAGGAAAGATTGAAGGAGGGAGAAGAGGAATTGGAAGAAAAAAACTATCCTGGCTGAGAAACCGCTTCACTGGGCAGGAATAAGCGACTTTCAAAAATTACAGAGAGCTGCAATTAATAGTCACATTTGACGGGAGATAGGATGGACGCAGGAATCTACATGGCACCCTAAGAAGAAAAAGGAGAAGCAGAAGAAGAAGATGATGAAGAAGAAGAAGATGAGGACGAGTAAGAAGAAGAAAAGGAAGAAGAAGAAGCTTTGATGGAATTTCTCTGGAATTCAAGGCATTTAAGGTAGCCTGGGGTTCTAGGAAGACTTCAATAGACTTGTTGCAGTATCGTTTATCTAGGCCCAGCTTTGCACATGCTAAGATGTCACATATTTTAGCATAGAACATAGGACAATATTATCCGAGACTATCTCTGAGCTCCGTCCTGGAAGATATAGTAGTAACGGAGTTAGTGCTTAGATCCTGTTCTGCAAACAAGGTCAAAGAATTTGTATTGAATTGACTAACCAAGAATCCATTAGCCAAAAGCGAGCAGCACCAACTCCTTTCATTCTTCAAGCAAAGATTGAAGGAGGGAGAAGAGGAATTGGAAGAAAAGACTATCCTGGTTGAGAAAATGCTTCACTGGACAGGAATAAGCGACTTTCAAAAATTACAGAGAGCTGCAATTAATAGTGACATTTGATGGAAGATGGGATGGACGCCTACACAGGAATTTTACATGGTACACTAAGAAGAAAAATAACAAGACGAAGAAGATGAAGACGAGGAAGAAAAAGGAGAAGAAGAAGAAGCTTTGATGGAATTTCGCCGGAATCCAAGGCCTTTAAAGTAGCCTGAAATCTGCTACATTCAGTTGAAAATCCAAGTCAAAGAATTTGTATCAAATTGACTAACAAAGAATCCATTAGCCGAAAGCGAACATTCTATACAACGGCACAGAATGCATTTCGGAGAAAATCTTCTGCCGCGGAGTCTCCATTAGCCGAAGCAAACTTACGGCGGAAGAAAAATAAAGAGAGCAGCAGCAACTTCTCCGCTGTGCTCCTAAATTCCGAAAGCAATAACGATGTAAATTTCGGCGATGTTGAAATCGCCGCCTGGCACGCCGCATTATATTTCTAACGGCAGATTTACGGACGAGGCTCACATTCAAATTTAAATTACCCCTACCCCGCCGCACTACCCTCCGACATATTGTCAGGCTCTGGCGGATATCTTTCTTTGAAAATACTAAAGACCTTTTCCAGAGTTATCTAGGGTTGCGGCCATGTTTATCTTGCTCGGCTTTCTCACACCACATTGAACACCGAAAGAGTTTCAATAAGTGTTGTAGATGTCAATACGACTTTGGTTTCATTTGTATAAAATAAATCACACCAGATGAATTGTGCATATCAATTTTTGTTCCAATTCATAAAAAGGGATCTCCAACAAATCCAGACAACTATCGCCTACTTTCGTTAATCGCTCATGCAAGTAAGGTTCTACTATATATTTTACATTTTCGTTTGGAGGGTTTTATTGGCTGGCAAATTTCTCAGGCGCAGGCAGGTTTCGTGAAAGGACGCGGTACGCGTGAACAGACCTTAAACTTAAGCAAATTATTGAAAAAGCCAGAGAAAGCATTATTTTCCAGTTTTTATCTGCTTTGTGGACTACTGATAACGTAAAGTGGCCTAAACTGTGGGAAATCCCCATCTCTATGGGAGTTCCTTATCACCTAGTGTTTCTCATACAGCAACTCTACGAGTCTAATTCGGCTCATGGAAGGAAGGGAAACCTGCCTAGTCAAACTGCAACCAGAAAAGGAGTTCGTCAGGGATGTGTATGATCTACGATGTTGTTTAACGTTTACTCTGAATTTGTGATGAGACAGGTATTAGACAACAGGAATGGCGATGTAACTATTGGCGGAAGCAAAATACCCAACTTAAGATTTACTGATGATACAACCCTTATTGCAGCTTCTCAGCAAGAACTAGTAGCTCTATTAAACATCTTAGAACAACATAGTGCAGCGTATGGTCTTGGTATTAACTACAATAAGACCAAGGTTATGATCGTAGATAGAGAGCATGATAATCATCGAGAAATAAATTCAATAGGCCATTGTGAACTAGTTCAAAGTTTTGTGTACCTCGGTTCTTTGATCGAGAATTCGGGTGGCTGTGAAAATGAGATTCGACGGCGCATTGAACAGGCACGTGTGGCTATGACAAAGCTTACTAAAATATGGCGTGACCATAACATCACTAAAGCTACAAAAATGTCGCTGGTTCAGTCTCTTGTGTTCTCTATATTTTTGTATGCCTCGGAAACTTGGACTGCTAAAAAGGCATATCGAGCTCGCATAGATGCTTTTAAAATGTGGACGTGTAGGAGAATGCTGAGAGTTCCTTATACCGCCCATCGAACTAACGTTTCCATACTGGATGAGCTCGATAATCCAAAGAGACTATCCTCCATTGTGTCGACGAGAATGCTTACATTCTTCGGACATATACACAGGAGAGATAATATGGAGAAACTTGTAGTTCAGGGTCATGCCCCAAGTGGGCGGCGCCGTGGCCGTCCCCCTACACGCTGGGTGGATACGACGAAACAGTTGCTGGATATGAATATCAAGAGCGCCACCAAACTGAGAGTAAATCGCGAACGATGGCCAGCTACAGTTCTAAAAACCATTGATTATATTCGTGTCGGCAATACTCTAGCTCCGACTTAATGCATTTTACGAGTTCACAACATGTCTGTTAAGACATTGTGACTATGATGATGAATACGTTATTGTCAAAACTCATGGTTTTATTTATTTACAGTACGGCTTTCATTACAGTACATATATGTATATTCACAAACAAATGTCCAGTTTTGATATGTAATCAACTGCCTCCTGTGTAGCCATTGGAAAATATTCTAAATTGCCTGCATATGCTCTTATAGGACAGTCTTGCACTATGTGGCTGATGGTCTGCCTATCGGCTCCACAATCGCACGCGGCTGAAAGAAGTTTGCCCCACCTGTGTAAAGGTACGCGCACATAAATTGGCATCAGACGGACGGGATGGATGGAACGGTCGGTACGGTACGAATTTTTCATTAGGGTATCGCACATATCTGATCGAAATCGACGGAAGATTTGGAAGGCAGTTGCAAATATATCTTCGAACGGTGACGAGTTGGCGATTGTTCTGGAGGAAGAAAATTTTCAAAAATGTAGAAAGCGTAGACGGGTGTGGGTTCGTGGAGTATCTCAGAGAAGGGCAGCTTTGGGGAATATGTGCATTTATTTCCGGGCTTAATGAATGACGAGAAAAAGTTCTTGAATTTCTTCAGAATGACGCGTTTTAAATTCCATTCTCTACTGCGGGCCATCAGAGAAGCTATTACTGAAGGAAAATGTCCATCTCGCCCGCCTACTAGAGCAAAAGAAAGGTTGATGATATGCTTAAGGTAGGTAGATTCTTGCAAAATGCCGACGGTGCCTCGGAAATCTCCGATCAGCATCGCACATACGTCGGTATCGGCACGCACGGCACGCGTCGGCCGGCATTTAATCTTAGTTGCTATATTCTCGCCGGATTTTGAAAATTCGATGCCTGTCATCCGCACATATGTGCGCTGGTCCATTAAATTTCATAAAAAGTATTTTTCTCCGATCCATCCGATGCCGATTCATGTGCGCGTACCATAAGGAGTTGGCGCATGTTGCACAGTTGGTTCTGATTCTGTTAAGAGATGTGCAAGTTCTGCGAGGGAGATCGAACCCTATAGGTTCGTTAGAGATACATGACGTGATACATTGGAGCTACTTCCCGTTCCCATTTCTCTCTCCATCGCTCATTTATGTCAAAGTTGGTTTGGTGGAAGAAGAAGGGTAAGTAGTGAAGCACAACGGAGGGTGTCTCGATCGCAGTCTATTTCGTTGGATGTCCGGAACATCATCATGAACTTGCAATTGTGAGTTGCTCATAATTTTACTGAACTCTCTTACCAGGGTATGTTCTCGGCACAGGTTGGAAGAAGCTATGTTGCTAAGAAGAGGCAACCATGTTGTATGGGTTGGCTTTGTTGTTCCTGATATCGTGCGCATAGTTAGATTTAATTGAGTGTCTTCCATATGCGTGTGTTTGCTATTGAGCCACACTGAAGCACAATATTCTGCAACTGGATACACTAAGCCAAGCGCAGAGGATGTTAAGTGTATATGTGGTTTTCTATATTCATTTTTCTGATTGCGGTGTACGTTGTCGCTTGCTCATCCGCACCTGCGCAAAAAACGCTTGTGAAAAGAAAAAGTGAGTTAGTCACACGCTAGCAACTGAACACCCTCGTTTTCCGCTGATTTTCTACTGTGCCTTGGTGCTACAGGAGCGCTCCTTCGCCGCTGGACCAGATAGGCTAGAAGATCTAGATAAAGGTAGGCGACAACACAGTTTTTCATAACTCCGCAATCAGTTTTACCCGCAAACCACATCGTACAAAAAAACTACAGTCCACTAAATTATCTAACATAAATTTTTGGCCCTTCGCAGCCGCATTCGCCATCACTTAGCCTTTTCTGGATTTAATTTTAGTCATTTTGGTTCAGATCATACGCATTATAGTTATATTCCAAGGTTTTTCGCTTTTCATAGTTTTTGTGCGTCTATAGGTACGACTGTTTTTATTGCCAGGTCAGGATTCGGTATTGTTCTGTTTCATAAGTAGCTACGAAAATGTCGGAGAAACTAAAAAGAGAAAAGAATTTTCGTACGTCGGAAATGAACAAGATTTGGGAATGTCTTGAAATTGCAAAAAAGGCTCAAACTGATTCCGCTTTTCATTCTCAGCTTAAACAAAGATATAAGGCTATAGATATAATATATGACAATTTCAGCAAACGCCACAATAATGTACTCGCTCTATTAGACCCGAATCAAGACGATGATTTTCGTGTAGAAGATGATATACGTACTGAGGCTGACCACAAATATTACACGATCAAGTCGATTTACTATGATCTTTTTGAGAAAGAAAGGGACAATGGATCTGATATTATCGCAGATACTCAACCTAAAGTAAAATTGCCAGAATTGAAACTCATCAGGTTCAATGGTGACATCAAGTCATTTAGATCTTTTATTGACGTTTTTGATGCCTTGATTCATAATAATCAGTCGCTTTCGAACATAGAGAAGTTTTCGCATTTGATGTCTTCTGTTGAGGATTCAGCTAAAAGGTTATTACAGTGTTATCCATTAACTGCCTCTAACTATTTAGTAGCGTATCAGTCCCTAAAATCAAAATACAGCAATAAGCGGCTCCTAGCTACGTCGCATTGGAATGAAATTGAACGTTCTCCACGCATGAGTAACGAAAATCCCGCATTACTCAATAAACTTTTGGACACATTCACGGAAAATATCGCTGCATTAAAAAATCTTGGTTTTCCTGTAGCAGAATGGGACTTCATTCTAACAAACATGTTACTAAAACGTTTAGATTCCACTCTAGTTTCACGCTTTGAATTGCAGAATACTTCTAATGAAATACCTCAATTCAACTGTCTTACAGAATTTCTGAGAAGGCAATGTAACGCATACGACAACCTCACACATAATGAGGCATCATGCTCACGCCCGAGATATACAAGGACCAACGCGCCTAATCCAAACCGCCATACTAGTTCTTCACTATTAAGCCGCTCTAACCCCCCTTGTATACCAACTCGATCTTGCTCTTTGTGTAAACACTCTGATCACTTAATTTACAAGTGTCCGCTTTTAATAAATAAATCGCCGCAAGATAGACTCTCTTTAGTAAAACAGCACAGCTTGTGTACCAATTGTTTGAGTAACTGTCATACTAACAGTAAATGCAAGTCTGTGCATACATGTCGCATATGCAATTCCAAGCATCATTCCTTACTTCATATTGATCACGATGCCAATATTCAAACTTCCGTGAATGATACAAGTACTTCGGTTCGAGTTGAAAACACACCAAATTTGATGGATAATAACTTCGCAAATACTCATTGTGCGCTCGCCACACGCCCTGAATCCGCTTCTGTCTTACCGAAGACTGCAAATCATTTTAGCTCTACTACCACAATATTATTATCTACGCTAAAAATTAACATTACAGACACTATGGGTAACAAACAACCATGCAGAGCATTGTTGGATACAGGTAGTGAATCCTGTTACATATCAAAAAAATGCGCAGAAAAACTAGGCTTGCCAATACAAAGAAGTTCGGTTACTATTTGCGGTTTAGGTGGCATGGAAATGTTTAATAATTTGGGTGAAATTTCTTTTACTGCTACTCCTTTCAATAAAACGCACCCCGCCTTAAATTGTGAAGCTATAGTATTAGATACAATTTGTGGTAATATGCCAACTACCAATATTGATATACGAGACTGGTCTCATATTAAGGATTTAGAATGGGGAGATCCAGAATTTTTCATGCCTAAACCAGTTGAATTGATATTGAACGCACTTTTTTTCCAAAGTATTCTTACTGGGACTCATATTGATTCTTTTAAAGGAGATTTGCCTAAGGCTATCAATACATCTTTTGGTTACATTTTTATGGGCCAGGTTGATACTCAGAAATGCGTAACTAAGAATTCCTTTTTTACTTTGAAATCGCTTAACGATTCTTTGAAACGTTTCTGGGAAATCGAGTCAGTTCCGCAGCAATCACATTTATCTCCTGATGAGCAGAAGGCTGAACACATTTATAAAAACACAACCTATCGAGAACCTTCAGGCAGGTTCGTTGTATCATTGTTGTTTCGTGACAATGACGAGCCGATTTTCTCTGACAGCAAACGAATCGCGCAACAAAGATTTTTTGCTTTAGAGAAACGTTTATTAAGCAACAGAAATCTGTATGATCTTTATTCTAAATTCATGCAGGATATGATTGATAATAAACAAATGTCACTATCTGATACTCATAATTATAACGCTTCAACACCGCTTCATGGATATTTTATACCGCATCACTATGTATTGAAACCGGAATCAACCACAACTAAGTTGAGAGTTGTTTTCGATGCCAGCTGCAAAGATTCAAATCAGTTGTCGTTGAATGACACACTTATCTCAGGTCCTAAACTTCAGAAAGATATTAGTCAAATTCTTTTAAACTTCAGGTTGCCACAAATTGCTATAACTGCTGATATCAAATCAATGTATTTACAAATTCTAATTAATCCATCGCAAAGGCGTTTTCAAAAAATTCTATGGAGATTTTCTCCAGACTTTCGGCTCAATGAATATGTTTTGAACACTGTTACTTTCGGCATTAGTTGCTCCCCCTATTTAGCCCTAAAAACTATCCAAAACTTGGCAACACATGAAAGGGAAACTCATCCCTTAGCTTCCAAGGTCTTGCTGAATGACATATTCGTTGACGATATTTGCACAGGCTGTGATAGCTTGAGTGATGCTTTAGCACTCCATAAGGACCTGGTACAATGCCTAGATAAAGGTTGCTTTAAATTGCATAAATGGGCTAGTAACAGCAAGGACTTTTTAACTAACTTACCGCTAGAAGCACAATCAGATACCTCATTTTGCTTTGACAATGAAGCAGTGCCCAGCATTAAAGTTTTAGGACTTAGATGGAATCCCTCATCGGATGTTTTCTTTTACACTGTAAACCCACGTAATGTACCATGTACCAAAAGAAATTTATTAAGTGAAGTTGCTCGTATATATGATCCTTTAGGATACCTTACGCCTATTACATTGATTGCCAAACTTCTTATAAGGAACTTATGGTTAGCGAAACTGGATTGGGATGATATTCCTAGTTCTAATATATTAGAAACTTGGCAAGAGTATAAAAGGCAATTACCTTGCATATCAGATATTTCTATACCCCGCTTAGTTTTACCAAAAAAATATGACTACATAGATTTGGTGGGATTCTCTGACGCCAGTGCGGACGCTCATTCCGCAGTAGTTTATATGCGAGTGGTTACTCAGTCTGATGTACAAACGCTTCTTTTATGCGCTAAATCTAAAGTCAACCCTCTGAAGCAAATTTCAATCCCTAGGTGTGAATTACTGGGAGCAGTTCTGTTGTCTGAACTCTTACGTTTGGTTATCAGCACATATACTGGTAAAATCTCTTTCAAAAACATTTTCGCGTTCTCAGATTCTACAATCGTATTATATTGGCTTAATTCTTCGCCACATAGATGGAAACCATTCGTAGGTAATAGAATATCAGTGATTCAAGAAATTATGCCTAATGCTCAGTGGTGTCATGTATCATCTGAAAATAACATTGCTGATTGCGCTTCACGTGGCTTGCAACCCCTAGAGTTTAAAAACCATCGGTTATGGTGGGTAGGTCCTTCTTTTCTTTTGAAACCATATCTGCTTTGGCCTACTGTACATTCACCGCCGATTGAACCCCAATCGGTTGATAATGAGCAACGAAAAATTGTTCTAATTTCTAATATCGATTCAAACCCACTTGATACTCTTCTTCCAAAATTTTCGTCATTACGCAAATTGCAAGCAGTTGTTGCATATATTCAAAGATTTATCCACAATACTAGAAACACCAATATGAAGCTTTCTAATTCACTTACCGCTTTATGTTTAAAAAATGCAATGAATGTTTTGATTAAGTATACTCAAAATATGCATTTTTCAATGGACATTCAGAATTTAAAAACTGGGGCAATAATTAGCAAACCTTTAAGAAAGCTTGGAGCTTTCTTGGATGAAAATGAAATTCTCAGAGTTGGTGGTAGACTCCACAACTCACTGATCAGTTACGATAGGAGATTCCCTATTTTATTACCGCAAAATTCGCATTTGACGGATCTCATTATTTCTGATACGCATACCAAACACTTACATCCTGGTCTACAGACCACGCAATACCTGGTTGCCCAAAATTATTGGGTTTTGTCTGCACGCCGCGCAATTAAGAAAATAGTTTCGCGCTGTATTACATGTTGGCGTACGCGGCCTACTCGTCCATTTCAACCACCTATGGGACAGTTACCCGCGGATAGAGTAACACAATCAAAACCATTTGCCACTGTAGGGATTGATCTAGGTGGACCCTATTATATTACATTAGGGAAACACAGAGGCGCAAAGTCTATTAAGGCCTACATCTGTGTATTTGTATGTTGCGCGGTTAAGGCCATACACATCGAACTTGTCTCAGACCTCTCCAGCGAGAATTTTTTATGTGCATTACGCAGATTCATCGCTCGGCGTGGAAGATACTCAAAAATAATTAGCGACAATGGCACTAACTTTTCTGGCGCAAATAAATACTTATTAAAAATTATGAAGGACTGTGCTGAAACAGAAAATATTGAATGGTCATTTCAACCTCCTTATGCTTCCAACTTTGGAGGACTATACGAAGCCGGCATTAAATCAGTGAAAACACATTTGTCTAGATTTATTGGGTCTCAAATTCTAACATATGAGGAATTGAACACAGTCTTAATTCAGATCGAAGCTCTCTTAAATTCTAGACCATTATGTGCCCTAAGTTCAGATCCAAATGATTATACGGCATTGAGCCCTGGTCATTTCTTAACGCTTAATCCATTAACTTGTTTGCCTGACCCCGATCATACTAATTTAAATATTAATCTCTTGGATAGATATCAACTTCTCCTTCGGTTACATAGAGATTTTTGGATGCGATGGCATCAGGAGTACCTCCATGGTCTTCATCAGAAAACAAAATGGTATACTCCAGGTGCTGAGCCTAAGATTGGTACTTTAGTGCTTGTGAAACAGGACAATGTTCCCCCAATGAAATGGGTATTGGCGCGAATCGATAAGTTTTTTCCTGGCAAGGACGGTGTGTCTAGAGTTGCGCAAGTTCGTACAAGTCAAGGTACCTATCGACGCCCCGTAAATAAACTTTGCCCCTTACCGGCGCAATAGTTGTTTCATTCATTTTGTTTGTATATAATGCATTTATCTTTGCATATAAGTATCCCTTAAGTTTGGGTTTTTTTTTCTCAATGAAAACTTTATTTTTTTACCAAAGTAACTAGTATAGTTTGATTTTTGCTTATTTTCCATTAACCAAAAATGGTGGGTAGTATGTTAAGTGTATATGTGGTTTTCTATATTCATTTTTCTGATTGCGGTGTACGTTGTCGCTTGCTCATCCGCACCTGCGCAAAAAACGCTTGTGAAAAGAAAAAGTGAGTTAGTCACACGCTAGCAACTGAACACCCTCGTTTTCCGCTGATTTTCTACTGTGCCTTGGTGCTACAGGAGCGCTCCTTCGCCGCTGGACCAGATAGGCTAGAAGATCTAGATAAAGGTAGGCGACAACACAGTTTTTCATAACTCCGCAATCAGTTTTACCCGCAAACCACATCGTACAAAAAAACTACAGTCCACTAAATTATCTAACAGAGGATCTCAGGGTGGATGCTGAATTGCCCCAACATGTACCGCAAAGCCTCTGTATTATGTTATTACGTGTTTTTAATTTTACAACTGTTTTTGTCAGATGTTCTTTAAATGTAAGCGTCCTGTCCAGAGTAACAGCGAGATATTTAGGATGTTGAGTGAGTGAGTAATTTGTTATCCATAAACACTCTCAATTCTCTCTTTGCCATCTTGTTGTTCAGATGAAAACCAGATACTTTTGTTCTTCCAGTACTTGGTTGGAGTCCCCATTTTTTAAAGTATTCGTTGATGTCTAAGTCTTCAGTAAGGATGTCCTCTTTCTGTCGCGTTTAGCTTCCGAGATATTAACGTTTCTTGTAAAGTACTACAAACGTCAAATTTTGTAAAAATTGCTGAATAACTCCAAAAATACGCTTCGCAGACATAAATAATGGTTAACAAACTGGACCTAAAAATCGATGCTGAATTCAAAAACGTAATTATATACAGGGTGTTCCATTTAAAATAGGGAAGTTGATGCCTACTTCCGGTATATCCGGAAGTCCGCCATCTTTGAAATTATTTTCTAAATGTAGAGCATTTGAAAAGAAACGTTTTTTATTTAATACATTTTCCTCTTATTTAAACGGTATGGCCGCTAGGGAGCACCGCGCGCTTATTGGACCACCCTGTATATATTAAATATAGCTTCAGGGCTCCTTTGTGTTAAAAGTTGTGGTAGTCACCAGGTTCTTTAAAATTGAGTACATGCGCGTGTCCTAGACATTGGGATTTTGGTCTCTATATTTGCACACACTAACTACAGAAGAAGTTACTTCTCTTAACGTTACAAACAGTCTGTTTCTGTAGTCTGTTTGTAAACAGTCTGTTTGTAACGTTAAGAGAAGTAACTTCTTCTGTAGTTAGTGTATGCAAATATAGAGACCAAAATCCCAATATCTAGGACACGCGCATGTACTCAATTTTGAAAATAGAGTGTGTTATGCGAGAAACTGTGAGTCCGTGTTTTACGAGGTATTTTATATGGCAAATACGTATGTAAAAATGTGTGTATCCAGTACGATGTCTTTGCCTCAACCAACTGTCGTACAGATTCTTGAAGGTGTCGTCTATCGCATTCACTGAAGCAGTACCTGTTTGGGGCCACCCTGTACGCGAGCGGCAGTAGTACCAGCTGGTCGCTGTTGGTAAAAGATGGGACGAGGATATGAGAAGAATATACGAGTCAAGGACTACCACATTACACCGTCGCGGACCCGCGAAGTTAGGAGCGAGTCGCGCTGGAACTGCTTCTTGCCGACGACCACTGTTATTCTATTTTCATCTCTGCTCGTAGCAAATTGTTGAATTTATGGCTTTTTGCGGACTCGCTCGACGACTGGCCGGCGCGGAAAGAGCCGTTTGTTGTGATTCTGTATGTGTCGTTGCCTGGTGAATATCTTACTGGTACTACCTAGTTGCATAATGCGGATGTTGACACATCTTCGTATATGGAGCTTGCAGTTGCAGTTGCTGTTTCGCTATTACAGAAATTTCCATGAATAACTTAGCGAGGGGGCATTTCCTAAGAAAGGCAAAAAACCCAGTCCATCCATTAGTGTAGCTCTTCTCAGCATCATGTCTAAGGTTATGGAGACTGTCATTAATACACAGCTCCTGTAATACCTGGACAACAATGACGTCATAAATGATCGCCAGTATGGCTTCCGTAAGCATAGGTCTACGGGTGACCTCCTGCGGAACAGAGCAATTGAAAATCATGGCAAATCCCGTGTTGTTGCACCACTCTCAGATCTTCAAGTTTACCCTAAAAATCTAAAATCGTTATTTGACCTTCTATCAGAACAAAAATTCGTATGATGTCTATTTTGAGGGTGCCAATTTCAAATTCGGCCATTGTTTTGAGTTTCCGAACCAGGTAAAGAAAATCAAAAATTTTCAGTACTCTCAGTTCTTCAAGTTTACCCTAAAAATCTAAAATCGTTATTTGATCTTCTATCAGGACCAAAACTAGTATGATGTCTATTTTGAGGGTGTCAATTTCTAATTCGGCCATTGTTTTGAGTTTCCGAACCAGGTAAAGAAAATCAAAAATTTTTAGTACTCTCAGATCTTCAAGTTTACCCTAAAAATCTAAAATCGTTATTTGACCTTCTATCGGGACGAAAACTCGTATGATGTCTATTTTGAGGGTGCCAATTTCAAATTCGGCCATTGTTTTGAGTTTCCGAACTAGGTAAAGAAAATCAAAAATTTTCAGTACTCTCAGATCTTTAAGTTTACCCTAAAAATCTAAAATCGTTATTTGACCTTCTATCGGGACGAAAACTCGTATGATGTCTATTTTGAGGGTGCCCATTTCAAATTCGACCACTGTTTTGAGTTTCCGAACCAGGTAAAGAAAATCAAAAATTTTCAGTACTCTCAGATCTTTAAGTTTACCCTAAAAATCTAAAATCGTTATTTGACCTTCTATCGGGACGAAAACTCGTATGATGTCTATTTTGAGGGTGCCCATTTCAAATTCGACCACTGTTTTGAGTTTCCGGACCAGGTAAAGAAAGTCAAAAATTTTCAGTACTCTCAGATCTTCAAGTTCACCCTAAAAATCTAAAATCGTTATTTGACCTTCTATCAGGACGAAAACTCGTATGATGCCTATTTTGAGGGTGCCAATTTCAAAACCGGCCGTTCTTTTGTGTTTCAGCCGCCGGTAAAAAAGATCAAAAATTTTTAGTACTCTCAGATCTTCAAGTTTACCCTAAAAATCTAAAATCGTTATTTGACCTTCTATCGGGACGAAAACTCGTATGGTGCCTATTTTGAGGGTGCCAATTTCAAAACCGGCCGTTCTTTTGTGTTTCAGCATCCGGTAAAAAAGGTCAAAAATTTTTAGTACTCTCAGATCTTCAAGTTTACCCTAAAAATCTGAAATCGTTATTTGACCTTCTATCGGGACGAAAACTCGTATGATGTCTGTTTTGAGGGTGCCAGTTTCAAATTCGGCCATTGTTTTGAGTTTCCGAACCAGGTAAAGAAAATTAAAATTGTCAGTACTCTCAGATCTTCAAGTTTGCCCTAAAAATCTAAAATCGTTATTTGACCTTCTATCAGGACGAAAACTCGTATGATGTCTATTTTGAGGGTGTCAATTTCAAAACCGGCCGTTCTTTTGTGTTTCAGCCTCAGGTAAAAAAGATCAAAAATTTTCAGTACTCTCAGATCTTCAAGTTTACCCTAAAAATCTAAAATCGTTATTTGACCTTCTATCAGGACGAAAACTCGTATGATGTCTATTTTGAGGGTGCCAATTTCAAATTCGGCCATTCTTTTGAGTTTCCGAACCAGGTAAAGAAAATCAAAAGTTTTCAGTACTCTCAGAGCTTCAAGTTTACCCTAAAAATCTAAAATCGCTATTTGACCTTCTATCAGGACGAAAACTCGTACGATGCCTATTTTGAGAGTGTCAATTTCAAAACCGGCTGCTCTTTTGTGTTTCAGCCTCCGGTAAAAAAGATCAAAAATTTTCAGTACTCTCAGATCTTCAAGTTTACCCTAAAAATCTAAAATCGTTATTTGACCTTTTATCACGACGGAAACTCGTATGATGTCTATTTTGAGGGTACCAAATTCAAATTCGGCCATTGTTTTGAGTTTCCGAACCAGGTAAAGAAAATCAAAAATTTTCAGTACTCTCAGTTCTTCAAGTTTACCCTAAAAATCTAAAATCGTTATTTGATCTTCTATCAGGACCAAAACTAGTATGATGTCTATTTTGAGGGTGTCAATTTCTAATTCGGCCATTGTTTTGAGTTTCCGAACCAGGTAAAGAAAATCAAAAATTTTTAGTACTCTCAGATCTTCAAGTTTACCCTAAAAATCTAAAATCGTTATTTGACCTTCTATCGGGACGAAAACTCGTATGATGTCTATTTTGAGGGTGCCAATTTCAAATTCGGCCATTGTTTTGAGTTTCCGAACTAGGTAAAGAAAATCAAAAATTTTCAGTACTCTCAGATCTTTAAGTTTACCCTAAAAATCTAAAATCGTTATTTGACCTTCTATCGGGACGAAAACTCGTATGATGTCTATTTTGAGGGTGCCCATTTCAAATTCGACCACTGTTTTGAGTTTCCGAACCAGGTAAAGAAAATCAAAAATTTTCAGTACTCTCAGATCTTTAAGTTTACCCTAAAAATCTAAAATCGTTATTTGACCTTCTATCGGGACGAAAACTCGTACGATGTCTATTTTGAGGGTGCCCATTTCAAATTCGACCACTGTTTTGAGTTTCCGAACCAGGTAAAGAAAGTCAAAAATTTTCAGTACTCTCAGATCTTTAAGTTTACCCTAAAAATCTAAAATCGTTATTTGACCTTCTATCAGGACGAAAACTCGTATGATGTCTATTTTGAGGGTGCCAATTTCAAATTCGGCCATTGTTTTGAGTTTCCGAACCAGGTAAAGAAAATCAAAAGTTTTCAGTACTCTCAGATCTTCAACTTTACCCTAAAAATCTAAAATCATTATTTGACCTTCTATCAGGACGAAAACTCGTATGATGTCTATTTTGAGGGTGTCAATTTCAAAACCGGCCGTTCTTTTGTGTTTCAGCCTCAGGTAAGAAGGATCAAAAATTTTCAGTACCTACTCTCAGATCTTCAAGTGTACCCTAAAAATCTAAAATCGTTATTTGACCTTCTATCAGGACGAAAACTCGTATGATGTCTATTTTGAGGGCGCCAATTTCAAATTCGGCCATTGTTTTGAGTTTCCGAACCAGGTAAAGAAAATCAAAAGTTTTCAGTACTCTCAGATCTTCAAGTTTACCCTAAAAATCTAAAATCGTTATTTGACCTTCTATCAGGATGAAAATTCGTATGATGTCTATTTTGAGGGTGCCAAATTCAAATTCGGCCATAGTTTTGAGTTTAAGAACCAGGTAAAGATAATCAAAAGTTTTCAGTACTCTCAGATCTTCAAGTTTACCCTAAAAATCTAAAATCGTTATTTGACCTTCTATCAGGACGAAAACTTGTAAGATGTCTAGTTTGAGGGTGTCAATTTCAAAACCGGCCGTTCCGTTGTGTTTCAGCCTCCGGTAAAAAGGATCAAAAATTTTCAGTACTCTCAGATCTTCAAGTTTACCCTAAAAATCTAAAATCGTTATTTGACCTTCTATCAGGACGAGAACTCGTATAATGTCTAGTAGGAGGGTGCCAATTTTAAATTCGGCCATTGTTTTGAGTTTCCGAACCAGGTAGAGAAAATCAAAAATTTTCAGTACTCTCAGATCTTTAAGTTTACCCTAAAAATCTAAAATCGTTAATTGACCTTCTATCAGGACGAAAACTCGTAAGATGTCTAACTTGAGGGTGTCAATTTCAAAACCGGCCGTCCTTTTGTGTTTCAGCCTCAGGCAAAAAGCATCAAAAATTTTCAGTACTCTCAGATCTTCAAGTTTACCCTAAAAATCTAAAATCGTTATTTGACCTTCTATCAGGACGAGAACTCGTATAATGTCTAGTAGGAGGGTGCCAATTTTAAATTCGGCCATTGTTTTGAGTTTCCGAACCAGGTAGAGAAAATCAAAAATTTTCAGTACTCTCAGATCTTTAAGTTTACCCTAAAAATCTAAAATCGTTAATTGACCTTCTATCAGGACGAAAACTCGTAAGATGTCTAGTTTGAGGGTGTCAATTTCAAAACCGGCCGTTCTTTTGTATTTCAGCCTCCGGTAAAAAAATTCAAAAATTTTTAGTACTCTCAGATCTTCAAGTTTACCCTAAAAATCTAAAATCGTTATTTAGCCTTCTATCGGGACGAAAACTCGTTTGATGTCTGTTTTGAGGGTGCCAATTTCAAAGTCGGCCATTGTTTTGAGTTTCTGATCCAGGTAAAGAAAATCAAAAATTTTCAGTACTCTCAGATCTTCAAGTTTACCCTAAAAATCTAAAATCGGTATTTGACCCTCTATCAGGACGAAAACTCGTATGATGTCTATTTTGAGGGTGTCAGTTTCAAAACCGGCCATTATTTTGTGTTTCAGCCTCAGGTAGAAAGGATCAAAAATTTTCAGTACTCTCAGAGCTTCAAGTTTACCCTAAAAATCTAAAATTGTTATTTGACCTTCTATCAGGACGAAAACTCGTATCATGTCTACTTTGAGGGTGCCAATTTCAAATTCGGCCATTGTTTTGAGTTTCCGAACCAGGTGAAGAAAATCAAAAATTTTCAGTACTCTCAGATCTTCAAGTTTACCCTAAAAATCTAAAAACATTATTTGACATTCTATCAGGACGAAAACTCGTATGATGTCTAGTTTGAGGGTGCCAATTTCAAATTCGGTCATTGTTTCGAGTTTCCGAACCAGGTAAAGAAAATCAAAAATTTTCAGTACTCTCAGATCTTCAAGTTTACCCTAAAAATCTAAAATCATTATTTGACCTTCTATCAGGACGAAAACTCGTATCATGTCTATCTACTTTGAGGGTGCCAATTTCAAATTCGGCCATTGTTTTGAGTTTCCGAACCAGGTGAAGAAAATCAAAAATTTTCAGTACTCTCAGATCTTCAAGTTTACCCTAAAAATCTAAAAACATTATTTGACATTCTATCAGGACGAAAACTCGTATGATGTCTAGTTTGAGGGTGCCAATTTCAAATTCGGTCATTGTTTCGAGTTTCCGAACCAGGTAAAGAAAGTCAAAAATTTTCAGTACTGTCTCTGTAAAGCTTCTGGACACTATCCAGAACAGAGCAATTAGACCAATCGATACACCTAACCTCACAAAGGACCTCCACAGCCGGGAACATCGAAGAAGGGTGGCTGACCTATCCCTGTTTTACAGATTCTATCACGGAAGATGTTCGAGTGAGCTCTGCCAAATAATAACACCAAAGGCCGTTCGAACGAGGAACACTAGAGAGGCTCTGCGAGCTCATCCTTACCAGGTCGAGCTCCTTACTTCCCGAACCAGTCTCCTCCAAGATTCCTTCTTTTGGAGAACTTCGACGCTATGAAAACGTTTAAGCCTTCTTCAAAGCCCATTTTCTATCTTGGATCACTTTCAACTTGAAAGGTTGTCTAATTGCGAAATATCTGGGACGTTATAGTAACAACAGGCCTTAAAGGCTTAAGTACTGACGGCTCCCAGAGGAACAAAAATTGCGAAATATAACCTTAAAGCTTTTTGCCAAACTTTTTGTACGACACCTCTTGTCCACATTTGTTTTTTCATCCTGTTCATGGCTCAACGGAAAATTGACAAGCAGTTGGACTGACAAACTAAAAATTACCATTCTGAATTGGTCATAGTGAGAGACCTGCAGTATTATTGAAATAACTGCTTGGACCGATTTTGAGAGAAGTTAGTGATTCTTTAATCAGAAGTTCTTACTCACAGTTATCGATATATCACCTCAAATCTAAAGACAGAAAATTTCAGGTTTTCTATATAATCCGTAGGGCCAGTCTCAGTTGATGGGATGTCATTAATGATATCGTGAGCTACGTGTAAAAAAATATGTTAAAATCTTCGGAATTTATATTAGTAGAGTTGCTTAACTTAAAGTTGTCTGGCTTACTGTTGATAATATCTCAAATAGCTTTAATACAAATTTTGGAACAAGATATCAGTCTACCATTCGCAAAATTTTTCAATGATTTATTGTAGGGCTTTTTGAATTTGGTATATACGTTTCTGTTAAAAGATGAATCATATTCTCACAGATATTATAGTAGGTTTAGGGGGGCGGATTGACTCAGTGGGTCAAGCTGAGGGCTCGTGACCAGAAGGTCCCGGGTTCGACTCCTGTCAAAGGCGGAAATTTATTTCTGGTTTTTAAAAATCTCGGCAAGAATCCCCACCTGAGCCTTCACTGTTGAGATAGAATGAGCAAGTCTGATAAGCGAGACAGTGCAAATGCGATGATGATGTTTTGATTCGTGTTTTCACACAGATTTTTGAGTAACGTAAAGAGTCGTGAACATGAAAAACTTCTGCCTATGCCCAAGGATGAGTGTTAATTTTAGAAACAAAGTTAAAGTTTTGGGTGATATAATCTGAAAGATATGAGAAATGGCCCAACTCATCACTCATCAACGTTAAAAAGTAATTAGATTACGAAAGTAATTTAAATTTTTAATAAAAAACACCTAAAAACGAGGTTTGACCTGTTTTTTATGTTTTAAGTTCTTTGATTATTGCCGCGGTGCCACTGACACTATTTCTAAAAAACGTACCCATTTTCCATCCTGGCCATGGTAGTAATACTGTCTCAAAATTTCATTAAAATCAATTCCAATAGTTTCCATGTTACACAATACAGAATGATCTAAAGCAATACTTGTATATATACATTATACAATTCTAAGTCCCTTGGTTTCTGTAACAGGCAAGTCAATGTTCGGATGGACCTAAAAAAGTATTTTGCCGCTAGGTCCATCGTTTACAGGTCAATGGACAGTCTAGTATAAGTACAACAAATTTTTCAGTTTTATAACCCCCATCTCAAAATCTAAAATTGTCGCGATCACAATACTCCTCTTACCTACCGGTGAAGGAAATAAAACTAGGTAGAAATATTAAAATTTCGTTTTTAGGCTATTTGAGGTTTCTAGATCGTCTTCCACATTTTTTTAGTTAGGATAAAATTGGGATACTTGGGAGGTGGGAGGTTGTGAAAAATTTGTTGCATTCGTAGTACCCTTCATTGCCCTGTAAAGCATGTTACCCTATCTTACACTAAACTAATAGCAATGAAATTTCAAAACCATACTTTGGGCCGTATCGGTAAAGTTTATCGTTTTTGAAAATTGTGTTAGTAGCGGTCAATCTAAAAAAAAGAAACAGTACAATATAAAAGCTGTTCAAACTCTGTTTTTGGGTACTCTACTTTTTTGCCAGTATTTAAAATTGCCCTTTAAAAAAATTGATATTGATACTGATAATATAAACAGTGCTGTTCTTAGGGTGGCTCCGGGAAACCGCAACAAAGCTTACCTAGAAGTTAATGTCCAGGGTAGTCGATGCCGTTGACACAGAAGTAAAAAAAATAGTACCTAGGTGTTCCCTTATACACCCCGATATACCGTCCAATATAAATTCTGACAGTTATTTTGGAGGCACCCAACTTCATAGAATGCAAATCAGTCCTGCATTAAGAATACTCGCATTAGTCGGTCGGCAGCTCCAGAGGGTCCCTGGGGTTATTTATTGCACGTATTCATTAGGGAATGGATTCATCAGCCGAATGGAGTCCCGACTGCCGACGCAGACTGAATCATGGACCTGATTACCTCCTGGTTGGGATAGATGCACCCGCTCAAGACGATGAACTGCTCACATCGCAAACCCCACAAATATGCGGATAAATCTGCAGGTGCGCTTTGGAGGAGGGATTTGGGGACGTGTCCGCGGACGAAAAATGAGTTTATATAATATCGCAGGACATCAAAATTACAAAAAAGTCATTTTTTATTGTGTTACTGATTCTGATGTGAAATCGACTCGCCAAAAAAGTCTGAATATGGCCTTATCTCAGAAACTGATGATTTCCAGACCCCTAGTTGATTGGATCATCATCGTCATAGTCACAATGTCTTAACAGACATGTTGTGAACTTGTAAAATGCATTTACACATTTTACGAGTTACTCTTGGGATATCTTTAAGATCTTTAATGCAGTAGTTTCCCATTTGCTTTCTGCATCCTCATACCGTTGACCAGATGGTATCTACTGGTTCATCACCCCAAGGACAAGAAGGTATCCTGACTCTTCTCAACTCGTCCACCCGAAGCTGTTGGTTGAGAAGAGGTTACTGCTTATACCGACAGTAGTTCGGTGTTCCTTTTAGTCGCCTTTTACGACACGCAGCATGTACGATGGGAGATATTCTAACCCGCCCTCACACGGGCAAGTTGATTAGATGAGTGGTTGCAAATGGTCGGTAATATATCTCTTTTCAAAGGCTAACCTAGGCTCCTCAGTACAGCCTTGTGACTGATATGGTATTTGAAAGTGAGCATTAGTATTGTAGAGGTCAGAAATATAAGAGCTGTTTACATTTTTTGTGCTCCTATCGAGTGCAAACATTACAAACGACCCCTTAATCCTTCACAAGACACCCAACCGGTCGAATGTTCATTAGTATAGTCAAAATTGTATATGTCTGTATATAATGAGATGTTATTATACAATAAATAGATCAATTATTTTGTTTTTACCCATCGCAAATTGGTATTTTCGATCATTGTGATATCATACGACTTTCTGAATTATTATAATATATATTTTGTATAGATAATTACAGTTTTATCATTACTCAGGTCTACATAATAACGGAACTGCACTATAGAAGTTTCGACACTGATCGAGACCTGAAAAAAATGTAAACAACTCATATATATGATGACGCTACGACATGACGCTATGATGTCAGATGACGCGTCATGTCGTGATAATCTGTACTACTCACGACAGTATAGGCGGACTAGTAAAACAAACAACAAAAGTCAACACAATCGTAGCTAAATTATAAAATAGACGTACCTATACTAACAAAGCAACCATTTCTTTCCATATTATGTTGTCCTATGTCCCCCTCTGAACTTCTCTTCAAGACGGCATTTCATTGTTACGTAACAACCTGTCCGTTGTCGCCATACTACAAAAGGACTCACCCAGTGCCGTCCTTAGGGCGGGATGTCAGGAACACATATTTGGAGCCTCGTACTTACAAGCCTCGAAATCAGATATAGTAGTTTCTAGTGCTTATTGAAATAATTTAAAATCTATGATCGACCTAGTATCTGAATTTTATTTAAGTAACTGTACTACTTGTTATTTGTTTTGCTCACACAAAAGAGCAATAAATTGCAATTGAATATTGCAGTACAGCAATATCATCAGCAGACTAGGTGACTAGGCAAGATATACTTCTGACCTTCCAACAATCACAATATACAGATACTTGGTGAAGGCGTGAAGACGTTTTGTGAATGGTACTCATTCTAAGTGCACATATGCAAACAATTTAACTAACCTAAACCTACTACTGCTTCTCTTGATATGATTTCATTGTGATTTTGGTTCTGTCTCTAATTATGCATTTATTTCTCCTATCAAGGCTTACAGCATTCAGTGTTCTTCAATCATTGAGTGGAATACAAGAAATTTCATAAGCCTATTCTAAATAACAGCACAAAAAAATTCAGCTATAAAATTAAAGTTAGCAGAAAAATAACTTGGAGTATGCGGATCTTTCAGCTATGTGTCCTGTGGAACTTCTGCTTAATAAAGTCTTCTTCCAAACTGTCAGAAAACTTGGCATATTATTCCAAGTTTCGTAAGGATTATGTGGGGTCCTTGATTCCCTATTGAATATAGTTGAAAAAATTTACTCATCAAATATTTAATAATGATAAATATAAATTAATAATTAAAATCCCACATTGAAACTCCCGAAGTCGACTTCCTTTTAAGACTTCATAAAGATAAGCCAATGCATGGAACCTTCTACAAACATGTAGAAGGGCATGGTTTATCTGAGCAGTTGACCTTCTCTTTCCTAAGGTCTAGTGGGTTGCAGTCGGAGACTGAGGGCTTTATAATGGCTTGCCAAGACGGTGTCTTTAACATCTTGGTATACCGTAGAGATGAGGATGTGCTTGGCACCCATTGTAGAGCTTGCCGACAGGCGCCAGAGACGCTTATGCATCTCTTGTCAGCGTGTAATACGTAAGCTGGGGCGGCTTACGTTCTTCGGCACAACGCGGCGCTACGAGTGCTCTACTGTCATCTAAGACACTCATATGGTGTCACTGGTGCTGCCATACGCTCCAGGGGACATAGAGTCAGTTGCGAAGAACAAAAGATGCCGAATTTACTAGAAATACTCGTTCCCCACGCTCGAGCTTGTATAGGCAATCAACTTCGACATAGTCCTCCTCAACCTCCAACAGAAGACGATGTTCGACACCTGCTGAGATGAGGTGAGATCCCTAGGTGAAAATGAGGAATACACTGCTTTCTGCACGTTTTTCCATGCGGCGTACATCTTAGCCACCAGAATGCAAAAGGCAGTCATCCTTGGTTGCCTTCGTCCACTTAGCCTCAGGATTTGCGGACCCAGTGATTGCTCGCCTCTCGATCAGTGGGTATAATGTAATAACCAGCTCGATGTGTTGGAGCCCTGGCTGCATCTTTTTGTTAAAAAATATTACTATTAGAATTAGATAAGTATTGAAGAATGCGGCCTTGGGTTAAGTTATACAAACTGTGGTCACCCTTGAAAGATATACCTTGTATAAGGCTGTTGACCATCATATTTTGACAATGTATTTGAATTTTGAGATCCGCGTTGTTGACAATTTGTTTCAGTGGTCTACTTTGACGTGGTGTCCTATCCATAATTGATTTCCGGTGTTATCATCATCTTCTTGGTATTTGCTGATATACGAGTGTTATAAATGTTGATGATTCCAGAAGTTTTTTATCATTTTCGAAAAGGACCTTGGTTTATAGGGTATGAGAGGTTGTCAGGGTAAAGGTTTTTTACCTTCGCTTTCGTTAGGGACGCCACTGGATGTCGCCATATTCCGTATTCACATGAATCATGCTGAGTAGGGAACTCACATGCCAGAACCACCTAACCGACAATCATTGTTATTCAAGCCATCCCACATATTAAAAAGCCTTATCTTAAAATTTCCCTCTGTTGAATTCGTAATCGTGTTCCGTTCTGAAATATCAATTAACATCGTCTAATGACTTTTTCAAGACGGTGAAAATGCCGGCATACGCGGTAAGGTGTTCGAGATAGTCATAGTACAGTGTTGCTACAACTGCTGTTTAGTCTTTGAAATGAGACTTTCTATGATAAATAATAAGAATAACCGTCTTGTATTTAAAAAAAAATGCCAATAATAATATGCTACACTGGTGGCGAAGTCTAGATCAGCGGTTACTCTACTTAACCACATGGGGTCGGGTCACATACCCCAAGTTATACATACAAAAAAAAAGTAATTGAAGCTGGCACACACATTCATAAATTCTTAAAAAACAATGATAAGGCACTTTAATGTAACTCAATACATTAAATTACGCTGGTGGAAATGTATTGGATTTGTCAAGCTTACAGTCTGTTTCACAGAGAAAACAAAACCAAACAGTTCCCCGTATATTGCTCAAGATTGATGTATTAATGACTGTTTGTCGGCAGACCAACTTTACTGTCACATTAGGCTAAATCCTTTCTTAATCCTTGAAGTTATGAGTTTGGCTGACCTTCAAAGTCTCAAAAAGAAGATATTATGGCCAAAAATTCCAATAATTTTGTAACCTACAACTCTTGATTACGTGCATAAAAAATTATTCTAAATTTGAAACGAATTCCAAAAAGTTTTTAAAATTGCCAAAGCTTTAACTTGTGAGGGTTAAGGCTACAATGATCGTTTGCCTGATTGATCATATAAAAAAGAGAATTTTTATCAGAGTATCAAACACTGAAAATGTATCTAACTAGGTACGAGCTAAGAGCTAAGCATTGTATAAGATAGAAAAATAAATTTGCTATTTGGTGATTCTCAAAAATGGGAAGTGTAATATATTATTAGTATCTGGGCTGACAAAGTTTACAAATCCGGTCGCAGTTTTGAGTTTCAGTATCGTTTGAAAAAAAATCAAAAATTTCAGATCTCTCAGATCTTGAGGTTTACCTAAAAAATCGAAAATCTTCATTTGGCTTTCTATTAAGATGGAACCTCGTGCTTTGGATAATTTGAAGGTGCTGATTGCAAATCCGGTTGCAGTTTTGAGTTTCATCATCGTCTGGAAAAAATCAAAAATTTCAGATCTCTCAGATCTTGAGGTTTACCTAAAAAATCGAAAATCTTTATTTGGCTTTCTATTAAAATGAAACCTCGTGTTTTGGATAATTTAAGGGTGCTGATTACAAATCCCGTTGCAGTTTTGAGATTCAGTATCGTTTGAAAAAAAATCAAAAATTTCAGATCTCTCAGATCGTGAGGTTTACCTAAAAAATCGAAAATCTTCATTTGGATTTCTATTAAGATGAAACCTCGTGTTTTAGATAATTTGAAGGTACTGATTACAAATCCGGTCACAGTTTTGAGTTTCATCCTCATTTGACGAAAATAAAAAAAATCGTATCTTTCAGATCGCGAGGTTTAGCTGAAAAATAGAAAATGCTTATTTGGTCTTCTATTAAGATGGGACATCGTATTTTGGACGATTTGAGGGTGCTGATTTCAATTCCGGGTGCAGTTTTGAGTTTAGATCTCGTTTGACAAAATTATAAAAATGCAGATCCTCATCAGGTTTTAATAAAAAATCGAAAATGTTTATTTGGCTTTCTATTAAGCCAGTTAGAGATAAAATAGTTTGAACAACGGCGAAGGTCGTTACACACGGTTATACCTTTTTTATGGATTTCGATGCTAGTAAATTATAGAATAAACTTTGATTTCATGACCTGGACAAATTACAACACCATCCCAAAACGTATTACGTATTCGGAATGTTGTAAAAGAAAAGAGTATGTGTTTATATTTATCCTTCTTTATATGGCTAAAAGCTTAGATAAACATCAATGCTCCAAGGAAGTGCGTATAAAGAAACGTAATGAAAGGATTGGGACACCGTTCTCCTTATTGGGAATGACGCGTAACTGGTGTGATCAAAAAGTTGTTTTGATTTATAGAACTCAAAGAACTCGCTTGAACGGACGTCGGGTAGTTAATTACACTTAATTAAAAATTAACAGCCAATATAATGAGAACGCACATGAAAATTCATTAGCTATGGAGAGCGTTGTTGTCAAAAATGCGATGGCAAGTACTCAAAGACCGCAAGAAACCCCGTGTAATCAATAAGTGTTGATTAAAAATTAACAGCAAAAAATTTCGAAAGTATAAAGTGATCGTCGTTGTCGATAATACGCTGGTAAAAATAAAAAGGTTACCTATATGGACTAATTAATAAGTGTTGATTGAAAGCTAACAACCAAAAAATTTGGAAAGAGTAAATGAAAGATGTATAACCCATCGTGGTTTTCATTACTGATTTTGAGCTCATGACGAGAAAATAATTAAAATGATTAATAAGGACTGGCTGCTTTTTCTCCGTAAAATTAGTGAAGCAGTCAAACTGAATATAGTTACTCATTTTTATATAAAAAGGAACAATTGAGGCGTTTCTCGGAAAAACCTCATAAGTCAATTTTTGCCAAAATTTAGATAATGGCATCATCGCATTTTTAATATCCATATACATGGATAGAAATAATTATTTCTCAAAAAAATGTTATAGGTTCCATACTATTTACAGGGACGATTGGCTTATTCTTCTAAAAACATCGTCCATATTCTTTCACATAATAAATTGTCATGCAAACTTGATAACAAAACAGTACAGCATAGCACCTGACACTGCTGGTAACTTTGTCATCGACAACGATGATAATGTAGTAGTGTAGTGGTTGTGAAGACTGAGTGGTAGATATTGGGTTTTTTGGTTAGCCAGAGTCGACTGTTTCAGTTAGTCGGTTTTTGTATTAGGTATAGTTGTTTACTATCACTCTTTCTTTGTTTTTTGCATCGGAATTTATTTATCATGCTGTTTGTATCAAGGACACTAATTTGTTAACCTTTTCTTACAAAAACCTCATATGTCCATGTATTTTTTGTGTTTCTTTTATATGTGTTTCACAATAAAATAATTACTGCTTGTGGACGATGTGTCTTATATACTTTTACTTCTACCAGATATGGCAATGAATCAATGTAATCAAAGTTTTACATGCTGGGAAGTTTTTTTCATTTTCGCAAATATGTTAGTTTTGGACTAATGATGTATTTCCGATAAACGCCTCAATTGTAAATGTGAGTACGATGCGTTCAATCAGAAAATATGGGATGCAACATTCACTCATTAGTATATCCTCCACTTTTGTAATCAGCTCATGTGACGTGTTTCTCAAACTTCATTCTCACTGACTAGCCTAGACACTTTCTTGCATTTTAACTAATTTTTTAAAGATAAAGATAAAAAACCTTTTTCAAAAGGTTTCTGGAATAGTGATATTAGCTTTTCTAGTTTCCTTTCCTATTACATAAAACTATGCATATATATACTCCATATAGCTTCTATCAGTCCGTATATTGTATATTTGGCAAAAAATTATCTTGAGAGTAATGAAAAGGTTTATAAAACCACATTTTTATATAGCTAAATATTATTAGTATGTCCCTCGAGCCATTATACTTTTCGGGAGTTCCAAATGTGTCCTTCGTGGTATTTGTTGTTTAATTACTCAAAATCAAAGCTTAGTTTACTGATAAAAATGTTATTAGCATCTTTTCTGTGAAACAGTGAAAAAATGCAGTAACGCAGTAGTCTTTCTAGGTAACGCGGGTGTTATATGGTATAATTCTTGTCCCACAACGTCATAGCGATAAACTTGAGTATTTTTTGAGAAACTAAACATTTTACCTTTGCCAATGGAATCTTAGGATTGTCCTCTCTTTTACTTATGTACTTGATGTATATTTTTTATGAATATACCAATTTTTACACAATAACATTCATCTTCTATCTCTGTGGACTCTGGAATTTTTGCCACAATTTTTGGCTGCTATCCTATGCTATGTTTAGTAATCGATAAGATAGTGATAGTAGTAGCATTTATTGTAAATATAACATTAACAATACAATAAACAACAAGCGCTCCAAAAAAGTTAAAAACTCGTGCTTTGGTGTAGGGTAATTATTATAAAATAGAAGCAACAAGTAAGGGCAAATTCAGGAATATTTATTGTTAGCTTTATTATCGTTTATCCAGGTGTTCGGTTATTTAGTCGTCTATTCCTGACGTCTAACGTCTTTGGGCGAAACATTCTTTTGTGTACTGCGCGCTATCTATCGGGTGACAGTTGCGCGTTGCGCCGGCAGTGAGATTATTTGGATTCGTCGTACAGGACGTACCGTTTGAGGAGTTGTTGGCTGTTTATGTTTACGCGTGGAGGGTGAAGGTATTCTTGCGTGTGCAATTATTATATATTGTTGGCTGTAACTCAGAATAGCAGTAAGTACACACTAATTTATTGGTTAGAACCGTATACTGTTGAAATATACACTGTAAAAGTAATGTTGAAGTAAAGATGTGGTCATTCATTCAGCTTTCTTTTATTTAAAACTCCCTTAACCTGAACTGGTGCTTACATTATATTCAAATATTTTGTATTCTATAGATATTAGTAATAATAGGTATTACATATGTTAACAAGTTGATGAATTTTCATGCGATTATTATTCACTATCCGTTCTTTTAAACTATACTTGTATGAATTTAAAGGCATTGGACCTTTTATGCTATTTGGTATCTCATTATATGTCTTGGAGCAGGAAATGTAAGACTTCGTAATAAACTATTTTTCTTGCTTTTGGTACATTAGATTTATATCTTATGTCATATTTATGTTTGTGTTCTGTCAAGTTTGATTTATTTTTATATTGGTAAATACCTAAAAACATGAAAAATGATGGGTGTATATCTAGATTTTTTGTCACTAGGATGAGTAAACTTAACTACATAATATTTTTTTATACGTTTTTGTATAATTTCTATTGCGTTTATATGATTTTTACATGCCGCGCACCAGGATAAAAGTAAAATCATGTTAGCTCCATATTCTCAAATCGTGTCTTTTGAACTATTATTTGGTGGTGGTGCTGTATGGCAACACTGTAAACAGACAGAAAAGGCGTTCATGATAGCAGCTCGGTGTTTATTCATTTGGGAACGTTGACTTAAGAAATAATTGGGTCTATTCCGATAAAATGATTTATTTTTGTCAGATAGGCGGTAATGTATTCTGGGGCTGAACGGTGCGCGAATGAGGATGGGCTAATAGAAAAACTGTGCTCGCCCAGCTTCTAACATGTAAATTTAAACTTGTTTGAAAGAAATATATCTTCTAATTATTTTCTGGAAGCTTGTCAAGAGTCAAGAGTCGAATAGATGGAGGCCGTTTGTACAGTGGCGTATCACGGGATACTGATACACATCAGTATCCCGTCACAACTAGCCATCTGTATGGTCTTAGGGGGCAACTCTGCATTGTTAGATTTATAAATATCTGTGAGATAATTTTGTGTAGCAGTGTAAAAAGACATAGGCTTTGTCCCATGGACACAGGTTGAGTGATGGTGGATTCTTGGTATCAAAATAATACGATCGAACGAAATGTAGCCACATATTTTATAACACAGTTCAGCTTCTGAAGCCAGTCACAAAGATTTGCAAATTTCTTTTATACCTTCAAAGCAACTTAAACCATTCGTTGGAAATTTCATAGATATCTAGTAGAATACTGACATACCACTTTTGTTAATTTCAACGTCATTCCAAAAGTGCTGAACTACTTACTACCAACTTCAGACAAATTATCGCTTTCGCATATATTCGCTCTCTTGGAAAATTTAAGCATATGAAACTTGCAGCTGGGGGCTTCTTCAAAACCCTGAATGAATGGAATTAATTCTAGACAAATCAAAATTACTAGTTGCGCGACAAAAAAGTGTTGGAACCGTTACTAACTCATATACATCAAGCACCAGCTAGACATTTCTTTGCTCTTCCCATTCTTACCTTTGTTTTCTTTTCTTCTTTTTTCTTCAATTTTTCTGGTTATTAGGCAACCAGATCGCATGGATCGAAGACTAACCGATGTGACCTAACCAAGGTTTCAGAAAGGTAGTATTTTGTTGGTAAAATATTCATACTACGTATTTCTAAGTAATTGGAGCACATTCTACAAAATTTCTATCTAGTTTTTTTATAAAAATAAATGACTTTATAGCAGTCAATTTGATGCCTCCGAGGCAATTTTAATATGTTGGTGCTGTTTAAGAGTTTTTTATAAGACTATCAGCAAACCTGGATAATGACTTAACTTGTGAAACTTGACGATTTGTATCTTCTCTTTCAATGGACGCGTTATTGGTGCTAACAATGCCTTTGATACACTCTGAAGAACTGAGTCGTAAAATGTTTTCAAAGTTATTTTTCATTTTTTTCTTTTGATTATTTTCCAATCAGATAGCTGCAACAAAGACGTTATAATCTCGTAAGCAGGACCTAGTGCCACTAATCCCAAAATACAAAATTATGGCCAACCTTTCAGATAATGTATAAAAGAATCATCGCATGTCTTATAGGACAAACACTATACTATACTATATACTATACTATAAAATAATTGTTTTAAAGTTGTATTAAAGCTGCTTATAGTGCTTATTTGTGATGCAAATTTTGTGACAAACGAACATTTATCAGACTATTGTGTAAGGTTTTGTTAAGCTATAATAAAATAACTGTGTAAGCACTATCTATAATACAAATTTAATGCCGTGAGTATAATAAATAATTATAAAGCTGTCATAGATTAATTTAGCTGCATTAGCTAATATATCGAATAAGAATTGCTATATAAACGTTTACAAAGTAGTTTTATTGTTGTTTCATAAGATACTTTATAATTTTGCTGAGACGTTTTCATAGCTAGTATAATACTTCGGCTGCAGGCAGCCGAATGCTTGTTGGCGCAGACCTATTAAAACAAACTTGGGTTCTCACAACACTAATATAATAACGCTATAAACCTAAACAGCCGGGTTACCTGGAGATTATAAAGAAACATTGTTACTTGGGGGTAAAGCAGAGGAAACAGCTAAGCACCTTATCGTCGACTGTTCTTCCTTGAGTAACAACAGGAACTTCTATCTGAATGTAAGCCAGGAGTGAAGACAGGAGAGCATCCCAAGGTCCCCAAAGGACTTAGGGTGGGATTCTGTCTGATCCCTTTAACCGGGGGTGTACAATAAGCCTTAAGGCTGAGCGACAACCATTAGGGTAGCTGAACTCTAACCCCAACACTTCTATAAGAAGTAAGAAAAAACTGCGAAGACTAAATACCAACGAATCGACTCGGAGGGTCTATTGGAGTGAACTGTGAGTGTGGAAGAGGAGAGGAGAGTGCAAAACATAAACGAGATGGGTGTGAGAGACCGGATAGGGTGAATGCGAGAGGGATGATAGAGTGTCTGGGACTAGGCCGTAGACCCCAGCTAAGGATGAATGGGAAGTTCAATGAACGGGCAGTGAGAGCATGGAATGAATGAGGAACTGTTGTGATTGAGGATCCTTTTGTTTTTGTATCCCGTTGTGTATTGTGTGCCTTAGGTTAAGTAGATGATGTGAGGCATTGGTGCCAGCCGTCTAGGCCAAATAAATGTATCTGTAAAAATTTGAAAAAAAATAGAAAACAAAAAGAGATCCACAAAAAAAGGAAGCAAAAAGAGAAAAAACAAAATGAATATAAGTGCAAACAGAGAAATAGGTAAAAGAAGTGTATAAATCAAAATAGGCCCAATTTAAAAAAGAAAACGGAGATACAAACAATAATAATTAAAAAAAAAAAACGTGAGAAAAAAGAGATAAAAGGAAGGAAGGATATTTCCTTCCTAGTTTTTGGAAGGCGGAGGCGGCAGGGTTACCTTGGCGGTGCTTTCGTTGGAACCAGGGGGAAGGGCGGCCAAAACCCTCAGGGTGGGAGGTTTAGGTTCGGCTTGCCGAAACTCGACCTGTATATTCATACGAGCACCTAGAAAGCACCAACTCAATCTGCTTGGCTCCGGTGTGGCAGAGATGGCACGCGAAGAAAAAGAAGCACCCGCGTAATGACGCTCGACCCGCCGCGGCGCGCCGTCACTGAAGATTTGATAAATTGGCAGACGTAACTGAAACGCATTGCTACGGCCAATCTATTAAGACTCTGTTGGTAGCCAAAGGAGAGACCGTAGCACAGCCGAGCCGCCGCGCCGCCGTGCCGCACCTCACCTTTTTTCTAGGTGAAATTAGATTTAGGAGTTCGCGGGCATTGTGCGTTCCGTTCTGGCGACCGGCCACCGGTCCCGGATTTATGGCGCGCCAGCCCGCTCCTCCGATTTTGCGTTTCTTCGTTAATTTTGTATCGCCGGCAGTGGCACTGTGGCACTGTGGCAGGCCCCTAAATAACGCTATAGATCGCACTGAGGATGTATTAGTGGCCTAGGACACTAGCAAGCCGCGGTCAGATTGATCCCAATCCCACACCGGTCAGAATCGCGCAAAATATTTCGATCACCAGATGGGCCATATGGACACTAGCGTGCCCCGGTCATATTTGTCCTAATCCCATCGGTCAGAAGCCCCCAAAATATTTTGGATAATAGGCATATAATAGGTAGGTAGGATAATAGGTATGTGGATACCAGCGCGCGGGTTCTCGTTTACTTTAAGTAAACGAGAACATACATCATACATACATACATAATATGTCGTAATATTGTTGACTGAAATAAACTGTAATGCGTATAATATGACTAGCAGCACTTTCTGTCAGCTTTATTTGCATCACGTGGTTCTTTTCTAACTTGTCGAATACTGGTAATATTCATTTAGAATTAAGTGAAAAGTTTATTTAAACCTATATTCCTTGAAACGTTGAAAATTTAATTAAACTCGATGTATTTAAATAGAACGTACATGTTTTCAATCCAGCGAATTGATTGATCCATTTGATAATAAAAAACAAGTAATATACAGATTAAAGAATTTATTCCTTATAATAATTATAGCTTACAATTTTAACAAAATCAAATCGGGCAATAGCTCCATTTTTATACATCTCAATCAAATTGGCAACGTACTTCATGCGCTTAGATGACTCGCAATTGGTAAATTTACGTTGAATATTTTCGCAGTTGATCTTGATATATTTTCGCAATTGCATATATTTTAACACAGAAAGAAATTTGTATATATCTGGATGAGAATGGTAGAAACTTAAATTGAAATGGCTATGAAAACCTAACAACAGTTGGTCGTTTGCTCCACCTACAAGATGCCCACAAATGTGGTGGAAATATGTGGTGGGGGGGGGGGGGGGGGGGGTTGAGCCGCTGCCGCTTGCGTCAGATTCTTTTGATTGCTGCGCATTGCATTGTATTTTTTGTTTGAGGAGAAATATCGGTGTATTGAGAATTTTTGTGTCTAACCACTGCATTTTATATTGTAATATACTGTAAGTGGTGTGGAGATATTTCGTTGGCACGGAAAAGGAGGTTTGGACGTTAGGAGCCGTTGCGTCCTGCGTCAGATTGTTATCATTGCAAGATTGTATTCATTTGTCTGAAGATGTGTGGAGCATTAGCTAGCGTCTTTGTGTATAACCACTGCAACTTAGCCAGAGTTGAGCGTGCGTCGATGTGTCGACTTTTATTGTCCACCTCGACGTGTCGACAATGCGTCGACAATGTCAACAATGTCAACAATTGTCGCAGGTTTGAGGTTAGATTTGTTATTTATCTGATTGCTACGGTCCATAGCCGGATTAAGCTTTTATGGGGCCCGAGGCTACTATCATCTAAAGGGAGCCTTTATAAATAAAATGCAAATATTGCAAATATATTATTTATGAAACTATATTCCCGATATAACAAAAGAAACTACTATACACTTTTTTTATAAGTACGTAATGATCAAACTATTTTCAGTGCAATCATTTTCAAGCGGAGCATTAGGTTCGCTTAAAAAACCTGTTATTTTGGGTATTATTTTCACTGCTTCTAATTTATCCTCGGCAGTCTTAAAATAGTTATTTAGGTAAATTGTAGCCATTTAGCACATAGACATAACACTAACAAACTATATAGGTAACTTTGTTTTCTTTTTTGAGCGCCGCTTTTGTATCGGTTCAACTTCGATTTATTCATTATATTGGCAGGGGCCACAGGCACCGACATTTGAATATTTCAGTATCCAATGGGTAGGTATAGATACTTTCTATTTGCTTTCTGTACAGGATGAGTCAAGCTCAACGCCTCGGACTATTGTGACCAACTCATAAGACTTTTTAGTCGTCATTTAAATAATCTAAGAAGTAACTGTAAGCTACCGCAAGTTGTAAAAACACAGATGAAGGTTCGCAAGAATAAAAGAGATGTATGGTCATTAGGAATATCCGAGCTTAACTTTATTCCGGCGCGCAAGTGATCGGTGCCGATGAAGGCATCCTTTTTGTAAACAGGTAAAAATCAAACCGCGCGCGCTCGTGACCGATCACCGTATTAGTAGTAGTAGTGGCCGCGCCTGGCAAATAGGCCCTTTTTACCATCCCCAAATATTACTCTTCAGCCACCACTGCCTGTCTCTCCTTCCATGCGAAACCTTCCCGACCTTTTAACAAAGGCCACTATGTCGGCCCAGCTTAGGGAAGGTAATTCCTCTGGCTGTAGTCTATCGGATCCAAACATCTCATATCTCAGGCCGCCTAGCAACTAACATTCTGCAAGGAAATGGTAGACCGTTTCATCGGCCTCTGCACAGCCCACGAGGTTTCTGATTGCCCATCGGCCTTCGATCCGCGGCCATGCTGATCTAGATGTGCATGTTCAGCCCGGTTATAAGATCGTAGGCTTATCTGCATCCCTCACTTTGTCTCCACTATGGTATCGTTCACCTCTTTTTGAGGGCTGAAGTTATCTGCTGACTACTCAGTCCTATAATGGGCCACGGGTCAACAAATTGTCCTCCGATGCCGAGTCTGGCCAGCCTATCGGCTATTACCAGGATCCACATTATCAAGGTAACTTCCTTCAGCCTCACCAGCTCTTCCAGTATCTCCGCGCACTCCTGAACTTTGATTTGCAGAATTCCCTAAATAATTTTTTTTGGGAGAAATAAGATGTTGTAGGAACAATCTTAGTACACACCATTGAATTCGGCGGTAAAATTTTGAACTAGCAAGAGTAGAATATAATAAAGAAACATCCCAAAATGGGGATCTAAAGGTATGACTTCAACAAAAGAAGAGTCAAGGAAGATTTTTGGTTCTCGGACAGGAAAAACAGAAATCAAGATATTTAACTGAACTGTTGTTCCTTTGATAACTATAGTTGTTTCAAAATAATTATTTTAAATAGAGCTTGCCAGAAACTGTAACAAAATTTAGTTACTGTCTAAAAGCTAAAAATATTCTAAACTGTGCTTTGCAAATGAACAGAAATGTAGCACAATTTTGGTAGGGTGATGACACTGACATAAGGCATAAGGAAACAGGTTTGTGATAGTAATTGATCTCCTTTTAAATACAAGCATAATTGGTACTTCTATTTTAATAGAAACAGGTATCGTTTGTCCCATATGTCAAAGCTTCAGAAAATATTTAAACAACTTCAAGCATAACTCCAGAAAGGCTTCAGATACCACAAATGTTTCAAAATCACCTAGGTAGGATCAAAGCCGTTCATTAAAGTGTTATTTACATATTTTGTGAGTTTCTTAAGACTTTTTTTTGTTATCCTGTGTTCCAAAAATTATAAACTATATAGGTCTTACTTAATACTATCCGATAGCCCTCCTAACAACTCATATTCCGCAAGGAAGTAGTAGGCCGTTTTAATGGCCCCTCCATAGCCCATACCTAAGGAGTCTTCTTCAAAAATCCTTCATCCACTTTTTGAGGGCTGACGTTACCTATTGCCTGCTTAATCCTGTAACGGGCTCCGGACCGACAAACTGTCCTCCGGTGCCGAGTCTGGCCAGCCTATCGGCTTCTTCATTACTGAAAGCCCCGTAGGACCCAGGATCCACATCAAGGTAATCTTTTAGCCTTCCTGGCTCTTCTTCTAGTCTCTCAGCACACTTTTGAACTAGAGGTGCCCTGGTTCTGGGCCCGCAGATAGCTTCCAGTGCCGCCTGATTGTCAGAACAGATGTAGAGCTTCTGCTGCGTGCCCTTTCTCACCTCCTCATTGCCTGCAGCAGAGGGTATTGCATATACTTTTGTTCCGAAAGTCGTGGTATTCAGCATAGAGAGTAACTTTCCCGTACTCCTCGATGTTCCACATAGCTAAACGGGGGCCGTCCGTGTAGCATACCAATACCTCCCCGGGAAACAACTGGATTTCCCCTCTTTTCCATTCCGCGATAGTGGCAATGGTCAGGATAAAAGATTTATCTAACCTTGATAGATGGTATGCCTCTACAACCCTCTAGCACCGTACATTAACAAAGACAAGTAGGGTCACTCTAAGCCCCGCCCCCAATGTTGCCTTTCCAACTCTGTTCTCGGATACTATGCAAGCTGGCGAATTCTGGCGCCCGCAGATCTCGAGCAGTAGCCGAACGCTAACAGCTGTGGTTTACAGGGTCAGTCCACCTAAGACCACCTAACACGCGATACGGTGCGCGGGATACAATCGGTCGGATCTATAAGTAAAGTGAACGTCGACTATTGACGTCGACAGTATCGCACAGTCGGATTCCCTCTAAGTAAACAAGACCGCACGAAGGGAACCCCTCTCAAATCGAGGCGGCTCGCATTTGTGAGACTCACATCAAAGTCGGCACGGCGAGTGACCCTACTTGTCTTTGTTAATGTACGGTGCCTCTAGGCAGAGATAGGCAATCCTTCCTCTGCCAGCTTGGCTATCTTTGCGTGACTAACCGCCTCTCCCCTTATCTTTCAATTACCCAAGTCCCACATTCTCAGATGTACTGCCATCGTTGTCATCCTAATCCAAGATGACACTGCCGGTAGTCCGCGTAGGATCTGAAGTGCTGCAGTTGGAGTCGTCCTCTCCAAGCTCTACTATCTCTTATAGAAACCTTTTTCATAAATGGGAGTCGAACCGCATCCTTTGAATTTCACGCTCACTGATAGATGTGAAACTTCAATATTAACGGAGCCAGCTTCTGTCCAGTAAGAGACAGAACCGCCCCACCTTGGCCAGAGGTCCTAAAATAAGTTTTCCTGCTAGACGGAGATGTCCAGATGTTCCTCTCCATCCCATATGATGTTGAAGTTGCAATCACACCTCTGTTTCCCTTCTAATGATCCTTGCTGCCCAACGAATTCGAATAGGTTAGGAAAAGCAGCGCCCATGCTCTAACAGGCATGTGAGTGGGCTAAAGATCCCATTGTTATTATTTACTGTGTTCACAAACATGATGTTATTTTTTACAGAAATCTGCGGGATTTCAATTTTATGGAATTGTTTTAAAGTCTTTCAACACTGATGCACTGTTAAAACCCTAAATTGATTCAAAACTATAACAATTAACCGGAAACGATCAACTAGAACAACGTAGCTATTTAAATTATGCCCCTACATGAGTGCTGTTATTTTTAGGATTCTTTACCCGCTATCTGTTCAAAGGGTATACCGGTTTATCAGCGATTCAGCGGTCAGTGTGCCAGCTGCTGCGGGGGAATTGTGGGCACAAACAGAACCTTGTTCACTTCTTCTAACCTATTCGTTGTTGCTGCCAGCCTCACAGCCGGCTTAGGCTCCAGGTAATTATCCAGGTAATTATTTATCGGCTCACACGCTGCAATCGCGTCCGCCGTTTCATTACCGTAAACTCCTGCATAACTTGGTACCCACATAAATGATGAGTGACACCTAATGTCTTGCCGAAATGTCATCCAACACCTTTCTATTTTGCAGAACGATCCTTGATGTAAACCTACAAGCACCCAATGATTTCAATGCTGCCTGGCTGTCAGAGCAGATAGTAATCCGCCTCCTAGGCCCCCGAATTTCGTGAATACGAGAGGCACAAACTAAAATCGAGTATATTTCTGCTTCCTCCATGCATAAGACAGGGAGGGTGCCAAAGTTTTCGTCGGTATAGGTACTAGGTGGCCCTTCCTCTTGAAAAGACCACTTGCCGCTTGATCTCCACTCTTCCCTTGTAGGTTACTTCACCGTAAATTTGCAGTCACAGCAATATGTAGGAAAAAGTATATCACTCCTCATATGTAGGACAGAGTCATCCCTTTGTAGTTCCGAGAGCATGACAGAACCTCCCCTGCCAAGATTTGGTTATTAAAAATACTGTTGCCGTTCGTAATATTAATAACTTATTGCGATCATAGATTCATGATGATTTTTTACTCATAAGTGTCACAGCAGCTGTAAGCTGTATGTATTATGTATTCTTCGGATAGTCCTATTGAAAACTAGGTAGCATGAATCCATGCGCGGTAATAATTAACTGAAATTGATGTACAATTTTCACTGATTCAAAACTCAGGTCGTTTGTTATTATAATTTGATGCACAAGTTTACTAACATGAAATACCCTTTTTGTTCAGTGTGTAATAATAATCGGAAAGCTTTGTAGAAGTGAAACTTCATATGAATTCCATGTTTACTTAGAAGAAAGACTTTGATGATTCTTGCACACATTGCCACCAAAAAATGTCACACATTGTCATGATCTATGCCCCCGCAGATCCCAGTTTATGTGCGTGAATCTAAGGCAACGAGCTTACCCCGCAACCAAACTGAAAAAAAAAGATACCACCGTCCCTTGATCGTCCCGACCACAGTTTTTATCTCATGAACGGACAACTTATAATTTATAATATCGGCAAAAAAAGTCTTGTACACTTGCGGCGTGCTAAAAAGCCGCCATGCCGTCGCGTACCGTTCGTTGCGCGGTTCGGTTTGCGAACCTGTATTTTAGTTTTTCAGCCGGTCCGGGCATCCGTCGAACATGTAATGCCTATACTGCATTGACATCCTGCAGGACCGCACTCAGAAAATTATAAGAGGTTCTCCAAAGAAAGAAGCTACATGAAAACATCCCAACTAGAAAATTTAATTGCATAGTGATTGCGTAAACAACTATACGATATATTTTACAGGATAGCGAATTTCTTATATCATGCTACAAAACTATTATATGATCTTTATACAACCAAAAGGGTCCCATTTTTATACAACAAATTGGTTGTGTAATAGTTCTATAAGTTTAAATAATCCTTATAAGATTGTTTCATGCAGCGTTATACAGCAACAATGATTGTATAATGCAGTACATGTTTCTATAGTGCAGCTGTTTTGTGCACAATAGAACAATTTTATTATATAATAGTAGTAGCTTAAGCAAGCGATTTATCGTTTAGTGGAGATTACTCAGCATATCATCTGAAATAAATCTAGGTTGTTTATTATTCTAAAGAGACTATGACGAGTCAAAAAGGTAGATTTGGATATAATATAAAATATTTCATTAAATAATTTGGAAGGTTTGTATAGTTCAAATCTTGGTGCGAAGCAAATTTTACTGATAGATTGTGGATACGTATATGTCAAAAAAAAGCGCTTTAGTGTTGGTTAAGTGTTATTCAAGAATTTTAAATATAAAAAATTTTTTCTTGAAATAATATTTTTTCAAACAGTTCTAACTGCATACGACAGTCCTTGCTAGATATCATTCTCTACATTATAATAAATTCAAATTACTTATTTTGAGGTTCCCAACCAAATTTCCAATAATGGCGGCGATAGGACACACAAATTAATAGTTTTTCTTTAAACACGTCCATCTAAAATACAACAATTAATTTGTGGTTCTTGGGTTTTTAGGCCGGCGTCGTATAGCGTTAAGGCTTGACGTTTCGCCACCACAAGTCGGTGGCATCTTCAGAAGCTATTTCACTTCGGCGACTTCCAAAATAGTGACGGCTGATGGATCTGCACCTATATGTATACATGTAGCGTTGGTAGCCCCCCCTACTCGCGATATGGCAGTATCTTCAGGTCCTTTAGGATGGGTACTCATGTCCGGTTGACCTTCTGTATTTCTTCTTTCCTTTCGCGGCGTTATCAGTAACGATCAAACAAGAATAAACACGCAAAATACAGTGTTGCCAAATTTATTCAAATTCAGTAAATATAATACATGTAATAACACAATACATAATACATAAATACTGTCAAGTAGTAGCACTCGTGTTTGTTTGAATCAATGGTTCTGCGTATTGTAGAAGGGTCATCTCTGGAGCAGGATCACTAACTTTCATAGCATTACCAAAACGCGCAAACTCCACTTTAACCCATCCAGAAAAAACCAAATCTCCACTACCCTCATATCTTATCACCGCCAAAGCATCAGTAGCAGTCGTTGTTTGAAATCCAGTCTTAGTATTATACACATATGTACTTGCACCTCCAGGTCCAGCAACAACTACTGGCGAAGCCGCAGAAGCAAAATCAGTAACAGCTTCAACTCCATACTGAAATTATTATGATATTTTTCGATGGCTTCTCTGTGGAGTCTGGCATGGTATGAAGACGTTGCGGCAAGAACCCGAGTTTCATCAAACTTGATCCTGTGGCCTCCCTCCTTAATCGCATGTTCGGCTATCGCTAATTTGTCCGTATGATCTAGTCGACAGCTAGCCTTATGTTCAGCAATCCTTGTGTTTATCGATCGCTTCGTTGTTCCTATGTATACACTCCCACATGTGCATGGTATGCAATAAACCCCCGGTGTTGTGAGTGGGTCTCTTTTACCCTTCACCGTTCTCAAGTACTCCTGTAGCTTTCTTGTGGGCTTGTAGATGGTCTTGACGTTTTCCTTTCATAACACTTTTCCTATCCTGCCTGTTATTCTAGGCACATAGGGTGGACAAGCTTTTGCTATCTCAATGAACGCAAGAACAACTTCAAAACAAAGAAGAAGCATATAAGCTCAACAGAATATGGGATACGCAAAGACTCTGGGACCCGCAGGAGATCCACAGGTATCGGCGGCGCACAGCGCAGCTGCCCCTTTTCTTAATCCGAGGAATATAAAAGCCAACCCTGTGACGCGCTCTCAGTCTCTCGGAACACGCCGAACAGGTGACATCAGCTTCTGAGTATGCCGACCATTCGTGTTGGCGAAACTTCAAGCAGCGAAGCGCGCCGATGCCGGCCGAACAGCCCAAGAACCAACAGTTCATCGAACCATGGCCGCGAAAGTCTTACACATTACAAACTATGTTTCGTTACCTTCATACCTCAGTACACCCCTGGTTTCAGGATTCGATTTAAATTGCTGATTTGGCTCACACAACGTCTGCCTCGAAATTTTTACCGAACACATACCCTCATGAAGACATTATCCGATTTTCGTTCAATATAATTTTTGAACGATTATTGCTGAAATTACAGGTATTTTTGCATTATCATGGAAACAGTATTACTATGTAGAAAATACATGATAGTATTACAGGTATTTAACTCTACGGTGCATCGAGTAATTTCACAGTAAAATCGTGAGGTCGTTGAAAATAATAATTTGCGGAGTTCTTCTTGAATTCACTGAAAAAGCTGAAATATTAAATTGTCTTCTATTCACGTGAGATAAAAGGTTTTTTCGTATCGAAATAAATATTTATTTAGTGTTGCTGAGATTGCAGTAAATGTATAGATTCAATAAACTGTTTTGTTTAACTGCACATGCACCTATAGATATTTGAATGGTGTCAGAGTTATAGTACCATACCATCGTCATATCTATGATGATACCAAAAAGTTTACACACAAAAGTATTCGATTTTGGCTCAACAAATTTTTTGTCAGAGTGCTATTGAAATCACAAATATTTTTGCACTATGTTGGGAACTGAAAACAGTTTATCTGTCTACAAGCTGTACAAGGAGCTCTACATGTAGAAGTTTCGCAGTAAAATCGTGAAACCGTTGAAACTTATTTATTTATTGACTATCTTTTAGAGGTTAGAGGTTGTAGCCAGGTAGCAGACCCACAAGTTACCAACTTTGTCCAATGAGAGACAGGACAGTTCCATAGGCATCGGCGGTGCACAGCGCAGCTGCCCCCACTCCTAATCCGGGGAATATAAGTGCCAACCCTGTGACGCACTCTCAGTCTCTCGGAACACGCCGAACAGGTGACATCAGCTTCTGAGGATGCCGACCACTCTTGTCAGCGAAGCGCGCTGACGCCGGCCGAACAGCCCAAGAACCGACAGTTCATCGAACCATGGCCGCGAAAGTCTTACACATTACAAACTATGTTTCGTTACCTTCATACCTCAGTACACCCCTGGTTTCAGAATTCGATTTAAATTGCTGATTTGGCTCACACAACGTCCGCCTCGAAATTTTTACCGAACACATACCCTCATGAAGACATTATCCGATTTTCGTTCAATATAATTTTTGAACGATTATTGCTGAAATTACAGGTATTTTTGCATTATCATGAAAACAGTATTACTATGTAGAAAATACATGATACTATTACAGGTATTTAACTCTACGCCGCATGGAGTAATTCCACAGTAAAATCGTGAGGTCGTTAAAAATAATAATTTGCGGATGTTCCTCTTGAATTCACTGAAAAAGCTGGAAAATTAAATTGTCTTCTATTCTTGAGAAATAATAGGTATTTTCGTATCGAAACAAATATTTTATTTAGTGTTGCTGAGATTGCAGTAAATGTATAGATTCAATAAACTGTTTTATTCAACTGCACATGCACCTATAGACATTTGAATGGTGTCAGACAATGATAGTACCATACCATCATTATATCTATGATACCAAAAAGTTGACACACAAAAGAATTTGATTGAACGTGGGCTCAACAAAATTGTTGATAGAGTGCTATTGAAATGACAGACATTTTTGCACTATACAGAAAACTGAAAACAGTTTATCTGTCTACAACATGTACAAGGAGCTCTACGTGTACAAGTTTCACAGAAAAATCGTGAAACTTGGTTGAAACTAATAATTTATTTATTGAGTATCTTTTCAATTTAAAGCTGGAATATAAAAATATTCATGTTTTGTACAAACGTGTTAGAGGTTGTGGCCAGATAGCAGTCCCACAAGTTACCAACTTTGTCCACTGAGAGACAGAACCGCCCCACCTAGGCCAGACGTCCAACGTAAGTTCTCTAGGTTGATGCAGATGTCTAGAAATTGTGGTTACATCAGATGATTTGTTAGATAAGATTCGAATACAGTTCTGCATTTCTTTGCTGTTGTTCTTCTGAAGCTAAGGTAGCCCTCGTATAAAAAATCCTCAAACTATCCCGACAATTGTTTTTATGTAAACCTAGTTGACTTAGCAGATTGAACGACTATTAAGGGGGTCATATGAAATATAAAACATGTCCGAACAGTGACTTGGAATTTTTTCTCAGCTATGCAATAATTATTGTGTTCAATTGCGTTTATTTCGATTCAATATTTTTACTTGCTCCATTTATAAGAACCTTAAAAAATATACTTACATAATGTTTCTTCTTAGATAAGATACGTGGTTTCCTAGACTCCACATTGAGCTGTGCGTGCTTCAAAGCATCCAGAAATGTTTTAAAAACGCAATGCTAGAAATTCAATATATTTCTATAAATCGTTAATATAACACCTTTAGGCATATATTATGTTAACAGTACACTAAGTAATTTCATTGATATTGAAGTACAAAAGTTGACTTTGATAACAGTATTTTTTCCGTAGTTTGCCGTAGGTAAGAAAAATATTTTTCTTGATTAAAGCGCATTTTCTACGACAACTGCGTTTTCATTGGAGCCGTATTAATTTCATGGTATTTTTACAGTTAATAGGTCATAATTGGTTCTAATTAGAGTTGGGAAGTAACTAATTGATTATAAGTGGACATAGTTTAAGGCAATCAATTTAATTTAAATAAACAGTATCGATTTCAGAAAAAAGCTGCTTTTGCTTTTAATTGCAGTTATTAGTTAATTTGTGATAACTGCAAACATGTTATTTGCCTCTATAGTATATAAATTCCAGAAGGTTGTTGATAGGTACCCAGTCAACAACACTTAATCGAAATTAGTGATGATGATTATGTCAGGGGGATGCACTTCTGACTGCCACAGGTTAGGGTCAGCGCTCCGAAAAATGAGTTTACTTCAAAACTAAGAGAACTTTATGTACCTATACGTTTTTATAAAAGTCTCCATCTTACAGAAGTTTACAGTTTGTTCCTTATGTTTTAAAAACTGTTGAGCTGAGCAAAATACAGTTCGTATTGAGGTATTTGCATAAGCTAGTTGATGACCAACTCTAGTCAGAGTACTTACTATAAAAAATTGACCTTCACCTAAGCAAAACTCACGGAATTGTCCAACTTTCTACCTTAGCACTCCCAGTACTAACTTACCTCAAAAATGTCCTATGTACTCAATATCACTAAGTTTGAATGGAACGCAATTGGCATTCTAGCAGTGTCAAAGATATACTTGAAAGTTCTTCAGAAATATACCACCCCAATTGATCTTCAATCATCCGCGTCTACTAGTTTAGTTGGCTTTAGTACTCAGAGTTACAACTTAACATAGAGGTAGTAAAAAAACCACTTCAGCATGGCGTGCTCAAAGCCATCATCTTTTGACACTTCAGACCCAAACATTGCCAACTAACCTGAAAATTCTTCCAATGCAACCCATGTTACAAACACTGCTCTGGACGGTCCCATCTCGAAAAACTGTTAAACTACACTCGAATATAGCACAGCAAGTCCGTAAAGCTTCACTACAGTTACCAACAAATGGCGAATTCGATTTTACTGACCAAGCATAAAAGACGCACAAACAAAACAAACGTTTGACAGTCGGAGGTTACCGTAAACAAATCGCGGGAAAATTAAATAGGCGTTGCCAACTCCTCAAAATTTATGTAAGACAGAATTTGCGTTAATGATGAAGAAACATGCAGTAACGCAGTAGAGGTCAACATATCTATTGATTTTGCTGTAATCATTTCTGAACCATCAAAATACCGTCTTTTTTAACGTAGAATGGAATATTTCTGGATACTATACAATTAAGACCATAGTAAACAATTATGATTGCCGTATCTGGTGGTCGATATGACAACGTAAGAAAAGATGTTGGCCTATTAGAATTAGTTGTTTACTACCTCTATGTTCAGTTGTTACTCTGGGGCTTTAGTATTATTTTTAAATATTAGTTTAATTTTATGAACTATACAACCTCCCTATTATTCGAGGCATTGTCCTGTAACTGGATTTACTCTGTTGAGCAATAGAGTATGATCATTATGTCGAAAATTGGGTGTGCCAGAAGGGCGCCTACATCCCTTATTTCAGCTACGACCCTAAAAACAAAACTCCCCCTAACCATTTTAGGAATCCCACTGACCCTATCTTTTGCCAAATTAACGATGCATCGTTTACACTCCGGGTACCATCCATCTTGCGGCTAGTACTGCCTAATAATAATCATCCGCTCATTTGTGATTCCGGTCAGTGAGGGTACTCAAAATTGCCTCATAATTACCTCCATTATGCGAGTTTATTCAGGTAGAACCTTCTCGGAAGAGGTCAAAGAAGTTAAAAAGTGAACCCCGTGGGTCGCTGTCGTAAAAGGTATTGATGGCAATTTACTCAGAGCATACCTGCTTGAATATACGTCTTTCGTTTGAAAATAACATAATGCTAGGTTAGAGAGAATACCGTTAGTCACCTTGGGACCTAGGAAATGTCTCCAGTATATGGATAGCTCATGCGAACAGGTGAAAATGCTGTAATAGTGTGTATCGTTCTGCTATTGTGGTGGTTTAGTTTGGAACAGCTAGATGCTGAGGCATTGCAGAAGAATAAAACAGAAAAACAAAAGTTAAAAGCAGCAACACGCAGTTTTAAAAACAACATGCGCATCAACAAGGCAATACCTGACTGTGAACCATAGAGCTGCCAACCACATTTTAACACTCCTTTGTGTATTTTTAATTGAACCTCGAATTGAACTTAGCTACATATTCTGCAAAATTGTTCATATTGGTACTCGAAATCCTATTACCATTGACCAAGTGGCGAGAACACAGGCAGTATACGAGGGTTGCTCTATATCTCTGTCAATCCACCAGTACGCAGACAGCTGTTTCACGCTTATTAGCGATCATCAGTGCGCCATAGGTCAACTGACGGAGATAGAGAACATCAGAATTTTCATGTTTACCAGACATGTGAGGCATGTGAGAGTAGGCGGCAGAAAAAATCTGCCCAGTGTTGCCAGATTACACAACTAATCGTGTAATTACACGATTTTGGTCCCTATTACACGAAAAGAGGCCAGATTCTCACGATTTTTGGCGTTCGTTAAAAAAATTGCTATTTTTAATAAAATTTAAAACTAATAAGCTAGACTGTGAAAAAGAGTCAGTTAATTTTACTTAAATTACCTAACTTAATTCAAGTCCGCCCCCGTCCCTGTTCATATCGATATTGAATATGAACATCTTTTCGCGCGATCAAATAAATTGTCAATACTAGGGAACTCAATGCCAATTTCATCGTGCGTAGTTCTATTTCTAACACCATTCTGTTCCTTCTCGTTCAGTCTGCTGATAGTGATTCTTCAGAAAAATGGTATCCTTGCACGCTTCCAAAAAAGCACAAGGTGTGGAGTATAAGCACAAAAGTAAAAGAGGGCGGGGAAAAAGAATAGAAGTGAGTCCAGGCAAGCAAAAAAGGATCAGTGTATGCAATTATGCATGGTATGTTAGCTTTGTACTTAGGTCTTAGGTTGGTAGGTACCTTTAAATTGTTTATCTAATACTTTTTTTTTTGGAAGTCGAGTTCCACCAATTTCTCTCCACTTCATCTAGCAACATTGGATCTGCCTGTACGCCATCAGGTACCCAAAGGTAACGGCAAACCAAAGAAGGTCGCAGCTAAACAGCAACAGACTTTTTGGTGGAACGCCACGACGCGTTCGCTTGGCCTGACCAGAAGAGCGCGCTTCTATCCCAACTGCATATGAGACGATATACGAGGGTTGCTCTATGCCTCATGTCACTTACAAGACATTATAAATTGTTAATGTCATTCCCAACAAGGTGGCGCAAGAGTCCCGCATCGTCAGTTGTAGGTATCTATAACCTGAAGCCGCAGCTCGATAGCTATACAGGGTTGGGATAAAGTATGGAACCAAGCAAATAACTTTGGAACGGAAAAAGTGATATTGCTGAAAATTTGCAGGCAAGTGTAGTGACGTCTAATGGATCCGAAGGCATTATGTTAGCTATTAATGTTCATCATCAATCAACTTTTTTAATTTAAATGGGACACACTGTATATTTTTGCAGATTTTAATTCATCTTTTTTTCCAAATACGTCCATAATGGGTTTAGTATTTGTTTCTTAAAAAATTTGTCTCACAAATTCGTCCGTGGCGGTCTGCGATCTTCCCGTTTGAGGTAAATTTTTTGTATTTTTTATTTTAGTCACCGTCAAACGGGTTATAGGACCCCTGTCGGGACGTAAATCATTAAAAGTTGACGCACTTCTTTGTGAGTTCTCACGCGATCGCCAAAACAGACTTTGAATGACCGGCATTTTAAACACCTGAAATGATAAAAAAGCTTTATCTTTCCCGTTTTTACAGAAACTAATGCTAAACCTACTATGGACGTGTTCGGAAAAAAAAGATGAATTAAAATCTGCAAAAATATACAGGGTGTCCCATTTAAATCAGAAAAATTGACGGTACTTCCGGTTAAACCGGAAGTACATTAATAGCTAACATAATGTCTTCGAATGCACTAGACGTCACTACACTTGCCTGCAAATTTTCAGCAATATCACTCTTTCCGTTCCAAAGTTATTTGCTTGGTTCCATACTTTATCCCAACCCTGTATACAGTTCAAGACAACAGCTGGCACTATGTTGCAGTTGACAAAATTCAACTGTCTTTCCAAGAACATGGGAAAGCATACTTATTTGACATTGACAGCTAGGGCTGCCACTTCTACGGATTTATCAGTCAGAGCGAAATGTAGGATTTATTATATTACGAGTGACCGAATGCATGCAAGACTCGATAAACCAAACGTCTGAGTACCATGATCGCCAGGCAGATGAGGGTAACATCGACGTAGAAGAGATGTAAAGCTGGAGAACTGAAGACCGCTGCTGAAGACCTGTTAGATCTGTCACGAAGTGTAAAAAATTTAATGTTTCATTATTATCAGCCAATACCTTTATACAAGTTATTACTTTCAAAGGTGGCCTTTATCTGTACTGGTACTTGTATGAATAAATAATAATAATCTACGGATTTTGGACCGTGCCTACGGATTATGCGATTCAACTTGTGAATCTACGAATTTTTTGGATGCATATCCAATTGTTGCTGCTCACACAGATTTTTTGTTCCTGAAAAGAGCTCTGTGCATCAGAAATTATCTAGAAAATTGTCTCGAGAGCTTTTTTTGCTCTTCAAACTGTTCGCATCCAAAATTGTCCCTAATACCATCAATTTCGATAGTTCCTGGCTACTTTTCATAGCAAAATGATATCGAATTTCTACGGTTTTTTTTTTTGGCAACGCCTATGGACAACTGCTAACGAGGTGGCAGACAGAAAAATCTGTTGTATGAAGTTATAAGAAGCATGATATAAGAATTAGACATAAGCCTGCACCAGTTGTTGCATTTTTACCCTGAAATATAACTGTCTCACTAATCTAAATACCTACATTGAAATGTGGGGCTATCCTAAGCCTCAATTTCTCAGTAGGTCCTCCATTTAATATTCTTATATTATATATATAATAATAATATATACTTATAATTAAGTATGTTAACAAACTTTAACCACGAATAGTACTCCGAACTATCAGTTTATTCAGTTGACAGTTCTCAAGTTGTTTATCAATTATTGCAATTGTTTTTCACAGGACACTTACTAAATAGATGAACATTTATTTATTTACAATAGCCTCCATCGATTCAATAATTTGCATTTTTCTCGAAAACGGTTAGCCCTATCGAGATGTACGAAGAGACCATTTGTACGTAGAAATCTCTTAAATACCATATTCTAAAATCAAAATGTCAAAAAAATTACCATTTAGAAAATGGGGTATTTTTACCCTTAACTCCTCCCGTATGATACGCCTCTGATTAAAATTATGAAATTCTGAATTCAGAATCAGATTCAGCGTCAAAAGTTTACCCATCGTACTTAATTTCGTAATTTTGTTATGAATGGTTTCGAGAATATCAAGGGAAAACCGTCTTCAGGGTGCCCCATGCAAAGGAGCGTAGCTTCCTTAGGAAGCATTTGCGGACCCATGTTCATATGACATTTTCTTTCTATTTTTCGGAGTACTATTCGTGGTTAAAGTTTGTTAACATACTTAATTAACACCCTGTACATAACTGGACACATTTAAATCACACAGTTGCTGCAATGCGCGAAACCACTAGATGACACAATAGGACAAACAACGAAACAACCTCGTCCATGTCGGCGCAGATAACACTAAGATGATCTTCCTCTTCTTTCTTTTTACGTTCATTGAATCGGGACATCAGTTCCGCCGAATACTGATTATAGTTCAGCGAACAACAAGGGCAATTGAATTCGATATATGATGTTGGTACAAATACTACATTTCTCTAACAGCATAGACAATGCTTTGAAAACATGGGTTATTGTTCGTATCATAGATTGTATGCTTTGCTTAAATGAAACATGGGGTAAATTTCGGAAACAAAAGGATCCTTTGATTGCATTATATGTGAATACTGGTATTAGAAGTATTATACATATCGTTATAACGAATATAAAATTATTTTGAATTTATTGGCGTACCCGTGGTTACTTCAAATATAAGGATTAAATTCTTTCAATGACATAGATTTGAAATAACTAAATATATTTAAAGCGATCGAAAAACATCCAAATACAAACAGTTAATATTGAAAACGCAACAGCATTTTTTTCTGTGCAGTTGTTGGTGAATATAGAAACAGAAATAAGCCAAATTAGTGTTACAAGTTAGTGTTACAAGCAAGCAACAAACGTACATAAAGGTGAAGCTAATAAAAGCCTGTTAAAAAACTAAGTAACTAAGACCAATGAATCATGTTGGATTAGCTGCGCAGTGCCCTCAGATAGCCCAGATCAGTACCATCAAACCAGTTCTAACGCCGACCCACGCCATCCATCTTGGGAACGTCTCTAATCGTGGTCGGTGCGTTCCAATGGCGGCGCAGCGTCCAGAAAATACCATCTAATTAGTCCCATTACCGGACGCGGACGGTGCAGGTAGAGTGGAAGACGACCGGGGCTTCGACCCATGAAGACCATCCGAAATTCGGTAATCGTCATCCCCTCGGGCACTTCGTAAAATCATGCACAAGCCGCTGCTTGGCTTTTGGCTTGATCCCGCCGGCGATTGGTCCGACGCCCTTGCCGGCTTGCCGCAGCCGCCTTATCTAACTCGAATGGACGAAATGGCGGCGTTGCCACGTGGTCAAAGTCCTTTTCTGATAACCAAGTACAAAAAATGAACGTAAACACAGATCAGCGCGTCAAGCTAAATTCAGATGCACACGACATCTGACGATACGACGGTACGAAACTGTTCCTACTGGTAGAAATATGTTGATTTGACATCATTTTGAATATTTCAACCAATAGGAACAGTTTCGTACCGTCGTATCGTCGGATGTCGTGTGCATCTGAATTAGGCTTAATTCTGACACCCACCCCGCTATCAATCCGCGTTAGTCAAGCCACGGTAGTTTTAATAAACGTTGAGTATTTAACCCGTTGCCACTTAGTCAAAGTGATTTCCTGATAGAGCTTGAGATTCTACTACAATTGCCTCAAAAAGAAACTGTACGTAAAAGCTAGTTCAGACACCAACGAATTCGAATAGGTTAGAAGAAGTAAACAAGGATTTTGTTTGTCCGCACAATCCTAAAGCGGCAGCTTGATAATGGTGGCACACTGACCGCTAACACGCTGATAAACCGTATGTCTATTGCAAAGTGGTTGAAAGAACTTGACATCAACCTGTAAATACCAAAGACTATGTATCTTAGTTTGTAGCTGTATATATTTTATTGTAGTATAGGTTATAATAGTTTTTCTTTTAATCTATATTTACTATTGTCATGTTTTTGAGCCATACGATAAATAAATAAATATTATACACTGTGGTAGACCCGCGGCGCGCTAACAGGTAAAGAACCCTAAAAATAGCAGCCTGATTAGTGACATAATAAAAATAGCAACTTTGTTGTGGTTGATCGTTTCGGGTTTATTGTTATAGTTTTGAGTGAATCTTGGATTTTAACAGCACATAAGTATTAAAAGACTCCTTTAAACAATTCCACAGGATTTTTTTTAATTATGTTATTGGCTCTGATCTGAGATCAACTGGCCAGTTGTATCGTGGATGGACATCTATTTTTTCTTAATAACTGAACTCTGTTTTATATTAGTTATAGTTGAAAATTACAGTGTTATTTTTAGTTTTTGTGTGCAAAAGTCGTATAATAGTTTGTATGGACAGTTGTTTTCACTAGCTAGTATAGAGATCATATTAGTAGGTAACGGAACACAGTTTGACAATCTGTGATACAGATCTGTAACGTCATTACTGATCCATTGGCATTCCAATATACAGTGTTCCAGTCCAGTACCAGTCTCTCCACGTCTGCAGTAAGGGTGATCGTCTAAATCTATTCTAGTTTGTGTTATTCGGTGTTGTTATTTCTAATTTCTATTATAAGTCAGCAAACCACTAGTCACCCAAAAATGTGACAACAGAAGACGATACCCATTCACTTGGAACTCTGGCCGTACCTCTGCAACCTTCAAAAACCTATCCAATGTCTTAGCGAGATCTCCCATAAATTTTATGTATACATGTTTTAACTAAAACTTGGCCTCCAACTGGCATATACCGAACTCACAATTTATGTTCAGGTATATCTGACATATTTATTTTTCTCTCAATTGCTTATATTAGTACTGTTGTGTTTGAGCGTATATTTTTCTCTGTCTTAGTTTATAGTAAGAAGTTTCTATTCGACAATAAATCATTATTATTTAACAAAAAGGTGAAGCCTGGGCTCCGCACCCCGAGCGCAGTGCAGAGAGCAGCGTATTCCTTATTCCACCTATCGATCCAATGACCATAACCAGCAGACTTGCAGTGTAGTCTAACCAGAGCCTACGAAGTTGTCCTAGCATCTCCTGATATTTTGTTCGCATTTCCTCCTCCTTAGAGGTGATGTTCACCTTGACAGGTGCCGAAAACTATAACGAACGTCGTCTTCTGTTTGTGATCGAGGAGGACTATTTCGGGCTTGTTTGTTGGTACAAGCTGGAGCGTGAAGAATGAATAAGTAGTTCCAGTAAATTCGGCATTTCCAGTTCTCCACAACGGACTCTATATGCCCTGGAGGGTATGACTGCAATGTTGTCTGATAGATACCGTATGAGTACCTTAAATGATAGTAGAGCACTGGTAGAGCCGCGCCATCAAGAGATGCATAAACCCCTCTGGCACTACTGGCAGGCTCTATAACGGTTGTCGGGTACATCTACACCCATAAACCTGCTGCGGTGTACCAAGGTATTAAAGTCACCATCTTGGCAAGTCATTATAGAGCCCTTAGTCTACGACCTCAACCCACTAGACCTTAGGAAAGAGAAGGTCAACTGCTCAGACAAACCATGCTCTTCTAGATGTTTGTAGAAGATTCCATGCATTCGCCTGTCTTCATGCAGGCTTGAAAGAAATTCAACTACGTACCGAGATCCAGCAACAGTGAAGAAGTTTAGGTTGTATCTAGAAGAAAAATGGAACGAATAGGAGCAGATATTTACTGACGGATCCAAAAAGGATGAATCAACTGGATGTGCTTTTTTTCATCGCAATAAGAACTATCGTAAACCATTCCAACTTCCTCCAGAATGTTCAGTATTTACCTATTAGTGGCAATTAAAAAAGCCTTGGAGTACGGTCTAAGTTATACAACAAATAACAAATTTGCCATATTCACAGATTACGAAAGTCCTGCAAAAAAACTAGAAAAACTAAGTCTATACCAAATATTAATTACCTGATAACTGATATTATCGAATTCATTAAAAGGTGCTCAAATGAACGGATAAAAATCATGTGGATCAGAGGACATTCAAATATAATTCAGAATGAAACTGTGGATCAATTAGCAAAAAAGGCTGTAACCGATGAAGAGTTTATAACAAATCTCAAAATTCCTAGCTCAGACGTTAATGCTCTTATTAGGAAAAAACAAACAAGAGAGTGGCAAGAATGCTATACAAGTTGTCCTAAAGGAAATTTTTACAAATCGAAACAACCATTCATTAGAACAAGTACTTAGGTTGAGAAGGAAATAAGAAGAAGTTATGTTAGAACATTGTGTCGTCTCAGAAATGGTCAAACCTTGGCCCCACAACATAAATCAAGAATTGGATTAGGGGAGTTTCGTTATGTAGATATGTTGAGATCGGTACATTGAAACATTGTCTTCTGGAGTGTCTTCATACAACAGGAGAAACAACTGAAATGTATTCCAATCTCTCTACTCTGGTTCTAGGATGCGAATACCAGCAAATATATGAACTAGTTTATAAGTATTATGCTCTAAAACTAAAACTACCAATTTAGATAGAAAATTAGATAGGAACAAATTGTATATAAAACGACACGGCTCAACAATTATTGTAGTATGTTAACAGGCAGGAAAAGATTAATACTAAATTAAAAAAGTAATAATAGCTACAAAAATAATAAAAACAAATAAAAGAAAACATAAAAAATAATGAAATACTAACTGCTATTCCATAGCTATGATTTATATTTCACTGCCTATAACTATTGCCATTTAAAGTTTTCCGTCCTTAAGAAGGATAGGGCAAAATGATCTGGCCTGTTGGTCTCTGACCAGAGTCATTATAGTAGCAAAAAAAAACTACGTATCGACTAACTATAACAGTCGTCTAAATGCAAAACCCGACAAGTCACAAATTTTTCAAAATAGAGTTTTATATACCATTTTGTTCATTATTCGAAGCGCTACCATTTTCTATATTTTTCGCTTATAAAACCCGACATTGGACATGAGATATTTGGCTAAGAAAAATAGACTTAGGTGCAAACACCGACAAGTCCAAGCGGTGTTTTATTTCAAACACCGACACGTCCACAGGAGCCAATACGGACAGCGGGAGCAAGTCACATGTCGATCACACGAGGTATTCTGACCGTTGTACGTTTTTGTTTTATCCAGTCGCTGAAAATACGTTGTGGTGAATTCATGTGTTTTTCAGTTTACTGAGAGAATGAGATTAATTTATGCTGTATTGATAAATTGTTGATAAAAATAACCATGTTTTTTGAAAAATGCTTTGGATGCGGATTTTGGAGAGCCTACTTCAACAGAAGCTAGGTCCACATTAATGCAGAGGATCGAAGCTAATTGTGAAAATGCATTTGCTAGTTCTGAGGAATTTTGTTTGTCAGAAAATTTAGATTTTGACGTTTAAACCTTGTAACCCTTGAAATGTATCCTTTCTAATATCTAGCTTTATGTTTATAGTTCCTGTCGTTGAGCACAGTGTTTGATTAGATTCCTTTATATTCAGTAAAATAATCCAAATTGATAAGTGTTTCACTTATTTTGATCCGATTCCACAAAAATAGCATGCAAAACACGACATGTCACAGTTCCTTACTTGCAAAATCCGACGTGTCCAAATTTGAAAGTCGTCCATCCTGAAACATCGAATATTATAATACTCTCAATTTCGTATTATTTTCGCACATAATAAGACTTTGATCTGTTTTTCTTGATTTCTGTAAAATTTGTTACCGTGGGCTTGTCGGGTTTTGCATTTAGACGACTAATAAGAATATTGCAGAAAGGGAATAGGGGGGAGAGCACGAACTGCTCATGTGTTTAACACGAAAGGTATTCAGTCAGTCGGATGAAAAGCAGCGTCATCACTAATAGGCCCCGACGACGCGCGACGCACATTCGCTTGGACCTCCGGCTCCGTTCACACCTCCGAGACCTTCAAAAACCTCACTCCACTTGCCGCGAGAAGGCGTGGCAACGCCGCCTGCCATCCTCGGTGAGTTACGCAACCCCCACCCGAAAAAAAGAAGTCCGGACCATAGCGGTAACGCGCGGGGATTTGAATTAGTGTTAGTGTATTCTTTGAATGGTTGCGATGATATGTTTATTGCCTTGGAGGTGTTAGGACTTCGGGTGCTTTTTGTTCGTGCAACAATATCTCTGTTTATTGTTGGTGTTTTGTGACGTTCTCGGTTGTGATACCTCTGTGATTGCCCGGTGCATTCGGGATTGATATGTGAGTTGGTTTTATTGATTTTGATAGTTGTATAGTTTGAATGGTATGATAATTGTAACGACCTTTGACTCTAAACAGTTTCTCGAAAAAGATAACTGGCACTTTTAAGCTCTAGTTAAATCAATAAGTATTAAATAGCCTATATCGCCGAACAGTTATAAAGAAACCATTTTCATGAAAATTTTGAAATAAAAATACAGATCAAATCGAAAATTAAATTTACCTACTTAATCACAAAACATGATCAAAAAAGGTTCTAGTTCTAAAAGAAGGAACACAAAAATTTAACTGTGTCAGGTTTAGCAGCAGTTTATATGAAAAAAATTGATTGACACTCACTATCTGTCTTCAAAGATTGAATTTCGAACCTATATAATAACAGGCTCTCAGGAATGTCCTGGGCAGGATATACTATATAGATCTATTTTGACAACTAAAGGATTCAAAAACTTACGCTGAACACGTTCAAGACAGCCCATATACTATATAGGTAGCATTTGTAAATTGGATTGCAAATTAGTGATGTATATTCCAGCTTCTGACGTATGTTGAATTCAAAGCAGAACAATGCTATGCAGCCGGGTATGCTAAAATCTAACTCGCAGTATGTTTGGTTTCTAAAATTTATCTGTGTGTTTTGATTCTTGTTGGATTTATTCCATTTGGAAAACTTAAGAGATCATCTAAGTTCCCTTGAAATGCTAACGTGTCGTGTGTCGAACTTGGAAAAATAATCGCAATTTTTTAACACAACTGACTTCAGGCGTACTTTCTAAAGAAATTTACTAGCACTATTTAGCGTCAGTTGGAAATAATTTCTTGTCATTTTTTTTCATTCACAAAATTGAAGCAATCATCTGAATCTTTACCTATTGATAACACGCGGAAACACGTGTGGACTTTAGGGAAATATGTTATCTAGCAGTTTTAGCTGAACCTTCCAAATCACTATTAAAATTTATTGCAATGTTGGTAGCTTTCATATCATTAGCAGAAAATTATGTGTGACGTTAGCTGTCGTCGGCATATGAATGTATAAAGCAGTTTTTTCAAAAATCCATCCAGCATTGTATCAGGCTCCAGATGAATCTAAGTTGCAGCATATCTTGCTTCTAAATTTTTTAAGATGACTATGTGTGTAGCTATAAAGTTGTGTACCCAACAGTATTTTCATTTCACGAGATTGTACAATGTTGACAGTTCTTTGGCTATACTTTGAACAATTACTTAATGAGGGAATCTATATTTACAATAGCTTCCAAACTATTGGTTTTATCAGCATTTTTTGTAATAGAGCACTTTAGGTTATGTATTTACGTATACTTACGCTTACAAAATAAGTAAAATGCATAAAGGGTACTAAACCGATCATTTTAGGTATCTATAGGCATTAGTTAAAGTCAATGACTAATAAACAAAAACTAGTGCGTGCAAAGTATGTAAGAGTTAAATTTCACTTACGCTATAAGCTTATCATCAGGTATTGGATGCATTTTAGCATACTGTCATTGTTTTTAACAAAATAATTGAAAAAAAATGTTGGAATTGCTTATAATATACTGCTGTAGCTATATAATTCAAATGGAAGCTTATAAGCCTCCGCCTTTTTCTATATTTCTAATTTTGCATCTTTCTAAAATTATATTCTGTCTAAAATATTCACTAATCTGACTCTCATTTCCACCCTAATAGAATTAATCCTTATCGCTCTTGTTGTTTGCAACTCAACTGTGTCTCTAGAAGTCTATCACGACTGCTCTTAACATTTTACAATTTTGCATTTGTTTCTTATTAGCTTGATCTTTATAAACATGTAGGTGTATACTATATGTTCCCTGAAAAAATATAAATTGAACGAATTTATTTTATATATTTTGCAACATCACTTGTCAAAGGCGTCCTCTATTTTCTAAGGACAAAAAAATGGCTTGATGCATCACAAAATTTTAGCTTGACGCCAGAGGTTGGAATATTTGAATGAGTACAAATGAGGTTGTTTAGGATCACTGGTTGAGCCTGGACATGAAAAAATAACGCTTTTTTTAATAAAACAGGCATATACACTTTTCTTGGATAGTCATAGGTTTACTGTGTGTTTGTTTTTATTTATTAACTTTATCTGCTGCTGTTTTGTACTTGTTCGCATTAGAATATTGAAAACCTTTATTTTGAACCTCGTTTTGAACATTTGCTACTGCTATTACGCTCTATCTCACTTAATTTCGAATAACTTTGCCACTATTGTTGAACCCGAGGTTGAACCTGTCATATATTTGATGACCAAGTTGATAACCTCACAATGGAGACATCATATACAGATTTTCGTCTTATAGAATAGATGATAATATAATGAAAAATTCTATTTATTAGAATTGAAATCACACACAATCGAGCATACGCAGGTACGGACTGTCCATGTACCAGCTTTATTTATATAATTCACATGAGATTTATGCCCAAAAAACAAATTTATGAATGCAATAAATACATTTGTCACGAATTTGTTGACGTTATTGTGAAAAAATGGTATAAATTACAGAGATTTATTCTCGGTGCTTTCGATAAATAAACCTCGATAGCATTTGTTATTTGCTGGCGTGCGATACGTCAGAAGTCTCGGAAATAAATTGGTTGAAATTTCGATCTGGATGATGCTAATTACTTTCAGTGTTAATTAGATGGAAGGGCTATGTTGAAAAATGTGGTATTGTCGCCTACACATATTATTGTTGGTATAAGGTAAAAAATATCTTCATTATTGTTATTTATTTACTCACAATGCAATGGAATAAATCATAATATATGTTGAAAATTCAGTATAATCTTTAAAATTGCAATTATATTGTAAAATAAGTAAAATATTTTTTAATGATTGTGAAAACATATAGAACACACTAATTAGTAATAATAATAAACTTTTCAACAAGCTACCGGTATCTATAAAACCAATAAATCTCTTTAGGAAGTTCCAAACAACTGTAAAGCAGGTTCTACTTGAGAATCCTGTACACAGTATAGACGAATATATGGACCTAAAGTTAAGTTATCCATAAAATATGTTATCTGGTCAGTAATTAGGTGCTGTCTTTTCTCTTTATGTATTTATTGTAAAAAAATTTATCCTCAGATTTTATGACGATGCTTATACCAATTGTTGTTGGTCGTATAGCTATAATAAATAAATTATGAATAATTAGAAGCATTGAGTAGTATGGAGCCAACAACATGTTTTTGACTGCGGAAAAGTCTTGTACCGCTTTCTATGCAAAACACTTCAAAAAGTGGTTCCATAGCAACCTTTTTCGCCCGAGGAATGAAACACAGCTTTTGGCATTATGGCTGATCTCCTCGAGGCTTCGCATCATGCACAAAAAAATCTTTTATCGAGTCGTTGAATCGTCGTTCTCAATTAATATAGTCTACAAATAGGTAATTGTTTTAATTTCGTGAAACATTGAAAAAACATAGAACTGTAGACGCAAACATCAAAGAAATTACCATCTTCCCCATCAATATAATGTAAACAATAATTGAATCAACGCTAAGTGATTATTGAACAACCTCCCCTATTTTTATAATAATGAATTGTCTTTGATCCATAAAAAGCGAACATAAGAAAATAACAAATGACATGCGTAGTTTCAATGAAATTTGAGGCAGTGATTGAGCTTCAGAACACGCACTAGAGTTGATGGTAACAAGCCACAAATCAATGACTGCTGACGTTAATACTACGAATGTCGTTCATAATATTAATGACATGCGATTATAGATTAATGGTCACAGTTCATTGACAACAGCTATTAATCGTGATGCTGACCAGAAAACACGGATCCTTGCACTGTAGTCATCAAATCAATGTACAGCAGTCGTAACTTAAATGATTACAAAATTGATGTTGCGGATGCTACGTCCATCGAGTTCTCTACTATCATCTAAGGCACCTATACGGTATAGATGAGACGCCGGTGCTGCCATATTATGATAATCATAGTCACAATGTCTTTAACAGACATGTTGTGAACTCGTAAATGCATTAAGTCGGAGCTAGAGTATAGCTCAATAGTTTTGAAAACTGTAGCTCGCCATCATTCGCGATTTACTGTCAGTTCAGTGACGCTGTTGATACTCATATCCAGCAACTGTTTCCTCGTATCTATCCAGCATGTAGGGGAAAGGCCACGGTGCCGCCCACTCGGGGCATGACCCTGAACTACAAGTTTCTCCATAATTATCGCTTCTGTGAATATGACCGAAGAATGTAAGCATTCTCGTCGACACAATGGAGGATAGTCTCTGGATTACCGAGCTCATCCAGTATGGAAACGTTCGATGGGCGGTATAAGGAACTCTCAGCATTCTCCTCCACGCCCACATTTCAAAAGCATCTATGCGAGCTCGATCTGCCTTTTTAACGGTCCAAGTTTCCGAGGTATACGAAAATATGGAGAACACAAGAGACAGAACCAGCGACATGTTGGTAGTTTTAGTGATGTTATGGTCACGCCATATTTTAGTAAGCTTTGCCATGGTCAAACGTGCCTGTTGAATGCGCCTTCGAATCTCATTTTCACAGCTCCCGAATTGTCGATCAAAGAACCGAGGTACACAAAACTTTGAACTACTTCACAACGGCCTAATGACTTTATTTCTCGATGATTATCATGCTCTCTATCTACGATCATAACCTTGGTCTTATTGTAGTTAATACCAAGACCATAAGCTGCACTATGTTGTTCTAAGATGTTTAATAGAGCTACTAGTTCTCCTTGAGAAGCTGCAATAAGGATTGTATCGTCAGCAAATCTTATGTTGGATATTTTGCTTCCGCCATTCCAGTTGTCTAATACCTGTCCCATCACAAATTCAGAGTAAATGTTAAACAACATCGGAGTTAATACATATCCCTGACGAACTCCTTTTATGGTTGCGGTTTGACTAGACAGGTTATTCAATTCTTACACGAGCCGAATTAGACTCGTAGAGTTGCTGTATGAGGAACACTATGTGATGATAAGGAACTCCCATAGCATAGAGATGAGGAATTTGCCACAGTTTAGGCCACTTTACGTTATCAAACGCCTTAAGATAGTCCACAGAGCAGATAAAAACTGGAAAATAATGCTCTCTGGATTTTTCAATAATTTGTCTTAAGTTTAAGATCTGTTCACGCGTACCGCGTCCTTTCACGAATCCTGCCTGCGCCTGAAAAATTTGCCAGCCAATAAAACCCTCCAAACGAGATTGTAAAATATATGGTAGAACCTTACTTGCATGAGAGATTAACGAAAGTAGGCGATAATTGTCTGGATTTGTTGGAGATCCCTTTTTATGAAGTGGAACAAAAATTGATGTGCACCATTCATCTGGCCAAACACCGGAGGACCAGACACTCTTACATATATTATGTAAAAGAGAGATGCCGTCGTCACCCAAGCATTTTAACGTTTCAGCAAAAATAGCATCCATGCCTGTAGCTTTGTTAGTTTTTAACTTGTTGAGGGCATGTCCACTTCTGACAAAAGAATATCCGGTTCGTGTTCAAAATCCAATGAGAGAGCGTGAAGGCCATCCTCATGGTACAGATTTTCGCAATAATTTCGCCATACCTCAATAACCTCATGCAAGTTGGTAATTAGCTCCCCCACAGGATTTTTAACAGCCCAAGATTTGGGTTTAAAATCCCGACTGAGGCATTTGACCTTAAAAAAAATCTCTTTGGGATGATTAGTATTGGCATGCATCTCTATTTCCCTGCACAATTGCTGTAAATAAGAGTTCTTATCCTTTCGGCATAATCTTTGAATCTCGCGTGAGAGCTGTCTATATGTGTTTTGCTCTGTGTATGAATCCAGACCTGAAATCTTAAGGCTTCTACGTGTCTCAATAACACAGTTAATAATAATAATAATAATAATATGCCTTTATTTAACCTGGCGAGCATTCAGCAACAGCTGTTCTTACATGCTAACCAGGGCATAGAATATACAATTCAACTACAATGTTGCAATGTTTGAGAAGATAGGCATCATAAACTTAACCTAATTAAATACAAAAGTTAAAAAGAATACAAGTACGTGATATAAGGGTTAATATTAAAATTGATAAGCACATGTGCATAAACATACAGAAAATACATGCAAACAAAATAAAATAAGACGAATACCTACTACATATGTCATGAAATGCTAAGGCTGAGTATCAGATTTTTGATCTTGGATTTGAAAATCCTGGATGGTATTGTTTTGAGGGCGGATGGAATCTGGTTATAAATTTTTGAAGCTAAATATGAAAAAGAGCGTTTGAAGACTGTTGTTCTATGCTTTGGGACATTTAAAGTGTGACCTACAGATCTTAGATTTACACCGTGACAATGGGTCCTTAGGGATAATTCGTTACACAAATAACTAGGTTGTTTCTTCTGTAACACAGAGTGAACAAGACAAACCAGATGTAACTTCCATCTTTGGCTCATCGCAAGCCAACGGATTTCTTTGATATGAGATGACGTCCCTTCAGTTCTTCTACTACAATGAATAAATCTAACACAACAGTTTTGTACTTTTTGTATTCGTTGTGCTTCAGCTTGTGTCAAACATGGACCATAAACAGAGTCGGCATATTCCACCTTGCTAAGTATGAGAGCATTAGATAGCTTAATTTTGGTTTCCTTTGATAGCACATTTTTAAAACTGTAAATAGCTTTCAATTTCGCAAATGATGCTTGGACAGTCTTAGATACATGATCTTGGAATGTTAGGTGCTCATCAAAAATGACCCCCAGATTGCGAACGCATTTTTTATGAATAAGTTCTTCACCACTTAAGTACAGTTTGAAATCATTATTATTGAACTTGATTTGTGTTGAGGAAAATGTTATAATTGCAGATTTTTTTGGATTCACCGACAAACCGTGACTATGAAACCATTTAGCGACATTATGAAGATCGTTCGAGAAATTGACATTTGCTACAGCAATCTGGTCAGGCTTGTAAGAAAGATAGAGTTGTGTATCGTCAGCATAGGAATGAATAGATACATGTTCTATTACAGTAGCCAAGTCCGATAGATATAAAGTGAACAAAATTGGTCCCAATATGGAACCTTGTGGAACACCTTTGGAACAAAAACGCTCTGAAGAAGTTAAATCACCAACCTTAACCCTGTGGACTCTATTGGATAAATAGCTGTCAAACCATAAAATGGTAGACTTAGCGAAACCTAGAGAATGCAGTTTGCTGAGTAACAAGCCATGGTGTAGGCAAAGTTAAGTTAAAAGTATCAACTTTAGACTTGCTCTGTATACGGCTGATCCAAACAGCTCTATCTATGATCGTTGCTGTACATGAACAACAATCCATTCAGAGGATAAATTATGGCCCCGGGCGCTAAATCTTGCAGTTAGGAAACCGAAAACGCAGACTGAGCCGGCGGGTCCCGAATGGCCGCCCAAAAACAGGAAGGGCATCCCGAGACGTCCTGAGGGAAGCGCGATACGAGCTCCACGAACTTTAGATAAAAGGAAGATAAACAGATTATAATGATTTAGGCTGCCCGGAATATGTGTCCGGACAATTAGAAAGTTCCTTAACGAAATTTAAAAGTTGCCGTGATCTATGGGATTTCGGATGAATATTTTATGGGGTTTGAAAGTTAGTGGCGCCGAGTTTCAAAAAGCTATAATGGATATTTGAAGAAACATTAGGATTTTGGGTTGAAGGAATATTCAGAAAAATAGCCTGGATGAAGCGATTGGGGTATAAGGCTATCTGTTTGAGAAGCTTTTATGTCATCGGTGTCGGAGCCTTTAGGGGGACAAGATACGTTAATTTTTATCGACAAATCACCCCTCAAAATTGGTATTTCTCCCACCATAACAAAATCGCAGCCATTTTGTTTTTTGTTTAAATGATGCACGCGTGTTGTATTAATTTAGCCATAGCTACCTAAAAAAGGATCTCCAACAAATCCAGACAATTATCGCCTAATTTCATTAATCTCTCATGCAAACAAGGTTCTACTATATATTTTACACTCTCGTTTGGAGGGTTTTATTGGCTGGCAAATTTCTCAGGCGCAGGCAGGTTTCGTAAAAGGACGCGGTACGCGTGAACAGATCTTAAACTTAAGACAGATTATTGAAAAAGCCAGAGAGCATTATTTTCCCGTTTTTATCTGCTTTGTGGACTATTCTAAGGCGTTTGATAACGTAAAGTGGCCTAAACTGTGGCAAATCCTTATCTCCATGGGAGTCCCTTACCACTTAGTATTTCTCATACAGCAACTCTATGAGTCTAGCTCAGCTCGTGTAAGAATGGATGGTAACCTGTCTGGTCAAACAGCAACCAGAAAAGGAGTTCGCCAAGGATGCGTATTATCTCCGATATTATTTAACATTTACTCTGAATTTGTGCAATGAGACAAGTATTGGACAACTGGAATGGCGGTATAACTATCGGCGGAAGCAAAATATCTAAATTTGCTGACGACACAATCCTTATTGCTGCTTCTCAGGAAGAACTAGTAGCTCTATTGAACGTTTTAGAACAATACAGTGCAGCATATGGTCTTGGTATTAACTACAGCAAGACCAAGGTTATTATCGTAGATAGAGAGCATGACAATCATCGAGAAATAAAGTCAATAGGCCGATGTGAGGTAGTTCAAAGTTTTGCGTACCTCGGTTCTTTGATCGACAATTCAGGTAGCTGTGAGAATGAGATTCGATGGCGCATTCAATAGGCACGGGTGGCCACGACAAAGCTTACTAAAATATGGGTTGAGTTCTCCATATTTTTGTGTGCCTCGGAAACTTGGACTGTTAAAAAGGCAAATCGAGCTGGCATAGATGCTTTGAAATGTGGACGTGGAGGAGAATGCTGAGAATTCCTTATACCGCCCATCGAACTAGTGTTTCCATACTGGATGAGCTCGGTAATCCAAAGAGACTATCCTCCATTGTGTCGATGAGAATGCTTACATTCTTCGGACATATCCACAGAAGCAATCATATCAAACTTGTAGTTCAGGGACACGCCCCGAGTGGGCGGCACCGTGGCCGTTCCCCTACACGCCGGGTGGATACGACGAAACAATTACTAGATATGAGTATCAAGAGCGCCACTGAACTGACAGTAAATCGCGAACGATTGCGAGCTAGAGTTCTCAAAACTATTGATAATATTCGTGTCGTCAATACTCTAGCTCCGACTTGATGCATTTTACGAGTTCACAACATGTCTGTTAAGACATTGTGACTATGATGATGATGACCTAAGTAGAGGCTCTAGAAACACAAAATAAGTCGCATACGATAGTGAAACATGTAGAACATAAACTAACGGTAAACGTTGATGTATGCTTGCTGCTTTCTTCTTTCCGCTTTAAGTTGCTGCTTTCTGCTCTCTGCTTCTTGACTTCCACTTTTTTGATTGTTATCTTTTTAAGCCTTAGATTAAACTAAAGATATGTATGTATATGCATTAAGAACTGATCATAATTCAATAATATTGTTGATGTGTAAACGTCATCGAATCATCTGGAATTTTTGGGACTGACAGATGGGCGTTCTAGAATGTCATCTGAATGTCTCGAATGCTCTATCTAGATGGTTCGATGAAGAATGTAAACGTGCTCGCCCACTTAAGGCGCCACGAGTAGCGTGGCAGGAGTAGTTGTTGAGTTGTAGCTGAGATATTGTATTGAGTTGTGAAGTAAAACAGTGAAAGTTACGTCCAGTTTGATTCCTTAGTGTGAAGAAAAAGAGGCCGTTGTGATAATATTGACGACGGTAAGCCTTGGACGAAACACCGCCCAAACAGCTGTTGTTGTTCGTAATATCAATAACTGGCCTTCGTAGATTCACTGGCACTATTGATATGAAGCACTTCAGGCATAAGAGGATATATTATATTTAATCCTCTTTATAACTAACATTGACTCAATGTGATGCTATTCTAACTGTCGAAATTGATGGACGTAGTACTAATGTTGACTTTACGCTGTTTTTATTAATATATCTGGTACTTCTTCATTCTGTGTACAAGACGTGGTCCTTACAAATAAACAAATGAATGAATGTATGTACAATGGCCTATACCGTGTACTATACTTTTACTTTTGATGATGAATATCACCATTTACTACAAAAAGAACGCAGAAAACTTGAACCCAATGTAACGATTCATTTAGGTCCAAAAACAAAAAATTGGGTATAAGCACATTATCTAATAAATTCTAATGTTATATACTTTGTGTATTTTATTATGCAGCTAGTAAGCAATCTCAAAGACGTTGAAACAGTGGGAGGTGTATTATTACTTCTTTTCCTTTTGCATATGCAAATATCATACTATAACGGTTTCTCTCGGATTTCTGAAATTCTAAAATGGCATTTCGTTGAAGTAAACATTCCGCCATAGTTGATTTACAAGATAGCCATCAAGCGCATATATAGGCAAATGTGTATAACCGTTTACCGCAAAAAATCGCCAACGACTCTGCAGTCGATATACATAACTGTAAAAGAAAAAAAATATGTGTAAAAGTGTGTCGTTAGAATGATTATGGAGTGCATAAGTCCCCTGGTTGAAAAATAACGAAGTACAATAAACGGCTCTGCAGAACGACGGAATCCAGATATTCGTAACAGTAACACAATTTAAAAACGGGCCGCAAGTCATAAAAGTTAACAAGCCGCGGACCGATACGAGGGGAGGTTAGAAATATCTCACGACTAGTTGTGAGTGTATGATTAGGATTGTCACATTTTTGATAATCAAATATCGGACATGGGCTGGTATTAGGGCTGGCCTCTAGAGGATAACGGTTTATGTGATAATGTTTTTCCAAAAATCGACAAGGAGCAATGAAGCATCAATATACACGCATAACTCATCCCCAACTTTTTTACTTCCCACACCGATAGGTGAGGGGAGTATTGTGATCGCGAAAATTTTCGATTTTGAGATGATACGCTTTTTGGGCGTTTTATGATGTCTACATAACGAAAATCCACGTCACTCATTTCCGTCGGTCTGTCTGTCTGTCGGTCTGTCGCTTTTTTCTAGCCTCGCAATCTCAGCAACCGCTGCATGGATTGTGATAAAATTTGGGAAGCGATCTGCTGTGGGGTCGTAGTAGGTAATGTAATAAAAATTTTGAAAATCGGTGCATAGGCGGCGGAGTAATTAGCAAAAAACAAAAAAAAAATAAATATTGCTGAAACTTCGTTTTTAGGCGTTTTAGGGGTTCCTGATCATTTTCTACTTTTTGTTGGGTGGGGTGAAATCGGGGCGGTTGGGGGATGGGGGGTATTAAAACTGAAAAATTTGTTGTATTCATAATAGTCATTCACCTGTAGAAGAAATGCCAAGCGGCATATTACACTTTTTAGGTCCATTCGAACATTGGCTTGCCTATATTGCAGAAACCAATTTTGTGATCTGAACATACGAGTTTTCCTTTAATTTGTTCTATGTATACTGCGTAAAGCGAAAATTATTGAATTAATTTTAATGATATTTTGACAGAATTTATTACCGCTGCGAGAATGGAAAACGACTCTGTTTTTAAAAAACCGTGTCAATGGCGACGCAGCAATAATCAAAAAGCCAAAAACATAAAATCAGCTCAAACTTCGTTTTTAGACGGATTGGAGGCTCTTGATCGTTTCGCATCGTCCAGTTCAAGCATGCAGAAAAAACTGTGGTGCCCTAGTTCCTAAGGAGGGAGATGCAAGAAACTATGTACGAGAGTTTTTGTGTTGGATGTCGTTTTTGCGGGCGGATGGGCGATAATTTATTTGCAAGGGGATTTTAGACTATAGCTTCATGCAATGGGAAATAATAAAATGGTATCATCATTATGTGTGGGAAGTACTGAGTCAATCAACTTGACTCCAATTTTTTTCGAATAGCACCCAGTAGTTTTTCCTACACAAATTAATTCCTTATTTTTTAAAATTTTGTAGTAACTTTGATTTTATACACAAATCTATTTTTTTTCGTAAAGTCATAAGCATGAGGTAAATAAAATAAGGATTTGTTTGAGGCATAATATTTTGGTAAGATAAACAGGTAAAATTAAAACTAAGTGTGCTTTTCAACTGTACTGAATGGCTTATCACACAATTCGTTCGAAATATTTTGTACTTCAACCCCCAAAACTCACCCCAATTTTTTTTTCAAATAGCATCCTACAGCTTTTCCTACATAATTGAGGTTATTATTTTATTTAAAATCATGTGTTGCCTTTATTTCGTACACAAACCAATTTTTTTCTAAATTTCATAAACATAAGACAAATATAATAAGGATTTTGTCGGGGATATTTTTGAAGCGTAATATTTGTGTAATAAACAAGGACAAAAAAGACATCTGTTTTCGAAAGTATGCATCAAATAACTTTTAAAACACACTTAGTTTTCCTTTTTATCCGTTTTTTGCGTCACGTTTTAAACGGCCTAGATGAGATCTATGATTATTATTAATTACGAATTTTGTTTTGTTTGTAGCTTTGTCAATAAGATCTTGTTATTCTTTAGAAAAAATCTACCAGGTGACAAAAATACTGTTCATACTGAATACTGAATCGGCTGAAAGAAAAACAGAAATCGTACTTCAAAACTTTTTCGAATCCCCTTGTACCAAAATCATAAATGCATAAACCTTGAAACGGCAATTTAAATAAAACCATAAATAAAGGGATTTACTATGCGGAATGTACCAAGCACAACAAAATGCGTTTGAGGTTTGGGCACCTAAAAAGTCCAAAGGTTTTTTTTTTTGGCGGAGCGCCGTCTCTCATAAAAGCTGTGAATTTACAAGACGGTCATAAATGTCAAATCATTTCGGAACGTCGTAAATTGTCGCCGTCTAGGCAACAACGGGCAATGCACGGTTGCTTTCAGGAAGTCTTTTCTGCCTTGTTTTTTTATTTAGCTGACCTGCTGCTGAGAGTGCCTTTAAAAAAGAAGGTCGAAGGTAAATTGCAGGTCATTGATCTTTGTCAGCTAAAGATTCGCGATTTGTTATCCAAGAAGACAAATAAAGATTTTTGATTTTTTAGGCAAACTTCAAAATCTGATATTTTTTATTTTCGTTAAACGAGACTGAAGCTCAAAACTGCGACCGGATTTGTAATCAGCTCCCTCAAATTATCCAAAACACAAGGCTTTATCTTTATAGTAAGCTAAGTAAAGTTTTTTGATTCTTTAGGTATGTAAACTGAAGATTTGAAATTTTTTATTTTCGTCAAACGGGACTGAAACTCAAGACTGCGACCGGATTTGTAATCAGCACCCTCAAGTTATCTAAAACACGAGGCTTTATCTCAATAGAAAGCTAAATAAAGTTATTCGACTTTTTAGGTAAACCTGAAAATCTGAAATTTTTGATTTTCGTCAGACGATAGTGAAACCCAAAACTGCGACCGGATTTGTAATCAGCACCCTCAAATTATCCAAAACACGAGGTTTCGTCTTAATAGAAAGCCAAATAAAGATTTTCAATTTTGTAAACCTGAAGATCTGAAATTTTTTATTTTCGTGAAACGGGACTGAAACTCAAAACTGTGACCGGATTTGTAATCAGCACCCTCAAATTATCCAAAACACGAAGATTCGTCGTAATAGAAAGCTAAATAAAGTAAATTGTCGCCGTCTAGGCAACAACGGGCAATGCACCGTTGCTTTCAGGAAGTGTTTTCTGCCTTTTTGTTTATTTTTCTGATCTGCTGCTGAGTGTGTCTTTAAAAAGAAGGTCGAAGGTAAATCGCAGGTCATTCATCTTTGTCAGCTAGAGACTGAAATACGGCTCGCGATTTGTTGTACAAGATTTGGTTCAATTTCCTCATTGAAAGCCAAATAAAGATTTTAGATTTTTTAGGCAAACTTGAAGATACGAAACATCTGAAATTTTTGATTTTCGTCAAACGAGACTGAAACTCAACACTGCGGCCGGATTTGTAATCAGCACCCTCACATTATCCAAAACACGAAGTTTCGTCTTAATAGAAAGCCAAATAAAGATTTTCAATTTTTTAGGTAAACCTGAAGATCTCAAATTTTTTATTTTCGTGAAACGGGACTGAAACTCAAAACTGTGACCGGATTTGTAATCAGCACCCTCAAATTATCCAAAACACGAAGATTCGTCTTAATAGAAAGCCAAATAAAGATTTTCAATTTTTTAAGCAAACCTGAAGATCTGAGGGGTCTGAAATTTTTGATTTTCGTCAAATAAGATTGTAACTCAAGACTGCGACCGGATTTCTAATCAGAACCCTCAAAACACAAGGTTTCATATTAATAAAAAGCCAAATAAAGGTTTTAGATTGTTTAGATGAACCTGAAGATCTGAGTGATCTGAAATTTTTCATTTTCGTGAAACGGGACTGAAACTCAAAATTGCGACTGGATTTGTAATCAGCACTTTCAAATTATCCAAAACACGGAGTTGCATCTTAATAGAAAGCCAAATAAAGATTTTCAATTTTTTAGGTAAACCTGGAAGATCTGAAATCCTTTATTTTCGTGAAACGGGACTGAAACTCAAAATTGCGACTGGATTTGTAATCAGCACTTTCAAATTATCCAAAACACGGAGTTGCATCTTAATAGAAAGCCAAATAAAGATTTTAAATTTTTTAGGTAAACCTGGAAGATCTGAAATTTTTGATTTTCGTGAATCGGGACTGAAAATCAAAACTGCGACTGGATCTGCAATCAGCAAACTCAAATTATCCAAAAGACGGGGTTGCATCTTAATAGAAAGCCAAATAAAGATTTTCAATTTGTTAGGTAAACCTGAAGATCTGAAATTCTTTATTTTCGTGAAACGGGATTGAAAATCAAAACTGCGACTGGATTTGTAATCAGCACTCCCAAATTATTCAAAACACGAAGTTTCGTCTTAATAGAAAGCCAAATAAAGATTTTCAATTTTTTAGGTAAACCTAAGATGTGAAAGATCTGAAATTTTTGATTTTCGTGAAACGGGACTGAAACTCAAAACTCTGACCGGATTTGTAATCAGCACCCTCAAGTTATCCAAAACACGAAGTTTCGTCTTAATAGACAGCCAAATAAAGATTTTCGTCAAATGGGACTGAAACTCAAAACTGCGACTGGATTTGTAATCAGCACCCTCAAATTATCCAAAACACAAGATTTCATCTCAAGAGAGAGCCAAATTAAAATTTTGAATCATTTACCAATTTCCACTCAATTTTTGCTAGTCAATTTATATTGTCTAGAAAATTGAAGCAAAGTGTTGTTAGAATTACTGCCTCTAGATAAGAGCACTAACTGTGACTGATTCACTGCTAACAAAATATCACATTCACAACCTATACAGGAGTTTGCTGAACTGTAGGGATGAGATGGTATCTGTTGTAAGTTTGTTTGTCAGTGTTTTTCATTCGCGTTATGTCACGCCTCCTAAATGTCGACGTAACCGGTTACTCAGTAACTACCCTGTGAAAGCATGACTATTGGTTTACCGACTGATAATAATACATTTTTCTTTTCGTTTCAGGTGAGAGCTGTTCAAAGATACTAGGACAGAAATCAGTAAGTGACATACAAAGAGTGATTTAGTGACTTAGTTGACAATGTCTATTTCTTCGTTATTCAATCTCGAGGATTGATCTCTTTGAGACATTTTTTTGTTCTTGGCATTAAATTTTTTAATTTTCTGTTAATTCTCCTTAGCCTACTTCCCGTAAGAACCTTCTACGAAGTATTAGAAAACTTTGTTCTCAAGTGATGCCGTCACCAAGGGAAAAAGGGATTCATTTTTATATATATATATGTAGATGATTCTGACACAATATCTGTTACTATAGAAGTACCGCAGGGGTGTTAGGCTCTCTACTGATTGATGATTTACCAAAGACTGTACCTCTTACTAAGCTAAAACAAATTTCTCCAAAATGTCTTTGATGATACATTTTTGATGATTGTAGGTATACGTAATTGTTACGATAAATGAGGTTTTTTCTCTCTCTCACGCTACTCCCCCATCAATTGATCTTGGCATCATCATAGTCACAATCTCTTGACAGACATATTGTGAACTCGTGAAATGCGTTAAGTCGGAGTTAGAGCATTGCCGACACGAATATTATCAATAGTTTTGAGAATTTTAGCTCGCTATCATTCGCGATTTACTGTCACTTCAGTGGCGCTCTTGAGACTCATATCCTGCAGCTGTTTCGTCGTATCCACCGAGTGTATAGGGAAACGGCCACGGCGCCGCCCACTCGGGGCACGACCATGAATTACAAGTTTCTCCAAATTATCGCTTCTGTGAATATGTCCGAAGAATGTAAGCATTCTCGTCGACACAATGGAGGATAGTCTCTTTGGATTACCGAGCTCATCCAGTATGGAAACGCATCCTCCAAAAACTGAACACCAATAAAGCTACTGGCCCTGACCAAATTCCAGCCATTGTCCTTAAACGCTGTGCCGCTGAGCTTGCACCTATTCTTTGCAAGCTCTTCAAACTTTCGTATCAACGAGGCATGTTTCCCGCTTCGTGGAAGATTGGCTGCGTACAACCCATCCCTAAGAAAGGCAAAAAACTGATCCCACCAATTATAGACCTGTGGCTCTTCTCAGCATCATGTCTAAGGTTATGGAGACTGTCATTAACACACAGCTCCTGAAATACCTGGACAACAATAACATCATAAATGATCGCCAGTATGGCTTCCGTAAGCACAGGTCTACAGGTGATCTCCTTGCCTACATCACTCACTTGTGGAACAGAGCAATAGACAACCATGGCGAATCCCGCGTTGTTGCACTTGATATATCCAAAACTTTCGACAGAGTATGGCATGACGGACTTCTGGTCAAGCTTGCTGCTTATGGACTACCACCTGGTCTACGCCAGTGGCTGAATAGCTTTTTGAAAGACCGATCTCTGTTCGTTGTAGTCGAGGGCTGTTCATCAGACGTATTTTGAATAAACGCCGGTGTTCCTCAGGGATCTGTCCTATCCCCTACACTATTTCTGCTGTACATCAACGAGCTGCTGGAAATAACATCCAATCCAATCTACAGCTTCGCAGATGACAGTACATTAGTGTCGTGCATGGAACCAGGCAAGCCACTATCATCCCAGGAGACGGTACGTCGGCGACAGCAGCATGCCTCACAGATCAACACAGATATCAAAACAATTGTCGAGTGGGGATTAGCAAATAAAGTACAGTTCAACGTACAAAAAACTCAGGCAACAACACTTACAAAGAAGTCTCACAATCGCTTACCAACCGTGGAAATGGAGGGTCACCCCATAGTCGAATCACCTTCTGTCAAGCTTTTGGGAATCAACATCAACAATAACATGTCCTGGCACGACCACGTCGTCAGTATTGCTAAAACGGCATCCCAGAAGCTTGGAGTTTTGTTCCGCTGTAGGAAGTTGTATACACCAGAGCAACTGCTGCTGCTCTACAAGGCACAGATCCGACCATCGCTGGAGTATTGCTCCCATGTGTGGGCATGTGCTCCGAAGCACTCTCTAAAGCTTCTGGACACTATCCAGAAAAGAGCGATTAGACTAATCGATACGCCCAACCTCACAAAGGACCTCCACAGCCTGGAACATCGAAGGAGGGTGGCTGACCTATCCCTGTTTTACAGATTCTATCACGGAAGATGTTCGAGTGAGCTCCCTCAGATAATAACACCACAGGCCGTCCGAACCAGGACCACTAGAGAAGCTCTTCGAGCTCATCCTTACCAGGTCGAGGTCCTTACTCCCCGAACCAGTCTCCTCCAGCATTCCTTCTTTTGGAGAACTTCGACGCTGTGGAATCAGCTGCCGGGGAATTTGTTTCCCGACGTCTACAACCTGCAGCGTTTCAAATCTAACGTGAACCGGTACTTATCCTCTCGCAGCGCTTCTAAAGCGCCATAGGCTATCAGCCTTTGCGGGAGGCCGACCATAAAAAAAAAAAAAAAATTCGATGGGTGGTATAAGGAACTCTCAGCATTCTCCTCCACGTCCACATTCCAGAAGTATCTATGCGAGCTCGATCTGCCTTTTCAACAGTCAAAGTTTCCGAGGCACACAAAAATATAGAGAACACAAGAGACTGAACAAGCGACATTTTGGTAGCTTTAGTGATGTTATGGTCACGCCATATTTTAGTAAGCTTTGTCATGGCCACACGTGTCTGTTGAATGCGCCGTCGAATCTCATTTTTACAGCTACCCGAATTGTCGATCAAAGAACCGAGGTACACCAAAGTTGAACTACTTCACAACGGCCTACTGGCTTTATTTCTCGATGATTATCTGCTCTCTATCTTCTTGTTGTAGTTAATACCAAGACTATATGCGGCACTGTGTTGTTCTAAGATGTTTAATAGAGCTACTAGTTCTTCCTGAGAAGCAGCAATAAGGGCTGTATCGTCAGCAATTGATCTGTACCATCTGTAAATGTGGGTAATAAAAAGGTAGCTCAGAGAAATAAATTGTTACCTATAAAACAGCTATTACCGACCAAGAACAAACTTATACGTATGTAAATTCGAGGTGTAAGATTTATATACAGACATTAAGCGAATTACACAGCAATAAGAATGGGGCACGCATACAATCAGCTCTCGCTCTTATCCTGAGCTGTGGCTGAATAATGATATTGATGATGGTACTCTGGCGGTTCGGAACAAGTGGCCATACACCTGCACGGTTCGCGATTTGAGATGGAGAAACGGCTATGAGCAATTCGTCAGTGTCACGGCAGGTGGAATATTGCTCTTGCTCTCTATTGCTTCTCAAGTTTAGTTGTTTTCAAAATTTTACAATTTTTATTCAGTGTAAGCTGTGGCCTTATGTTCTTAAGAGTTGCTTAACACGGCGATATGCCTATATGAGCCGAACTTTTATCTCAACGGTATTCAAACGTTCTAGGCGTCCTACACATCATGTAAAGTGGATGATCTCGCCTTCATTCAGAGGGAAAGTCAAACTTCTGGATTGAATGTTTCTGGCGATATTCTAGGTGAACTGACTATAGTACCGATATACCTGTCGTGTAATACTCAATTCAACACAGGTGATACACTGGATTTTTGACCTAGCTTTAATGCCTTGTATTCTGTAACGAGTAAGTTCCTTAGACTCAGGAAATACTAAAGATAAAGACGTGATTTTTTTCTAGTTCCCCTAGATGCTCTGGGTGAAAACTCGGGAAATATTTTTTCTTATTTTGGCTTACCTTGTGTGCTAATCAACACTACTTGCAACAACGTGCTATGCTTAGACCGAAACCTAAATTAAATGTCAGGAACCATGTTGTGATCTTACGAAAAATTCTTGAAGTGACGTTTAATCACCTTTTCGGCAAGCTTAGACGACACAAACAGGATAGCCATGAGATGATAATCCTTTGGAAGAATCAAACTCACCTTCTTTAGAATCATGATGTCATCAGCAACTTTCTTGTCTGGTCTTCTTCAGGTGCTTTACGCATCTTGAGGTTTGTAATATGACCATGAGGGTCTGCTAGTGAGCAGTGATTCCTTAGGGGGGCTATGAAGAGCTTTTGGAGGCACAGACGTTTAGAAGGTGCTGTAGGAAAAGCGTTTTTCAAACAGATTTTGTTTGCTTACACATTATTCTACCTGCAAATTGTCAGAATTGTTAAAACAGTGAATATTTTTTGAATCGAATTTTCTCGTGGAACAAATTAATAAGAATCTAAAAAAATATACAGTTATCAATAGATTGTATTGCTCTTCCTAGTAACAAGATTACTACCAACGCTTAGGGCCGTATACATAGTTATAAGGTTCGCTTAATACTTAAGTATCTGTCGAAACCCAAAACCTTACTTAAGGAATCCTCGCAATGAAAAGCGCACCCACTGGTACCGCACATGGTCTTAGAGACCATCCTGGACCTCCCTCCGTTGCAAATTGTAATAATGGGCGAGGCGAGAATGGGCTACTCTAGACTACAAACTCTACCAAGAGGAATTTACAAGGATCTTGGACACAACCAAATCGCAGTAGTGTGTGTGAAGTAAACAACCTGCATCGGGAAATAGTCTGGTACACAGATGGATCAAAGACCGAGCAAGGCACAGGAGCGGGAATCTTTGGAAGAGGAACTAGACAGAACATTCCGCTAGGAAAATACGCCTCGATATTTCAGTCAGAGCTGTACGCCATCCTGCAATGTGCAAGGATATATTATGAACGATCCTACAGAAACAAGAGGATCGCAATACTTACAGACAGTCAGGCTACACTTAGGGCACTAGAAGCCCCCAAAGTTACGTCTGCTGTAGTCTGGGAATGTCTACAAGAACTGGGAAGACTGGCAGAACACAACAAAGTAACTTTGGAGTGGGTGCCAGGACACTCAGGTATAAGGGGCAATGAAAGGGCAGATGAGCTACCAAGACTAGGCTCGTCTGCTCTATACATTGGAGCAGAACCCGCCCTGGGGGTGCCTAAAAGCACAATCAGACACCAGGTCGGAGAATGGATAAAACATCAGCACAAGGTGCAGTGGAACTTTTTGCCAGGATGTGTTCATGGGAAAACATTCATTAAAGCTCCATGCAAGAAAACAGCTGAAACACTGCTCTCTTTGAGTAGGAATCAGCTCCGAATAACGACGGGTCTCCTTACAGGACATTGTGGCCTGAAGGAACACCTGAATAAGATGGGACTCTACAATGGAGACCTCAACTGCAGACTGTGTGGAAGAAGAACAGAGTCAGCCCTACATGTGCTCTGTGAGTGTGAAGCACTAGATCATAAGAGACAACAGCTCCTTGGGAAGACCAAGCTAGAACCAATGGAGTACAGCTCAGCACCAGGACCAGTAGGTAAACTGCATACACTTATGCAGGGATCCAGATTGCTGGAGTGGATACTGTAAATGAGAGGAGCAATAATACAATAACGTGGTTCGTCACTTTGTATTGATGGGGACAGCAAGGTCAGACGGCTCCTGGAAAAAAAAGGGTTCCTCAAGTATTAAGGGACCCTTAAGTATCGACTATGAGTGCGACCCTTAGACAAACGGAAAGATCAACATTCTTGTTAAAAAGTTTCTTTCATACACTTTGTATACCTTTATTTCGCTGAGAAGCAACTTGGGTCAAAAACTCGTCCAGTACAATTTCTTTCAAAGTCTAAGGACCGATTTCTGTCAGATAAATTGTTTAAACAATTGAAGGCTAAACTTACGAAGTCACGTAAATCTTATCTGACAGTTGTATCCATAGCAACGCTGTCTGGCAGATACCTATTTGACACTTTAACTGGACATTGAGAAACTTAAAATGGGATTTTTTAAATGACTGGATAGCAGCTTAGGATCTAGTTTTTCTGTTACACTATTTATCACTAATTTTTTGACAGCTATGTCAGCTATTGTTTTTCTTTTTCAATGAGAAGTACATCCATGTTTTTTCTTCAGATAAAATAACGAAAACGGTTTCTATTAATATTTAATCTAGATACTTAGTATAATAAAATGAAGTGCTAGAAACCCCTTTTTCTAGCGTATGCTAAGAGAAATATTTTACCGGAAAAAGTCATGTAGGTATGTGGAGCATGTGTATGGTCAGCTGCAATGGTAGCTGTGAAAAGGGAAGATTTATAATGGCAAGTACATAAATATTCTGTGACCTTCGAATCGTCATGGAGAACCCAGCCAATAATTAAGTGATAATGGCGTATTGCTACCGCGCATAAATTACTCGTTGGCAGCCAAATGGCGTAAAGTGTATAATCTCTTTGTGTGTTTAGTAGGTGAGTTATAATATGCGCCTTGCTGCTGATTGTGCTTGAGAACTGGTTGCGTGGCTACCTCACATCTCAGAAAAAGACTGGCTGCTAAAGACTTTTATAGATTACGGTGAGTGAATACGGACAGATTCCTCAATCAAACCAAGATCGAGAAAAACTCAGGGTAATGGTATAGTATAATTGAAAGAAATGGAGAAAAATTGTAGAACAATAATTGAGCAAAATGGAGAAAAAATGAGAATATACCAGACAATTTCGGAAAGATTTTATAAAATTGAAAAGACTGAGATAAATCGAGGAAAATGGAGAGATGCTATAAGAAAATTGACAAATCTGGAAAAAACAGAAAAAACATACAAATATTCAGGAAACGTCCAAAAAACCTCAGAAAAATTTAGAAAAATGGATGGAAGTTGAGCAACATTGAAAGCAAGTAAAAAAAAATCAGAACAAGTAACAAAATTGGAGAATTAAGAACAAGGTATAAAAAAACTTACAAAAATTGAAAAAACCTGAAAGAAGGAGAAAAGGCGAGAAAAGTTGATAAAAAAAGTTGACAAAAGGGCAAAGTAAGAAACATTGAGAATGGCGGATAAAAACAAAGAAAAACGAGAAAAATTAAGGAAACTTGAAAGCAATTGAAAAATGAGATAAATTGAGAAGGAATGTTATAAATAGTATAGTTTATTTGTCATCAATGTACATCATACATCATATATGCAAATAAATCAAGCTATCGTCCGCGAGAGCAACACTCTGTATGCGGCCATCAACTTAGTGTCAAGAACGATAAATTTTACATACAAGAATTGTGTGTTCTCAAGGATTCCTCTTGTTAGTTCTTTATCCTGAGGTAAAACCATCCATAGATGAAGTCGTGGGTCCTTCTTATAACTCATTACTTTTGCAGCTTTCCAGCTCACTTGTAAGATTTTGCAGACTTGAAATTTTGACGTGTATAACTTTTGACATTTCTAGGTATAAATGTATAGAGAAATGTGAAAAACAGACAAAAATGAGAAAAATGCAGAAAAAAATTAACAAACGTCCATAACCATGGACACAGATTCAGAAAAATTAATGGAGGAAAACGGGAAAAGTAGAGAAACATATAGATGGTGCGCCAGAGAGGTTGCCATTTTGGATTACGTCGCATTTTTATATAATCTAAGAAAATCTTTAGCAATCTAGTCGATCTGCAAGCTAAACAACTGTTTTCAAGAACGCTGAAATTTGCTGCAGACGAGTATTATGAGAGAGCGAGCTAAGAGGTAGTATTAAGGGTGGAGGTTAGAGTAACCCTTTTTACGGTATGCTCAGTCTACTGGACTAAGACGGGAGAGTATGACAGTTGAGAAGAGCAATAAATGAACGAAGAAGGAAAGACGCTTTCTAATGACGAGAATCACTAGTGTATAGACCTACAAGCATGACCTTATACACCTCTTCTTACCCTAGTTCCCAAGACCAGCCCTCATCGCTCATCGGTGGGGATGATCTTGTGTCCTGCCCGTCTTATATCAAGAGTCCTTGAACTTAGTATATCTAAAGCCGAAATTACATTACGAAACTAGTTCCATGCATACTAAAATTAATTACACGACACTGGTTAATGCGAAAATTTTCATGAAATCTAGTGTCGTAAAACCTTCGGTATTACAGTGACCATGGCACTGTCCGCATCCAAACTTACTGTAATTCGTAATGTTGTTGTACAAATGGCTATCTACACATTAAAGAAGAGGTGCAACTCAGTTGATTTCTGAATTAGCAGATGGTGATCCTGAAAGTTACAAAAACTATTTTCGAATGAGTGAAGCACTCTTAATAGATAGAGTCTCCAACTGAATATCAAAACAACATACAACATGCCGTGAAGCATTGACAGCAAAAGTGAAACTCCAAATTACGTTATTTAGCAACTGGAAACAGTTTCCAGTCATTACCATACGAATTTAGAGTGGTATCAATATGTAGCATAGTTTTATCCCTATTTTTATGTTGTCTATGTTTAGGATCCCAAATACACTCATTACGCTGGTATTCATTTATAAATTTAATAATTTATTAGCAGCCCAGCGTTCACTTGTCATTTTTCACCAAAAATCGACATATACTCTCTGCGAACGTTCTCGTGATACTAATGTCATCACATTAGTGTTTCTGCCATTGTGCCAATTCGAGAAAGGCCTACAATTTTGTAAAACTTTCGCGGCCATGATCCGATGCATTGTTGGTTCTTGGGCTGTTCGGCTGGCGTCGACACGCTCCGCCGCCTTGGCGAATTCGTATTGGCGAAACGTCAAGCAGCGAAGCGCGCTGACATCAACGGGGCGGAGCGTGTCGATGCCGGCCGAACAGTTCAAGAACAAACAATTAATCAGACTGCAACTAGTGGGCGCATCGCGTCGGCCATTGCCGTTTCCGTGCCGTATCGCGGTGCGTCCACTGCCACGCTGGCCGCGTCGTAATCTATTGACAGAGGAGCAATTAAGAGCAATCAATTATCTGGCAATTACCGGACTACGACGCCGACCGGCCAAAGCGTCGCCAACGGGTCGCGCCGCGGCGGAGAGAGGCTAGCGACAAAACTGGCGATATCGAATTAGCTCCTTGACTCCTTGAGTCAATCAATCAGTAAAAAGGCACATGATTCATTTTTTTTATTTGTAAAACAGTGTTACAAATATTGCCACCCTCGAAGGTTATCCCTTGTATGAGCGTATTGGCATAATAATGACATTCACATTAAATTTTGACAATATACGTATTAGTCCAGCTTTTTGGTCATTCTTCCTGTGGCATTGGCTCCAGTCATCATTCGTTCGTGTTTATCTTCCTTGATGCACAACGAGGCTCCAATAGCTGATAGTAGGTTTATTTTCTCAATATTATTCGACTATTTGGTTGGTTGAAACTCTAAATTTTGACGTGAGATATTTGACACTTATATGATCATATGATCATGCACATCATTACTTGATTCAAGAAGTGCACTTCTGATTGCTCTGAAGATGGCCTAATAAAGGCCGTAACGTCGGCGAAGTAGTAAAAGAGACTCTACCTCTGCTTTTTGACCTAACCCCCAACCATCTGTTTCCTGGAATAGAATTCAGTAGGTCACCAAACAATTGACGATCATTATGTTAATTCAATCAATAATAATAATGTCTTTATTGTCCTGTTACATACAGGTATAATAGTACAAACGGTAAAGTTTAGCCACAATGGCTGCTCATACTCAACCGGTCAACCTAAACTACTTAAACCTTAAACCTAAAAACCACCCAACAAAAAGGCTAGTTGCGCAAAGAGAAAGAAGAAAGCAGAAATGTGATACGCTAAATCCTTAAAAATGTTTCAACCTATAATATCTCTTTAATTTACAATACATAAAATTGTAGTAGTTTCAAAGGCGAGTTGACCATAAACGGAGGGTATACAAAATACGGAGAGAAAAACAACCTGTAATTGTTATTTCCGAGGTTATTTCATAACAAACTGTTGTTGAAAGAGGAGGTATTCTTTAACACTGAAGCTCAGAGCATTAAACTGCTTTGGTCCCTGATATGAGGAATGTTGAAACATGGCTGTGCCGTGTTTTGGAATGGTCCGAAGTTTACAGGCCTAATATGAGCATTAGTTCTCAACAATAGTTTTTTCCTCAGATATGGTGGTGAAGATGTGACCAGAATTTTTGCCAGAAAGTTTAAAAAGTGATAAAGTATACAAATATTAACTTTTAGAAATTTCAACCTATTATGGAGTATAATATGTTCATACTTTCTTTGACCAGTAATTAATCTACAAGTATTCTGAATTCTCTGCAATCGATTTGACGTTTCCTGATCCAAACAGGGGTACTATATTATTCATCCGTACAACATACTTGGCATTACGAGACTTTCACATAGCTGTTTCTTCATTTTTCCGGATAATGTACTTCTATTGCTGTACAACAGTTTTAAATAGCACGATTTAGTGATATTCAAAATGTGTGTACTGAAGCGTAATTCCTCGTCCAGATACAAACCAAGGCATTTAATATTATCAGTAAGCAGCAAATCTGAATTGTCAATGCTGATATGCATGGATGATTTGAGAAATTCCCGTATTTTCTTGGGTCCAAACAACGTAATTTTTTATTTATTTGCATTCAAACACATGTTATGACTAGCTGTATATTCGGAAATCTGAAATTCCTAGACTAGCGTGCGAGATATCAAAATGAGAAAACAAAAAACGATAAATAGACGTTAATGTAAAGGAAACCCTATTTTTACGTTACATTCATATGTGCAGAATCGGCAGCGAGGTCTATGCTAGTTTTGTTATTTTTTTTTTTACTGGTCTGGTTATTATAGACCGTGTACCAAGCCCAAACACTTTAAGGGATGATGTCTGGCACCGACTTATGTTATGATATATTTTAATTATGTGTTTATTCTCAATAGCTGAAAAGTTGAAATGTCTTTAATTAGATCGCGAAATGGTTAATGTGTGGTCGCCCTTATCATATTCGTACGTCACTACGTCACTAGCTGAGGTAAACAATTGACAAACACATGAAAACGGACCAGTTAGCGTAACCGTACTAATCGACCTTCGCCCTTTTTTGCTGTAAAATCGGAGATGTTTTTATCTAAAAGTGAAAGTGAAATAAGGTTGGCCACACACAGGTCAATCATCTTTACAACAAAACTTCAAACGTTGATTTCTCTGTAACAAATACGAATCTATGAATGATTTCTTTTGATAACGTCTTCACATTCCGAAACCTAAGTGCGATTTCTTTTTTTAATTCATCCTGGGACACGGTTTATATAGAATGGTCTTCACTTCATTTTGTCATCGGGCGTTTTTCTATCTCTGACGCTGACAGACCGATATATGACATCCTTGTTGTTATAGTTCCTTGTGTGGAAGCTCTATCCCCTGTTCCACCCCATAGAAACAAGAAAATAATGAAATATAGTCTACTTGATACCATTTTCCTTTCTATGCCATGCACCAAGTTTTCAAACTACTTTTACGACATCCATTATACCATTCTGACAAGGCGGAATTGAGTTATAGTCACCTCACTGAGCGGCGTAGTTCTTGAACGAAATCACAACAATAGAAAGGGCCTTATGTATGATTCGCTTCAAATCTACATAAATAATATTCTGTGCTGTGTACTGATTTATACGTTTCTGATAGAAAGGTCATTATAATAATTTAATTATTCAAATCTTAAATTCCTAGGACGCCTCCTTGCGTAAAACTATAACTAAACTTGCAAAAAATACGGATGAGAATAGCCTTGGAAAGTGTAAAGCAAGATCATAATACAAGACTGGCGTGCCAAAGCTCAAAACCAGAAAACGAAAAACGATAAATAGATGTTAATGAAAAGGAAACCCCCCTATTTTTAGCTCATATTCATATGTGCATATTCATAGCATCCCATCCTTGCGAAACATTAATCATAAAGACGAAAAGAAATCGCAACTGATACCGAGAAACAATAAATAATGCATTTCGCGTGCTCACACGTGTGCGTTAAAACACAACGTGCACATTTCTGCACACCGTCGAGCAATGTAGCTACGGATGAGCAGATCACGTGTTACATTTCAAAATACCTGATGTAGTTGTTATTGTGGATAGCTGAATCAAATACAAACGAGCCTTCATAATATCTCTGTCATGACACTCGGCAGTAATTCAAAATCTCTTTGAGAAGACGTTCGAGACAATGTTTGAAAGAACTAAATATAGTTGATGTTTAGCTGCTCTTACACCATTTCCAACAGCAGTTTCTAGAGCCTTGAACGATACACACATAAAAATAATTTCTTAGATGGAGCACAGATGCTTTAATTCAAGTATACCATAACTTCCTATACGCGCAAAGTTATGCTAATCTTAAAGTGAGAATACGATATCTTTGACCATATAAGGGTTACATTGAGAAAGTATCTTCATTGCAAAACTGGGAAATTCTTGATAGTAAGAATACCAGAATCTTAAATCAAGCATATGGTAATCTTGACCGAAGTATTTCATGATCTTGACTGAAGCATTTCATAATCTTAACTGGGAGCATTTCATAAACTTGACGCAAGTAGCTCAACATTATTCTAAAATTGTGATATTCTTGGATGAGGAATCTAATAGTATTAATTTGAGCATTCAAACTCTTCTCTGAGCATGTAGAAATTTTTCTGGAGAAATAGTTCTGCAAAATTTCTTAAATCGCATTTAATATACTTAGTACTTATCTAGGAACACCTGAGTCAGGTCTTCGCATCCCAATTTTTTTAATAGCTCATTCATGGTTGGATAGATCCAGTGATAAGGAAGCTGATGGAAACTGGGACGCGACTCAAATGGCGGTGGACCAGCACTTCCGGCAGATTCGATGACTGATGGTTGACGGTGGTATCACGGGTATCACGTGGCAATGGCAATTTATTTAACAGTTTGACTAGATACTATTGTGTACTATTATGCAGAATCCAGGATGCAGGTATTACGCTACGGTGCTAAAGGCGGCGGCGAATGCGACAATCCGAAAACCTATAATGGTGGCGCGGACGCGGACGGGCAACAGGCTGTTGAGAAGAGAGGGTGGAGAGGTTAGAGTTGACCCGTGACACGCTGCGCGCCTGCGCACCCCTACGTTGGTAGACGTCAAATAAATGATTTACTTGATACAAATATAGGGTGTGCTTGTAAAACAGCGTTCATTTTCAAACCAAGATTATCATATTGTAAATAAAGGTTCGCATTTGCAAGCTGTCTATATTCTTGATAGAAGTAAACTGGACACCGCTGGAAAAAATGATAATCTTGATATAAAATTAAGAAATATTTGTTATTAAATTATTACAGCCTTGGTTGCAAAGAAAATTATATTTTCTTTCGGAGCATATTTCTTTAAAATAAGCATATAAATCAAAAATATATTATTCTTGATACAAATTTTCTATAATTTTCTCATCAAATATTCTTTCTTAGAGTGAGAACCGATATTCTTGTTGTGAGTATGTATTTACAAGAATATCACAATTCTTGACTTGAGAATTTCTTTTTATTTGTGTATACGGGTTATACGACAGGTTCCTTGTTTACAAAAAAATAAGGTTATACGCCAGCCCAGAGCCCGCGAGCTTTGCCGTTCAGGGTAGGCAACCAGTAATGCACATGCACACTTGGGAAACAGCTTGTTCAACAGTTAAATCGTGTGTTTAGCTTTGTGAAATGTAACAAAAGGTTATTTTTACCCCTTTTTAATATAATACAAAGGTATATTGCATGTATATATAGTTATTATCGATAGTAAATTATTGTTTTATTCAAATAATGCAGTAATTTGAATTTCTTGTCATTTTTGTCATTTGATAGACCAACAATCCAGTGATCAAATGTATTGCTTTTGTGAGAGAGAAATCAATAATTTTCACAGTGCTTTGACAGATGAATGTTCGTCAATGGGCTGCTCTGAGTGGTCAAAGTCTTTGCTAAAATGCGCGTGTTGATAAAATAGGGCGTTAGTGGTACTTTTCCTGTATTGCGATATCTTTTAGATAGAGCTGATATTGCAACTATCCTCAAAAAACCCATTGTAATGAATAGGGGTCACGAGGTCAAGGAACAAAAACCTTCCCCTTCCTGGATTTGCATCGAATTCCTCTTTGTTCCGTGTTGGAAGTTGAGATTTTTTCTTCGGATTTCGTGGTATAATCTGCATGCGATAAATTAAGAGGGAAGACTTTCGATACAGTCGGTTGAATCGCTGGAATTCCTGAGCGTTTCGTTCGTTTTGATTTTCATTGGCATCTTTCGAATGGAACTTATTTGAATATTACGTAATCCTCATTACGTAAAAGATATAATAGTATTTTAATGAGTAAGGACATGTGTGTTCGAGTCTTCGTGCTAAAGGAAACAACAAACGTAATCTCTACAGGATGGTAACGCTTGTATCTAAAGATATGTATAGATGTAAGAGCTGGGACAATGAATGAATATTGAATATTTAAGCTTCTTGGACTCCAGTAATAAGTGACATTTGTCAAATACATACGTACATTATTAAAGAAATACCTGGTATTATAGATTTTTTTGAACTGGTTTATCTATATCTTAGTGCAATAACCATTATAATAGTTTACAATAATCTTTGATGAAATTTTTGAACCCTTGATATAGACATCCCGTGATCTTTTATATCTATTGAACTTTCATTTTTACTAAGGAAAATTAAAAAAAAATAAAGTGGATATTAAACTATCTTGCAACCTGTCTCCCTGTTACAAAAATATAGATTTTAACGGTGATGTTTGTTGAATATCTATCTTGTAGGATGGTTTATGTACGAAAAATGGTTTGAATGATTTAATATTGATAATGTAAATTCATTTTTATAAGTTTAAAATGAGTAGATTGATGCATCGACCCCCCATTGCGACTCTTTGGTCTATTGTTACTTCTTTTTCTGCTTCTGAACATAAAAATATGCATATCTTTGTTCTGACACCGTCTTACGTTTCACCTAGACTGGGAAAAGTAATGGGTGTTCCACATAAACAATTTTTCAGCCCAGTCATTTTTCTAAAACCTGAAATTTACGACGATGAAAGTAGACACCGCCTTAAGGCATCAGTGTAAAATTTCATAGATCTCCGCAGGTGATAAGGCTTGTAGCAAACTTGTCTAGCAATGCCAGTCTCCTATTTCCATAGAATTAAATGAATTATTTGCAAAATAGTTTTCTACGCTCTTGAGGATACCTAGCGTGATATTCTCTTCTTGTTCCTCTTCAACTGATACTTATTTTTGACTGGTCCACGTAAGGCTGAGTGTGATTCTAAAAATAATATTGTACACTGCTCAAAATAATTAGAGGAACACTTATTAACGTCTCAATAACTTTTTTAATTGCAACAATATACAAACGTAATAACACTTATTTAAAAGATTTACATTTTCTTCGAATAAATTTGCTAAATCAAACCAAATTTTACATGACACTTTCAAGATTACGGCACCAATTCAAAAGAACTACAAGAAATAAAGTGGGGCAAGCAAGCATCTCTTGCCTGTACAACCTAAAATTGTTAATGCGTGTTAACATTAATAACGCGTTTGTCTTCCATTAGCACGAATTACTGCTTGACATCTCCAAGGCATGCTTCGTACGAGCCTACGGATGTCTTCTTGCGGTATATTTTCCCATTCTTCGATTAGTGCATTTGTTAGCTGTTGGAGGGTTTGAGGTGGAGCTGAGCGCCTTCGAACTCGTCTATCTAACAAATCCCAAAGATGTTCAATGGGATTTAGATCTGGACTTAGCGGAGGCCAATTCATGGTATGAATCTCGTGGTGCCGAAGGAAGTTCAAGGTGATGGCTGCAGTATGAGGTCTTGCGTTATCTTGCATAAACACAAAATTTTGGCCTATCCCATAAGCGGCTGGTATAACATGATCCTCCAGAATGAGATCGATGTATCTTTGAGCGTTCAGTCTTCCAGGAACTACCACAAGTTCTGTTCTTTCATCAAGACTAATTCCGCCCCAAACCATCACAGATCCACCACCAAATTTTTCGACTTCTTGTATGGTAGCAGCAGAAAGGCGTTCATGTGGACGTCTATATACACGTACTCGACCATCACAACGACTCAAACGAAATCGTGACTCATCTGTGAAGAGTACTGGTCTCCACTGCCGAAGCTGCCATGCGACATGTTCACGAGCAAAATTTAAACCAGTCCTTATGTGGTACGGAGTTAAAGCAGGTTTTCGCACAGGTCTTCTTGGTCTCAGGTTGGCTTCTTTCAGTCTATTCCTAACTGTTTGGTCGGATAACTCCACGCCATGAGTTGTTCTAAGCCTAACTTGAAGATCTTTTGCTGTAGATGTGCGGGTACGCAAGGAGGATAAGACTAAAAACCGATCCTGAATTCGGTTTGTCTTCCTTTTTACGACCTTGTCCAATGCGTCTTTTGTATTCTCCGGTTTCAAGGTATCGATTCCACACACGATGGATGACGGAAGGGCTAACGTTAAAATTTCTTGCAACTTGACGAATACTGGTGCCATTCTCGACAGCAACAACAACGCGAACAACGTCTGTCTCATTTAAATGCCTCATTTCGATTACCAGGGTAAAACTTAACAATTAATGATGAACTGTCAACACTGTTTACTATTACAAAGCACACTACAGTATTTTGAGTTAAATTTTCTTGTTTGGTTTCTTGTCGTTTCTTTAAACAGGAAGTGTTATCTTAAGAATGATGTGTCAAATATGCTTTGTTTTTGCATTTTATTCAAACAAAATGCAAGTCTTTAAGATATACGTTACCAGATATGTATATCGTTTCAATTAAAAAAGTTATTGAGAAGTGAATATGTGTTCCGCTAATTATTTTGAGCAGTTTATATTAATCTGGTAACTCTGAATAGTTATCCGAAAAATATATAGATGTAGTAATATTTAAAGAAAAAAACCTAAAGGTAGAACGTGAGCTCACTACCAAGCTTATGCCTTGTTACCACAGTTGATGGATATGCGAGGGTTGCTCTATATCTCCGTCAATCCACCAGTACGCAGACAGCTGTTTCACGCTTATTGCAGTAGCATATAGAACCGCGCTCCCTGGCGGCTAAAGCGGACGCGCCGTGGCGTTCCACCAAGAAGTCTGCTGCTGTTTAGCAGCGACTTTCTTTGGTTGCCGCTACCGTCGGGTACCAGATGGCGCACCGGCAGAACCTTTCTGTCGTCTGCTCTCAATTGATGGATATCTAAGTGGTTTGGGCGCTAGATAGAGACACTCTTTCACATATAATTTGTGAAACTGTAGTAGATTTGTTAGAAAGGCCCGTGACACATCACTTTTGCATTATCTTGGATTCCTTTGCTGTCAGCAATTGTGATAACAAGATAGTCTACGTTTACTAAAGAGAATGAACAGTCAAGTTGCTAGTAATATGAAATCTGGTGTGTAAAAAGTCCTTAATCAACGGGCGTTCGAAATAATTCCCAAAACAACGCTTTATAAATAGCACCATAATACGGGTTGGTACTTTATCTGTCGTAAAACAGATGATTATCTGACTGTAATGTATATCCTGACAAATATATTTCACACATACACAACCCCTGAGGCACGCAACCTACGTCATAGGCTATTCAGGGTTATACGTATATGTTACGAGCAAACACCGATTTCGGCCAATGGACGGAAAATATGGTCAAAACGCGTTTTGGCTCCTACCGTTTTGCCAATGTCCGAATTGTCGCTTTCCGGCTGTTCAATGTAGCCCAGAACGCGTTTTGGATCAACTACGATTGCCAGAACACGTTCTATATTCTACTACGAATAAATAAATCTCAATTATTTGCCGTTTTGTGTTACAATATTTCCTCTGAGCTTAGAATCCATAACTAAAATGAATAAAAGCACTTGTAGATCTTAGGTCCGTCAAAAAAAACTGAAAGAAACATATTTCACAATCTCTTATGTCCAGCTCCCACAAGAGCGGAATGAATAATGTCAAATAACTCGTGGGTCATGCAAAAATAACGCAGTTCGGCTGTTTCGCCTGTCCTTCTTTCAATTAGCTTTTCGATATAGCCAATTTTTAAAATATCATACATTTTCGGTCGTTGTCTCTGTTTCGAAGATATTGTATCACCGTTACTTTTACAAGCTTTTGCCGCCTTTACCTCTGTGAGTGTTTGGTCGTTTGGTCTATCAAATATTACTACGATCATTGCTACCACTTATGACTTTTTGCAGTTCGTCATTAAAACATAACCTTAGGTCTTCCATGGCACTATCTAGCTACTGTCTAACCCGCACAAAGATCAAATACTAAATGAATACACTAGCTCCAGAGGTATCGTTTACAAGCTGAGACACTCACAAAATCCACCACGCGTTATGGCAATCGCAGTAGAACGGGACGCGTTTTGGCAATCGTAGTTGAGCCAAAACACGTTCTGGTCTACATTAAACAGTCAGAAAGCGATAATCCGGACATTGGTAAAATGGTGGCAGCCAAAACGCGTTTTGGCCATATTTTTCGACCATTGGCCGAAATCGGTGTTTGATCATCTAAATACACTTTGTACTCTTAGTAGAAAAAAATTGCAAGTACAAAATTGTTTTGATTGCTTAACCTGAATTTCCCGAAAGCATTTTTTTAAAACTGAAGTGAAGGGGCAGTTAATTTATTGTTTTATGTGAGAGCTTAAACTTTTGTAGTTTTTTTTTTTAGAAATTTGCAGCGATTGTAGCGTTGTCAAGTTATAATTGCTTTTCAGTTAATTTCTGATTTTGGAAAGTAATAATGGCTCAACCTCATTGAATGTTCTCAATGTTATCAATGTTATTGGAGGGTAATTGTTCAGATGTTCAGTGAAAACAGTTTTGGACCTGAGTCTGTGCATTTATAGTGTGTTTTCATATCAGTTGTAAACTAAGATACATTTAAATTTCATTTTACTGTCTTTAAGCATAAAACCCTATATATTTTTGTCAAGTATCTACCTGTATCATCTCATTATTTGTAATCGCGCGTTTGCAGCGTTGCCAAGTTATGATTTAATTCTCTAAAAAAGGCTTTCCGATTGAACTCCTTAATTAAAATCAGGAAATTTTGTAATTTGCGATAAAGTGATATTATGTTAGGCATTGTCATTTTTGTATTATTATTGTTTATTTTATGGCTATTGTATACAACAGTCATAATTTGGAAAATACATTTTATATCGTGGGGCGTTTTTCCATCTCTTTGGCTGGCAGGCAAGTATATGCCATCATTTTTGTTACAGTTGCTCGTGTGAAAGCTGACTCCCCTATTCCGTCCCACAGAAAACAAAAAAAAATGAAATATAATCTACTTGATACTATTTTCCTCTGTATGCCATACATCAAGTTTTCAAACTACTTTTCCGGGTTTTCCGACGTCCAACATACCCTTCCGACGGCGCGAAAATGAGTTATAGTCAGCGCCTACTGCGCGACGCAGTTCCTGAAGAAAATCGCGACAATAAAAAGGGCTGTATATATCCGCGGCGAATCTACATAAAATTACATCAACTGCCGTTGCGAACTACAACACAACCTCGACTCTTCCAGCCAACGGTTTCACGGATCATAAAACTTGAGAGCATATAAATATGGAAGTTCGTACGGTAGCTGATAACCCAGGCAGAATGAGCAAAAGACATTTATTCATCAATAAATCGATGATATAGTTACAGCAAGTTACGAAAATTGAGTTGTTTGCATGTGGACTGATATCTCTAGCTAACATAGAACCAACGAACGTTAACAAATAAACATGTTGGATGTGTACACACATAAAAAGAAATTCTCAAGTCAAGAATTGTGATATTCTTGTATTTGATGAGAAAATTATAGAAAATTTATGTCAATATCAATATATCAATATCAATATATTTATTTGTTAGGTATACAAATAAATATTAGTACTAGTTCGCAAAGAGCTAGGCTTTGTGCGCGAACACTGACTAGTAGATACAGACTGAAATGTTCCATAACCTTCCTAGCTCCGAAGCTCGATCATTTCCTTCTTCACTGCATTTTTGTTACTTTTTATATCTTCAATGCCTCAACCGAATGGGGTGTTCAACAGCATTTTGGAGCTCCCAGCACGACATACCATTACCAATAATTAAATTGCTTTCTACACAATCATCTTTAAATTTTGACAACCGTTGAAAAATCTGACACAAGAATAATATATTTTTGATTTATATACTTATTTTAAAGAAATATGCTCCGAAAGAAAATATAATTTTCTTGGCAACCAAGGCTATAATAATTTAATAACAAATATTTTATGATTTTGTATCAAGATTATCATTTTATCAGGCGGTGTCCAGTTTACTTCTATCAAAAATATAGACAGCTTGCAAATGCGATCCTTCATTTACAATATGATAATCTTGGTTTGGAAATGAACGCTGTTTTACAAGCACACTCTATATTTGTATCAAGTAAATCATTTATTTGACGTCTACCAACGTCGGAGTGCGCAGGCGCGCAGCGTGTCACGGGTCAACTCTAACCTCTCCACCCTCTCAACTCAACAGCCTGTTGCCCGTCCACGTCCGCGCCGCCATTATCGGTTTTCGGATTGTCGCATTCGCCGCCGTCTTTAGCACCGTAGCGTAATACCTGCATCCTGGATACTGCATAATAGCACGTGTCTAGTCAAACTGTTAAAAAATTGCCATTGCCACTTGATGCCCGTGATACCACCGTCAACCATCAGTCATCGAATCTGCCGGTAGTGCTGCCATTTGAGTCGCGTCCCAGTCCCCATCAGCTTCCTTATTACTGGATCTATCTAACCATGAATGAGCTATTAAAAAATTTGGGATGCGAAGACTTGACTGAGGTGTTCCTAGATAAGTACTAAGTATATTAAATGTGATTTAAGAAATTTTGCAGAACTATTTCTCCAGAAAAATTTCTACATGCTCATAGAAGAGTTTTAATGCTCAAATTAATACTATTAGATTCCTCATCCAAGAATATCACAATTTTAGAATAAAGTTGAGGTACTTGCGTCAAGTTTATGAAATGCTCCCAGTTAAGATTACGAAATGCTTCAGTCAAGATTATGAAATACTTCGGTCAAGATTACCATATGCTTGATTTAAGATTTTGGTATTCTTACTATCAAGAATTTCCCAGTTTTGCAATGAAGATATTTTCTCAATCTAACCCTTATATGGTCAAAGATATCGTATTCTCACTTTAAGATTAGCATAACTTTGCGCGTATAGGAAGTTATGGTACACTTGAATTAATGCATCTGTGCTCCATCTAAGAAATTATTTTTATGTTTGTATGGTAAATTTCACCCCATATTTTATATGAACTGACAGTGACGTCACACAATTAATGACGTCCCGACACAGACAACATGGCGGTTGACGTTTCTTTCAGCCAGACGCGTAAAGGTGCCTGCGCACTTAGACGATGCATCGCGAATGGAAGCGTTGCGAGGCGAAGCGTCATTTAGCTGATGTGCGCGCACTGGGGCGAAGCTGAGATACAATGAGCAGTACGTCAGAGGAGGAACTCTTTGTATTAGGTTTAATTGCCACTATGGAAAAAGAAGACAAGGAAAAAAGCAAGAAAAAATTCGGAGTTAATAACATAAATTAAATTTCAATCTAAATGGTTGGTTTTACAGTGATATCAAAAATAATAGAATTACTTTAGTAAATGATGTCTTTTAAGTTTTTTTAAACCGTATTTATTTTCTGTGTAATGAAGATGAGCAATTGTTTTTGATCAATATTCAAAGCATAATCGTTATTACTGCATAAACGATATTCAAAACTGTCGTCATTCTGAATAAATTTCACAAACATGCCAACCGTAATCAGTAAAGTGATGGAGAAATGCGTCAACCAAGAGCTCATTGAATACCTAGAGCTCCACCACTTAATCAATGACAGACAACATGGATTCCGACACCAAAGATCAACTGGAGATCTCTTGGCTTACATCACACATATGTGGAGCAAACTCCTCCAGTCATTTGGCGAGGCTCATGTCGTTGCTCTCGATATTTCAAAGGCATTCGATCAACTGTGGCATGCAGCTCTCCTAAACAAGCTCCCGTCTTGTGGGCTCCCTGTTAAGCTCTGCGGTTGGCTCGCAGACTTCCTCTCAGGTCGGAAAATCTCTGTCGTGGTAGACGGCTTTTGCTCTTCTTTCCATAGCATCAATGCTGGGGTTCCGCAGGGATCGGTATTGGCTCCTACATTGTTTCTGCTTCACCTGCATGATCTACTCTCTAGCACTACAAACCCAGTCCACAGCTTTGCGGATGACAGTACGCTGCATGCAGGCATGATGAGGAATAGACCGATCTCTGTGGTCGAGCTGGAACGCAGAAGACTCACCTTCAAAGGATCTCGATACCATTATTGCTTGAGGATTCAAGAATATGGTAAAGTTTAATGCTTCCAAGACCCAGTATTGTACGCTATCTAACAAAAGTGCCCAAGCCAAGACCAGTTTCTAATGAACAACCGAGCTCTGCCAAGGAGTCACTCATTCAAGCTGTTAGGAGTCAACATTACAGAAAATCTGATCTGGCACGAACACGCTGCCGGTAGAAAGGTTGGGTACCTATTTAGAGCCAGAAAGTACTTTTCACCATGTAACGTCCTCACGCTAGGTATATAAAGCACAGATAAGACCTGGCCTGGAGTATGGCCCTCATGTCTGGGGATCTGCTGCCCCTACTACCCGATCTACACTAGATGCCGTCCAGAGAAGGGCAATTCGACTAATTGCCGATCCGGCCTTAACGCGCCACCTTCAGCCACTGTCTCACCGGCATGTTGTTGGTAATCTCTCACACTTCGACCGATATTCAAACGGGATCTGCTCCTCTGAGCTATCCTCTATCGTTCCGCTCACTGCTCCTATCAGATGTACCCGTGCGACCGCTGCGTCTCATCCTAAGACGGTCGTTCTTCATACATCAAGAACTGAGCGGTACAATCGCACATTTTTTCCCAGGGTGTCCAAGGCTTGGAATGGATTGCCAGAAGATGTATTTTTTCGGCCTGCGGGTATTGGCCCATTCAAATCTCGCGTTAACAAACTTCCCTTAATAACATAACCCTTTCACAGCAGCCGCGGTACTTTGGTATTTAGGCCTTGCCTGCGCGGTCTGCCTAGTTATATAAAAAAAATCAATTAAAGAACCTAAAAGGGGTGATACACGTACGGACTTTAAGTACGCGGTTTTTTAGTTCGCGAACTTACTCGGCTCGACGTCGGTGACACAGGTGAAGCTGAAATCACTCACTTTGTAATTTTCCTAAATAAACAAAACTTTTAACAACCGCCAAACACAACAAGCGTTGCGCATCGATGGCCTGCCGAAACACAGTGGTGGCTCGCGGCTCGCAGTATGAGGCGAGACAAGTTACGAGCAAGATTTCAAACCAGTTGGATCGCTGGCGGTTTGCGCGACGGTTTCAAAGTACGCGTACTTACGGTGACATACAGGCGAAAAATGTCATCGAGCCATAAGTACGTGTATCGTACGTGTATCACCCCTTTTAGAATTTAAGATAAAACAACACCTACTTCGATTACTCCTGCCTACAGCTCCTGGATTAAGAGCCGCAGCCGTTCACGGCTCAATTGCGGCATTGAAAGGTTGCCCATAGATGGCGTCGTTGCGTTCTTTTGATGTCTCAACCGCGTAGCAACTTGCCATTCCCTGTTATGGTTTGTTTAATCCCCGTGATTTATGGACTCCATTAGAGGCCAAGCTTCGATGGTATACGAAATACCGTCGAACGCACCACTTGTTCGACGCTGCCTTAAGTGCGTTCCGCAGTTATGCTCCTTTAATTTTTTTTAATTGAGATGTCGGTGTATTTGTAAACAGAAGCTTGAGTGCCTGGAGTGTGGCATGGTGTTAGTGATTGCGATGTTTGTTAGGTTTTTGTGTAAGGTATTTGAGCGAGACTGGTTTTATACATACTTGCATAGTAATCGTTATGGGTCGTTCCTGTTATTGGAAGTATTGCAATCTGACTATGGGCGTATTCAGACATCAGTCTTGGGAGGGAGGGGAAGATTTGTGTATGCTGTACACAGAAAAAAACACTGTTGCGTTTCCAATTAATTGTTAGTATTTGGATATTTTTCCATCACTTTAAATATATTTACAGTTGTTTCAAATCCATGTCATTGAAAGAATTCAATTCTTATATTCGAAGTAATCACAGGTACGCCAATAAATTCAAAATGATTTTATATTCGTTCTGACGATATGTGTAATCCTTCTAATACCAGTATTGACATATAATGCAATCAAAACATCCTTTTGTTTTCGAAATTTACCCTATGTTTCATTTAAGCGAAGCATACAATGTACAAAAATGATTACTGCAATAGCAATTCGTGATAATTCAACTGATAAAAATTAATTTTGTTTCAATGGCCCTTGTCGTTCGCTGAACTATAATCAGTATTCGGCGGGACTGATGTCCCGATTCAGTGAAGGTAAGAGTAAACAACAGGGGGATGATCTCAGTGTTACTATCGCCGCGAACCCGTGAACATGGACGATGTTGTTCCGTTGTGTTGTTTCGGTGTTAGCCATGTTATGTCATTTCGTGGTTTTGCGTATTGCATCAGCAATCGTGTGATTTAAATGTGTCCAGTTATATATGGACCTACTGAGAAATTGGGACTAACACCCACATTTGAATGTAGGTATTTAGATTAGTCAGACAGTTATATTTCAGGTAATCATGCAACAACAGGTGCAGGCTTATGTCTAATTCTTATATCATGCTCCTTATAACTTCATACAACATCACACAATTAAACATCCAAACGAATCAATCAGCTGTCCTCGCAACAAAATCTGTTGGTCCAAGGAAAAGAACGTAGTTTAGAATCAATTACCAAACACAGTTTCGATTCAACGACAGGCTGCGATTGAATTATTCATTGGAATTCAATGACATCTTGTAGTTGAATCGACAATACGATATAATTCGTTACCAACTATACACTTCCCATGGGATAAAACATCGCTGTGTTTGAGGAATGCTGAGAGTAACGTCCCATTGAATCCAAGCGTAAGTCTTTGACAGAACGACAGATTTTTCTGTGTGTAATACTAGGTTAAAAGTTACTCTCAATGGAATGAATTTATTACTGGGGTGACTTTGGGCTGCTCATTTTGATCCTGTCTGGCTATAGACTCTTATTTCCTTACAAGGAGATGTCAAGCAAAATCACTAACCTTTAATAAAATATTGAGGAACTGTCAAGTAATAGGGCGCTAGGAGCTTTTACTATCAAACAAGGTTAGTGAAAATGCTTAACCTTTTCAGAGCCATTATTACTCTTTTTCTGTGATACATTCGTCGAGCCAGTTGAGGCAATAGAAAAGCATCTGTGAATTGTATTCAAATAAAAAAGGAAGTAAGCAGCAACTGAAGTCTTTTGAGTCTTAGGCATTTTTTTGAAAAAAAAAAACGTCCACTGACGTGACCAATTTTAATTTGGTGGAATACAAAATAAAACTATAGTACGTATTAGCAGAGATATTGTATTAGCACAACATAAAAAACTAAATGATCATAAATAGTCAATAGTTAGGAAGCCTGGGCTTTTGACTTTGATCTTAATAAATAATAATGCTTTTAGTTTCGGGATTTCGGAAATCGTACAAGAAATATGCAGTTTGTTTTAAGTTATCGCAAGGTTAGCAGAATGTTATTTTGAATTTAATGATAGCTGACTCATATTAGGTATTTGTTTCAAAAAAGTTGTGCAAAAAACGAAAAACAAACAAAATTTAGTGCACAAAATCCATCGCAAGATATATGCGTATAGGTGCCAAATTTGCAGCAATAGCCTTTCATAAGGATTACTTAACTCAAATTTAGATATAAACAATTCCTTTCTTAGGAAAAAACAATGAAATACATTTTTGGTAAAACATTTTATCCCCACGTTGTATACGCCTGTTATTCTCACACTCTCTTCCATGTATATTTTAGAATTTGTCTTAGATTCTTGAAAACAAATGAGGAGGGATCATACAAAATGCAATAAATCCAGTTTTAGGTTAATCACGAAGATGGTTTGGTAGAAATGTCTGAAATATTTCATGAAATGGTTTTGTGTTACTTTATATTGGGGTATATAGGTACGTACATTTATGAACTGATAATTTGATTTTTTTATTATTTGTGACGAGCTGTATGTGAAAAAAATGGATTTATTACGTTTTGATTGAGTTAGACGGATTTATTACGGTTTGTTTGATTACTAGCAGGATTTATTACGTTTAGTATGAATAACTTTTTAACAAAATATTGATAATATATTACAACTTAGAAAACATATATTCCCAACATTTTATAACAACTATTATATTATGTAGGACAAACCTTGTATAAAATAGCCAATTCTTGCATGATTTTGACTTCATTAACAGACTTGGGGATTTACTACACTTTGAATGAATCATTAATAATTTTGAAGTTACTTTGAATTTATTTCTTTTCGAATGAATTGCTTTCTTTTAGTGTTTAATCCAATAGGATTCATTGCGATTTGAGCGATTCTGATGTCACCGATGAATTTATCACACGGCTTTTGTAACTACAAATGAAGAAGTCATAAATGTCAAGAATGGATTTATTGCGTTTTGTTTTGTACGCTCCTCAAATGCGGAAACATACTAGACTCATGCCACATTTTTGTGATCTAGAATATCTGTGTGTGATTTTGTTCACTAACTTAACCAATGATTCGGATGATCGGCAATTATGGAAAGCTTAAATCAGAGCTAAATCATATTTTTCTGTTTAATGCAGTTCACAACTTCAAAAAAAATTAGATATAAAATATTAAAAAAAAATCCTCTACAATGTTACTGTGTATATTATGCTATAATTTTACAAGCATGTATTTACGCGTCTATGCTTACACACTTTAAATCATTTAATCATTTAATTTTTGGTGTGTTTCACTTTCTTAATACGATTTCTGAAATGTTTATACCTAAATTTGCTTATGATTGAAGTCTACGATTGTACACGGAATTTATTTGCTATACATGCAGTCATGCAGTAAATTTTGTAGAACTTCTTTGCTGTTTGCTGTAACCACTGTTAGCGCTACTATACTTTCACCTTTGTACAAATTGTCAAGTGGTTGAATTTTTGGTGAGATGTTTCCTTTTTATTATATACTACCAAATAGGAATACGAAATGTGGCGTTACTTTTTGTTTTTTTATACTTATTTTAAACCTTCTTGACTTGTCCACGTTAGATCTCCAGTCTAAGAAGGGGTCGAAATCCCTAAACCCTCCCCCTTACGCCTTACATACACCCTTGCTTATGGTTGTTTTTCATGGGTTTCCTTACTACTAAACTATAACTTTCCTTCACAACGTTTCGGCTTATTTTAATCTAAACCATCTTCAGGTGCCTATAAATGAATAGGATCTGTATGTAATAAATATAAGAGTAAAAATACAAAAAAACCACAAAAAAAAAACAATTAAATGAAATAATTATAAATTGTATGGTGTAAAGTAGAAATATAACTAACTATAGATGTATAATATATAAAACTTTTAAACATAAACTTAGTGATTTTATTTTCGTTTTTAAAAAATGAATATAAAAGAGTTAAATTTACTGAGACAAGGACAAATAATACTAATAAACCTACTTACGTTAATTTCAGATGTCGATTACATTTCTGTAAAATTGTTTTATTTGTGAAACAGCCTCTACGGGTTGAGAGAGCTGAATGACCAGTACTTACGGCGTTTTTAGGATATTGTAAAATACACAGATGTTCTTAAGGTGGTGGGAAAAGATTGAAGGAACAATAGGGGTGACAGCTTTTGTATCTATATATACATACATATGGTTTGTTAGATTATTCTAAGATTCAGAAACCCTACATTATTAAATTATTATATATATATATATATATACATATATATATATATATATATATATATATATCGCCTAATTGATTTATAATTGATTTATATCTGGCCTGAAATTTATTGAATTTGGTTGATTGTTAATATGAATTATTTCCATTATATTTCTTTTGTGTTGGGTACATTCACGAGTTAATATTTTTAAGGGTTGTCGAAATTAAATTTAAGTCCTGTATCTAAGCTATCTTTTGCTAGAGCCGTAGACTCCATCCCATTCAACGTATCGTACTTATAATTATATATCCTGTTTTTTAAATATTGTCTTGTTTGCCCAATTATATTCCGTCACAGTGTGTGCAGTCAATTTGATAAACGGTATTTGTTATCTCTATGTTGAGTTTGAAGGTTTGAAGCATACACCCTTGCCTCACTCTTTCGTACATACAACTCACTACCCACCACTAAGCGCCCAAATCAAACTTAACACTTAACTGGTATGGCGGGGTCAATTTTGACCGCAGCCGAAATAATTAATGAAATTACAGAGAACCAGAATGACCTGGCAACCCCACCGTCGAGCTATTCCCTTAAAACGACAATTAAAGCACCTACGTATTGGAGCTGCTGTCAACCTTTCGCCCAGTCAGGTCATCCACGTCCCTTGGGTCAAAATTGACCCCGTCATACCTTAAAACGTAATTTTGTATGTCTTATTTGTGAGAAGAAATGGCTAATCCAAACAGTGATAAAAGGCCTCTGACTCAACAAGAGTTACAACAGATTGTTGATTCATTTGTTAGTGAAGATGACATTTCTAATGCCCCCACTATGGAAGTGAGTGCTCTTATTTGTTGAGTTGGTAACATTCCTGAAGAGAACGAAAACGAAAACAGGCGTATTGGAAGAGCCCCTAAGGTGTTATATTTGCCCACGAAACGACAATAAACAATGACTCATGTGTTACAAATGTCATAAACATATTTGTAGAAATCATTGTATAAAAACAAGCATTTATAGCAGATGTAACGACTAAAAATCTATGTTGTCAAACTTGTTTGCCAGAATTTTTATTTTTTTGAAAAATGTTTGTTTTCTTTTGTTTCTCAACTAATTTTGTATATTTAAACAAGACTTGTTCATTTGTGATACAAAAACACACTTTTTAGCTTTTATCATTGGAACGTTTGTCCTTCAACTACTTTTCAAATGTACCCTGTATTTTTTCCAAGCGGATGACTATCTGGAATGGATTTTTGTTTATTTTTATAGCAGCAATATTAGAATACAATACAACTTTTTTGTACATTCATACCTGTTGTTTTCATTTTTTTGCACAAAAATTCTATAGGTCTAACCAGACCCCGCCATACGTTAAGTGTAATCTTTCTTCGCCATACCAGTTAAGGGTTAAGTTTCTTCATTACAAGCGATATCCGGAGATTAACAGCAAATCCCGGCGTGCCATGCCATGCCTTGCCGGCGGCCCAGATCTTCTCTTATCCCGATGGGGGCGTGTTGTTCCCGGCTTAAGCCGCGTCTGCCATAATGAATCGGGGTTGAGCCCGGGTCTGTACGAGGAGGACACGCAACCGAATCTGCCCTTCCTCCCCCCCCTCCCCCCGCTGGATGTGACAGCCGCCCCCCGGCCCCCTCTCGGGCCCCCCGCTGCCGCCGCCATGCCTGACCCTAATCTACTCGGCTGACAGCTCGCCAGCTGCTCGCCGATAAGGGTGGCCATACACTCTGACGTCGCGTCGCGCCGTCACACGCGGAGGGGTTATTTATGGGGTGGAGCCGGTGTGACGACCGCTTCTTCGGTAATTAGATCGGGGTTAATCAGCGGATGTGTCGCTGAGGATCATGTGGACGTTGAAGAGGGTGGGAGTGGTTGTTGGAAATTGTATAAACCTTTTTATAGACCTGAGGTACCCTGAAAAAAACGTGGATATTTTTACTAACAACTACAAGCACTATTGGAGCGATTTGATATTGTAAAATGCCAGTGAAGTTTAACCAAATTACGATAGTTTCGTAGACTTACTAAATTTTGTAAAAATGCTTGAGCATTTTGGGAAAGAATACAAATATTTCTAATTTTTTCACAAAATATTTGTAAACTTAAGAACCTGTATTGCATTTTTATAACACAAAATTAAAAGATAATTGTCAATTTACAAAATGTTTCTTTTTTCACTGTTTTCTTTTATAAATTTATAATTAAATTATTAATTAAATGTTCGTAAAATAATCAATGATAACTTGACTAAAACGCGATATGGCCATTTGCCGTTAGTAAAGGTTACGCATTGCCGTTGCCGATGAATGGTAGCACTGGCGGGCTACAAGATTCAGCTTGTGTAAGTAGAAAAACAGCGGACGGGCCTTTATTTTATGGATTTTGTTTACGAAGTGCCGGTATATAACGTGTAGTGGTAGGTAAGCCGTCCTTTTGGAAATACTTTAGCCTGATTGACCCCATTGACTTTGCAAAGTACTATTTTTTTTGTGGTCAGTCTCCCGCAAAGGCTGAAAGCCTATGGCGCTGTAGAAGCGCTGCGAGAGGATAAGTGTCGGTTCACGTTAGATTTGAAACGCTGCAGGTTGTAGCCGTCGGGAAACAAATTCCCCGGCAGCTCATTCCACAGCGTCGAAGTTCTCCAAAAGAAGGAATGCTGGAGGAGACTGGTTCGGGGAGTAAGGACCCCAACCTGGTAAGGATGAGCTCACAGAGCTTCTCTAGTGTTCCTGGTTCGGACAGCATTTGGTGTTATTATCTGGGAGAGCTCACTCGAACATCTTCCGTGATAGAATCTGTAAAACAAGGATAGGTCAGCCACTCTCCTTCGATGTTCCAGGGTGTGGAGGTCCTTTGTGAGGTTTGGCACATCGATTGATCTAATTGCTCTTTTCTGCAGTGTCCAGAAGCTCTAGAGAGTGCTTCGGAGCCCATCCCCACACATGGGAGCAATACTCCAGTGATGGTCAAATCTGTGCCTTATTGAGCAGCAGTAGTTGCTTTGGTGTATACAACTTCCTACAGCGGACCAAGACTCCAAGCTTCTGGGATGCCGTTTTAGCAATACTGAGGACGTGGTCATGTCAGGACATGTTATTGTTGATGTTGATCCCCAAAAGCTTGACGGAAGGTGATTCGACTATGGGGTGACCCTCCATTTCCACGGTTGGTAAGCCATCGTGAGACTTCTTTGTAAGTGTTGTTGCCTGAGCTTTTTGTACGTTGAACTGTACTCTATTTGCTAATCCCCTCTCGACAATTGTTTTGATATCAGCGTTGATCTGTGAGGCATGCTGCTGTCGCTGACGTACCGTCTCCTGGGATGATAGTGGCTTGCCTGGTTCCATGCACGACACTAATGTACTGTCATCTGCGAAGCTGTAGATTGGATTAGATGTTATTTCCAGCAGCTCGTTGATGTATAGCGGAAACAGTATAGGGAATAGGACAGAACCCTGAGGAACACCTATTTCCCTAGAAATTTGGCTTTCTAATAATACAAGATGTCGTGTTTTGGATAATTTGACGGCGCTGATTACAGATCCGGTCGCAGTCTTGAGTTTTAGTCTCGTTTGATGAAAATCAAACATTTCAGATCTTTCAGATTTTGAGGTTGACCTAGAAAATCAAGAATCTTTATTTGGCTTTCTATCAAGATGAAAACTCGTGTTTTGGATATTTTGAGGGTGCTCGTTACAAATCTGGTCGCAGTTTTGAGTTTCAGTCTCGTTTGACGAAAATTAAAAAAATTGTGACCTTCAGGTTTACCTAAAAAATCGAAAATGTTTATGTGCGATTAGAATAAAACCTCGCGTTGTAGATAATTTGAGGTTACTGATGTTTGCTAGCAATAATGAAGTGGTATGACTTCATTCGAAGTATCGGATATAAATACATGCATAAAACCATTTATATAAGGCAATGGATTCAGTTGATATAACTAATATTTTTATATTCGTGCTTTCAAAACACATAACACAGACCAATAGTAGCGTGGCGATTAGGCCACTGGTCTGTTGCCCAGCGCTTGACTTTAAGGACATTCAAGTTGAAAACAAAAAACATCGTTTCTGAGAAATTCAGTCAGTCTCTGCGAGTACAACCCTGCTTCTACGACTGACGAAGTCCAGACCTTGCAGCCACACTTTGAAGTGTCTAATAAGACGCATCCATATGCGCTTCTGTTACAGATAATATTAGCGCTCATAGTAAATAAGCACCTAGTTAAAAAATCGTGTCGAAAGTTACTAGCTACTAAAAACCAATTAGACGATATTCAACTCATAAATCCATGCCTCGTTTAGATTAGGAAATAAAGAGAGCCGACAAATTAAGGGGGAAGTACTACTATTATTTTTTTGGGAACGTTGTTCAAATCATTTTCTGCTTTGTTATATTTACAGGGTGACCTAATAAGAATGGGCGCTGGCAATATCTCGGTAACCGTTAATCATATAACTTCAAGCAAAAAATATTATTAGGTAAATCGGCTAAGAGAAATCGCTAGAAATTATTTTCAAATTCCGCAAGTGGCCGCTAGGGGGTGCAACTGTTACGATCAATCAGAAAAACGGCGTTTTCTCAAAAAATATGCAAGTAAAGGTATATTAGGAAGTTGAATCTTGCACTGACTTTTTAAGAATTTCGTCCTCTATATATTTGTGTTAAAATATATATAGCATACTATTTAAAATTTTCGTAATAGTGCATAATAATTGTTATGATGTCAAATACCGCCCTGTAGCTACTAAGTCAAGACAAACTTGGAAAATTTTTATATAACAGGTTATTAAGTGAGAAGAGGGCTTCCAAACGAGACCTAGCTTGTCCAATTCCGTTGAACCATACCAAAGTTATGGCCATTAGAATAAAAACTTTTTTGACATTCCCTGACCACTACATCTTACAAGATAGAGCAAAAAACTATTAACAAAAAAATCAGAAATTGTCCTGTCTACATAATGGTAGAATCTATAATATACCTTTACTTGCATATTTTTTGAGAAAAAGCCGTTTTTCTGATTGATCGTAGCAGCTGCGCCCCCTAGCGGCCACTTGCGGAATTTGAAAATAATGTCCAGCGATTTCTCTTAGCCGATTTACCAAATAATATTTTTTGATAGATGTTATATGATTAACGGTTACCGAGATATTGCCGGCGTCCATTCTTATTACGTCACCATGTACATATGACATCTTTTATTGACAGTGGTCAAGTATTTTTCAATATATTTCAAATAGGAAGTGCCCAAGAGAGCGTTCGGTACTAATGAATGAAAAAGCTTTGCCAAAAACGCATTGATTCAAACTTGTAGGGGTCAAGATGGGAACTTATTTATTCTAAGGTCAAAATTCCAGCAAAAATTCTTACTTAGTATATAACCCCAAAAAAAAATGGAGGCCTGCAATTGGCGTAACTGAGAAACTACTGCCCCTGAAACTACATTCATACTGGATGTAATTCAGAGAAGAGCAGTTTGACCAATCGATAACACTGTGTTGACGCGTCAGTTTCTGCCGCCTCTCATTAAAGGGTGGTTGTTGACCAGGAATTTTTCTGTCGTGCCCTAATCGACCGCTCCATGAACCTGACTGTACGATCACACAGCTGTGATCCAATCTTGACATTGACTGTCAGTCTGCTAAGGTTCATCACAGAATTAAGAAATTGTCACTAACCGAACCCCTTCAATGCCTTAAATTTAAGCTTTGCCTTCGAAGCTGTTTAGATATTGAGATAATCACTAAACGTTAAATGACACTATTTTCATCCTGATGATGGGGAAGGATCTCCATCTTAAACATTTGTAATATTCTATTTAGTAGAACTTTTTCTAACCTTATTTTACTTGCATTTGAGCTAAAATAGAGATCGATTTTGAAGATTTTCATTTTCTATATTCATCTACGACATTTTCATTACCATGGTTGCACCAGATCAGATAAACTGATTTTTGCGTGTATGGCCACCTTTATTTCTTTTCAGGAGGCCAGATATGTATGTGAAACTATAGCTATTCTTGGGGGTCTGAGGCCGCTGCCCTTTTTGGTATGGCCTCCTGTAATATATCATGGCTTCCCATGATTTGTAGACTCAAGCCAGGCAGAGGCAAATTATGTAGTTAAAAGATGGTTTTTAAGAGCAAATGATATCCGGAAAATGGTTGAATTTATGTCTGTGTGGATTAAGGACGAATTTATAGCCTCAGGAATATACCTGTCATTGGGAATTCGAGATATAATGGCAGTTAATTTTGGAAGCAAGGGTAAATAAAGTACGGGAAGCCGCTTAAAATACAGAAATACAGATAAATGTCATTTGGGGGGTGGACACAAGTGAAATCAATAAATATAAATTCACTTAAGGTATGTAGCATGATACATTCTAGTCAATTTATGATCATACTACTACTGTTGTGGATGAAATGTAGATTCTCAACTTTTTCTTATACTGTTTTGCGTTTTCGACACAGTCTACTATAGAACTAGGGGCGAACCCAGGGGGATGATATGGGGGATAGATCACCTCCCGAAATGTTTGGGATCTGTACAAAAACTTTTATCACCTAACCTTTTTTTAAAGCTCAAGCATACAAGTAAAACTAAAATATTTTAGTATATTTTTTCGCATCAAATAAAAGTAATATATAGTTATAATTATAAGCTATTAGTAAAATTTATGACATTCGGTTAAATCATGGTATCACCCCCCGAAAAAAATTCTAGGTTCGCTTCTGTATAGAACAAATTGTCAAGTGGGTTGTTTGATTGTCAGGATCGTCTTAATTTTAATGCTCCTGAAAGGAGTCTTAAAATAAATGAAATTTTCATCAGAACACCATTTCGCAGAACAAATCTTGGCACTAATTCTTCGTTATTCAGTGCTCAAAAAAATCACAATTATTTCTGTAACATAGACATATTATGTAACACTAGCTCAAACGTAAATTAAAATTTCAATATTTAAACAATTCTGTCGAATAAATAGTCATATAATATAGTAGTAGTAAGTAAATAGTAGTATAAATTGAATAAAAATTGTAGTATGATTATTATGCATACAATATTTCACTCTCTAGATTTAAGGGACGAGCAACAAAACTAATACATTTTTTTTGTACTGGTGTACGATACTTGTTATTCAGTATTCAGTAGTGGGTGTAATTTTGGTTTGTACTGTCTACACCCCAAATTGTGTTAATAAATAAATAAGTTCGGTCACTGTATGGGATTAGGTCAAAACAGAGGCAAAAAACGAAAAAAACCCGGTTTACAATGGAGCGAAGATGCACGTAGCAGTAAGCGTTTGACTTCTCTCGCATATTGACGTGCTACATCGGACTGTAACAATAACAAATTTTTGCAACAAATAATGAACTGGTTGATATGATTTTAGTGTAGGTGTAGTGTGGCCAAAATGCCTCTGCTGCTGATTCACATACATTAATAATAATAATAATTTATTTCATCCTGTAAAACCCACAAATCTTACATGGTATTATAGGACATGTGTCTGGAGTCTAGTATATCAATGTACAACATTTTTTTTGTATATCACATGGGTTAACACTATATCACAATTTCACGAACATTTCTAACAAACACATTTACACATACATACACATTTATAACATAGAGAAATGCAATGTAACACTTAACAAGAATTAAAATAGTCAGTTACACTGTAGAAGCAATGCTCTAACAGAAACTGTTTGACACTGTTTTTGAAACTTCTTTTGCTGCGTATACTTCTTATATTCTCAGGTAACGCGTTATACAATTTGATTTCCATGAAGTATGGATTATTTTCAAAAAAAGAAGTATTATGTTTTGGGGGCCTTAAGAAATTTCTTTTTCTAGTGGGGTGTGAATGGAAGTCGGAGTTTGTATGATAATCATCCATATGCTCTTTGACTCTGATGATTGATTTTAAAATGTATATACAACGAAGAGTAAGAATGTTATGCTTTTTAAATACACCTCTGCAGGATTATCTGGGCCTCAAATTAAAAATTAACCTCATGATCTTTTTTTAGCTTAGAGTAGCCTTTTCGTTCCAGAAAGATTACCCCATAATATAATATTATAGGACAGGTGTGAATAGACTATCGCAAAGTACACACTGATAAGTTGTGAAGTGTTAAAAGTTGATATAACAGCACATAAAAGCATTTATATTATATATTAGCTTTGTCATTACAAATGCAGTTTCTGAAAAGGAATGTTCCAACTTTGAAAACACCCTGTATGAATAGGAACCAACGCACCAACAGATAAGAGATTAAAAAAACATGGTTAATGCTCTACAAACAATCACCATTTTAGGTTCACGAGTGAGTACAATGCTAAAACATGAATAATTGAATTAAATAAAAAATTATTATGCATAAAATAACAAGCATAAGCCTACCGTGATAACCTATTGAAAGTTTGACGTCCATTTATTGGATTTACTGATGACCAATTATTTCGAATGGAAAACAAGCAATGGAAAAACAATCCCGAGCAAAAATCGCTCATCTGGAATAAAAAATGACATAAAATCATTTCAGCATTTTTGTACGTCCTCTGCACATCGAAACGTGTTTCGATGTATATTCGGACTAAAATTGAAAAATAATATTTTATACGTCCTGGAATCATAAATAGTTTTTTATGTCACCAGGAAGCAATAGGTAGCATTTTATAAATATATACATCACAGGAAATACTTCGAATAATATATAATCTAGAAACTGTTTTATTTTTACAATCGATTTATAAACAATGGATGTATGACAAATGCATTTTCTATTGATAAAATATTTATATTCGAATGTACTTATTGGCACTGCGTTATGCATACGAATGATTTATGTGTACCTATTGTAATAGATAATCGAGGATGGTTCAATAATGCTGTAATACAATGTTTGTCTTCCATTGTTACAAAGAAAATTGAAAATCGTGCCACATGTGCCGATGTAGTTTTTGTTTGGTTAAGAGAAGTGTTTGAGCGTAAGAAGCCTTATCTGTCAACTGGTTATTAGAGGTAAGCTGCAGCCATATAGCGAAAACGCAGTAACCCCACCAAAGTTGAAAATTAAGGGATTTTTTGTCTTTAATCTTGAGGTCCATATACCTTACATACTTAATAAAAACGCCGCAAGTTCAGCCAAATTCGTTAAAATACGTGATAATTCAGTATCTGAAAAGATAGGTCAGTACGCTTAACATAAATGCAGTATCTTACAAATACATAAGAAAAATGTAGCTCTAGAACTTCACTCGCTGCCTTCTTGCTAAAAACGCCGCGGTTACGGCGTTTTGGATAAGCACTAGTTTCAACTGGTAAATGCTGCTATATGGCCATATATATAGATGAAGCTTGGGAGAAGATATAGAAACATATTAAATTGTAGGAGACCGTAGGGTTGTCCAAGAACAAAAGACAGTTGTACGGATATTCAAGATTTGTTTCTATTTGATCTAAAATAAATAATGCAGGTTCTTTAGTTAACCTGAGCCGTTGAAAAAATGTGCTATTATCAAAACTGTAAAAATAAAATAATGAGATATAGTTCATCCCAGTTTGTCTAAAACTTCCATAACGTTCGAAAGTTCCAGCCCACAAATCGCACAAACGTCACCAACTGACATGTGAATATAGGTTAAGTGCTACTTAAGCCAGAGAAATCTTCGACTTAGATGTTTGGCCATTAAGCTTCAGCTAAAGCTATGAATGACAGCGATGGAATTGAAATTTTTGGGTTAACGTTCATCTAATACTAAACCTCAGTTTAGCAAGCCGGTGCACCAGCCACTAAGTTCTTTTAAAAACTTTATTATCAGTGTTTATAAACATTGCCCTGTTATATAAATAATATCTGACCAACACTTTATTAAATTTGTTCTACATGTACATCATTCAGATTTGATGCGTTAAAATAAAACCCTAACTGGTTTCCCCAACTAACCAAAGCTTGTTCTAAAAACTACTAATTTTAACATCATCGTACCTTCTGTTACCTTCCAGTACATGTTGAATGAGAACTGGTTTGTTTCACTGTTAGCAACAAATACACATTAGACCGAATTCATCTAATTATGGAATGGAACGAACTGTTTATTTTTTATCAGATGATATTAATTTCCTCACTCGTTTGCTTCAACCGAATAAATGCATTAGAATATTCAAATTCATATTTAGAATAAAGTAATTATCCAAAAATTTTCCTTTACGCTATTTCCTATGATGTTTATCGCATAGGCCTTGAATATATTTTGTTCTTCATTGTGAAGGAATTTGTTATTGTAGCGTGAGAATCTTCTTATTTGCATACCGGTTTTTTGGCATCTACTAGATACTGAAAACAATGGGAAATAAAAATCTTGCTTCACGGGAAAAAATTTTTATTCTGGGAATGGAAATATATAAACGTATGAAAAACCCTATTCATCCTTAGCCCTTAACCAACCATGTAATAATTTATGACGTCAACGACCATGTGGCGTCTGACAGACTACAACTTTAAACAGAGCAAAATAGTTTTTATTTTCTAAAAAATGTTTATCACATAAGTCAGTACATGAAAAATGAGCATATTTCTACACATAACTGAGTGAATTTTGGCACCTTCTTACATGAACAATTGTGTACAGTCATTGTTTGATTATGAAAACTCAGTCACGCCACAGCTCAACTACCATTATCAGATGCATGAAAAAAAGCAATTGTGACTCAAAATGTTTTAATTATTTCATGGAAATGGATTCATTAAGAAATGAACTTAGTAACACATTACAAAAAAACTGGATATAATATCAAACTTTTCTCCCAGCAGGAGTTAAACATTCCTCTTATTTTGGCATGTAGTGCATAGTGGTTTTGAGCACTTGCGCTGCTGCCTAAATCACGAGCTCGCGCTCTCCCTACTGGAACTTTAGTGGTCAAGCGGTTCTTCCCATAAAAGTATTCATTTTTGCGTTGATGGGAGTTTTCGTCGTCACTTCCAGCATCACTATTGTCGTCTAGCGAGCATTCTGACGCTGTAGGCTGTATCGTGCTCGGATAAGATATATTCATCCTCTGAGGCACTGTCTATATCACTGCCACTATCATCAAGTTCACTGTACCGCTTGAGGACAGTTTCCTCAAAATTTTCGTCACCCCATCGAACTTTTTTTCATGGTTCGGCCATATCGAATTGTGCAGAATCACTTTCATAAACTCACAGGTGGCGTCTGGTAGACTACGGCGAAAAGAATAGCGCTGCTATTTCGTGTTCAAATGACGCGTACGTAATGCAAATCGGACACCTTATTCTTTACCAATAAGAGGAAGATTAGGTGACGTGATTGGTTGGGGGGCGCAACCACTTCGAAGATATAGGAGAGTTTGTTTTTCGCGTAGTCTATCAGACGCCACATGGTTAGTTAAGGGTTAGGCTACTTAGAGATCTATTATGTAAATTTCTGGTTATTTTAAACAGGGTCGTTAAAAAGTTAATTATAACAGCCAGATTCAAAGTTTAACCATAATTGGTATTCGGTAAACATAAAATTTAGCAGAGACGTTCTAGCTGGTGCCGTTAAAAATTAGTGTATAGGCCACCACCTATGCATGCGATGTTGTCATGTCTCATGTTCACAGTGTTCACAGACAGTGTGAAATCTGACGAAACAGTATTATTTTACTAAAACCTCACACGGTGTCTATGCATATGGGAAAAATCATTCTGCGCCGATACTCTGTAACATAAGAGATAGAAACATGTTTCTATCACCATGACGACCATGACGATCGGGCAGTTTCGGGTACTTACTACACAGTGTCTACACATATTTAATACGAACACACCCGATCCTATAGTACATAGTGCATAGAAATGCGTTTCTAAGTTACAGAGTACCGGCGCAGGTGTACTTACCCTTGTATATGAAATATAAATATTTCATATATAGTAGAAATCATATAGCAGTGCTGTTTTCTAAATGTCTGTCAACATTGGAAGTTTTCTCAAGGCATCCAAGTTGAATGTTGGCATTTTGTTGAAGGCAAGTAGGCGTGAGTTGTGTTTTTGTTTTTTGTTGAAATTTTAAAATGAAAAAAGCGGGATTGCTCAACAAAAAAAAACAAGTAACAGCAATGATTTCATTTATACGTGCCGACTTGCAAGGTGAGATGTTTTTTCTAGTATCTAGCCGTTAGCAAACATGTCCCAAAAATTTAAGCGCGCAGAGTACTTGTAAATACTTGGGCATTGCAGTTACCCCTCACACTTTCCTGCATATGCGAAAGTGAAGTTTGAATTAGAAAATGTGCAGTTTCTTTATTGAGATGAGACAATTTCAAAAATGTCTTTTCAGGGAGCTGAAAAACGTCACTAGTACCTATCTCTCAAGTTGAGATTCGCCAGCATTCTACAAACAATAAATTCACCTCATAGTTGTGTCATTTGCAAACCAATTTACCTTTGCTTTCATTGTATAACCACTTCTTGATTTGTAATCACGAAATAAATTGGTACATCAGCAAGCATTCCGATCAATTTTTCTTCTAGGTTAGGTGTATAACGCTACCCAAAAGCCCTGCCGTTATATATAGAATTTTAACTGCCGACTTTAACCACTGGCGGATATAATTTTAACCAGCTCTCTGTTTACAGAATACCTATGATGAAATAGGCGTTAGTTATTTTAACCATGCTGTTACAGAACAGACCCCTTAAGAGGCCTACAGACGCTCCGAAAATCCTCAAAGGAAAAACTGCACAGTCCTGGCCTCAAGAATTATCGGAGCGTATGTGGAGGTTCGCCGGACTGTACAGGCCGCCGGATGTGGAATTGAAAACCCATTCGATCGCCTGCGCAGGCCCTCTTTTGATGCTAGAACTGAACCGAACTGAAAGGTTTCCTGAGTGTCTGTGAAGGAGGGTGGGTGTATTCAGGCCAAAGTGCAAGGGTCTTCAGGCCAGGACTGTGCAGTTTTTCCTCTGAGGATTTCCGAAGCGTCTGTGGGCCGCTTTAGTCATAGTTTTTCACCATCCACCAGTAGAATAAAATCGCAATCGCCATCTCAGCTGTGACTGAAAAATCGCCACTTATATCATCACCAGTAATTTACAAGCTAGCTAGCTGTTATCGATGCAATCCATGTCAGTGGCAGTGACGGCCCACCTATGCAGAACCGCATCCTTCTCGTTAAAATTACGCACGTGCGCTGACCTACCGCATACCTCGCACGCGCACCGCCTACCAATGCGTAACGTTCGCCTTCGCGTTTTTTCGCAGCGTAATCGCAGCGATTTTTATGCGCCGGTCGTCGCGGCAATGATCGTAAAACTGTGGCGCGCGTCGCCGACATGCGCTTCTATTGTGTGGTCTAACGCGCGATTCGTCATACCGTCCGAGGATGACGGCCTGCGATTGGTCGCGGAAGTGTCGCTAAGGTGAAATTCGCAATTAAGGCGGCAGGGCACATCGCGAAATGCTGTTGCGATCGATCGGTAATATCGATTAGAAGTCAGGCGATGATTGATTGAATAATAATTGGGTGAAGCTCGGTGTTGTTGTGTACAAATGATGTATGCCGAACTGGAAAATAATTAATTGTCATCGGCATTCAGATCAGTAGAAATGGTTGTGTAGTGTCAATATATGTACAGGGTGACCTAATAAGAATGGACGCCGGCAATATCTCGGTAACCGTAAATCATATAACTTCGAGCAAAAAATATTATTAGGTAAAAATCGGCTAAGAGAAATCGCTGGAAATTATTTTCAAATTCCGCAAGTGGCCGCTAGGGGGCGCAACTGTTACGATAAATCAGAAAAACGGCTTTTTCTCAAAAAATATGCAAGTAAAGGTATATTATAGATTCTACCATCATGTAAACAGGACAATTTCTGATTTTTTTTGTTAATAGTTTTTTGCTCTATCTTATAAGATGTAGTAGTGGGGGAATGTCAAAAAAGTTTTTACTCAAATGGCCATAACTTTGGTATTAGTTGATAGAATTAAGCAAGCTATATCTTATTTGAAAGAGCTATTCTTACCTAATGATCTGTTTTATAAAAATTATCCAAGTTTATCTTGACTCAGGGCGGTACTTGACATCATAACAATTATTATGGATTATTACGAAAATTTTAAATAGTATGCTATATATATTTTAGCACAAATATATAGAGGACAAAATTCTTAAAAAGTCAGTGCAAGATTCAACATCCTATATATTTTCAAACTGGAGATATCAATAAAACAAGTATAATGACAAGTGTGTTGTGATATTCAGAAACAATTGCTGCCCTATAGGAATATAGCCTTCATCACATCGTTTTAGTAATCATTCTACAGATAATACTCAAGTAAAACTACTAGAAATCATATTTTGACTTGACACCACCAGGTGGCGTAGTAGTCGCCAATAGATGCTGTATTCAATTTTCATAATAATGGAACTTTTAAAAGTAACAAATAAAAATAAGTTACAATATAAAATTGATTGTCATATTTGTCATTATTAAACAAAACAAAAATAGCGAACCATGAATGGAAGTATGGGTAATGTGCCTGGTACGATCTACTTCGGATTTTCGTATTTAAAATCTATCCAAACGTCCAGCATAGCGTTCTCTCTGTCACTCGTAAACGTTTGTGATATGACTTCTCTCACTCTGTTTGTGCCATTATAAGAAACGGCACGATAGGCTGTTGCCATCTCGCTGTCTTGTCGCGTCGTCAGCGATGCCATGTGTTGCCTGGTGCAAGCATTTATGCGCTGAGCCGCTATTGCCATTTCATATAAAACAGAAAAAGTCGTTGGAAACTAACATAGAATAGGAAAAGCATAAAAGATAGATAAATATGTTTTTGTCGAAAATTAAGGTAGTGCCATGGCACTGTGGCACGAGCGGCCACTGCTCTCTGCAGCATATTTGTTCTTTAAAGGCTGTATTAGACTACCATATTTTTGAAATCAGATTTGATTTCATTTCTTGAACCAAATTTGAAATGAAAAATGATCTCAAAAATTGTGGCCCAGCATTTTGTCTGTTTGACACTACACCAAATTTGGTTCAAGAATTGATTTGCGATTCTGCGCATTACATTCGTTGAATACATCTTATCTGTCAACTGTCCGAACACAGATGTCCTCTACAGTCAAAGTTGTCAGATCTGACATGACGTATTTTGCAAATACATGTTTTGTGATTGTGTGAACGTCAGTGTCAAAATGTCAATGGTCAAAATAAAATCATAACCTAGCTTTTTTTTGGGTATTGTTTGTAGTTTATCGACTACTGTTTATTGAAATTCTCATTCATTACACTTGACTTGACTCCCTCGGCAATGGAAAAAGATAATGCTAGAACATGTATTTATCCATCTACCCTACAAAAAACTCGTAGACAGGCGAATTGAGAGGCTAACTACTAAAAGAAAAAATTGACAAAAGAAGTGGCTGAGAAGAATAGATGAAGGCACAGGTATGCTACATATGTTGAGAGAAGAGTTATTACTAGAAGATCTAGATCATTGGAAGGACTTTTTACGAATGAATAATAAAATCTTCAGTAAGCTACTTAGCATAATTTGACAAGCTAGATAACCATCTATGAGAATGCATAACAGGAGAAAGTAGGTAATATTAGCAGTAAACCTTATGAATAAAAAGTAATAAACATTTCCATTTTCAGGCTAGCAATAATTCTTCGATGTTTAGCCAGTGAAACCATCCAGTGGCTCGAAGCCATGAGAGTACAATAAGTCTGATAGTTCCAGAACTGTGTGAACCAATTGTAATCAAATATTTGTTGTTTAAAACTAGAGCAGCAGTTGAGAATACATTTGGAGCTTTAGTAAATCTTGGCAAAATAAGGCTAAAGGAATTGAATTAAAAATGGAAAAATTATACTTTTTCTTTCTTTCTTGTATCTTGTAATATTATATGAAATTCAAAATATACATTCTGTTTGGTATTTTAATTTTTCATTTATTTCAATTGAGATGCAATAAACTGCGCCATATGGTCATCCGCAGTTGCAAAATGGTTGTCCCTTTGTGGACTGTAGAGCGAGGAGAAGTTTTCAATGTTTGATCAGCAGCATTCTTCAGCACCTTTATTTCTGCATCTGCTGGTACTTGTTCTTTTTTATACACTTGGGTGAGTTACTAATGCAGTCTGTTCCCCCTCTTTTTTGAGCACCACCTGTACTTTGTATCTGTGAGCGGAGCGAGTCAATTTGATGTATATCTGATCGTTCGCTTGTGGGTGATAGAATCCCAGCATGACTAACCTCATATTTCTTGTTGACTTGCCTGAAAGCAAAATACTGCATTGAAAGTTTAGCCTTCCTAATATATGCACATACAATTTTTACAGGTAGGTTCGAGTTATAGGGAAGTTAAGGCAAAAAAATTTAACAATATATTCAAGTACATGTTAGGTTATTCCTTTGGCTCAAAGTGCAATTCAATAGTTATTAGTAGAAATTTGGCACTGTTATATCAATACTACACCACTTCATTTATGATAAGCTGAGACTCTTACCTCGTATTCTCCCATTCTAGTGCGAAGTGACTAAAACTTTCCTCTGTTCTTGTGCATATGTTGACCTTAAGCCCATAAACTTCTTCTGGACCTCTTGTTCAGTTACAGTAGATTTTAGTGGTTTCAGAGCCTCTACTATGGCAGTGATAGCAGCACTATTTGATTTTACTGTGGTAGCACTTGACCACATACAAGCAGGGATGTTGTTGGTATATCTCTATCAGCAGAGATATATGTTCAGTGGACCAGTCATCCTTAAATCAAAAGAAATATGTTACTCTTAATATTGAATGCCTTTCCGTTATCCTCAGTGCAGTCAAGTGTGGCTACTTGACCGAGGACCTTTGCAATATGAAAAAACAACAAAACATAAGAAAACACCATAATAAAAAGTGACAATGTTGCCATACACTGAGGCAAAATATTAGATACACTTAATACATTGTACATAACTAATAGTTAATACATCCAAAATGTGATGTAGGACTTAATACAATATTACAAATTAAATCTACCGTATCTGCTGAGTAAAAACAAATTTTTTATAGTGCAATTTGGACTATACCTTACTTTTGATATAATCAGGGCTATTATTGTATATGAAATTGATATGAAACATAATTGCAAAGATGCTAACATCTTACCTGTTATATTGTCTTCAAATTGCCAATTGCTTCCACACAACTCGCAAGAATGTTGGTAAACTCGCCACAAAGGTAACAAAAGCACCTATCTTGGGGCTGGGGGGTTTTTATACTCCATAACCAGTTCAAAATCCTTCAAATTTCAAAGTTCGCGGGGCATTCCGGTCCGGTGGAGATTTGCTAGCTGGAGCCGTAGGATTAACATGTTACTTGTTTTTATTGGTGTACTTTCATCCGAATGTGGATTTCTCAATTTATATTAGTACCAGAGAGCATTCAGGAGAAGCCGACCGAAATTAAAAAGTAAGGTTACTGTCCTTATTTTTGTTTACCTTTTTCCCGACGCGATGACATTTATGTTTCAAATGCGCATGCCCCCAGCCCAAAAATGATTTGGAAATAGAACATGTTCTAAATTCCAAATCATTTTTGGTTCAATCTGTCAATTTGAAACAATTTCGTGTATTACACTAGCCTATTTGAGCAGTTCAAGAAATGAAATCAAATCTGATTTCAAAAATATGGTAGTCTAATACAGCCTTAACGAAGTGTTTAGAACGTTCTTATAGCAACTTTATACAACATATTATGCGATAAATTTGGACTGCTGTATATAGGCTTATTAAAGCATTTATAGGCAACAGATCACCAGCCTACATAAGGTAGCCACGTAAGAGCTCTGTAGAAATGATTTTTCCAGCAGTTCAGTTTCTTTTTTTAGTATTTACACAACATATCTTCACCTTATTGCTTTAGCATGCGAAAAGTGTGTTCTAATCAGCACGTTGCTCACAGTCACCGATTCACAGTAGTAGCTTTTATACAGCTGTTGTTTGATAGCTGTTAAAAGCTACTAATGGCAAATACATTGGGAGCCACTACCGAGTAGAGACTCATAGTCTGGTATATTTTTGTTGTTTAATGTACATCTAGAAAGAGCCTTATAGCGTTTTAAATTCTGATGAGTATTTTAGGTTATTGGTACGCATTACTACAATGTCTGATTGTACGAAATGGAAAAGAGAGAAAAGAATTACCGCATTCCATAGGAAAACGTAATTCAGAAAATAATATGCACAAACCTGCTAGTAGAAATTCCAGCAAAGTTCACAGCCAATGTTCCTACAGTGGCAATAGGACAGTGACTCCAAATAATGCAGAGCGCGAACAAATAATTGGCTTGCAGATTTGGAACCCATCGAGGACACCGCAATAAGGATAAATGCTTGCCTTTGAAGGGATTGAACTATAAAGGTCTAATGATCATCATACATTGAGGCTAGATAACTAACAAGCCAGAACTTACAAAGTATTTGTTCTAATCAAGTCATCGCGTAAGGCTGGCCGCTTGCCAACACCCACTCTTGCGTGAAGTCACCTCTTATGACCTAAAAAAAATAACAGTGTGCTAGATTAATATTATTTCTCACTGGGGATACACGATGCGCGTTGCCAAATTTCAGCTCCAAATATGCTCGGAAGTTTGGCCAAGAACGTCGAATTGAATTGGCTGACTATCAGCCTGACGTTATGTTTGGTCCAAGTTGCTTTGCTTGACTGGGTGTATACCTCAAAATATACGTGATGATTCAAATTTGAAATGTTAAAGCTAATTTGTATTAGTAGATTTTTGCAAAAATTAAAACTTTACGACAAGAGACCGTCAATATGTTTCTAAAGAATGAGAAATAGGGATTCCACATAAAAAGATAATTTTTGCGTTTGTCTTCAGAAGAATCTTTAAAGAATAAGCAAAAGTGCTTGGATTCTACATAAAAGGATAATTTTTGCGTCTGTTCTCTGAAGAATCTTTAGAAATGTCTAGTTTTTTGTGCAGTATCTGGGTTCACATCCGTGTGACTAACTTTGTTTCAAAGATCTGTCGAAAACACATAATTTGTTCTTATTGAAGTAACATGAGCACAAGCAGGTTCAAAAATGAATGAAAAATATATTGTGCCCCTTACCAGTAAAAAGCGTTAGATTTTTATTGTGGTGGAGGCACATCCTCATTTAGATATGTACTTCTGTGGTATATCAAAATACAAATTAAATATTTTACACTAGTAATTGAATTTAAAAATACATGTTTGTAATATTCCTTTCAATTTCAAAATTGATTTTTGGACAGTCTTGGAGAGCAATATCTATTTTTCCTCGATAATTTGAGGGTGCTGATTACAAATCCGGTCGCAGTTTTGAGTGTCACAGTCTCGTTTGAAGAAAATAAAAAATTTCAGATCTTCAGATTTGCCTAAAATATCTAAAACATTTATTTGGCTTTCTATTATGATTAAACCTCGTGTTTTGTATAAACCAAGGGTGGTAATAACAAATCTGGTCGCAGTTTTGAGTCTCAGTATCATTTGACGAAAATCAAAAATTTCAGATCTTTCAGATCTTCGGGTTCAGCTAAAAGAATTAAAATCATTATTTGGCGTTCTGATATGATAAAATGCCGTATTTTGGATAATTTGAAGGTGCTGATTACAAATCTCATCACAGTTTTGAGTTTTAGTCTGGTTTGAAGAAAATAAAAAAATTTAGATCTTTCAGATCTTCAGATTTGCCTAAAAAATCTAAAACATTTATTTGGCTTTCTTTTAAGATGAACCCTCGTGTTTTGCATCAATTGAGGGTGCTGATTATAAATCCGGTCTCAGATATGAGTTTAAGTGTCATTTGACGAAAATAAAAAATTTAAGAGCTTTCAGATCAGCTTGCCCAAAAAATCTAAGCGCTTCATTGGGCTTTCTGCTAATATGAAATCTCGTGTTTCGGATCATTTGAGGATGCTGATCACAAATCTGTTCGCAGTTTTGAATTTCAATATGGTTTGAAAAAAATAGTACAATTTTAAATCTTTCAGATTTTCAGGTTGTATGAAATCTCTTGTTTGCACAACTTGAGGGTGTGCATTACAAATCCGGTTGAATTTAAAAAATACCTAGGTATATTCCTTTCAATTCCGTCATGCAAAATGACAAATTTCAAATTGATTTTTGGGCAGTTTGGACAAAGTGGTGTTTGTTGTGCAATCTTATCAACGTTTTTGTTACAAGTAGAACACGAAACAGTCTTTCAAGAAAATTTGGTGTTCTACAAGTGTTATATACTGCAGCTTTAAAAAAAGCATCTCTAAAAAAGCAGGCGTCAATTAAGTAGTATATTATTTATTAAAGGATAGGTAATTTAGCAGTATATTTTTCTGCGAGACATTTTGAATGATGAGTTAGATGAATGGTGCTTTCATAAATAATGTTGAATGTTGTACACTATCCCCCCCTCCTCTCGTTTATATAATATAATCCCCTCTTAGCAGATGAAAACAAACAGCTGATGGACTCATAAGAATATTAATTCTCAACACACTACAAACACACAGCCTGCTGTGTTGCCTCTCGTCTATTCTGCGCTCCTGATAGAGATTTCTTCCCTGGAATCTCCTCTAACCGTTTCACCGGCATTTCGTCCTTCCCTCTCTCGGCGAAAGCCCGAAAAAGGAACCTGCACCCCGGTCCTTAAATCAATACCACCCGGGTTAGTTCTGTGCATTCGCCACTGGTGGCGCTCACGTGTCGACCATAGCGTCATCCGTGGCGACGTTGGAGAACTGTTATCTATAGTTAAGTTCCACATTCGATGATACCTGCGTCACGCCTGGTCACGCCGGGTAGCAGTGGCGCGCTCGATTTCTTTGAAGGTCTAGATAGGGATTCAGAGCCAATATACAATTTAAAGCTATCATAAAATTCTATACGTTCTGTATTCATTTTTTACAAATAGGTGTACCCGATTTTATTTTGAAATGTAAAGATATATTTTAATGATAAAATATTACTTATCCGAATCAAAGCTAGATATATGCTACTAGATATTGGAAGTTATAACTAGTTGAGTAGTTGCTAATGTTTCGTTTACATAAATGTGCAGTCTTTCTCAAAAATGCAAGTATGATATTGTCAAATAGCTATGGGCTTAATTATTGGCCATCAGCACAGCGGCTTGGTAGGGGCAGGCAACCACAGGTACAGTTTCAATGGAAACATTATATTACGTTAGACGTCAGCCAAAGATTTCAAATAGTAAAGTTCTCACATTCGGTCATACTGGAAGTGGAATTGAAATAATCTACAACAGTAATGCAGCTCTCAGCTAGTCTTTATGCGGACTACCCAGGACTCACCACGAGGAGGTGGCTGCATATCGAGTCCCACCACTCCTCCCACCCTTCTTTTATGTTTAACAAAATGAATAGGAAACTGAAAAGGTGCATGAATACGAAAATGAAACAATAAATAAACTCTCTAAACTTCAAAGGAGAACTTAGAATCCAACAAATTAAATTCAGAGTAAGAAGTAAAGTCTTAAAAGTTACAATGAACAAAAAATATATTCTGCTTAAGAAACTGGAGCAACAGCAACAAAAGTGATTGACTAAATTGTCTATGAACGTCTTAAAAATAAACAACGAATAAAAAAGTAAATATATAAATTAAAATAAATTAAAAAAATAAACAACAAAAAAACAACAAAAACAAATAAAAAGTAAATAAATATACTTGTTCTGAATCTCAGTCAGTTGCGGACGTGTGCGGTGGAAATTCGTCATCACTAGCAGAACTACAGTCAAAGGACTCGTCACTGTCACTGGTTGTATCACTGCCAAGGTTAACTATGACTGGCTCTATTACGGAATCTATATGGGGATCTAATTTCCAAAACTTTTCTTCCTCTGCTTTTACGTGTGATACGCATTTCTGCCAGTTATCTGCAGTTACCGCACCGATTGCTTCTTCTAAAAGGATACGTATATCGGCCAACTTAAAAGTTGTATTCCTACGCGCTACTTCATTTTTTACTTGTGCCCATACTAACTCGATTGGGTTTAACTCGCAGTGATACGGAGGCAGTCTTAAAACTGTAAAACCCTTTTCCCTAGCCATTTCGTCTACTGCTAATTTTATATACCTTTCTTTGTGGTGACGCGCGAGTTGTGACAGCTGTGCTTTGAGCATAGTCATATCGCATTCTATATTTTTTGACACGAGCCAGTCATAGATATCCGCTTTTTTCCAATTAGAAGTCGGAAGAGCTTCTAAACGCCGACTATGGTAGGACGCGTTATCTAATACAATAACCGAACCGGGTTCTAATTTTGTCAATATGGATTTAAACCAAGATTCAAAAACTACAGCGTCCATATCCTCATGATAATCACCAGTTTTCCGAGATTCAAAGACGTTCAATCCCCCATCCACAAACCCAGATTCGCTGCCAATATGCGTTATTATTAGCCGACGGCCTTTGCCTGAAGGGCATTTTAATCCCGTACTTAGGCCTTCAAGATGGGCTTGTCTACGACTCGCTATATTCAAATCCTGCCAACACCTAGTAACCGTGTGCCCTTCATTCAACCAAGTTTCGTCCAAGTAATAGATTTTTATTCCCCCGGCGTTACGAATACTACGTATTTTTCTTAAATATTCTCTACGCCATAATACTATATCGTCTCTTTCAATCAATGCGCTGTTCCGCTTTCTTTTCAAATATCTGATATTTATTTCGCGTAATGTTCTCAATAATACCCGACGAGATATCTTTGGCAGACTTTCATCATTTTGTAATTCCTGTTGTAGTTTTTTTATCGTTGGAAGTTCATTACGGAGATAAAATGAATGGACTTTTCGACGAATCGCATTTTTCACGTCACCATCCAAAACAATCTTTTTAACTCCTCTTTTTTGTTTAAGTGATTTTACCACAAATACTACGTCGCGCTTCTTTTCCTTCAAAATTCTGAAAATTGTTGCAACTGAGACCTTAGTCAGATCGCTGCAAAGTTTAACGATTTCCTTCACCGGCCTTTCAGGAAATCGTGTACGTACACCATCGTAAACATTCTTCACTATATTGCGTTCACCGGTTGATAAAACATGTCGTTTGGATGCTGTATTGCTAACCGATGTGCCTTGCTGCATTGTTATTAATTGTATCGTCTAATTTCCCGCGCAAACTTCAAGAATAACTTACCACACCTGCTATATCGCTACGCACCTGACTAAGACTGGCGCGTCAAATCTAAACGGGCGGCCACCGCGAAGCGGCAAGCCGGACCCTCGGCGGATCTTGCGGCATTGTCAAACCGTGCGTAATTGCTGCGAAACTGCTGTGATTTCATGGCCCCTCTCACAATGCGTCACATCGCGCAAAATAGATAAGCGACATGGTGTGAGCCTAAAACTGGTGTCGGTTTTTTGATTAACATGAAAGAAACATACATGTGCGTTGGTGCTCTAATTTACGGTTTTTTTGCTCCTCAGAAATTTTTATCACGATACCGAATGGATCAAGCGACTTGAGTTCGCACAGATATGCGACAGTACAAGTCTGCGATGAACGTTCTGAGTGCGAATATATTGAGTACACTCGCACATCTATAGCTTCCCACAGTATGCGTGTGCATGCCTGTACCGATCTCTAAGCTATGGCTAAAGGACCTGCACAAAGGGGCAACGCCGAGAGCTCGCATGCCGCCATTTCAAGCGCTGTTGCCAAGTGTACGTATGTTTCAGCAGTCGTGCTACCGTTGGTATGATTGGACGTGGATTAGGCATATTAGAAATTAAGGATTGCAATTAATGTTTGACTCCAAATAATAGAAAATTGAGAAACACTGTTGAATATTTGCTCACAGATTATGCATACAATCAAGCATACAGTAATATCTATTCGTTAGCTGAGCATCTAAGGGATCTTACGATTTTGTTATATAAGCGCGTGACAACATTGTTTGCGCCGATTTACCGCTAGCGGAGGTATCATGCAATGTGAAATTTAACTATAGGCGGGGAGATCTCTGCGGGTGGACCAGATTTGGATCGATAAGCAGGATTTGGTGGGCATATAGGGTGCGTTCCATAAATAGCGAGACCAGGTTTTTATCGACGCTACGATATACGATACACTTCAGCTAGTCATGACAAACGAATCGCTAATACTGTTTGTAAATAAATTTGACTGAGAAGTGCATTTAATAATAATTAAAAAAATGTTGCTACATGGATTCTAAAAATGCACTCGGAACACATTTACACTCGCATTTTCCAACGACCTACAGCCGTAGTTGACACGTTGTACTCAGAATATTGTGGTAAGCGAATGTTCATTTACTTTTTATGCATTTTGGTCAGCTAGTTTGAGTATCAAGAACGCCACTGAACTGACAGTAAATCGCGAACGATGGCGAGCTACAGTTCTCAAAACTATTGATAATAATCACGTCGGCAATACTCTAGCTCCGACTTAATGCATTTTACGGTTTTATAACATGTTTGTTACTAAAAAGAATTTGACCTGATGCAAATTCATGGGATTTAAAAAGTCGTCGAGTTCCAAAATTACTTTTTTAGAAAATACTGGCATTTAAAAAAATTCACGGGCTCTACGCATATCCTCTATCCATATTTAACTAACACTTTGTTTTGTTTATGATTGTCTGTTTGAATCTGTGACTTGTCCATCGCATCTTCAGGAAACATTTTTTTTAATAATCGCATCATTAAAAACTTCTTTATTAAGTATCCACTCCGTTAAGCAGGCTACCCGTCCGTCAAGAATAGTTCTGATTGAACCAAAACATTTGACCTAACTTGAAATTCGTATGTTGTTAAATTAGAAGTCCCCATTATAAATTGCAAATTTTATCAGTTCGTGATTATTTTGATTGGACCATTTATACAGGTTAACGGAGGAGAGTGGTATGCTTTGCAGATATAGTTTTACTAACATATTCTCGGTGAATATGCAATAATTTTCTTGCAAACACAGCAAAATCGCTAGAAATCATAGTTTTGCTCCGTCATGTCAGTTGTCGCTAGGGTTGCCAACTTTTTTTTATCCAAATATAGTATTTTCCATAAAAATGCTACAAAAAATGTAGTACGCTTGAAAAAAATACTACTGGGAGGAATAAAAAATATAATTTTTTATTTGAATTTCTTTATAAATGTTATAATTTTTGCACTTCGTGCAATTTTTAACAATTTTTTAGCCTCGATAAAAGTGGCATGTGTTTTATTACTGTCAATATTTAAGGTAATATGAAATAACAGCTCCCTTTTTAATGATTTTTAATAATGATAAAGACGTTCTGCTTCTTTCTTTCTGCCACTTGGCATTCATAAATGCAATAATGCTGAAGTGCAAGAATAGACTGCAGAAATGAAATTATTTTTAATAAATTTGGTTGCATAATACAAACATTCATTTGTTCTACGGAAATATAGTACATTACAATAATTTATAGTAGTTTTATGACTTTATCAAATGCGTCAACTGAAGAGAGATTTTGACGAGAGACAATACGTTTGACAGTGAGAAAACCTAATTTCAAATTCTATGAATAATATAACCAACTTTACACAATTCACTAATAGGGGTATCACTTGAAGGTAGTTCAAAAAGAACGAACAACAAATTCAGCAAACACATTTTTTATTGTGGGCAACAATAGGTGGGGAGAGAGTTAACGGGGGGGGGGGGGGAGGTTTTACCCCCTTCATTGACTTTTTTCAATATCTTCTCCTCAGTGTAACTTTTAGCTATATCGGAAACATTCAGAAGGCTAAAACTTCAACAATCGCTCTCGATAATACTTAGATTTTAGTTCTTTATTATAACTTACTTTTTCGTTATTGGTAAGAATTAGAAGCGCTTCTCCATTACTTTCGCAGTTATAAACGGTCGGACATGAACGTAGATGTCATAAAATGTCCAAAAAACATAACCTCAAATTCGTAAGCATGATCACGTGATCGCTTACGACTTCTCTATGAAAGATTTAAAATATATATTTTATGTTAGTCATTGATATCAGGGCTCAAATACACCTTTAACGACATACATCCGAATTAACGTTAACATCACGAAGCATAGCATCGTATAGAAACTATTTACTCCGTCTATAGCAACATTCATAGAAAATCTGGTATTGTATAAGTCAGATATATATGAGTTGTTTACATTTCTTTCAGGTCTCAATCAGTGTCGACAGTTCAATAGTGCAGTTACGTTATTATGTAGACCTGAGTAATGATAAAAACGTATTTATCTATAAAAAATATATATTACAATAATTCAGAAAGCAGTAGGAGATCAAAATAATCGAAAATACCAACTTGCAATAGATAAAAACAAAATAAATTGATCTATTTATTGTATATTAACATCTGCTTATACACAGACATATACAATTTTGAATACACTAATGACCGTTTAACAGTGCAGCAAAAAATGCCGAAAGGGAAAACGGTTAATCGACCCGTCGGGCGTCTTGTGAACTTTGTAGTGTCGGCACTCAGTAGGAGCACAAAAAATGTAAACAGCTTTTATACTTCTGACGCGTACAATAACATTCACCATCAATGAGTTAGTTCTACAACCTGGCAATCGACTATCTCAAACGAGCAGACAGCAATAAGTGAATAATCGCATTAAAACGGCCTTTTAACAATATCGTAAATCAGTGTTCGCCGTTAATTCTTACCGGAACTCAAACAAATAGGTGTTAATCAAACCTCATCAGGCAGGCATTCGCGAGCGTCCTGGCGGAGGATTATGATATTGGCGTTGACTTTTACCATGTGTTTATTGTGTTTAATGCGCATAACAGTCACGGAATCGGTTTTATGGCCTCGTAAAATACCGGAGAAGCAGCGCGCCGCGCCGGTTGTCGTATAGCTAGCTCACCCGCTAGCTCATATGGCACACGCAGGGCTGCCGACAACCCACTGTTTGTTAGGGCTCAAACACAGTGGAGCGGTTTCCTACATGCTGGTCCCCGCAAGCAGGTAGACTGCTTTCACTGTCTGTACGAAAGCAGGGAACCCGCGCCGACCGGCGCTGAAAGTGGCTTATAAATGCATGTGCAATTTTATCTTAAGGTTCCCCGCTTTGTCTGCTTCTACCTGCGAGCGGTGCGGCGCTGGACAGAGCAGGCTACCCGCTTTCACTGTGCATGCATAGATACTTACACGTGCTAAAACCTATCAGAATTTTAATTATTGGTTTCAGTTTGCTCATCAATTTGTTAATGCTTGTCATAGACGTAGTTATGTCCCTGAACTGGGGGAGGGGCTTAAGTCACTGAATCTGGGGGGGGGGGGGGGGCGTAGATACAATAAACTTAACAGAATGAACTATTTTTGGATTTTTGGGGCGCTTATTTTATTCTTGGGCGCCAAGCCCCCCCAAGCCCCCACCTATCTACGCCTATGATGCTTGTCAAAGCGGTCTGGTGGATCGTTGCTTTTAGTTGCGGTCTTGTCGGTCAATCGGTCTGTCAGGTCGGAGCACAGTCGGGTTAGCCAGAGACCATACAAAGTCAGGGATAAATTCAGTTTGATGCTCGTACATTAATTTGGATGATCAGTCTTCTTCTTCTTCTTAGGGTGCCATCTTCTTACGAAGGTTGGCGACCATCATGACAATTTTCACTTTATTGACTGGGGCTCTGAATAATTGTGTTGTGGAGCAGTTATACCACTCCCTCAAGTTACGAAGCCACGAGGTGCGTCTTCTTCCTACATTGCGTTTGCCATCGATTTTTCCTTGCATAATGACATGGAGAATTTGATATCTTTCACCTCTCATTATATGGCCCAGATATAGTAATTTTATTATTTTAATTTCTGTGACCAGTTCTTTCGTCTTGGAGAGCTGCCTTAAAACTTCCTCGTTGGTAATATGATCTATGTACGATATTCTCAATATTCGCCTATAAAGCCACATTTCAAAAGCTTCTATTCGTTTCATCATGGTTTCTGTTAGTGTGGCTGCCTCTATACCATATAACATGATAGAGAACACATAGCATCTCAGCATACGAATCTTGAGTTCCTTGCTCAGAGACTTGTTACAGAAAAACTGTTTCATTTTTATGAAGGCATTCCGGGCGATTTCTATCCTTGTTTCTATTTCTACATATGAGTCATTGTTACAGTTTATAATTATTCCGAGATATTTGTATTTATATATTCTCTCTATTACTCGGTTAGATACCCTCAAGTCAGGATGAATATCATTTTTCTTGGTAAAAACTAGAAATTTTGTTTTATTTATGTTCATGTTCAGCCCATATCGCAACCAGACGTCATTTACCTTCTGTGTGATTCTTTGTAGGTCTAGTATGTTTTCTGCCAACAGCACTGTATCGTCCGCGTATCTTAGGTTATTGATAGAGACTCCACCGACAGTTACCCCAGCTGACTCATCTTGTAACGCTTCCTTCATGATAGTCTCCGAGTACAAATTGAAAAGTAAGGGAGAAAGTATGCAGCCTTGTCGTACTCCCCGTTTGATTTTAATGTCTTCTGATTGTGCGGTCTCTATTTTAATATGCGCTGTTTGCTTGTAATACAAGTTATCAATAATTCTGATGATCAGTATCTGATCCTAAAGGCCTCTACAGACTAGAGTATTCAGCCGATATGAGCGCTCCTGACAAATGACGTGCCGTGAGTTTACAAGGAGTAGGCTCATCAAATCGAGTCGCGGTTTTGAGTTTCAGTCTTGGGTCCAGACCTTTCGAACCTTCACGTTTGCCTTAAAAATCGAAAGTCATTATTTGGCCTTCTATTATGATGAAACCTCGTGTTTTGGATGATTTGAGGGTGCTGATTACAAATCCGGTCACAGTTTTGAGTTCTAGTCGCATTTGACGAACATCAAAAATTTCGGATCTTTCAGATATTCCGATTTGCTCAAAAAATCTAAAACATTTATTTGGCTTTCTGTTAGGATGAAGCCTCGTGTTTTGGATAATTTGAGTAACAAAAATAAAAAATTCAGATCTTCAGATTCGCCTAAAAAATATGACTTTTATTTGGCTTTCTATTAAACCTCATGTTTCGCATAAATTGAGGATGAAATCCGATCTCAGTTTTGAGCTTCAGTGTCATTTGACCAAAATAAGAAAATTAAAACCTTTCAGATCATCAGTTTGCCTAAAAAATCTAAAACCTTCATTTCTGCTAATATGAAACCTTGTGTTTCGGATAACTTGAGGATGCTGTTTTGAGTTTCAGCCTTGTTTGACGAAAATAAAAAATATCAGGTCCTTCACCTAAAATATCGAACGACCTTATTTGGCTTCCAATTTGTAAATTTTGTAATATACAAATTCCTGTTGTTTGTCTTAGTTCATTTTTATTGTTGACTACCACTACTACTAGGCGGTTCTCAAGAAACTAGTTAGTTATTAATTTTTGGATTCAATATTTTCAAGCAAGAAAAGTGTTGTATAATTAAAATCTACACCAGAAAAAATTCTCCTTTGTCTTTGCCTTTTCAATCTTTACTGCAACCTAAATTAATCCGATTCAAGAGAAAAGCTAGAACAGAAGCATCAAAAATGATAAATGTTCCAGGTTAACACGTCGATTATATTTTAAAAAACAAAATTAAACTTCTAGCTCGAAATGTTCAATCAAGCTTATTAAATTATTATATTGTGATCGATTTTAAATAATTGCGCAAATGGTTGGCTCATTCGGATGCTTTAAAGTACAAAAATTAAATTGAAAAAATTCTTTTGCATACATAATTATTATACATACATTCATACAGGTGAAGCTAATAAAATCCTCTTAAAAAATTTACCAGCTACTTTGACCATAATTCATAACCAGTCGCTTGAAAACATTATGCTTAAGCGTCTTTGCTATCCGTGACATTTCAGAACTTCATAAATAAAAATACCATGTAAATATTCACATAATTATGCATTCGCCTTAGCATAAAGTTGTCATAACTGCAGGCAGTCGTTTAACTATATTAACATTCAGCAGCACTGGTGTGTTTATTTGAAATCGTGTGCAGCGCAAAACGTGAAATATCCTTATTTCCGATCAACGAATGTTTTTTCGAAACGGTAAACGACTGAGCATTGCAAAATCGTATCAATAAGTTCGATATAATATATAACTGAGTAAATTCCCATTGATAGTTATGAATTATTGCGGAAAATTATACATTATGCGAAAGCACCTGGATTACCTCTCGCATCTCGGTGTGCTCCATGGGCGACGCCAAAAAAGATTTCTAGAGGGGGCAGAAGTTGTTTTGGAAACGCTTACGTTCAAAGTAGACCCAATGAAATAATAATGAGAGGTTAAACGACCTATCTGTAAGGAAGTTCAATCCTCAACTATACGAGACAGCTCCGTCCGAAGAGATCACCCTGTAGTATATGCTTTAGTTTCCACTCTCGCCGTCTTTGTTTACAGAAAAACTAGTTCCACCATCCCTTGCGACCCATTGTGCCAGATCACTAGAGAGTTTTTGGGCGTCCGTTTCCTGACGTTATTGCACGTTATCGGCTATTTGTGGCATGCGCAGTTCTCCCGAAATAACGGAATCGGCGAATAACCGATAATGTTGTACGTTAGCTACGGAAGTTTACGGTACGATATGATGCGGTGTTGCCAGGTCTAAACCACTATGCGGCAATGAGAAAAGAACCGTGATGATTTTGATAGCAACAATACTTACTTTGTGGTTTATCGTTGTACCAAAGTATCAGGTTTTCTTCCGTCAATTTTATTTGACAGTATTACCCAATAAAAGCTACAAAGTTAGGCATCTTCAGCAACAGCGTGTGATCATCACGGGACGGAACCATGATAGTGAAATCTGTAATGTCATGCTTTGGGGATCCTGCATTACCTATTTTTTATTTGACTTGTGATGTGATCTATTTTATGCTAGTGGTGTTTACTTGTTGCACGTAACATTTCTTGGATATTTCCCATCAAATCGATCATAATGTTAGGTTAAGTTAAAATCAAGTAGGGCCAATGATTGTTAATGTTAATTGTCAAATAACGCAACGATACTCGTCACAGATTTCGGTTACGAAAACTGTACACAAGGCACACGCTTATCCGTTATTCGAAACGCACTGCGCATGCTCAGAATAATGTTTTACGGGTAGCGTCGTCCCAATTTTTAGTGACTCAAAATCTCTATTATGTTTCTACTTAGATCGTGCACTTTGGGATTGGGGAGGGCGGGTGTGATCTCTTCGGACGGGGCTGTCTCGTATAATTGAGGATTGAATTCCTTACAGGTAAGTTGTTGTAACCTCTAATTGCACTTCGAGAGCTCCGTACTCGAGATCACCTTGTAGATGTTTAAAGATTGTTTCACGATTTGCTTATAATTCGAATGAAAATTGTCATGCAAGTCATTGCCAATTGTAAATGTGTCATTGTGGTTACCGACGCATTTTTTGAAGACTTTGTATTTAGTAATTAACGGTTACTCTGTGAAAAACCGTGCATTGTCCATTTCTTCGATTTCGGCATTTTGAAGAAAGCATAAGAAAATCACAACACAATCGCAAACACTTGAGCGCTCAACACGGGCGTCTAAAACATAATGTCCTGGCACAATGGGTCACAGGGGATGGTGGGGAGGTGGAACTAGTTTTTCTGTAAACAAAGACGCCGACAGCGGAAACTAAAGCATATATACTACAAGATGATCTCGAGAACGGGGCTCTGGAAGTATAATTACAGATTAAAGTAACTTCACACAAAAAAAAAACAATATTTTAGTAAAAGTTATACATATTTCATGACGTCTCAATTTTGTTTCCACAGGAGTGTTGACTTCCATACAATATTTGAACCATTAAATATGTGTGCCTAGGTGGAAGCTGGAACTTGGAAGCATTGAATTGCACAATGTTCTGCCTGGTGCAAACATTTTCTTTACTGTCAAAAATTATAGTTGTTTTTCATTGGGTTTCCCTCAACGATTAAAACTATCATTTTCTTCACTACGCTTCGGTTTATTTTAATCTAAACCATCTTCAGTCGTATGAATATCAGATATCGTTTACATTTCTGTAAAATTTTTGTTTTTGTGAAGCAGCCTCTGAGAGGAGGCTGAGAGAGCTGAATTCAGTTGAAGATGGTTTAGATTAAAATAAACCGAAACGTAGTGAAGAAAAATGATGTTTGAATCGTTGACCGAAACCCCTGAAAAACAGCCGTAATCTATAGTCACAGTCTCTAGAAAAATAAATATATGTCAAAAATAATAGCAAAAATCGTTATCCTTATTCGCTGTAAATAACGGACCTCCGTCATCGTTATTGGGAAACATTTACCAATTTCCTATTCCTGCGCATGCTCAAAATAAAGATAATGACGAAATTCGTTATTTCTGGTGGTCCAAAAACTCCCTATACGTCTTATACTGTTATTTATACTCATATTCACATTTGCATAGATAATATTTGGTTTGATGATATATGTGACGAAGTAGCAATATGTATGTGAGTATAAATGAAAACTGACATTTTTTTTCTGAATTATTTGCACCTGCCTCGCAGTAAGTTATTCTTTGACTATGATATATATCATGTTGGCAATATCTCATACAAATTGAATTGATGCCTAGAATGTTGGAATGAGAAATATACATATTTATGAATAACTATTTAACAGAAAATATACATATAACAACTGCATATGACTAAGATACCATGATTGTGTACTTTGCTGGTCCGAAACCCAATTGCTATCAATTAAGTAGAATTACAAGTGTAATAGTGTTTTTTATGCTGAAAGGGGAGTTTAATTACAAGTTTTCACATTTTTTAATGTTTCAGGGTAAAATCAGTCAGAAATATACTAATTAATAGCCTGCGAACAAAATAAACATCGACATTTCTGATTTTTCTTCACAAATTATTATTAATACTGCTGAAGCAAAGCCGGATATATTTTATGGATCATTGAAAAAAAAGAGCTGAAAATTCAGGTTGATATTTCTTTTTTATTGACTTATGTAGTTTGTTTTATTATAGGCTACTAATTATGCAAATTGTTTGCAGATTAAAACAATAAAAATGATAAATAAACTACAGATACATTTTCAGACGTGGTTTTTAGACATCTTACACATCACTTAATCATTTTATTTCAATTCTGAGGGATTAAAATTGGAGGCTGAGGTATATAATTCAATAAGGACTTTTTATTGTATTGTAATACCAAAGTAACATAAACAAAACCTAACATTTGCCTTAAAAAACCGGTAATGGATAATTTTCAGTAGCTGTTTCAAAAAGGAATAAATTGCGATAGAAATGGCATCCTACCATCCTGGTAGTGGTACTGTGATCACGATAATAATATCAATACACTTGTCATACCTACCCCTTGGAACCAAATTATAAATACATCATTTTCCAACTTTGGTGTGTGAAAAATCTCAAAAATATGGTTTATCTTTAAGTATATACAGTTTCTATTGATAGATCAGAGTATTTTGTGATACATACGTTCCTTCTCTGCCCCTTTTTGCTCCAAGTGCACCACCCATGGTCATCTCATATTTATACTTAGATATGTAGGATTCTCTGCATGCGATGTTTCGTCTTGGCTGGAATCTCCGTCTGGGTTTTTTTGACGGTCTGAGAGCGATGGTTGGACTGTACATATGACATACTTGCGATGATAAGATTGTTTTACATTTCCGCTATTATATTAGATTTCAATGCAATTAAAATTCCTGTGAGCCCAAGTACAACAGTTTCCTTGTTAGGGTATTCCAAATGTTATGTGGTTCTGGTTAATATCATTATACAGAACAATTCCAAAGGCCTATTCTTGGAGCATCAAATTAACTATCACAATATACCTATTTTTAAGGTTAACTGAACTTGGGTAGCTCAAAACTGCAACTGGATTTATAATTAGCACCCTTAAAATATGACGCTTCATCTCAGTTGAAAGCCAAATAAAGATTTTTGATTATTTAGGCAAACTTGAAGATTTGAACAATCTCAAATTTTTGATTTTCGTCAAACGAGACTGAAGCTCAAAACTACGACCGGATTTATAATCAGCACCCTCAAATTATCCAAAATACGAGGTTTCATCGCAGTTGAACGCTAAATAAAGATTTTCGATTTTTTAGGCAAACCTGAAGATCTGAAAGATCTGAAAATTTTGATTTTCGTTAAATGAGACTGAAGCTCAAAACTGCGACCGGATTTATAATCAGCACCCTCAAATTATCCAAAATACGAGGTTTCGTCTCAGTTGAAAGCCAAATAAAGATTTTCGATTTTTGCGCCAAACTTGAAGATCTGAAAGATTTGAAATTTTTGATTTTCGTCAAACGAGACTGAAGCTCAAAACTACACGACCGGATTTATAATCAGCACCCTCAAATTATCCAAAATACGAGGTTTCATCGCAGTTGAAAGCTAAATAAAGATTTTCGATTTTTTAGGCAAACCTGAAGATCTGAGAGATCTGAAATTTTTGATTTTCGTTAAATGAGACTGAAGCTCAAAACTGCGACCGGATTTATAATCAGCACCCTCAAATTATCCAAAATACGAGGTTTCATCGCAGATGAAAGCTCAATAAAGATTTTCGATTTTTTAGGCAAACTTGAAGATCTGAAAGATCTAAAATTTTTGATTTTCGTCAAACGAGACTGAAGCTCAAAACTGCGACCGGATTTATGATCAGCACCCTCAAATTATCCAAAATACGAGGTTTCATCGCAGTTGAAAGCTAAACAAAGATTTTCGATTTTTTAGGCAAACCTGAAGATCTGAAAGATCTGAAAATTTTGATTTTCGTTAAATGAGACTGAAGCTCAAAACTGCGACCGGATTTATAATCAGCACCCTCAAATTATCCAAAATACGAGGTTTCATCGCAGTTGAACGCTAAATAAAGATTTTCGATTTTTTAGGCAAACCTGAAGATCTGAAAGATCTGAAAATTTTGATTTTCGTTAAATGAGACTGAAGCTCAAAACTGCGACCGGATTTATAATCAGCACCCTCAAATTATCCAAAATACGAGGTTTCGTCTCAGTTGAAAGCCAAATAAAGATTTTCGATTTTTGCGCCAAACTTGAAGATCTGAAAGATTTGAAATTTTTGATTTTCGTCAAACGAGACTGAAGCTCAAAACTACACGACCGGATTTATAATCAGCACCCTCAAATTATCCAAAATACGAGGTTTCATCGCAGTTGAAAGCTAAATAAAGATTTTCGATTTTTTAGGCAAACCTGAAGATCTGAGAGATCTGAAATTTTTGATTTTCGTTAAATGAGACTGAAGCTCAAAACTGCGACCGGATTTATAATCAGCACCCTCAAATTATCCAAAATACGAGGTTTCATCGCAGATGAAAGCTCAATAAAGATTTTCGATTTTTTAGGCAAACTTGAAGATCTGAAAGATCTAAAATTTTTGATTTTCGTCAAACGAGACTGAAGCTCAAAACTGCGACCGGATTTATGATCAGCACCCTCAAATTATCCAAAATACGAGGTTTCATCGCAGTTGAAAGCTAAACAAAGATTTTCGATTTTTTAGGCAAACCTGAAGATCTGAAAGATCTGAAATTTATGATTTTCGTCAAACGAGACTGAAGCTCAAAACTGCGACCGGATTTATAATCACCACCCTCAAATTATCCAAAATACGAGGTTTCATCGCAGATGAAAGCTAAATAAAGATTTTCGATTTTTTAGGCAAACCTGAAGATCTGAAAGATCTGAAATTTTTGATTTTCGTCAAGCGAGACTGAAGCTCAAAACTGCGACCGGATTTATAATCAGCACCCTCAAATTATCCAAAATACGAGGTTTCATCGCAGCTGAAAGCTAAATAAAGATTTTCGATTTTTTAGGCAAACCTGAAGATCTGAAAGATCTAAAATTTTTGATTTTCGTCAAACGAGACTGAAGCTCAAAACTGCGACCGGATTTATAATCAGCACCCTCAAATTATCCAAAATACGAGGTATCATCGCAGTTGAAAGCCAAATAAAGATTTTCGATTTTTTAGGCAAACCTGAAGATCTGAAAGATCTAAAATTTATGATTTTCGTCAAACGAGACTGAAACTCAAAACTGCGACCGGATTTATAATCACCACCCTCAAATTATCCAAAATACGAGGTTTCATCGCAGTTGAAAGCCAAATAAAGATTTTCGATTTTTTAGGTAAACCTGAAGATCTGAAAGATTTAAAATTTTTGATTTTCGTCAAACGAGACTGAAGCTCAAAACTGCGACCGGATTTATAATCAGCACCCTCAAATTATCCAAAATACGAGGTTTCATCGCAGTTGAAAGCTAAATAAAGATTTTCGATTTTTTAGGCAAACCTGAAGATCTGAAAGATCTAAAATTTTTGATTTTCGTCAAACGAGACTGAAGCTCAAAACTGCGACCGGATTTATAATCAGCACCCTCAAATTATCCAAAATACGAGGTATCATCGCAGTTGAAAGCCAAATAAAGATTTTCGATTTTTTAGGCAAACCTGAAGATCTGAAAGATCTAAAATTTTTTATTTTCGTCAAACAAGACTGAAACTCAAAACTGCGACCGGATCTATAATCTGCATCCTCAAATTATCCAAAATACGAGGTTTCATCGCAGTTGAAAGCTAAATAAAGATTTTCGATTTTTTAGGCAAACCTGAAGATCTGAAAGATCTAAAATTTTTGATTTTCGTCAAACAAGACTGAAACTCAAAACTGCGACCGGATTTATAATCTGCACCCTCAAATTATCCAAAATACGAGGTTTCATCGCAGTTGAAAGCTAAATAAAGATTTTCGATTTTTTAGGCAAACCTGAAGATCTGAAAGATCTAAAATTTTTGATTCTCGTCAAACGAGACTGAAGCTCAAAACTGCGACCGGATTTGTAATCAGCACCTTCCAACTATCCAAAATAACGAGGTTTCATCGCCGTTGAAAGCTAAATAAAGATTTTCGATTTTTTAGGCAAACCTGAAGATCTGAAAGATCTAAAATTTATGATTTTCATCAAACGAGACTGAAACTCAAAACTGCGACCGGATTTGTAATCAGCACCTTCCAACTATCCAAAATAACGAGGTTTCATCGCCGTTGAAAGCTAAATAAAGATTTTCGATTTTTTAGGCAAACTTGAAGATCTGAAAGATCTAAAATTTATGATTTTCGTCAAACGAGACTGAAACTCAAAACTGCGACCGGATTTGTAATCAGCACCTTCCAATTATCCAAAATAACGAGGTTTCATCGCCGTTGAAAGCTAAATAAAGATTTTCGATTTTTTAGGCAAACCTGAAGATCTGAAAGATCTAAAATTTATGATTTTCGTCAAACGAGACTGAAACTCAAAACTGCGACCGGATTTGTAATCAGCACCTTCAAATTATCCAAAATAACGAGGTTTCATCGCAGATGAAAGCTAAATAAAGATTTTCGATTTTTTAGGCAAACCTGAAGATCTGAAAGATCTAAAATTTATGATTTTCGTCAAACGAGACTGAAACTCAAAACTGCGACCGGATTTGTAATCAGCACCTTCAAATTATCCAAAATAACGAGGTTTCATCGCAGATGAAAGCTAAATAAAGATTTTCGATTTTTTAGGCAAACCTGAAGATCTGAAAGATCTAAAATTTATGATTTTCGTCAAACGAGACTGAAACTCAAAACTGCGACCGTATTTGTAATCAGCACCTTCCAATTATCCAAAATAACGAGGTTTCATCGCCGTTGAAAGCTAAATAAAGATTTTCGATTTTTTAGGCAAACCTGAAGATCTGAAAGATCTAAAATTTATGATTTTCGTCAAACGAGACTGAAACTCAAAACTGCGACCGGATTTATAATCTGCACTCTCAAATTATCCAAAATACGAGGTTTCATCGCAGTTGAAAGCTAAATAAAGATTTTCGATTTTTTAGGCAAACCTGAAGATCTGAAAGATCTAAAATTTTTGATTCTCGTCAAACGAGACTGAAACTCAAAACTGCGACCGGATTTGTAATCAGCACCTTCCAACTATCCAAAATAACGAGGTTTCATCGCCGTTGAAAGCTAAATAAAGATTTTCGATTTTTTAGGTAAACCTGAAGATCTGAAAGATCTAAAATTTATGATTTTCGTCAAACGAGGCTGAAACTCAAAACTGCGACCGGATTTGTAATCAGCACCTTCCAATTATCCAAAATAACGAGGTTTCATCGCAGTTGAAAGCTAAATAAAGATTTTCGATTTTTTAGGCAAACCTGAAGATCTGAAAGATCTAAAATTTATGATTTTCGTCAAACGAGGCTGAAACTCAAAACTGCGACCGGATTTGTAATCAGCACCTTCCAATTATCCAAAATAACGAGGTTTCATCGCAGTTGAAAGCTAAATAAAGATTTTCGATTTTTTAGGCAAACCTGAAGATCTGAAAGATCTAAAATTTATGATTTTCGTCAAACGAGACTGAAACTCAAAACTGCGACCGGATTTGTAATCAGCACCTTCAAATTATCCAAAATAACGAGGTTTCATCGCAGATGAAAGCTAAATAAAGATTTTCGATTTTTTAGGCAAACCTGAAGATCTGAAAGATCTAAAATTTATGATTTTCGTCAAACGAGACTGAAACTCAAAACTGCGACCGGATTTGTAATCAGCACCTTCCAATTATCCAAAATAACGAGGTTTCATCGCCGTTGAAAGCTAAATAAAGATTTTCGATTTTTTAGGCAAACCTGAAGATCTGAAAGATCTAAAATTTTTGATTCTCGTCAAACGAGACTGAAACTCAAAACTGCGACCGGATTTATAATCTGCACTCTCAAATTATCCAAAATACGAGGTTTCATCGCCGTTGAAAGCTAAATAAAGATTTTCGATTTTTTAGGTAAACCTGAAGATCTGAAAGATCTAAAATTTATGATTTTCGTCAAACGAGGCTGAAACTCAAAACTGCGACCGGATTTGTAATCAGCACCTTCCAATTATCCAAAATAACGAGGTTTCATCGCAGTTGAAAGCTAAATAAAGATTTTCGATTTTTTAGGCAAACCTGAAGATCTGAAAGATCTAAAATTTATGATTTTCGTCAAACGAGACTGAAACTCAAAACTGCGACCGGATTTGTAATCAGCACCTTCCAACTATCCAAAATAACGAGGTTTCATCGCCGTTGAAAGCTAAATAAAGATTTTCGATTTTTTAGGTAAACCTGAAGATCTGAAAGATCTAAAATTTATGATTTTCGTCAAACGAGGCTGAAACTCAAAACTGCGACCGGATTTGTAATCAGCACCTTCCAATTATCCAAAATAACGAGGTTTCATCGCAGTTGAAAGCTAAATAAAGATTTTCGATTTTTTAGGCAAACCTGAAGATCTGAAAGATCTAAAATTTATGATTTTCGTCAAATGAGACTGAAACTCAAAACTGCGACCGGATTTATAATCACCACCCTCAAATTATCCAAAATACGAGGTTTCATCGCAGTTGAAAGCCAAATAAAGATTTTCGATTTTTTAGGTAAACCTGAAGATCTGAAAGATTTAAAATTTTTGATTTTCGTCAAACGAGACTGAAGCTCAAAACTGCGACCGGATTTATAATCAGCACCCTCAAATTATCCAAAATACGAGGTTTCATCGCAGTTGAAAGCTAAATAAAGATTTTCGATTTTTCAGGCAAACCTGAAGATCTGAAAGATCTAAAATTTTTGATTTTCGTCAAACGAGACTGAAACTCAAAACTGCGACCGGATTTATAATCACCACCCTCAAATTATCCAAAATACGAGGTTTCATCGCAGTTGAAAGCCAAATAAAGATTTTCGATTTTTTAGGCAAACCTGAAGATCTGAAAGTTCTAAAATTTATGATTTTCGTCAAACGAGACTGAAACTCAAAACTGCGACCGGATTTGTAATCAGCACCTTCCAACTATCCAAAATAACGAGGTTTCATCGCCGTTGAAAGCTAAATAAAGATTTTCGATTTTTTAGGCAAACCTGAAGATGTGAAAGATCTAAAATTTATGATTTTCGTCAAACGAGACTGAAACTCAAAACTGCGACCGGATTTCTAATCAGCACCTTCCAATTATCCAAAGTAACGAGGTTTCATCGCCGTTGAAAGCTAAATAAAGATTTTCGATTTTTTAGGCAAACCTGAAGATCTGAAAGATCTAAAATTTTTGATTTTCGTCAAACGAGACTGAAGCTCAAAACTGCGACCGGATTTATAATCAGCACTCTCAAGTTATAGAAAATACGAGGTTTCATCGCAGTTGAAAGCCAAATAAAGATTTTCGATTTTTGAGCCAAAGTTGAAGATCTGAAAGATTTGAAATTTTTGATTTTCGTCAAACGAGACTGAAGCTCAAAACTGCGACCGGATTTATAATCATCACCCTCAAATTATCCAAAATACGAGGTTTCATCGCAGATGAAAGCTAAATAAAGATTTTCGATTTTTTAGGCAAACCTGAAGATGTGAAAGATCTAAAATTTTTGATTTTCGTCAAACAAGACTGAAACTCAAAACTGCGACCGGATTTATAATCTGCACCCTCAAATTATCCAAAATACGAGGTTTCATCGCAGTTGAAAGCTAAATAAAGATTTTCGATTTTTTAGGCAAACCTGAAGATCTGAAAGATCTAAAATTTTTGATTCTCGTCAAACGAGACTGAAGCTCAAAACTGCGACCGGATTTGTAATCAGCACCTTCCAATTATCCAAAATAACGAGGTTTCAGCGCAGTTGAAAGCTAAATAAAGATTTTCGATTTTTTAGGCAAACCTGAAGATCTGAAAGATCTAAAATTTTTGATTTTCGTCAAACGAGAGTGAAGCTCAAAACTGCGAGTGGATTTGTAGTCAGTACCCTCAAATTATCCAAAATAACGAGGTTTCATCGCAGTTGAAAGCTAAATAAAAATTTTCGATTTTTTAGGCAAACCTGAAGATCTGAAAGATCTAAAATTATTGATTTTCATCAAACGAGACTGAAGCTCAAAACTGCGACCGGATTTGTAATCAGCACCCTCAAGTTATCCAAAATAACGAAGTTTCATCGCAGTTGAAAGCTAAATAAAGATTTTCGATTTTTTAGGCAAACCCGAAGATCTGAAAGATCTAAAATTTTTGATTCTCGTCAAACGAGACTGAAGCTCAAAACTGCGACCGGATTTATCATCGGCACCCTCAAATTATCCAAAATACGAGATTTCATCGCAGTTGAAAGCCAAATAAGATTTTCGATTTTGATTTTTTAGCCAAACTTGATCTGAAATGTTTGATGTTTGTCGCACGAGACTGACCGGATTCATGTTTTTGAGTTCTTTAGGTAAATTACCTTCCATCTTTAAACGTATTGTATTCTTGTCTACAGTAAGCATTTATTAATCACATCACGCAAGTTATATGATAGTAGTGGTTAATTAAAATAAGTAATTGTGTTCTGAATTCCCACTAATTGAGACAATACGAAATTGTAATTCAGCAGTCACTGGACAATTAAGATTCTAAAGCTGATAACATTATAGGGGTAACGTATGGGTAGCAAAGTGTAAAGAACATTGTTTCAAGATGCGTATGACGCCGATATAGTAATTAAGATCAAACAGATAGGGTACTTAAGCTTAAGCTTGAGTTATACTGTTAATTCACTATTGTGTCTAATATTAGTCTTGTAGACATAGCTTAGTATGCAATTACTGCAATTTCATCGGCATTTAAAACAGATCTATTTACTTATTTATATCTACATGCATGCATTTATTTTTGTAACTATTTTTTTGTAATCCATTTTTTTGATATGTTTGGTCGACTTTGAAAGCTTCAAGATATAGAACGTAGTCACAACCAAGAATATCTTTCTAAGCTCTCCCCAAATATATAGGAGTTCTGGAAAAGTAACTGTTATGTTATGTGTTGTGTGCGTAGATTAAATGAGATACATAGTCGCCTAAGGACATAGTTATGGTTACCTAAATCAAAAAAGTTCACAAAACTCGAAGACCTGACAATGCTCGTGGTCCGTTGATATGTCAGCCCAAGAATCAAATCAATTGCAAAAAAGCTATATTGGGGTCTAGAATGATTACAAATTTAATATCTACCATTAGCAGCAATTTTGAAAGTAAATCATGTATTTTTCCAATTACCACAAGTGCAGTAATCCAGATAATTACAGTTACTGTAAATAGCTATAATCGTGTGTTGGACTACTTAGCTATGATATTCATTACACTGGGCAGTAGGAATGCTAATAGCTCACCAATTAAGTAACATGCATCCTATAAACAAAATTAAGAAAACAATTATGTCAAACCTAATAACTGCAGTTTACACAATTCTAGAAACTCGGTCATGTATAAATAGTCGTTCAGAACTGGTCAAGTTTTTTAACCTCACAGCTTTTCGCCTTATAGATAGATATGTACTTTACTGTCAAATAATTACAAAAATTTTATTGACAGATCTATAGCTACATACAAAACGTGTAGTTGAATTATTCACTTAAATTTGTCAATTTATCCTGGCAACAATAAAACTTTTGTAATAGAAAAGTGTTTTTACGGAAAACTTTTAAATACTTGAATCAAAAACTAGTGTGGACAGTTTCTATGAATCTGCACTGCATTACTGATCGAATCTTTAACGATGATTTCGAGGTGATTAATTCAAAATCACAAAATATAATCCATTTTGATGCTCTCAAATTTTGTTTTATTTCTGAATATATCAGTGTTGTCGTTTCCTCTGAAACAGCAGCTAAATGGGGCGGTAAACACCAGCTGTTTCTACAATCATGAGTAAAATCTGATTGAGACAAGTTAAATGGGACCGAAAACGTCAACGGTTTCTACGATCATGACTAAAATCTAATTGAGACACTCAAACAGCAGCTAAAGGGGCCAACAGTTTCTACAATCATGAGTAAAATCTGATTGAGACACACACACAGCAGCTAAATGGGGCCCACCAGTTTCTACAATTATGAGTAAAATCTGATTGAGACACACACAGCAGCTAAAGGGGCCAACAGTTTCTACAATCATGAGTAAAATCTGATTGAGACACACACACAGCAGCTAAATGGGGCCAACCACTTTCTACAATTATGAGTAAAATCTGATTGAGACACTCAAACAACAGCTAAATGGGGCCCACAATGTCTACAACCATGAGTAAGATCTGATTGAGACACTGAAGCTGCAGCTGAATGGGACCGTATATGCCACCACTTTTTACAATCATGAGTAAAATCTGATTGATAAATTAACGAAAATGGCAAGCATCAGCCATGATGATCAGAACATCTGGTTTCAATTTCCTTTAAAGTAAAAAAAAATGAGGAGTGGCCCTACCAGTGAAGTACTTAAACATAAGTAATATATGGTTCACTCAGATAGGTATTTTGAATTAGTTATAGTCTTGAGTAGAGTACTCATTTTATTTTTCTTGCTTTTTGAAATGTAGGACATTTTTATTATCATTATCATATTTTTCCCAAGGTTAAACTGACGAATTCAAGCTGGTCTGGTTTCCAGGTGTGTTAAGCCTTTTTTCAGGCTTATATTCTGCTAGTTTGCTTATTGGAACGAAAGCCTTGATTATAAATTGTTACTACATCGGAACAACAAAGAGATTAGTACAAACTAGTGGCGGAGCGTATCAACGCCGGCCGAACAGCCCAAGGACCAACAGTTCTTGATAATAATTTTTGATTTTTTTTAAGCACAGAGTGCTTTCCAAGACCTACTTGCATATTTTGTATGGCGGTCACTGTTAGAATCATTACAATTACAATGTTTGCTGAGTATTTTAGAAATTCAAACAAAAACTACTGAATATGAGTACGCACCTAAATATTTGGCACAACGACCCCACCCAGTTATTATTTTTGTGACATGCGTCACGCAGTGGCATGAACAACAATTATAAAAACCAGTATATCAATTCCCAATTATAATTACTTATTTATTCTTGACCATTTACCTTAATTATTTTGATATTTACTGTCTGAGCCAGGAAATAAATATATCCTTTACGGCCGTTAAATTTCGTTTTTGTTTGTTTACGGTTTCTGTTCCAGTTGATGAGGTATGAAAAAATTATTTGGATCATTCAACAAAGTTGGTTAATGATTCTTTATTAACATACTGGTGCATGGCGTAGGGTTACATTATATCAAAGACCAAAAATTTATTAAGAAACGAAATAGAATTTCAAAATTCACTTTAAAATAGATTGTAAAAAAGATTAATTTTTGAGTACCACGTTTCTATTGTTCTACTGTCTTCAATTGTCTTCACATCTTCAGGTGAACTGTTGAATATTTATGTTCTTTTAGTTGGTCTTCTTATTCTTAGTCTCATAGCTAACGTCGTTTTCTTGCGGCTTTCTTTTTCGGTCGCCGTGGTGTTCTGGTTCAGTGGCGTCGGTTTTTATCAACGTGGCCGTTCGACTACGTCCAATATGGTAGCCCCTTCTAAGAAATATAGAAAAACTAAAATTAGTCAGAGTAAGCTTTGACACAAACGTGGAGCGAAAGGCAACGTTAGTAAGGACTAACGCCAATGAACCAAAAAACCACGGCGACTTACAAAACAAGCCATGAAGAATGACACGTCATCAAGAACTGACGCACTCGGCAGAACGAAACGAAAAGAAAGGAACATGTTCAACGGATCACTTGAAAACGATTGAAGATGGTAGATCAAAAGGTTGTACTCAAAAATTGTAGGGTGTATGGAAGTCTCAAACAGACCTTTGGAAATAACTATTTTTATTTCGGTTTATTTTATGAACAAGTATTGAGCCTAGAAAAATGTAGAAACATTAGTTCTAGTTTGTGTTTGTTCTTTAGTGTAGGCAAGTTTGCTTTGTAATTCAAAAAATCAAATGCCATTTTATATTAATCTTTCTTTTTGTTTTCAGGTGAGTAATATGCTGAAGAGTAGCGACTTTCTGAAGAGAAGAAGCATTATATGTATAAAGTAAGATTAGACAGTAAGATTTCTTTAACTATATAGCCACAAAATTACCTATTACATTGAGCATTTTTTTTAGCTGTATTAACGTTTAATTAGTTTTTGCTAGCAAATCGGACAAAATCAAGTCGAGCTAAGTGATTATGCAAATGTTTCCAATGTAATTTTAAGGCAAAGCTTCACTCAAAAAAAAAACGCTTGCTTCATTTTGCTCCAGCATAAAGTATCCTATTCTCACGTGTTTAAGAGATATACAGATAAAAATAGCACAAGGAGGACAAGTCACAAAAGCACATCATGGACTGCTATGGACTAATACTCATGACAATAAAAAAAGAACTTTTCGAAGCATAGAACAGTACGTTGCCTTATTTGGAGCAGAAGTAGTATGCCCAATGACAGCAACAATAAAAAACAAAATAAGAACAGTCGAATTAGATTAAGTGGAAGATGCCTACAAGAACAGACAAAGTAAGAACTACAGAAATATAGCAACGAACGGAAGTACAATGCTCAATAACAAAGAAGCTACAAAACAGAAAACTGCAACGGTATGATCATGTCCAAAAAATGCCAGAACACAGGTGGCCAAACCGAATATTGGAATGGGAGGTTCCAGGGATGAGACGTAGAGGATGACCGGCACTAAGATGGGAGACTTTTATTGGAAATGCGATGATAAGAGCTGTGGAGGACAAAAATGGCGGACTCGGGAGGGAAGATGAAGAAAAAGAAGAAGAATATTCTCTATTTTACGACAGATCTTGTTTCTTATCTTTGTGGTATTACGATCTTGCACGTACCAATCTCGATCTCTGCCCTGTTGAAACATTTTAAGGGCATCAGTAACATCTAAGTATTGCACAAAGTGTTACAAGAAAAGAAATCAATATGTTGTAGCTATAGGTAGTCTCAGGAGGATCAGATTCCTCGTACATAAATGTCCATTTCCCAGCAGAAATATAGAAAACTCTCCAACAAAAAAGCACATATACGCTTTCTCTTGACTTTGACGTGCTTGGGTAATTGTCGTTTCGTATTTCTTCCCATCAGTTAATTAATCACTTCAGCCATATGTGCGGACGCTTAAGACAAGTATTAATTGCGCGACCAGTTGACTTTTTCTCTTACTAGCATTTATAATTTTGCGTACAAGTAAGAGGCAAAAGTGCAAATGGTAGGTGAGTCTCTCGCCATAGGCTTAGAATGTAAAGGATATTTTCGCTATTTAAAATAGCTGTTACTATTTCTATTCTAATTCTAGCTATGATTATTTTTCAGTCGTTAGGAAAATTCTAGAAGGGATTTATAACTTTTAAAAATCTGACTTTTTGCGGCAAAATAACTATCTTTCAAGGCACTTTTCATTCTGTTCAATGCGCTTAACCCATCGTTTTATCTGAGAAACCATTTGGTGATAGTCTTTTTATTGTGACCATTGAGATGGCCGTCCTTGAGCTCTAAATACGAAGCAAATCTTCGACCTCTCAATTCTTTTTTGACTTCAGATCAACAATAATATGTCCTGGCACGACCACGTTGTCAGTTTTGCTAAAACGGCATCACAGGAACTTGGAGCTGTATACATCCGAGCAACTATTGCTGCTCTACGAGCCACAGATCCGACCATTGTTGGAGTATTGCCCCATATGTGGGGATGCGCTCAAAAGCACTTTCTGAAGCTTCTGGTCACTATCCAGAAGAGAGTAATTAGACTAATCGATACACCTAACCTCACAAAGGACCCCCACAGCCTCGAACATCAAAGAAGGGTGGCGTTTCAAATCTAAGGCTGCGTGCCCATGGTCTGAGAACCCACACATATGCGTGCGTTCTCAAGTCATGTGTTGAGCTGCGTCTTAAAACGATCAGAATACTATCAGGCGCATTGATATATGACCTGAAAATGTAAAGGAAAAACTCTTTAGAATCTTTTTCAGATAACGTAAAACCTGCTTTTTCAAACAGGATTCTTTAGAATATCATAACGGCGGCTTTGCTGAACTTCTTCTTAGAGTGCCATGCAGATTCCTGCGTAGGCGTCCATCCTCCCCCTATCAAATTTCTCTATTCACAGCTGCATTTTGTATCTCTCCGAGGCTTCTCATTTCTGTCCACTGCCGAATGTTTCTGAGACAGGATAGTTTTTCTTCCTATTCCTCTTTTTCCTCCTTCGATTTTACCTTGAAGTACCAGGCGTTGTAACTGATAACGATTTCCCCGTATTACGTGTCCCAGGTAGGCTATTTTTCTTTTTTTAATTGCGTCGAAAAGCTGCCGGTCTGTTAGTTCAGCTCTTCGGAGAACTTCTTCATTTGTTACATGGTCTACCCAGGGTATTTTTAGCATCCGTCTTAAGATCCACATCTCGAGAGCTTCAATTTTGTTGATTGTGGTTGCTTTCAATGTCCTCGCGTCCATTTCGTAAAGCAGAAATGACCAAACGTAACATTTTACCATTCTGTATCTGAGGCTGAAGTTTAAGTTTTTGTCAGTGAGAAATTTTAGAAAGTTTTAGAAAGGTTATTCGTGCTTGTTCAATTCTGCACTTTATTTCTTGGTCTGGATCCCATGTTTCATTGACCATGCATCCTAGATATTTAAACTGTGAAACTCTTTCAATGTTTTTTCGGTTTATTTGTATCTGGGTGTTTGTTGTGTTGTTTCCACCGATCACCATAAACTTTGTTTTGCCAATATTAATTTTAAGGCCTAGATTTCTACTCGCCTCAGTGACTCGATTTAGTAGGATCTGGAGATCACCTGCATTACCTGTTATTATGGCAGTGTCATCTGCATACCGGATGTTGTTTATGGGAATTCCGTTTACTCTTATGCCAATTGAGTTGTTCGAAACTGCCTGCGTAAATATTCTTTCTACATATAAGTTGAATAACATTGGGGATAAGATGCATCCCTGTCTAACACCTTTTCTTATTTGAAACTCTTATGTTGTACCCGCGTTGTTTAGTCCGATCTCTGCTTTTTGGTTCCAGTACAGGTTACCTTTAATCGTATGTCTTTTCCGTCTAACCCTATATATCTTTAAGATATGATATGAGAAGGTCATGCTTTACGTTGTCAAATGCTTTCTCATAGTCGATGAAGCATATGAAAACATCTTTTCTTTGGTCCTGGCTGTTCTATACCAACGTTTGCAGGGTGAATATAGCTTCTCTCGTTCCGAATCCGTTTTTGAAACCAAAATGGCTGATTCCACTTACTTCCTCGCATTTTACTTCCCACACCGATAGGTGAGGGGGTATTGTGATCGCGAAAATTTTCGATTTTGAGATAATACGTTTTTTGGACGTTTTATGATGTCTACATAACGAAAGTCCACGTCACTCATTTCCGTCGGTCTGTCGGTCTGTCTGTCTGTCTGTCTGTCTATACGCGTTCTTCTAGCCACGTAATCTCAGTAACGGCTGCATGGATTATTATGAAATTTGGGCAGCGATATGCCGTGGTGTCGTAGTAGGTAATGTTCCTATAATTTTGAAAATCGGTGCATGGGCGGCGGAGTAATTAGCAAAAAACGAAAAATTTGAAATATGCCCCAAACTTCGTTTTTAGGCGTTTTAGGGGTTCCTGATCATTTTCTACTTTTTTTTGGTAGGGGTGAAATTGGGGTGGTTGGTGGGTGGGGGGTTGTAAAATTAAAAAATTGATTGCTTTCATAATAGACTGTCCACTGACCTGTGAAGGAAGACCTAGCGACATAAATAACTTTTTTAGCTCCATCCGAACATTGCCTTGCCTATTACAGAAACCAAAGGACTTTTTCTGGTGTAAACATAGGCGATCGTTCTATATATGTAACGAAGAAACTGTTGAATTGATTTTAACGAAATTTTGACACAGTATTACTACCATGGCGAGGATGGAAAATGCGTATGGTTTTTATAAATCGCGCCAGTGGCGGCGCAGCAATAATAAAAAAACTAAAAATATAAAAACAGCTCAAACTTCGTTTTTAAGTGTTTTAGAGGTTCCTGATCATTTTCTGAGTTTTTTTGGGTGGGGGTGAAATTGGGGTGGTTGGGGGGTGGGGGGTTGAAAAACTGAAAAATTTGCTGTATTAACAATAGGCTGTCCACTGACCTGTGAAGGAAGACCTAGCGACATAGATCAGCTGTTTAGGTCCATTTGAATATTGCCTTGCCTATTACCGAAACTAGGGGACTTTTCTGGAATTTTCTGTATACATACGAGTATTTATTGCTCTAGATCGTTTTGTATTTTGTAACGTGGAAACTATTAAATTGATTCTAATGAAATTTTGACACATTATTATTACTGTGGTGAGGATGGAAAACGCGTATGCTTGTTGGAAATCGTGTCAGTGGCAGCGTAGCAATAATCAAAAAACTAAAAATATGAAAACAGCTCAAACTTCGTTTTTAGATGTTTACGGGGTTCCTGACCGTTTTCTACCTTTTTTGGGTGGGGGTGAAATTGGGGCGATGATTAGGTTGCAAGGGGATCTCAGACTAAAGCTTCATGCTATGGGAAAATAATAAACTGGTATCACCGTAATGTGTGGGAAGTACTGAGTCAATCAACTTGACTTCATTTTTTTTGCTGAACTATATCCATCATTTTACAATGTATTTATCAAACTTCTCACATCTACGACAACAATAATAATCAGATCATCTACGGCGGCAATGCGTAGAGCGCCAATCCCGTAAATCATCTTTCGATCCGCCTGCTGGCCTGTTGCTTCGGTCACTCCGAAGACTGATTTATCGGTCTTGCTGTCGGCCTCTTCTTTCGCTTGACCGCCCGTTCTTCAAGAAGAATCCAGACCAGACGCCACAACGCCATGCGACGCGCCTCGGTTCCGCGTCACATACTGTGTCTGCGCAGCAAAAAACTACCGGGCGAATATGTACCCAGTGTTGCAGATAAGCGGTTATGTTAAAGAAGAAATCATTTTTTCGTCTTCTCCTTTAGGCTTAGTTCAGATGACGCGCGTACGACAAATTGTACGCGCGTACGACACCACAGGACGCAGAGAATCTCAATACGCGCGTCGGTCAGCGGCGACGCACGTATTGAAATACTAGACGCTCCCATTGCCGGTTCAGTTGGCACGCGTCTTTTCTAGCGTTCAGTCGACATACCTGATGTCTCTCTGCAAAAATTTATTTCTCACGTATGCTATTGAATGGAAACAGAAGAATTCAACACAGTTGTTTTCATTGATGAAATTGAGAAGAGGCCTACGATTTGGGACATGCATTCCAAAATATATTCAAATAAGACGGCAAAAAAGAGCGCCTGCGAGGAGCTGGTCCTAATGTTTTGCAAATCCTATGATAAAAATTTAGGTTCGTGATTTCGCAGGCTGGGATACAGTGTAACGTATAAACCTGTAGAAAGTCTATTCCTTAAAATTGGGTGAACCCAGTGTGTCCTTTCCCTCCTACGTTTCCTTCTTCTGTATGCTAACCAAAGACAAACAGCTTCTCCTACATTCATTCTCGTTAATAACATCAAATACACTGACACTCGGTTGCCTAGTTTCACTCTATATAAAAGTTGTACGAAGCCTTACGCGCGTCATCTGAACACAGATGCAACAAACGTGCGCCACGTCGACGCGCGTCGTACGCGCGTCATATGAACTAAGCCTTAGCCCTTCTGCTTTTTTGGTGCCATATCAGGTCCCCCTAACGTTGGCAATTACAATGGCGAGTTGTTCACGGCTTTCGGCTATTCTGAATAGTTGTTCTACACTGCTTATTCCTGTCCAGTTTCTAATATTCTTGAGCCATGGCATCTGTTTCCTTCCAATTCCTCTTCGTCCCTCGATTTTTCTTTTCATTATAAGTTGAAGGATTTTGTATCGGTCACCTCTAAGAACATGTCCCAGATATGATATCTTTCTTATCTTGATCGTTTCGAACTGCTCACGGACTGCATTGGCTCTGTTCAATACTGCTTCGTTGGTCTGCATAGCTGTCCACGGTATACGGAGCATTCTTCTATGTAACCACATTTCGAATGCTTCTAGGCGGTTGATTGTAGCGGCCTTTAAAGTCCAGGACTCAGCCCCATATAACAATATAGACCAAATGTAATATTTTATCCTTTAGCCCATGCTTCAGAAAAAAACAGTAATGTCCTGAGGTGGGTTAGAGGGCACAAAAACAACAAAGTCAACCGTATAGCGGACGGTTTAGCTAGGAAGGCCGCTGACCAAAGAATTTTAGGACCATGTGGTCTTTCTGGAATGTCGACAACCACAATTGAGGAAATAGCCAAAAAGACACTCCCATGCCCAAATTATGAAACGAGGAGAACAATTAGAAGGATGCCTATTCACCAAGGAGGTTGCCTTGTAGGTTTTGGTATGGCAATAACCAAGAAGTAGTTGGCGATGACCAGACCAAACCTACGCATTGTAGAATTCCTGACTGGCCATTGTCAACTCAGGAAACACCTCCACACTATGAGTTTATGTGACACACCGATATGTAGAATGTGTGAAAGCGAAGACGAAACTGTGGAACACGTCACATGTGATTGCCCAGAGTTATCTTCTATTAGAAAGTGTACATTAGGCGAGTCTTGGCCTACACCTGCTCACATAAGGGAGATGTCCTCTAGCGACTAGTCCACCTTCCTAAAATTGGCAGGATGATGGACGATGACCTGAGGAAACAACTCCCTGGGAGGATGCACAAAGGGCCAGTTGTGGCCCAAGTGCAGTGGGACCACTCACCCTCCCCACTCTACAGATTCAGATACAGATGTACCCAGTGTTGTAGAAAAGCGGTTATATTGAAAAAGAAAATATTTTTTTGTCTTCTACTGGGGTTTTAAATGGAATGCGCATACCGCCTCTCTAGGAAGTAAACTTTCTTCTGTAGTATTTGGCAGAAGACTAAAAATCTTGGTCAACCCATCTTCACTTTTGACTATATACTACTCTGTGTTTTATGCTCACTTCCCAAGAAACATTTCAGCAGCCTATTAGCTTCATGGAGGTTTTAAATAGGTTTTAAAGTGGCATTTGATAAGAGTTGTGTTTTATGACTACAAGTTTCCAAGACTCTCTTATGTGTGGGCCCTCCCGGCTATGAGAAGGTTATATCGTTGCCTTAATGATGTTCTTAGGACAAGTTTGCTTTAAAAGGGCAAGCAATACTGAGCCAAAGAGTAGGTAGTACTGAGCTGCATCAGTCCTCTGCAGGCTCTCATAAAACTAAAAATATTTCTTGATTATCTTACCTTAATTAAACTCAAATTATCAGAAGTTAACTCTTTATTGATAAAAAATGAGATTAAAATAAACGATGATTTCGTTGCAGTTGATATTCCACCATATTTGTGTTTTGAAAAAAGCTGATGAAGAACAGGAAACTCGAGAGGAAACTTATATGAATTATTAGGTAGCACGCACATGTTTATACAAGGAGGGGGTAAAAGGAGTAATTACCCTCCCAGATTTTTACTTTGTGGGGAAACTCCTCCCGCATACTGCCTATATTTAGGCTGCAGAAAAATGTTATAAGGCTAATTGCTGGTGGTGGATTTCAGGAGCATCGTAAACCACACTTTGGGTTTTATTAAATCATGGCATTGCCATTCCTGTAAATATTTCATCAGTTGTTAAGACATTCATAAGCACAAACAGGACTTTTTAATTCAAATTCAAATTTTTATTCTTATGAGACTCGCTCAGCCGGTTTTTTTATGATCAGCCTCCCGCAGAGGCTGAAAGCCTATGGCGCTTAAGAAGCGCTGCGAGAGGATAAGTGTCGGTGCACGTTAGATTTGTAACGCTGCAAATTTGGTGGCAGCTCATTCCACAGCGTCGAAGTTCTCCAAAAAAAAGGAATGCTGGAGGAGACTGGTTCGGGGAGTAGGGACCTCGACCTGGTAAGGATGAGCTCGCAGATCCTCGATCCTCGCTAGTATTCCTCGTTCGGACGGCCTTCGGTGTTATTATCAGTAAGAGCTCACTCGAACATCTTCTGTGATAGAATCTGTAAAACATATTGACAGGTTAGTCACCCTTCTTCGATGTTCCAGGCTGTGTAGGTCCTTTGTGAGGTTAAGCGTATCGATTAGTCTAATTGCTCTCTTCTGGATAGTATCCAGAAGCTTTAGAGAGTGCTTCGTAGCGCATCCCCATACATGGGAGCAATACGCCAACGATGGATGGTTGGATCTGTGCGAAATTAAACGCTATTCCAACAATATCTAGGTCATTAGAAGGTTGTTTTGGAGGTTTCCGTGCAACTCATGAGTATGAATATCATTCTTTGGAACGAATAAGCGTGCCTGTTCCAGAAGAAATTCTATCGACAAAGATAATGGTTTTAGAAAGTATCACTATCATTCCAGGTACATATTATTTATTCTGTTCGACATTCTTCACTTCACTATATTTTCTAATTCTGCCCTGTTGTACTAATCAGTGGCGTATCCAGACCTCAGTCTTGGGGGGATAGCGGGGCATGAAGTTGTGTGTGCTTTCATCATTTTTTGTAATACATTCGCGAAATACGTTGATGCAAGAGAAAAGGAAAATGTTAATAGTATTAAAATAAAAAAGAAGATACAGGGTGTCCCACGACGATTAAGACAAGCAATATATCGGAACTGAGCAGTAGTAGCGAATTATAATTTTGGGGGTGTAAATTAGAGCAAATATAGTATGTTTACTTATTATTGTGTCACCCAATGAGGTATTTGTTTTTGGTCACGTAATGTCCGTCAAAATTTTCAATGGGACACCCTGTATATTTGTGACTTTTTGTGTTCCTTTTGATAAGACTGTTCCAACAAACTGCACACTTGGGGTCTAAAGTTCAAGAGTTGCAGGGGCTTAAAGAACTGTACCACTACCATTATGAAACACTACCAAAGTAATTTAACTGTAGGAGTACATGTTATAATCAATGGTAGTGGTACAATCCTTTAAGTATCTGTAGCTCTTGAACTAATCACTTTAGACCCCAAGTGTGCTAGTTTGTTGGAACAGTCTTATCAAAAGGAACACAAAAATTCACAAATATACAGGATGTCCCATTAAAAATTTTGAATCGGACCAAAAAAAAAATACCTCATTGGGTGACTCAATAATAAGAGAATACACTATATTTGCTCTAATTTACACCCCCCAAAATTATAATTCTGTACTGCTGCCCAGTTCCGATATATTGCCTGTCTTAAACGTCGTGGGACACCCTGTATAAACAGTAAGTGAAACAGTGGAGTATCGGATATTTTAAGGAGATGAAATAAAAAATCTATTGATGCATTAATCAATTTTAATTTTACGGAATACAAATAATATGTAATACGTATCATCCGTCAACATTTTATTGGCACAGCATACAAAATTAAACTATCGTGAACACTCAACAGTCAGGTACCCTAGTAGCCACAACACGTACTGCATTTTTTTTAATTAGTGTTTTCTTTTTTTCTAATCGGTGCAATTTTCAAAACAGGTAATTAATGAGTAAATTTTTGTGATAAGCTACCACGTTGTATAGGACATTCAACTGATTATGTAACAATGGGAATATACTAGATATGCATCACTGTAATAATGCAAAACAAACCCTTTTGTAATTTAGTTACTGCAAAAAAGATTTTTTTTCAGTGCGACAATTGCTTAAATAAATAAGTCAAATGAAATAAATCAGTTTTTTTTCAAAAATCTTGTCTTGGGGTGATTACCCCTGTTACCCCCCCTTGTATACGCCTGTGGTACTAATAACACTTTTTTCTACTCCGTCTCTCTCATTTTGAATGAAACTATCCCGAAATGGCGTCGCTAACGTTAGATATTTGCAACATGTCATCACAAAGGAACCGACACTTAGTAAGACAGCTGATTGTTGAGCCATGCTTGCACTTTGGTAGCTTTATAGCTCAGGCAATTCCTCCACCTATATTATTAACCAGCAATAATATAAATCACGGTTAATTTCACGTATCAAACACCCGAAAAACGCCGCCAAGTTCACAGCGCGCGCCAACTGGCGTCTTTTGTAGAGCGTTTGAAGTCGCCCGAATGCCTCGTCGACCGTAGATCACTTTTATGGCCTCTTCCTGACAGCTGCAGCATCCGCGCTATCTCTGAGAAGAACGTTGAACTGGACGGTTTCGGGATACTGGAAGAGGTGGCGCTACCGGTACCGTCACGAAATATTTGGGGAGTCGAGGAAGGGTCGTGTGTAGAGATGGGTGTTCCGGGTCTCTGGGCATAATAATAGAACTGTAGGTGGTGAGTTGGCTTAGTGGTAGAGTCGAGGGCTCGTGACCGGAAGGTCCTGGGATCGATTATCGTTAGAGGGGAAATTTATTGCTGTTTTTTTAATCAAAAAGAAATTCCCATAAATAAAGCTCAGCATCCCTACTTCTAATTAACAGTGCTGTTCCTAGAGTGGGGCCTGGAAACAGTAACAAAGCCTACACACTTATATGAGGCTAATGACCAAAGCAGTCGATGCCTATGACATAAGTAAAAAAAAATGAACTTTGATGCGTGAGGTAGCAAGAAGAAATGTCAAGTTCGAACTAGCTTTCCATCTTATTATCTTCAGTTTCTGGAGGCCTCAGAGTCTTCATTATCTTGGGTACATGTCCTGCATACTTTATGGAGCTGTGGCAGTCTTGGAAGCATTTTTTTGTCCTGGTCTCTCCCTTTGGGTTTGTCGGAGTCTGGGGGCGCATGTCACTTAGCTGTGTGTGACTTGCCATCGATGCTGGGGTTGAGGACGCTAGGGTCAGGTTCCTGAACTCCCCCAGGGTCTGTACACCTCCACAACGTACACCTAAGCAGCATTGAGTTTGATGAGGCAGAGACATTTCCTATCACGGCTAGAAATATTTTATTTTTTTTGTTTAGAAAATAAATAGAAAATATTCAGTAATATCGCCGTTCTTTCAATTTTTGTATCTTCATTTTCCTTAGGCCGCCTGTTTTTATAAATTTTCATATCTTTGCATTTTTTCCTCTCAAACTGCTGCGCACAACCTTACATGAATTATTTAGTTATATCTCGCTACTTTTTTTTTTTTTATTGGAAATAAGGCATCGACTGCATGGTCATTAGCCATATATCTTTTATCAACTATCTTACAGTTTGAAAAAGAGTCCAGTTATTTTAAGGAAGGTGATTAATTTTCTTATTTCAGTCGGAACGGTGGTTAGAATATTCAGATCAGTTGGTAGTCGCATCATGTTCCTTAAGTTTGTGTATAACTGACAATCATAGAAGATGTGCCTTATTGTAAGGGTGACTTGACACTGTTCACATATAGGAGGGTTCTGACCTAGAAGTAGGTATGATGAGGTAAGATATGGGTGTGACCTATTCTGATTCGGGATACTATCACCTGCTCTCTGCGTTGGAGTGAGGTGCCTTTGTGTTTGTTATTCTTAACCGAATTACATATCTGACGAAGTTTGTTATTGGTGTCTCTGTACCATTCATCTTGCCAACAGTCTTGCATTTTGTTCTTAAGGAAACACTTTAGGTCATCTGCCCTGACTACTCGATGTGTAGATGAACTCCTTGGTGCACTACGAGCTGCTATATCAGCTTGTTGGTTGCCAGCTATTCCAATATGTCCCGGTGTCCAAATGAATATAACAAGCTTACCTTGCTGTCGCAGGCTGTGGTGGAGTTGTAGAGCTTTCTGTACCAAGGGGTCGGTGTTAAAAATATTGTTAAGGGATTTCAATGAACTCAGAGAGTCTGAACATATTGAGTAGGTCCCTATTTCCCAATCTTCTATGCGCTGTAGTGCTTGGTATATAGCGAAAAGTTCAGCAGTATCTCGCTACTTGTTTTTATATGTGTTTTTCATCCCACAGTTACGATTCATAAAACATATTTTGTTTTATTTCATTCAATATTGCAATTTAGATTGGTAAATATTGAAACTATATAAATATTTGTTTGTTTCCCCCACCGCTTCTTGCAGTACCGTCATTACACTCAAGTCCGCTAAATAGGGCAAACAATTGTTTTTTTAAGTGTATTAGATTTTTGCGTTTAATTTCTTCATTGATTTTTGACTAGACAATGGCGTACTACATTATGTTCGGTCAACTCAAATATAGTTAAGAGTTGTGAAACTTTACTTTACTATATATATGCTTCAGACATAAGAAACGCTACCCATGCTTGAATGTTAGAATATGAAAGGGCCTTACCCACACCTTTCTCAAATGTTAACTGTCTGACGCTAGCCGGATGAGTTGTGACGGGTTGACGTCTGATTTATTTTTGGGCAAGTTAACAGTGGCGTTACACCTTCACACCTTCTACATATCGGTGTGTCAAGCCACAATGTGGAGGTGTTTTTTGAGTTGACAATATCCAGTAAGGAATCCTACTGTGAGACGTATAGGCTCGACCTTGTCAACATCAAGTTGTTCTTGGGTATTGCCATGCCAAAACCTGCAAGGGTTTCCTTGACAAATCGGCATCCTGGAGGTTCTTCCCATGGTTTCACCATTTTGGCGTGGGAGTGTTTTTTGGCTATTGCAACAATGGGCTAATTTATTCACACAAAAAATATATTTTTTCAAGAGAATTGGAAAATTGACGGAAATGTACGTTCAAACAATTTTTTTCGGAATTTTTATACATCAGTTTCAGCAAAATTTGAGTTTGAAATTCAAATTATGGGGCTAGTGACGTCACTGCCGCCACCGTATACCAGGATGGTCGGTAAATTTCATTGGAAATACGTAGGCGTTTTAAACAAATCCCTATCAAAATACAGGCTTCTACCGTATGCACATTAATCATCTAGGTATTTAACTAGTGCCATATGTAAGTGTAGTTTTATGTGAGCAATAAATTCAATGAATTGGTGAATTATAAATAGACATTGTAAAATAATCGTCCCTCGTACATACGGACCTCAAACATCTGGCATCGCTGTATTGTTATCTGTGATCAATGACGTCGTGCTGTCATCTAGTGTCGCCAAAAAATTGTCATATTTAGATTTGAGGTTATCGCTGAATGGTTATCAGTATTATCACTGTCAGACAGACAACAGACTACTGTCAATGTCATCGACCATGGAACATGAAACAGCTTATTTAGCGTTCACAGAACACGACAGCTAAACTTAAGCGCCGCAACTAGAACCAAACCGAGCTTTCGGCGTTACCAAACTTCATTAGGGGGTCCGTGACGTCATTCTGCAGTTTTTCGACTTTTTTTTATTTTTGCCCTAATAAGAAGGTCGTAAAAATTCTAAAAAAAATGTATGTGTTGGTCTCGTCAAAAACTATCCAGAGAGCCAATCCAAGAAAAATGGTAAATTAGCCCATTGTTGTTGTCGACACTCCCGAAAGGTTCAGGTTTTATGATCTGAGAGGTAGCAGCTCCAGGAGAAAGTTGCGGACTTGAAGCTTGTTTAGGAGAGCAGCTAATCTAACGCATGTACGACGGCTTGAGTTTTTTCAAACGGCTGGATTAACTCTTCTCTTTCTGGGGTTGTGTTCCAATACCGTTAATAATTTCGTCGACAAGACGGGAAGCAAGAGAAGATGTTTGTCGGTGTTTGGCCGTCGGCAACGAATTGAGTTGAAGTCGAGACTATTTTCGAGGTCCTCCGACCAGCGCGATGCCATAATTCATCAACGTCCTCGGCAGGACGGCCATTACTCTTCTCGCTGCCTGGCCCGCACACGAAACAATGTGGGAATTGCGCGAATGATTCCGCTGCAAAATTATATTATGTACGAGGGAAGCTTGTCAGCGGTTATTTGATAATGATATTATGGGAAATTGGGAGGCCAGTACGTTGTTCAGAACGATTTGTAGCCATCTGGGCAAGCATCCTTTGTTTCTACACTATTTGAGAGGTGTACGGTCAATTTATCCATGATAGTACGTAAACAACGATCAGCGCGTGGTTTGGTTAGTTGAGCCTCCTAACATAGTTAATGAAAAGACTTGTATGCTGGTAGAGGAGGAGAGCCACCGATGCTGAGTCATAGATACGTCACGCGCAGTTAATGGATTAAGCTTGTAACTGCTTGGATTTATAAATATCCTATAGGTGACTACAGGTAGTACATATGACTATATTCCAAGCTGACGACATCAAAACTATCAGAATTTACATAGATAGCAGACAAGCGCTATTGGTGATTTGTGCTAAAGAAGAGCTCATCATCTACAGTCAACAGAATAATGGTTAGCTGTCTTAAAAGGGCAGGTGAAGCCCAATGAATGCAAGGAGATAGGCTTTCTGGTGATAAAAGCCTACAAGCGAGCCCTTCTGCACATCTCCTTACTCTAGTTCCCAAGTCCAGCTCTCATCGTAAAGGTGAGGATGGCCTTGGGTCCTGGCCGTCTTATGTTTTCAGTTTCAAGGACCCTTGAACATTGCATAAAGAGCCTTGATGTGAAGCTACAAGCACTCAATGCTTTCAATGCTGCCTGGCTATGAGAGCAGGAAGTAATCTGCTTCCTAGACCCATGAATTTCGTGAGGCACAAGCTAAAATTGGGTATATTTATGTTTTGAATATTATTGTGTATCCTCCAAGGGATAGAGATAGCTATGTTTTTAGCTCACAAACCCCAGTGCCGAAGCCATCGTCGGTAAATGAGCCGTTTGTAGACCTGACTGGCCCTTCCCCCTCGAAAAGACGCCTCCCGCTTGATCTCCACCTTCTCCTTAGTAGGATATTTCACTGTAAGTTTGCAACAGAAGCAATATGTACTGGAAATTGTATTAGCCTTCATGTGTAAGACAGGTTCATCTCTTTGGAATTACGAGAGGCATTTATAGTCCAAAGACAGTATCTCAGCAGACCGGTTGTCAAAAAGGACTGCCGAGACGAAAATTATGGAGCCAGAGCCTCTTTGTGCCTTGCCCTCTTGGGCTATGACAACACTGCTAAAAGAGCACATCCACAAAGTTTTCAAGGCCGCTTGGAATAAAGGTAGATCTAGAACACCATGCAAGCCACTATTTTTATAATACAAAATTATGACCTTAATTGCACTATTTATTTTGGAAATGACGTCACTAATATTCAAAAATAATGCAAAAGTTGACATAGAACATAATATAAGACAAAAGGATGATTTTAAAATAATCACCCCCAAATCATCACTCATTAAAGATTCAATTATATAATAATGGAGTGAAGATTTATAACAAACTTCCTCACTCTCTTAAAATGCAAAAGGATTTATAAGTTTTCCGAAATTTTCTGTGTCAAAAACCTTATTACACCTTAGGTGAGTTCTATGGTGAGTTTTAGTGAATATTGCACAAATTTTGTTTGTTATATGGCTTTGTCAATAAGAACCTATTTATGTATGTATCAGTGTCAGATAAGGAAACACCTGTACGATTTGAGGTTAAGTTATACAACTATCTGCAGGAGATGTGCACAAAAAGGTGTGACAGTTGATCATCTGCTGTACGATTCCTAGCTGTCTTATCAATTCTGCATCAGGACCTTTATCATTAAGTTTGGATGGTTGAATACTGTAGTGAGCAACTGGTCACTGTCAAAACCGATACCAAATTTAGAAATAGCCAAAGTGATCAAGTCGTCTAGTGGTGGAATTTAGAACCCAATGTTGTATGTGTGCCCATGGTAACAAGATTCTTTTAGCATGCATGTGTACCAACTCAGAGAGACTGAAATCAAAACACAGAAATGTTATGATATGGTTTTTTATTATTTGTTTCTTAACATTTGTTTTGTATTTATTAATCATGAGTGCTGAGTGTGTATCTTATGATTTTATTACTTGATTCTTGTATTTATCAAATCATGAGTGCTTTGTATTTCATATATTTTACTGGTGAAGTATTTGTATTGATATGTCGAAATATACGATTCAAAATGTCTCAATAATAGTGGTAAACTGGCTCTTGTTATTGATATTGGTATAATAAAGAAATGGTTATAAACATTCACAGTCTAAATAATAAATAATAATAATAATAATAATACATGGTGGGCTAGGTCTCTCTTCAACGTCAAGGAGAGAAAAATGGATAGAATGTGGAAAAATGTAAAATATCAGCATATATAAATAAATAAATATAACCAACCATATAAAGGAGTAAATAAAGGAGATAATTGGAATAAGTCCGACCTGGGTTGTTACCAGGCATCGGCCTTCCGTAAATATCATATATAAATAAAGAGAAATCAGTAAGGATTTAAATAGATATAGATAAATAAGACAGAGTTATCTCTGTTCACCATTAGCCTGCAATACCTAGAGTAGACGTAAATCAGAGACCCAACGCCATATAGTATCGTCTCAAAAGCAGGATGTCTATGTAATATACGTTGTGAGACACTTTACAAATTGTAGCCAGATAACATTAGTTAATAATACAAACTCAAAAGACAACATACCTGCAAATATTCGTGAAAAAGACACAAAAACCCCTCTGTTGAAATTTTGGTCTACAGCTTGTTACGTTTTTCAAAAACCATCCCCTCTTGTAATTAATAAACAAACTCTTAACAAAACTATGGCAACGATTACCACAACCCACTACTTTATTCATGTTTCAAGTGACAAAACCCAAAAGCATCACAAAACAGTCACAGATTGAAAATTAACACAGAATGATGGAATTTTTGTTCTATGGAAAATCACTCATGATCTGACAAATATCAAAATATCTGAACAATATAGGATGTAGTAATAATCAAATACATTACTTATCTTAACCTCATCGACTCATTACACTCATACTAAGATATTACATTTTTTTATAAATCAGCCGTCGATGACATCAATGTCAAACTTCGGTCACGTGACCTCTAAAGGTGCGTTCTAACGTCTGGCAGCCAGGAGCGCGTTCCGGATCACCACAATACTCAGTTCTAAGGGATACTGTGAAAGATGTACAAGGGGACCCAAGTACTGCAATCCTTCCAGTATAGATTACACAATATGCCACCCCGTACCTACGCAGCCTGTCGAACAGCATTTTTCTGGGAGAATTAGCGGGACGGCGGAAAACGACACGAGAAGGCGAGAAAAAAGAATCGGACAGGTCCGGCCTCGAAGCGACCAACACACAAGCGGCCGCCGTTGACGTTGCAGCGAGATGGTTGCGCGATCTCGATATGAGCGATCAGATAGCGGCTGGCGGGGTGTCGTTAGAACAGCGCGCTGTCCATTGTACTGTCCGGACCGCAGCCGTATCGAGCATTCGCAGATGATCGGTGCCCGACGACCGGCCAAAGGCGGCAAATAAAAGATCCGGCCGTACTTTGCATATACATACGTCGCGTCGTCCACCGGTCCACGGAACCATCGAAGGTATCGGGACTGATTGTAGGTTTAATACAAGGTGCACATGGGTTGAAATTACCGGATCACTTGAAGCAGTACTAACAAACACTCAACCTCCTCAACAAACTCGGAGCAGGAAACAGGGTAACCTTGATTTAGCTCCCGGGTCACAGCAGAGTGGAAGGAAATGTATTGGCCGACGCGCTCGCAAGAGGAGGAACTGAGGAACCGCATAGGACCAGAACCATTTACGGGCATTGCAAAAAGCACCGCTAAAAAGACCATCTCAGACTGGGCAGAGAGGAAAGCACTCCTGAACTGGCGAGATACACCAGGGCTACTGCACTCGAAGGCGTTCATAAGATACCCCTCGAGTCAAGCCCCCCCGAGGATCATGGAATGTAACAGGAACGATCTCCGTATTCTGGTTAGTCTGCTGACGGGACATGGTCGTCTGAGGAACCGTATGCGGAAGTTGGGTCTTGAACAAACTTCAGATTGTCGCTTCTGCTACGTGGAGGACGAAACAGCGGAGCATATTATTTGCTCCTGACCAGTACTGGATAATGCTAGGTTCCAGACATTTGGATTTGCCCAACTGGAACCTCATGACTCCAAGGAAGTTTCACCCTTCACGTTGATTGCCTTCGCAAAGAGGTGCGGACGGTACGGTGAACTCTAAAAAGGTGTCAACCACAATAAACACAACGGAGTCGCAGTGGAAAGAGGCAGCGCTGCCCCACTCATTTTCAACCTAATCTAACAAACACTACCTAGTCTACTTTATCATCTTCAGGGGATGATTCATCTGTAACAAGCAATGAAGCTCTTTTCCGACTGAAATGCTTTCCCCTCAGGCAAAGGCCTAAAAGCGTATGGTGCTGTAGAGGCGCTGTAAGAGGATACGTGTAGGTGCACGTTACATTTGAAACGCTGCAGATTGTAGCCGTCGGGAAACAAATTCACCGACAGCTCATTCCACAGCGTGAAAATTCTCTAAAAGAAGGAAAGCTGGAGGAGACCGGTTTGGGGAATAGGACCTCAACTTGGAAAGAATGAGCTCGCAGAACCTCTCTAGTGTTCGGACGGCCTTCGGTGTTATTATCTGGGAAAGCTCACTCGAACATTTTCCGTGATAGAATCAGTGACAGGTCAGCCACCCTTCTTCGATTTTTCAGGTTGTGGAAGTCCTTTGTGAGGTTAGGCGTATCGACTAGTCTAATTGCTCTTTTCCGGATAGTGTCCAGAAGTTTTAGAGAGTGCTTCGGAGCGAATCCCCACACAAGGGAGCAATACTCCAGCGATGATCGGATCTGTACCTTGTATAGAGAGCAGCGGTAGTTGCTCTGGTGTATACACCTTCCTACAATGGAACAAAACTCCAAACTTCTGGGATTCCGTTTTAGCAATACTGACGGCGTGGTCGTTCCAGGACATGTTATTGTTGCTGTTGATCCCCAAAAGCTTGATGAAAGGTAATTCGACTATGGGGCGATCCTCCATTTCCACACCTGGTATGCTAACATGAAACTCCTTTGTAAGCGTCGTTGCCTGAATTTTCTGTTCGACGAACTGTACTTTATTTGGTAATACCCACTCGACAATTGTTTTGATATCTACGTTGATCTATGAGGCATGCTGCTGTCGCCGACGTACCGTTTCCTGGGATGATAGTGACTTGCCTAGTTCCATGCACGATATTAATGTACTGTCGTCTGTGAAGCTGCAGATTGGATTGGACATTATTTCCAGCAGCTCGTTAATGTCCAGCAGTAACAGTGTAGGGGATAGGACAGATCCCTGAGGAACGCCGGCGTTTATTGAAAATTCGACTACAACAAACAGAGATAGGTCGTTCAAGAAGCTATTCAGCCACTAGTGTAGGTCCATAAGCAGCAAGCTTGACTAGAAGCCCCTCATGCCATACTCTGTCGAAGGCTTTCGACATGTCAGCTGCAACAACACGGGATTCGCCATGCTTTTCGATTGCTCTGTTCCACAAGTGAGTGACGTAGGCCAGGAGGTCACCCAAAGTCGTGTGCCTGAGGAAGCCATACTGGCGATCAATTATGATGTTATTGTTGTCCAGATATTTCAGGAGCTGTGTGTTAATGACAATCTCCATGATGCTGAGAAAAGCCACAGGTCTATAGTTGGTACATAGCAACATTTTACTAGACTTACCGCTCCAAGACCTCTCTGTTGTTTACCAGCAGTTCCAAATTTTACCTTCATTAGACTACAACATTAATATTGTAATTTCGCTCGAAGGCGAAATGAGAGACTTCCTGTTCCGTTGAATGATGATTGCCCGTCTAAACACTCCTGTGAGCACACGACTTCAAATTAACTGTTATAAATTATACTTCTTATAAGTGCGGCAATTGCTTTACAGGTATATAGCCGTCTGGTTAATTGAACAATTTTGCTGAGGTTTGGTGCTAATGCCTCTGTTAAAGGATATTATGCTTAAAGGCAATTCAACGGAAATTGATCATTTCACTTCCTAGGTATACTCTAAGGAAGTATGCGACAAGATAGAAAAACAACTCTAGAGTTCTAGAAAATCTTTTTTCTATTTTTTAGTAGCATCAGTTTGAGTCTACTTGGGAAAGATTTTTGTCGTTCTATCAAACAGAGTAATGGTGTCAGCATCTTTTATATCATCAAAGTTGAAGTGGCACATGGCGTGATATTGTAAGAAATGCAGCATTTCGCAAATATTGCGCTAAACCACATTTGTTCGCAATTTCTCGTTTTTGTGATACTTGAAGAGACTCTCCCAATTAAAGAAATATTTCGGCGTTTTCTCATGAATTTTTCGATCTCAATACAGAACAGAAACTTATCATAAATCTATGCTTATATAACCAAACAATCATTTAACAAATGTTGCACAATATTTGGGACATTCAATAAAGAAAATTGTATTAAAAAAAGACGTAGAACAGCACAGGCTACAGGTGAATCATATTAAAACAAGCCACTATGCGATGTTAGCTCGTGGCTTATAATATGGCTGGTCGTGGGGATGCATTACTTAAAACAATTTCATAACAAGAAGTTTTAACTTGAAACAGCAGAAACGACCTGAGCCCATTTTTTGTTTGTTATTAAAATCTTCTTTAAACATTTAGAAGACTTTTGCCTCTGAGCAAATCTTGTTCTGTAGTGGCATACTTTCCACCTTAAATATGAGCATAACCCAAAACCTTTTTGCTCCTCTTGAAAATTTAAACCGTGACTGAGATAAACTATTCTTATATATTTGACTCCTAACCGGGTGGCTTCACTGCTCCGTTGCGTTGCGCTCCGTCGTCACCGCGTCAGCGGAGCGTCGCTGTCCATATATTTTACACATGCAACGGAGAGGTGGCTCCATTGCGGTCTCCGTTGCTGGATGCGCATTTTTAACGGATCGACGCGCGAGAGCCGAAGTGGGGAACAAGGCGATGCGCTGCTGGGCCGGCAGGGTTGCCGCTACTATTACACTTGTAATTTGATCTATTGCGAACGATTCAGATAATTTGAAATTTTTTCACTCTTTAACTATTGCTATTGAGTAGCATCTGAGTGAAGATAAGAACCGAACGATATCTTTATCAGAAAAATGACTACGAGAGTGTATGTATGTATGCCGAGTTGGGCTGCATTTAGAAATAATGCCTTTATTCAGGGTGTTTAATAAACAAAACATATTTAGGTATTGAACATGGCGGAATAGTTATTTTTAACGCAATTTTACAATAATGGTATCAAATCAAAGAGCTTGTTAAGAGCAGCTCGAAAAATAATGTGACGTCATTCTAAATCAAATATGGCGGAACATCTAAGGTGGCGGAATAATACTTTTATACCAGTTCTAAAAAATGGGTATCAAATGAAAGGGCTTGTTGAGAGTAACTCGAAGAGTAATGTGACGTCACTCAAAATCGAATGTAGCGGAACATCCAATATAACAGTGTAGTTATTTTCAATGCATTTCGATGAAGTAGCTATCGAATGAAAGGGCTTGTTACGAAAAATAATGTGACGTCATCCTAAATTCAATATGGCGGTACATTCAACATGGCGGAATAGTTTTTCCTATGCACTTCTACAATACGAATGTCTAATGAAAGGGCTTGTTGCGAGTAACTTGAAAAATAATGCGACGTCGTTCTAGATGCAATATGGTGGACCATCCAAAACCAAGATTATTAATGCATTCCTACAATATAGGTATCAAATGAAAGGGTTTGTTGCGAGTAACTCGAAGCCAAGGCGGCGGAGCCTGTCGATGACGGCCGAACAGCCCACGAACTAACAGTTGATCGGGCCATGGCCGCGAAAGCCTTACACAATACAATAACTAATTTATTGCAAAAAAATTATTATTCATAATTCACTAATATACATAATATTTGTTTTGCTCTAAGAATCATAAATTTTGCACTCAGGATGACTTATCCTTGTATTACACGCATTTTTAAACAGGCACAAACGCCTCACTTTTGGAATTCTAATTGCATTGTATCAAAGTTTTTCCCAAAATGCTAAAATATTTAAAAATTTGTTTCGATAATACTACTAGTCAACTTCATAAATTCCACAAAATGATAAAATCAAATATTATAATTTCAAATCTTCAGTAAAACAAATAAATTATTTTGATCCTTAATTTTCACTTAAAGTGCTAACATTATAATTTATAAAATTTCAATTTTTTGAAAAATCGCGTATGAATTCATTTTCTTGAATTGTCCATTGAATAAAAAAAATAATCATATTGTGCAACTTTGATAACGGTAGAGTTTTTTCCCACTTTTTAAATTTTGCCGCCCTAGAATATATTTATAGCGCCCGGGACACTAGCCCCTGACTGCCACTGTCACTAATGACATACCTACATATTGATATCAACAAAATTCATGAAAAACATTAAATTATGTTACAATTATCAATCATGGTACAGTACATGATCCGAGTGCGCTTTTCAGAAAACTAATATGCTACAATTTGATAATTATGTTACATCTGGCAACGGAGCAATGGAGCCCGGCCGTAAGTTGATTCTGTATTTCGTTCTTATTCACCACCAATCAACCGCCTTACCCTTGTCTCATGCCTCCACATGGGGATCTCGCACTTATCCGATCTCAAGGGCAGGCACCTCACCTTTTCGTCCGTACGCCGTGCCGTGGCTGTGACAGCCCCAGCGCGTCCCGCGTTTTAATAAGTCGCCTGGCGGCCGAACAGACACGTTCCAACGAAAAAGAAAAAAAAAAGCTACGATGATGACCGTTTATTAAATTCGCATTATGCAAAACGGTATGAACGACGACGATCCCACTTCTGATACGCGACACGACGCGCCGTGGGAGAGTGTTTAGTATGCTCTCGGACACAGATTTTTTGCATCGCCTGGATTACTGGGATGCTTTCTACATTATTTATGATGTTCGATGCGTTTGTTTGATTTTAATGGTAGTAGAAGTAGTGATGAGAGACGTAGCCAGGCAAGCAGGCCACCTTTGACCTCCTAGAGAACTTTGTGGAACGTACCAGACCTCCTGGTGGAGGTCAATATGTCCGACCAGTTTACTCAGTACAATCCTTTGGATTTTAGATAATTTGAGCACGGTGCATCAGGTTCACCTGAAAAATCGAAAATATTTATTTAGCTTTATATTAAGATGAAACCTTGTTTTTTGATAATTTGAGGGTGCTAATTACAATTCCGGTTGCAGTTTTGAGTTTTAGTCTCGTCTGACGAAAATAAAAAAATTTAAATCTTTCGGATTTTAAGGTTCACCTAAGAAATCCAAAATATTTATTTGGCTTTCTATTAAGATGAAACCCAGTGTTTTGGATAATTAGAGAGTGCTGATTACAAATCCGGTCGCAGTTTTAAGTTTAAATCTCGTTTGACGAAAATTAAAAATTTCAGGTGTTTTAGATCTTCAGGTTCACCTGAAAAATCGAAAATATTTATTTGGCTTTCTATTAAGATGAAACCCAGTGTTTTGGATAACTAGAGAGTGCTGATTACAAATCCGGTCGCAGTTTTGAGTTTAAATCTAAATTAAAAATTTCAGATGTTTTAGATCTTCAGGTTCACCTGAAAAATCAAAAATATTTATTTGGCTTTCTAGTAAGATGAAACCTAGTGTGAGGGTGCTGATTACAAATCCGGTCGCAGTTTTGAGTTTCAATCTCGTTTGACGAAAATAAAAAATTTCAGAGTTTTAGATCTTCAGGTTCACCCGAGGGTTCACCTGAAAAATCGAAAAGATTTATTTGGTTTCTAGTAAGACGAAATGTGCGTGTATTGGATAATTTGAGGGTGCTGATTACAATTCTGGTCGCAGTTTTGAGTTTTAGTCTCGTTTGACGAAATCAAAAATTTCAGATCTTCAAGTTTCGCTAAAAATTCTTAAAAAATCGAAAATCTTTATTTGGCTCTCTATTGACGTGAAACCTCGTATTTTGGATAATTTATTTGAGGGTGGTGATTCCAAATCGGTCGTTTTGAGCTTCCATCTCGTTTGACGAAAATAGAAAATGTCAGATCTTTCAGACCTTCAGGTCTACCTAAAAAATCGAAAATCTTTTGAGAGTTGCTAGTGAATTTTCTTGATAATCCAGTATGCTATTTTCTCGAAAGAATACTGAAAGACACTCGTTCAATATGCGACATTTGTAGAAAGAGCTGTAAGCAATTTACAAGGTAATACCCACGCATCTGCCGTATTATTATGATAATAGAATTGGAGTCGAACGCAGCCATGGGCGTGGCTTATGCAACGCTGGCTGGTAAATTGCCTTTTAATGAATTTAGTGCATGTCGTGGGAAAACGGGTGCTGAAGGCAGTAGCCAATTAATGTGACGTAGAAATGAATGAGCTGATGGCCAGATAGTGTCCAACTGTGAAATTGGGAGTTTAATCATTACTCTTGGAATAAAGACATTATACGTCTCAACTACATCGTAAATAACACTATGCAATATGGTATTTGTTTATCTGGATTTTATTAGTCAAACCGTAGTCAAATTTTCAACGTCAGCCTCAGATTGTGTTGCTGGAGTTGAGTGTCATTACGCATTTAACTGCAGGATTAAAGCCATCAGATTCAAGTCGGAAAGACGTAATTGGTGGTTTAATCTCCGCAAGGTATATCTTACGGGATGGATGGAGCATATTAATGATAATTAAGTGTTTTTGAAATAATCATAAAATTATTAGTTTTTACTCTAAAAAAGATTATTGGTAGTAGAACATAGCTGATAATAAACCATTTTGAAATATCTAAGTGCAATAATTACATCTGGCATATGATGCAGCCGTTCACGAAAATTGCACTCCACTGTTTCCAGCATGTCTCTGTTGATTTTTGAGAGATTCCATGGCAAATCGCTTCCTTCTCCGCGTCTAACGTACGGGGCTTGGCCCTTTAAACACGTGAGTTGAGTTACCCCCAGAGAAAAAAATCACAAATTGATAAGTCGGAAAAAAGAGGAGGTCATGAAATGCCACCAAACCTCGAAATTGAACGATTTGGAAACAGGTGGCGAAGAACAGCCATTGATGCTCTGGCGGTGTGTGCCGTGGCCCCATCTTGCTGGAACCACAAATCTTTGATATCCACACCTCTTCTTTGCAATTCAGGTATGAAAAAGGTATTCACCATATTATGAATGTAACGTTCAGATGTTACTGTAGCGGTGACCCCATTTTCTCCAAAAAAAGATGGGCCAATGATGCCACGCCATATGCCACGCGTTGTTCTAGCGTCTACCGCTCCATGATGGCAAGTGGCAAGTAAGAAAGTGAAATGGTTTGAGTCAAGGAATGGATTGTAATAAACCGCGCGCTCCTCCGTTTTCTAATATATGAGTACTATTCAAACCAAAAACACTTGGTTTTTATGCCCCACCCTGAATCTCTTGGATTGTCATTGAGGGTTTTGTTTTGACTTTCTTATATAGTTTCAGAAGAGCATTTTCTGGACGGGTGGGTGGTGTAGCTATTTGGATGAGAATTGAAATAGTTCAAATAGAAGAGTTTAACTTAGGGTCAGTCTAGTTTGCGGGCTGTTTAGCCACACTGGAGAGCAAAATTCAGTCGCAGGGAAACAGAGGCTGAGGGCCGAAGTGCTGTTCAAATAACCAAATGTTTACATCTGCTGTATCAAAAGTTAGGATTGTTTTGATCTTTTTTGGCCTTCGTCATGAAGAGGGCACCTAAAGAGGATAATAATACGCTCCAGGGAACATAGAGTCCGCTGTGGAGAACGAGAGATGCCGGATTTACTAGAACTACTCGTTCCCCACGTTCGAGCTTGCACAAGCAAATAAGCCCGACATAGTCCTCCTTGACTACCATCAGAAGACGATGACCTGCCGAGGGGGACCATCGTCTCTGAGGAGGAAAAAAAGCGAACTAAATATCAGGAGTTGCTCGGACAACTTTGCAGGCTCTGGCCAGACTACACTGTAGGTTTCCTGATTATGGTTATTGGATCCCTAGGTGGAATGAGGAATACGCTGCTCTCTGCACTGCGCAAAATACCGGTGTGTCGTGTGGCTGCGCACATCTTAGCCTCCAGAATGCAGAAGGCAGTCATCATTGGATCCCTTCGTCTACTTAGGGCGCACGATTCGCGGACCCAGTGATTGCTCAACTTACGGTGTGAGGAGTAGTCATCGGGTAATGGAACAGCAGCTCGGTGTGTCGGAGCCCGGTCTGCACTTTTTTGTTTTTTTAAGAACGTTACGTTATAAGCAAATTTAAACTCCTTTGCACTATTCTTACCTATGATCAGATGATCATTGTATACGAAGCACTTGTTCATAGTCATATACGATATTGTATTGTGGTGTGGGGCGCACTATGTAAAAATAATATAAAAGCAATAGAAATTATACAAAAACGTTTAATAAAAATTTTATATAAAGTGAAATGTACATATCCTAGTGACTTGTTATTTTCTAAAATAAAAATTCTAAATATCCGCCAAACATTTTTCATGTCATTAGGTATGTACTAATATAAAAATAAATCAAACTTGACAAAACACGAACATAAATATGACATAAGATATGCATCTAATGTTGTACCAAAAGCAAGGAAAAATACTTTATTACGATGTCATACATTTCTTGCTCCAATACAATGAGATACCAGAAAGAATAAAATGTCTAGTGCCTTTAAATTCATTCAAGTATGGATAGTAATATATGCCATTAAAATTCACCAACTTGTTGACATATATAATACCTATTATTACTAATATCTATAGAACACATAATATTTAAATATAAATATTCTCCAACCCTTATTTGTTGTTTCTATTTTATAATAATTACCTTGTACCCAAGCACAATTTTTTAATTTTTTTGGGGCACTTTGTATTTTATTTATTTTATATTTACAATAAACGCTATATTATTACTATATTACAATATAATAATATTATATCCATCTTTATTCGTTGCCTACTTGCCTTGGTAACATATTGATTTAAGGAAAAGGCGAATTTCAGGTGTCGTTCAGTAGAACGGCTGGTCTTCCACTTAACCCTTGTTATACAACAATAAAAAGAAAAGAAAATAGATGCAACACAGAGAAATATAATACGTCTACATATCCACCAGAACTCTTCGTCACATTCTCTATGGTACACCTATGCTCGGTAAATATTTTGTTTTAAAGGCAAAGAGGAGTAATGGATGGTCGAGCAGATGGCCTTAAAACATTTCGTGTGCTCTAACCTAAAAACCTAAAAATCCTGATGTAGCGCAAAAAACTAATTGGAAAATTAATTCCGGTGTCCGAGATATTAAACTTTGTAGTACGGCGATATAGTGCAAGAAAAAAAAACTGCAGTTTAAGGTCTATCGTGAAAGTGGAGCTATACCATCTGCTGCAGCATATTATGGAGGGGAAAACCGTAGGAAAATGATCTGTAGGAAGTCGGAAGGAGACATTCCCGGTTAAAAATGTAAGACTGCTTTCATATCCTACCGTTTAGATCTGCTGTCTCAAAATTTAGGATTGCTTTAACATTTCAATTCTTAGACAAGAAGAGGGCACCTGAAGAAGATACAGAACAGGAAAATGAATCACTGAATCACGTATACCTATTTACCAGAACTAACTCTTCATCACGACCTCTATGGTACTGCTATGGGCTAGAAATATTTTGTCCCATCTAACCGCAATGGCAAAGCAATTTTAATTACATGTCATGTACGGAACTCTCGATGTTGCAATGTGAAAAGCATGTCGTACGTCCGCCCATGCTTTCTCCTATCGCAAATAATCAGTTCTTTCGAGGCAGCAGTCGAGGATCGCACCGCAGTGTCCATAGAAACGTCTTGGAAGTGTGGTGTGCCGACACGGGACAGCAGAATTTCCTTTTCTGGCTGATTGCCCGGGAACGACTTGACGCGCGGTTTTGCTCTTCGATTTGCTCGATGCGAACTGAGATGCGCATCTCTATAGGTTGGTCAACTGAGTCCAATCAACACTAAATCATACAGCTAGCTATATATTCCTCGCCACAAAAATGTGCAGTTTTAAGACAGTTTTTTTTTTTTAAATTGATGCTGGTAGCCCCCATAGCTGCATCAGGGATACTTTCAACGACAAAATTTACGTTCCGTCCAAACCTGATATATGTTCGGGGGTTGCTCTATATTTCCGTCAATCCACTAGTACGCAGACAGCTGTTTCACGCTTATTAGCGATCATCAGTGCACCATGGTGCAGGTCGATTGACGGAAATAGAGAGCATCAGATTTTTCATGTTTACTAAACATGTGAAACATGTTTATCATCCTAGCAGATATTGGCAAGCAGTACTTTGAACAATTGGTTCGCCACCTGCCTACCAAAGCTAGTACCTGAGCATTTGAGTGATATAATAGACGCAGAAAAGTTGAGGCCCAAAGCGTTTATTTTGCAACAAAGTGGAGGATTCTATTATTTGAAGTTGACTTGTGAAAAATGGTACCACCCACTACTCGATTTACAGATGTAAACGCGATTGTTGAAATTTTCGAAGACGTTATCCAATAGTGAAGTTTCTATGGCATTTCAATAAGCAACGTTGTTCTTGCAGTCTCGTATGGTGGCTGGCTTATTAACGCAGCCTGTTCTTCTCAAATACCCCCATAAAAAGAAGTCAAATATTATCCATCCGTTTTTCCCTGGGAGCCGTCAGGACTGCAACTTGCGGCTTATTGTCAACTCCCAGAGAGGAGACTAGGCGCGGACAGCATCCTTGGAATGATACGACCTCATCGGAAAGTCCTCCCTAGGTCGTCCATCCAAGTGCTAATCGCGTATGTAGCTGCTGAGCTCGACGTCAGAGGTCGCCGCTCAGCCATGCGGGTCAGATCAGTCACATGATCTGGCTGTCAAGTTGGCTGGTCCATTGCATGAAATTAAAGGATTACAAAAGAAAGACCTTAGTTGGACGACATTGGCATGCGTAGTAAGAACTGTTGCACACTATATTGAAAATAAACATGGTTTCAATCAATATCTTTGATTTGTTGCAAACAACAGTTCCGTATATCATTGAATGGTAATGCAAAATAGTATACCTCAAGATTCATCCTCAAAAAATAAAGACCAATGATGCCTTGGCTGTTTTTGAAATTCATGACTTAAACAAAACACAGTATCAGTGTTATGGTGTTCCATGACCCATGTATATTTTACCTTCTTCAAGTTCCATCTCCTGGCGGAGGTTGGATATTATCATGGCAATTCTAATTTGCCGCTGTTCTGAATAGTTGATTTGATGTCATCCCAAACCAATCCCTCAAGTTTTTCTACCAAGGAGGTTCTTCTTCTTCCTTGGCTTCTCTTGCCCTTGATCTTTCCTTCCATAATGTTTTGTAGTAGAATCTTTTTGGGTTCTCTTATAACACGACCAAGGTACTCTAGTTTTTTTGTTTTGAGGGTGTTAATTATTATTTCTCCCTCTTTTTGGATTCTCTGCCGTAGTTGCACATTTGAGACCCTATCAGTCCAAGAGATCCAAGGCATTTTTCTATAACACCATCTTTTGAAAGCCTCCAGTCTATCCATTTCTGCCTTCTTAAGGGTACAAGCCTCGGCACCATATAGCAGAGTCGAAAAGACACAACACCTCAGTATTATTAGCAATATTTTATATAATTATAATCGCAACCCCTTGACCCCTAGGTCCTTGGTATTCTTTGAGCAACAATTTACGAAATTCTGAGGACCCCTGAGACCTTTATATTTTAAAGGGGTGATACACGTAGGAGCAAGTACGCGTACTTATGGCTCGACGATCTTTTTCGCCTGTGTGTCACCGTAAGTACGCGTACTTTAAAACTGTCGCGCAAACCGTCGGCGATCCAACTGGTTTGAAATATTGCTCGTAGCTTGTCTCGGCTCGTACTGCGAGCCGCGAGCCACCACTTTGTTTCAGCAGGCCATCGATGCGCAACGCTTGTTGTGTTTGGCGTTTGTTAAAAGTTTTGTTTATTTAGGAAAATTGTCAAAATGAGTGATTTCAGCTTCACGTGTGTCACCGCGTCGAGCCGATTAAGTTCGCGAACTTAAAAACCGCGTACTTAAAGTTCGTACGTGTGTCACACCTGTGGTGCTCAAACAAATTGTTTCCCAAATGTCACCAAATTTGATGTTGACAGACACACCAATGAGGAAATATCATTTTATGTACATTGACAGTATTTCAAGACCCTTGTATATGGTTTGACGTAGTCTAATTTCTTCTGCTAGCCTGACCACTACTTCTGGGTCCAAATCGATTTTTAGTTTCCTTCGTTCCTGGTTTTCCAAAGTCGCAACATATTGTGATCAAAACTAAAAGTTTCCTGCCTGAAATCACGAAACACTTTCTGCCGTCAAACTTCAGATATTTTCTTTTTATATTTTATACCTACATGGATTTTCGTGCTTTCAGTATCAAAAAATGTCAAAAATCCTTCATAAAATAATTAATTTTTCATTTTTCCTACAATTATATGTACTTACAAGTGTAATCAGTAATGCTTAGTAGTGAATAAACTACTAGCGTTTTTCGAATCGTTCACTTGTCTACCGTACTATTTGCCTTCCGTGGCTGATTGCTGGAGAACGACTTGACACGAAGTTTTGCTCGATTTGCTGCTTTCGAAGAGATCCACATCTCGCTCTACGGCTGTATATGGGCTTATTTTCGCCGTAATTTGCCATTTAAATTCATGTTCAAACATGACAGCCGGTAATGACGTGATCCCATGGCAGATTTCATGGACATTTGCCACCATTGGTTCAATGAACCGAATACGAAAAAAAAAACACCTCCGAAGCACTCTCTAAAGCTTCTGGATACTATCCAGAAGAGAGCAATTACGCCTAACCTCACAAAGAACCTCCACAGTGTCCACAGCCTGGACCACCGTAGAAGGGTGGCTACCTGTCCCTGTTCTACAGATTCACTAAAGATGTTCGAGTGAGCTCTCCCAGGTATTAACAGCGAGGGTCGTCCGAAAGAGGAACACTAGAGAGGCTCTGCGAGCTCATCCCTACCAGGTCGATGTCCTTACTCCACGAACCAGTTTCCTCCAGCATTCCATTATTTGGAGAACTTCGACGCTGTGGAACGAGCTGCCAGGGAATTTGTTGCCCGCCGGCTACAACCTGCAGCGTTTCAAATCTAACGTGCACCGACACTAATCCTCTCGCAGTGCTTCTACAGCGCCATAGCTTTTAGACCTTGCGGGAGGCTGACCATAAAAAATAAAAAAACATTCACATTTGCTAAATATTATTCTATAGGATGAAAGACGGATTGAAGTAAATGCATCTCACTCATTCATGCAATCCATCCGAACATAAACAACAATTTATCACTTGAGCGAAGTTTGTATCAACTTTCCAGCACGGTACTGCTTTTGAAATTTATGGAAATATATCTGTGATTTCAATTTAATATTTACTTTTTTGTAACTGAACAAGATCGATAAATATTGTCCATGGACTGCTAATAGTTTTATAAAGGTTAACAGCTATATCGATATCATTAGCACCAATTCACTCACATATAATCACAAACAATAAACTATACTGCTGAAATGCGCACATAATTTATTGATAAATTACGTTCAGTATTCCGAGCAATCAATCACTGTTGTTATTATTTCATTATGTTAATCATACGCTCAATCTCAAAATATCAGAGCTCAATATTGATACTTAGTACCTAGTAGTAGTAGTAGTAGTAGTAGTAAATTTGTTCACCATCTGATACAAAGACAAGTATGTGTCATAACAAGAAGATTGCAAACATTAAATGTAACACAGAATTGCATAAAGACATATTAACAGAATACATGAATAATACAGAATAGGTATAAGGACACACCTTTAGATTGACAAACTATAAAGACGATACAAAATTTAAAAACTCATCAGCGCTATAGAAACACTGGCAAAGCATATTATCTTTAACTGCTTTTTTGAACTTGATGTGACTGTGGGTCTGGTAATCTATTATACAGATTTAATAGACAGGGAATTGCGTGCGGATACTGCTAGTCGGAACCTGGGAGTTGTAAGTGCTTCAGCGCCTCTAGTGGCGTAATTATGAATATCAGAATGCGTGCTGTACCGTTTGATATTTCCTTGTGTATACAGAAGACTATAAAATATGTAAATTCAAGGCAGTGACATTATACTTAGAAGCTTGAATAAAGGCTTACAGTGCTCATAAAATGTGGACTTATCTAAGATTCTTACTGCTTTCTTCTGGAGTTTAAATACCCTTTTGGCATGAGGGGAGTACGACTCCATAAATGAGATGAGAATGGAAAACTGCAAAATAGGCATTTAATAAACCTTCTCCAGTAGTGACAGACCTCAGACCTCACTTCGAGAAGTATTCGTTTTATTTTATTGTAATGCTTCTGAAGATGTAAATTTTGTATCATTATAGCACCCTTCGACGTAAGACTGATTAACACTATAGTTATAAATTTATGTAATCACTGATGTTTGTAACTTTTCAGGAGTTGCGAAATAGGTCCAAAAATCATTGTCACATGCATGTCTGGTATCTGTCAAGTACGGTCTTCTTCAATCAGAGCTGTACGATGTAGGTTCCAATAGCTGATAGTACGAAGGTATTGGCTTTCCCTTTGAACTATTTTCATTTGATTGTACTTCCAAGATATTGATGATATATAGTTTTTGCCTCAGCTGTTACTCAAGTAGTAAATAAGTAGCAACCAAATCGTCTTTGTCATTGTATCCACATCACAAATGGTTTCTAGTCTTTGTTTTCACAGCCTTTTATTGTCCAAGTTTCTTAGTACAATAATAATATAGAATGCAGATTTTAGTTAACTTCTTGACACTTGCTGTTCTCAGAATTTTATTGGTCATTTGGGAAAATGGAACCCCTCTATTGAGAGTCTCTCTAGTGTTCCTCCTTCAAACGGCCTTCGGTGTTATTATCTGGGAGAGCTCACTCGAACATCTTCCGTGATAGAATCTGTAAAGGGACAGGTCAGCCACACTTTTTCGATGTTCCAGGCTGTGGTGGTCCTTTGTGAAGTTAGGCTTATCGATTAGTCTAATCCCTCTCTTATGGATAGTGTCCAGAAGCTTTGGGTAGTGCTTCGGAGCGTATCTCCATACATGGAAGCAATACTCTAACGATGGTTGGATCTGTGCCTTGTAGAGCAGCAGTAGTTGCTCTGGTGTATACAACTTCCTACAGCTGAAAAAAATCTCCAAGCTTCTGGGATACCGTTTCAGCAATACTGACGACGTGGTCGTACCAGGACATGTTATTGTTGATGTTGATCCCCAAAAGCTTGACGGAAGGTGACGTGACTATTGGGTGACCCGCCAATTCCACAATTGGTAAGCCAAATGGTATCTATCAAAAAAATATTCACAATTAAATTATATCAATCCGAAGTTAATTGAAGCACCCAATGATTTTTCCCTCAAGGCTGTTTCGCTTGGGGTTCAGTGCCTTTTCCTCGAACAGCAATTATTGAAATATCGAATCGATGCCAATCTAATCTCCCCCCAATTGAACCGCTAACTCATTTCCTGGCAAAAAATCCAATAATTATTCGGCGAAAGCTCTCATAGGAACCCAGAGAACATCTGCCTGCGTGTCAGCGGTAACGGTTCCAAAATATTGGTTGATAGTAATTTTCCAAACAAAAGCCGTCGGTCCTGCAATTACCGTGGCCAACTTCACGACTCCTAAACACGCCCATCAAATTTACTTTTTTTCAGAACGGTCTATGTATAATAACATGGCGACGGTAATTTATAGTTAGTTGCTTGTCCTAGTTTATAGAAAGAATAGCGGGAGTGCGTTATAGCGCAAGAGCTGGTGGTTATACAGTTATACAAAGAATTTAATCACCATGTCTTGTTAGGAAGTGCACTGTTTATGTACTTACAAAAAAGTCTATAGCTACCATGTGGCAGTTGCGTCGGGTAGTCAGCGGAACCTGGGGCCTCAAACCCAAGGTTCTAAACTGGCTATATACAGCAGTAGTCAGATCTAGGATCCAGTATGGCTGCTCGGTCTGGTGGCCGAGCGTAGAGAAGGTCTCTGTTAGGCTCAAGCTCGCAAAGATTCAGAGGCTTGCAGCAATGAGCATAACAGGTGCCATGAGGACAACACCCACTGCTGCCCTGGAGGTACTCTTGGGCTTGCCGCCTCTGCACCTCTGGATAAAAAGAGAGGCGATGTCGGCCTGCCTGAGAATGCGTGACGGGAGAACGTGGGTAGCACGAGAACCATCAGTTGGCCACACCAGAATAGAGCGATTCGCGGAGAGTAATATCCCGATGTCGTCATTCAGGGTGGAAAAAGCTAAAGACATCTTAAATTTAGATAATGGATTCTCACTAGTCATCTCGGAAAGAGACGATTGGATGAGAGGAAAAGTCAAGTTTCCGCCCAATAGTCTGGTATGCTTCACTGACGGATCGCTCTTAAAGGAGTCAGGATCCGGGGGAGCGGGCCTCTGTCTGGAGGGTAAAGAAGTGCGGCGGAGCTTCGCTCTGGGAACCTGCACGACTGTCTTCCAGGCAAAAGTGTATGCGATATTGATGGCGGCATACTCGACGGTAGTCGAAAAGTGTTCTGAACAGAGCATATATATATATATATATATATGCTCTGACAGCCAATCAGCTCTGAAAGCGGTGGCAGCTTCGAGGGCCAGATCAGCTCTGGCACAAGAATGCTCTGCCGCCCTTCAGAAGTTGGCAAGACATAAGAAGGTGACCCTACTTTGGGTCCCCGGACATATTGGTATACCGGGTAACGAGAGAGCGGACCGATTAGCTGGGATAGGGGCCAGCAGTCCCTGCATCGGCCCAGAACCTATGCTGGGAATTAGTAGACGCCAAGTCAATGTGGCCCTGGACAACTGGGCCTACAAGGAACTGGCGAAAGCCTGGTTAGAGAGAGACGACTGCAGGCAAGCCAAAAGATTCTTAGCAGGTCCTGATAGGGGCCGAACGCAATGGCTTTTGAATAAAGGCAGAGAGACGCTCAACCTTCTGTTGGGGGTTCTCACTGGCCATTGCCGGCTGAATAGACATCTGTCACTTATGAGAGTGGTAGTGGACCCCATTTGCTCCAGATGCTGGGTGGAGGACGAGACAGCGTTCCACTTCCTGGGCAGATGTGCAGTTTATCGCAACCTTAGGATTCAGATATTCGGCACGACGGAGTTTGCGGAGGAGCCACTATATTCAGCGAAATGGTCGGACATACTGACTTTCGTCAGGAGGGTTGGCAAAAAGGGCCAAAGGTGGCCTACTTGCCTGGCTTCGCCACCCCATCACTACTACTACTATTACTACTACTATGTACTTACAGGTATAGGTTTCTTGAGTTATACTTTCTTAGGTATTATATCACAGAAGGAAGGCAACTTTATTTGGACGTTTCGTTTGAGGTTTCAAACTTCATCAGCTGCTAACACTTAAAAAAAAATAATAATTAAAATCCACTCCCCATTTATAGTGTCCACTATACCACTTGAGGTTTGAGACTGTGTATCTGCAAAGGCTTGGAATAACCAAAAGCAACATTTAGAGATTTATACTGAGAAAGGCTTCAGAAAAGAGCCTTGAAAAATAGTAACTAAGGTCAATATTCATAGCTCAAGAATCGTTGAAATGTTTGTCAACATAACTCCAGAAAGTTGCTTCTATAGATCTTACAACATTTAAGTTCAAATAGAAAGGCTTAAGGATATATAAACACATTTCTCTTGCAAATTCCAAAGCCTCTTGAAGCATTCTTTGAATACTTGTGTTACAAGGTTGAAAAAATTGATAGGCTCGTTTATACATATATTTGTGGAGGAAAGACTGACTCAGGTGAAGAGGTGAAAACCTAGAATAAGGCGGAAGACAAATAATGAGTATAAAGGTCCAATTGCTAACAGCTGGTTATTTGTCCTGATTTCTTACAGATCACGTGGCTATTTGATGTGTTCCATCGCTAAGCAATAGACTTCCTAGAGTTATCTGTTGGGCCGCAGGTATTATGGTTAAAATTTAGTTTAAATATGTGCTAGTGTAGGATTTTAAGACATGAGTTTAGCAGCTAGAGTAGCTAGACAGTTACTGTCTACACAACCTCTGATTTGAAGCGTCTGCAGACCATCAGCTCCCTGAGCATTTAGCTATGAAAAAAAACCGATAATATGCGTTGTTTTGACCGCGATAGAGTTTATTGGCTGCTTTTTTTTTCGTTATTTTTTGTAGGTGAATGTCCAATACTAGGATATCATTTGGGTTTTAATGGTTGTGGGTGTGGTTTGCACGCCATCGTTGTTCTAATCTTGTATAAATCAGTAATGCTATTGGCGGCTTTTATTTCTCCTTGACCGGTGTCAGGAACATAAACTCTATATGGAATTTGCCCAAGTTAATTTCGTTCACTTCCTTTGTGGGATATTCTTTTGCAGGAACCCTACACACACCACCGTTTACGTATCTAGACACATATTACTGTAATATAAACCAGTTTTTATTAAGTAACATCCTCAAAGTATGATTGTCCGGCCATAGGACACTAGCGCGCCGCGGTCAGATTTGTCCTAATCCCACCGGTCAGAAGCCCCCAAAATATTTTGGATAATAGGCAGATATGTGGACACAAGCACGCGGGGCGCGCTGTCAGCTTTATTTGCATCACGTGGTTCTTTTCTAACTTGTCGAATACTGGTAATATTCATTTAGAATTAAGTGAAAACTTAATTTAAACGCTGAAAATTTAATTAAACCCAATGTATTTAAATTCAAAATCAAATCGGGCAATTGCTTCATTTTTATACATCTCAATCAAATTGGCAACGTACTTGGTGGAAATAACGCGTTCTCTTGTATATAATTTTCCAATATATAATTCGCATATTTGACAATTTGGTTGTCATTGGGAATAATAGCATACAAATCTTTTACAAAGCATTCCGCAACCTGGTCATGATCTAAAAATAATAAACCGTAAGTCCATCTCAACCAACGCCCAGTTTCAGAATTAGCGTCTTTATATGCTACAGTTAAACCTAATTTCTGTATTTTTTTGAACCAGGCTTGTGTTAGATGAAATCTACAACCTATTATTGTACAGTTGGGCCAAACTTGCTTTATTCCTAAATGGATGGCGATTTCAAAATCACAAACTATTTCTGAGGAGTTAAAAGATAAATTGTTTTCTCCACAATAATCGACTAACAATTTAAAACCTAAAAAATAGGTCGAGCTTAGTTTGTTATGTAGTAACATAAACACCACAGGTATGTAATGACCTTCTTAAAAGCGTGAATTGTAAATAATTGATCAAAGAATGTCTTACAATAATCAAACTACTAAAATATTTTCATTAAGGGTAGTTTTATATGCATGCAGAAGGCGGATAGTCATTTACACAATCTAAGAAGTAACTTTAAGCTACCGCAAGTCGTAAGAAGACAGATGAAAGTTCCCAAGAATAAAAGGAATGTGGTCATTAGGAATATCCAAGCTTAATTTTCTTCCGGCGCGCAAGTGACCGGTGCCGATGAAGGCACCCTTTTTGTAAACAGGTAAAAACCAAACCGTGCGCGCTTGTGACCGATCACCGACTGTCCTGATCCTTTTCCATCTAGCTTTCCTCAAAAAGGTTGGTAAGCCTCAGAAGAGGCTTAACTAGTTGATTATCCTTTTCCATATCGGTACTGTTCCTTTTTATTGTTCTTTTCTTTATCGATTGTATTGCTGTAACTTTAGTTCTACTGGAGTTTAGTCTTAATTTGTATTTCATTGGTGAAGCGTCAAGTGTGTAGCTGACATTTGTTTATAATTTTGATTCTGACGGCGTGCATATTCTGATCGTTGATAAAAACTCCTTTGGAGAAGGGGGGGGGGGGGGTATAGGCAGATAATATGTGAGGGCGGGTTGGAATATCTCCCAGCGTATATCCTGCGTGTCGTAAAAGGCGACTAAAAGGAACCTAACTACTGTCGGTATAAGCAGTAACCCCTTCTCAACCAACAGCTTTGGGTGGACGAGTTGAGAAGAGTCAGGACACCTTCTTGTCCTCGGGGTGAGAAATTGTCCCTAAAGGCGGATGAACCGGTAGATACATCTGGTCAACGGCATGAGAATGCAGAAAGCAAATGGGAAACTACTGCATTAAAGATCTTTAAGATATACCAAGAGAAACTCGTGAAATGAGTAATGCATTTCACGAGTTCACAACATGTCTGTTAAGACATTGTGACTATGATGATGATGATAGTATAGTATAATTTATTGGTGCTATATAATAAATAAAGTTTGCACAAGTCAAAAAAATTGGTAAAGAAAAATAGTAAAAAACAAGTATAATGACATAGGAAACGAACAATATGAGTAGAGAAAACTCTGTAAATGTTAATTGAAGGTAAATAGAGTAACAGATCATTCTGACATATCTGTGAAATCGTTATATGGATACTCGTCAAAAGTATGAAATTCCTTTTTTATCAAGTACGACTTTATTGTTCTCTTAAAATTTGATGTCTCTAATTTCTTTATGCAATCTGGAAGGACATTATAAAAAACGGTACCTTAATAATTTGAGCCATTTCTAGTTTTCTGTAGGCGATTATATGGTGCGAGTAAATAATAAACACTCCAGTATGTATGTTAAACTCAATACCCGAATTCGGGCAATGCCCGAAAAAAATGCTCAGAACTAGTTTTGAGCAAGGAATATTTCCCAAACCCGAAATATTAATTTTATACGGGTATTGAGCATTACCAAATAGGCAGAACTAGTTTTGCGCATTTTGAAATGCACAGAACTAGTTTTGCGCAACTTGAAATGCACAGGATTGGTTCTGTATATTTTGGCATGGTGGCATTTAGAATTGTAGAGGAGATTTTTTTTCGATACATTGTTGATACATTTTTTATTGCAGACATGAAGGTTAGGGTAGGTTAGGTTCATTTAATATAGTGAGGATATGATATTTTGTCATGAGATTATGTTTTTGTGTAGTTGAAGCTTCAAGTAGCTGAACTAATTCGGATTCGAATTTAGCTTGCATTTTTCCACAAGCTAAAACAAAAAAAAAACCTTTAAAGCAACAACATAAACATTAAGGTTATATTGCTGCTGGCCATTCAGTACCACAGAACTAGTTCTGTGCATTCCAAGTTGCGCAAAACTAGTTCTGTGCATTTCAGGATGCGCAAAACTAGTTCTGCCTATTTGGCAATGCTCAATAGCCGAATGAAATTAATATTTCGGGTTTGGGAAATTTCTCTTGCTCAAAATTAGTTCTGCGTATTTTTTTTCGGGCATTACCCGAATTCGGCTATTGAGCCTAACATGTACATATACAGGGTTGGGATAAAGTATGGAACCAAGCAAATATCTTTGAAACGGAAAGAGTGATGTTGCTGAAAAATTGCAGGTAAATGTAGTGACGCATAATGCATCCTTATGTTAGTTATTAATGTACTTCCGGTTTAACCGGAAGTACTGTCAACTTTTTTAATTTAAATGGGACACCCTGTATATTATTGCAGAATTTAATACATCTTTTTTTTCCGAATACGTCCATAGTGGGTTTAGTGTTTGTTTCTGTAAAAATGGGAACGGTAAAGCTTTTTTATTTGTCTCACAAATTCGTCCGTGGCGGTCTGCGGTCTTCCCGTTTGAGGTATTTTTTTATATTTTAGTCACCGTCAAACGTCTTATAGGACCCCCGTCGGGATGTAAATCATTAAAAGTTGACACACTTCTTTGTGAGTTCTCACGCGATCGCCAAAACCGACTTTGAATGACCGGCATTTTAAACACCTGAAATGATAAAGAAGCTTTATCTTTCCCGTTTCCACAGAAACTAATACTAAACCTACTATGGACGTATTTGGAAAAAAAAGATGTGTTAAAATCTGCAAAAATATACAGGGCGTCCCATTTAAATTAAAGAAGTTGAAGATACTTCCGGTTAAACCGGAAGTACATGAATAGCTAGTATAATGTCTTCGGATGCACTATACGTCACTACACCTGCCTGCGCCTCCCACAATCCGCAGACAGGAGAGCCTTGTAAGGGAATATAACAAAATATTGTTAAATCGGCTCCTACCAACACACGGCGACCTGACCGACGCCGGCTTGCAGAGACCAAAATCTAGATCTCCCCCAACACTACTAGCAGAAAAACTCGTGGGTGAGAACTATGACCTGAACGATGAATGGAGGAAACGCTGGGAAACATCGAAACCCGGCCAAGCAGCATATATAGCTGACCCCACAGTGCCCCTGCCAGGAACGGAGCTGCCCCGCCATCAGTGGAAGAGCCTGAACAGGATCAGAACGTCTCACGGCATCTGTCGTGATTCGTTCCATAAGTGGGGTTTGGCCGAGACACCAACTTGCGCCTGCGGAGAGCCCCGCCAGACTGTCCACCACATAGTGGCCGAATGCCCTCTCACATCATACAGAGGAGATTTGAGCGACTTCTACGAGGCTACTGCCCCTGTGCTGGATTGGATCGATAGCCTTCATTTTAAAATTTAGTCTGTTGTTTGTTATGTCTGTATTTTATGTTTGTACCATGTAAGCCATACGCTATATAAATAAATAAATAACACCTGCCTGCAAATTTTCAGCAATATCATCCTTTCCATTCCAAAGTTATTTGTTTGGTTCCATACTTTGTCCCAACCCTGTATACATGGGATCTTTAAACTTCTCAGGTTAATGGAAGAATATTTCATATCGTGTTTAGCTTCAAACATTGCACTGTCTAAAACCTCGAACTCTAACAAGACAAGGGAGAATGGGCACCAACACTGATTTCTCCGCGAGCGATTTTAGATTCATCGGCTGGAAGTAAGTAACCGGGGGTAGCGGGGGGATGGCAGAGGGGTGGGAGGCGCGGCACCGGACAACCACCTACTAGGCCTGCCAACCGTCCTTTTCTTCTCATGAATTATGACGTCATAATTCACGCGGCGACGCCAGCTTTGTCGGAAATACATTTTATTCCCCGCGAATTTTTTTGTTTACTTTGCACAGTCGGATCGTCGCGTCGCGGCGGTGGTGAGAAGATTCCACGGGGAAGGGCAGGGGGAGGGGGTGTGAAAACAAGCGACGGACGTATTCGTAATGCACGAGCGAATAGAAATTGTTTAGTTTACTATGTTGACGCTGCGATTGAGGATTATAAGCCCAACGACCTGCTATTTATTTTGAACACGCCTTTATTAGCTTTACCTCTATGTTTGTGAGTTTGTAAATTTCCTTTGGATGAATAGGTCGGACTGAACATTGAACGCTCCAACTTTGCCGCGAAAATGATTTTGACGGCTTCAAATCCGCTGACTAAGAGATGGCGCTGACCTTACAGTTTGTTAATATTACACAGTGGCGTAGCGACGAGAGCTTAACAGGTGTGACATCCAACTGTTTGGGAGTCGATATTTTTGTGAAATTCATTCAAAAAGATCGACAGTTTTAATTATCGTTTATGCATTAATGGTAATGATTATTATGCAATGAATATTGATTAGTGTCCGACCGAAACTACTTTTTACGGCCGAAACCGAAACCGAAACCGAATTTCGGCCTCCATCTCAGTTTCGGCCGAAACCGAAACCGAAACCGAAACATCAATATAACGTCAGTAATTTTATCGTGGATATAAAAATGAATAACGTTTCATCAGCATTATCACACCTTATTTCAAATAAATTATTTATACTTTTTGAAATATGAAGTTAATTTGAAGCAAATATCAACTATTTTATATTCATAATAATTCATATTATATTTTGTATCTACTAAATAACACTCCAAACTTTGGTCAATCTTTATGACACTGTTATCAATTAGCTGCCTTAAAACTAAATTTCTGAAGTACCTACGTCCTAAGTACATCTACTAAGTATTTTTGAAAGTAAGGAGTTTTCTCTGAATTTAAGAAACTGTTGTGAGCTGCATTGAGCTACAGCTATTGTTGACTATCAGTATATAAGCTCCCCTCCAGCGTAGTGAACAGTGAGTCCGTGAACCTGTTCAAGAACAGACTCGATAATTGAACAATATGCCTACGTGATGTGTCTTAGCTTAGTTAAGTTTGTATTGTATCTAATCGTTATTAGCATTTTGAGTTTATAGCGCTTTGCACTGCTCTACTCATGATAGTGTTGTAATAATAATAATAATTCATAACTGAACAATCTAATATTGTAATATTGTAAGCGAGAAACAATAATTTATCAACTTTCTTTGCAAATAGCTTCCTCAGTCTGGATAAATTTGACTAGTAGCATTAAGTAGTTGTTCAGAGGAAACAGTCGTCAGTAAGGACGACTTGAATTTTAGGGGAACCTTTCTCAGAAATGGACTGAAATTCTAGTGAAAGTAATATCTGCGTTTCTTTGCAAGCTTCGCTCCGATAAATAGGCTGTTTAACTTGTGATAAGTTATTACCATCATCTACCCAGCAAAATCAGGCTTCTTCGCTTGAAGATTAGAACTCCGAGGGCATCTGATCGCAGCGCCAAATCCATCGCTTTTAGTTTCGGTTTCGGCCGTAGTTTCGGCTGGATGGCAGCCGAAACCGAAACTAAACCGAAACCCGTTTTTTGGCCGAAACTAGGCCGAAACCGAAACCGAATGTTCGGTCGGACACTAATATTGATCAAAAACAATTGTTCGTTTTCATTACAGGGAGTATTAATATATAAAAATTAAAAATTGTTTTTAAAAAGCTAAAAATGCGTTTTTTAAGATCACTAAAAGTCACTGAAAAGTTAAAAATAATTTTTAAGCTAAGCTTAAAATAATAATGAACGAAAATACTAAAATGATGGTAAAAAAAGCGTGGGCACTTTCCACCATATTTTTTTTTTACTGATATGTCATCGGCTTCGGCTGCTTTGGTCATTAGCCTCATTAGCTTTTTTCACAATCATACTACTATTTTTCGTCCATTATTGTTTCAAGCTCATATAAAAATTATTTCTAATTTTTTTGTCCGATGTTCTTTAAAATAATGTTTTTTAGTTGTTTTAACCTATATGTAAGACAGAGGATATAAAGAGGAACTAGAAATATTAACCTTATATGAAGTGGAATATTGTTTTTACTTTTAACATTCATTTTGAAGATTGAAGTGCAAAGATATCTTATTCTAAGTAAAAACAGCATGGTTCTAGTGTATATGTTGTATATGGTATCCTGTTTCTAGCCACTGATTACGGTCACTTATAAAATTCCAATAATTGTGCCAAAAAAAGATATTTCAAGATTTTAAAAATGCTTTTAAAATTGTCAAAATTTTAAAGTATTAAAAAATCCTCGGAGTATTTACATTTAAAAATTTTAGTAATTTACATGGTTTCCAAAAATTTTCAAATCTTTAATATTTCCAAAATTTTAATAATTTTTGAAAAACTTGAAAACTGAAACTTTGAAAACTGAGAATCCTGCAAAATTATGAAATTTTGAACACTTTGAAAATTCTCAAAATTTTAATTATTTCAAACATATTCATTTTTCTCTCAAAAAAATTCATTATTAGTCTTTTGAAAAAGGTGGATTTTTAAAAAAATCAATTTCTTTGTTTTCTATAACTATTATTTAAATTGTATTGAATTTCAGTTCGTTTTTTATCCTACTCTTGGATCAAAATTTCACATAAATTTATCAAATATTTTATATTTACTTACCTACATATATGCACAAAACAAAAAACACTTTCATGTTTTATCTTACTTCTGGAAACCTGATTGCTCATAGCTGAAACATGAGACATTTCAATACAAAAAGGTGGCCTAATATTTGACTGACTATGATGAAGATGATAAATCGATATAAGTAGATATAATTTCAAGCAGATATAATAATTATAGGGCTTATCCAAAGCAGAACCTACTGGCCTGGCTTACTTACTGTCTCATTTTGGTACTTCATTTTATAGTTTTTTCCAATCACCTTTTTTTTTGCGGAACAAACAAAATTATAATGTACTAGTGGTCCATAGAATTGCATCCACCTCGAACTTTCAATAATTTTTCCTATAACAAAAGAATAACACCTCCTACTGCGTTATTCCTAGTCCTACGTCCGATTCTTTTCCTACAAACCACCCTGTAAACTCACCCTCGGTCGCTGCTCGCTAGTCTCGCCCCCTACCAAGCGGCATCCCAAGCATACCCTGCCGTGCTACCCCTAACATCCGCTAGGTGGCGGCACAATGACCGATGGAGCGTCGCACGTTGTGAGCGTCCTCGCGCACAGCCAACGTGAATGCTCAATTTATGGACTCTCAACCTTATGCTCAGGATAATTAGGGGCTAATTCTACTGGCAGGTCGTAAAGCTCTCTGGCGCTCTGTTGCCAATTCGCGTCGCTTGTAGGGAAATCTTGCGATTTTCATTTGTTAGGCCAAGAAATCGACTCCATCAGGATTCCTTCAAGTGTGCGATGATTGGATCTAGGGTTGCCAACCGTACTATAAATTGTAGTATTGTACTATATTTCGGGTTTCTGTAATATACAAGGTGTTTCTTAATTGAAGGTCAATATTTATGGGGGAGATTTTTCGGTCCATTTCAAGAAGAAAACTTCATATGAACGTCCTAAACGTCTTACCTTTTGAGATACAGGGTGGTAAAGTTTTCAAAAATAAATAATTTATTATTAATATCTGCAATACCCACGTCAAATATTTTAATGAAATCCGTCATACATTTACTATGAATCAAGAGACATTTTTTAATGTATCACCTTTTCTTAAATTTCCACCAGTAGCATTCGAACGTAATTTGACCTGCCTATTTTGGCAGACATTGATGGTACGCCACTGATTTCTTTTAAAATAAAGATAATTTTTGAAATCCCCACTCATTTCTAACCAAAGTTGAACACTTGATTTTTTTCAATCCAATGCACGGTTTTCGCTTAAAAAAATAAAAACCGTTTCTCTGCATGATCGCAAAAATATCGTTAATAATATCACCATGCAAAGACATACGAAGATTTTATTTTTTTAGATGAAACCCGTGCGTCGGACTAAAAAAATTCAAGAGATCAAATCTGCTCATAATTGAGTACGGTTTTCAATTTTTTTATTTTAAGAGAAGTCAGTGGCATGCCACTGACTGTCTAAATAATATTATGAGATTTTCTACTAATCTTTTTTTGTACTCAGAGAAAATTCTTGATGTTCGCTCACTTTACTGCTTGGTCATATTATGTTCATAAAACTAATGAAATAATTTAAGTAGGTACTTGCAGATACCAGTTAACAACAATGCAAAACACTTAAGATCTTTCACATATCTGGCGCCTGAAATGTACAATCTTTTACCAGTTGAAACCAGGCAGTTGCTAAACTATCAGAAATTTATTTCAAGCTGTAGGACTTTTATTTTTAAAACTTTATATAGTCGTAAGATTTTATTCTGAGATATAGTAATATTTTAGTATGTCTATGTATATATTTTTATAATTATTGAACTCTATTATTATAATTATGTATGTATGTAAAAGGCGACTGAAAGAAACCGAACTACTGTCGTTTTAAGCAGTAACCTCTTCTCAACCAACAGCTTTGGGTGGACGAGTTGAGAGGAGTCAGGACAACTTCTTGTCCTTGGGGTGAGAAATTGCCCCTAAAGGTGGATTAACCAGTAGATACAATATCATCTGGTCAACGGCGTGAGGATGCAGTAGGCAAATGGGAAACTACTGCATTAAAGATCTTAAAGATATCCCAAGAGAAACTCGTAAAATGAGTAAATGCATTTTACGAGTTCACAACAAAGTTAAGATATTTGACTATGATGATGCACATCAGTCACTTAGGTGCAACTTGTAAAACTTTATAGGAATTAATTTAATATCTATTCATGTTATACTTGGTGTACCTTTAACATACTTTTGAAATAAATTAAAATAAAAAGTAAAAATGAAATAAAAAAATATAAACTATTTAAAAAGATGGTGAATGAGCCTACACTCCTTTATGGGAAGGTCGCTCCTAAAAGTGATATTTTAGAAGACATTGAAATATTTTTCGTTCAGTGTACATTAGACATATGTATCTAGTCTCACCTCAAACAGCTATCATCAGAACCCAAAAACTCTTATGTACCTAGGGGTAATCATAGAGCAAAAGGGACAGGAGAAACAAGACATACAGGCAAGGATCATCAAAGGAAACCAGAAGTATGGAGCCTTGAAAAATCTTATGAAATCCAAATATGTATCCAGAAAGACCAAAGAGAGAATTTATACAACTGTTATAAGACCAATAGCGACATATGCTTGTGAGGCGTGGACTATGAACAAAGAGGAGGAAGAAAAAGTTATAAGATGGGAAAGAAAAATGTTGAGAGCTATTTATGGAGGCGTAAGGACAAACGAGGGATGGAGGAGAAGAACAAACCAGGAACTGGAAGACATGAATGAGAACCCCAATATTATAGCAGTCATCGATATTCTTGATATAAAGGCAATATTAATGCAAAATAGATCGCTGCCATAAAATCACTATACAAAGATCTTCAAATGCGAGTGAAAGTGGGAACAAGCGCACAAGTTTGTCTAGGGTTATAAAGCCCACAAAACGCCTCAGGCAAGGTTGCTGCCTACCACCGACATTACTCAAAATTTATTATAACGAGATATTGAGGGAATGGAAGAACACATGGGTGAGAATCTGAATGGACATATACCATAAGCGGAAGCTTTCTGCACACTTTACTTTCCGCCGATGATCAGATACTTATTGCTAGTGACTAGTGATTCGTACGATATTGAGTATATGAGGAAAAAATAACAGATGCATATAATAATGCAGGTCTCAAAATTTTCTCATAAACTCATCCCAAGAAGAGAAATATCGCACCGAGTTAATCAAGCCAGACATGCTATAAGTAAACTCAGTTCACGATTATGGTCAAATGACATACCAAAACATATCAAGGGAAGAATATACCCATCATTCGTCCAAAGTATACTGTCAAAAGTATGAGGGACAACAAAACGGGACAAGACTGGAAGCAACAGAAATTGACTTTTTACGAAGAAGCTGTGAGGTGTCGTGGTTCCAGATCAAAAATGAGAAGTTTAGACGAAGAAGGAATGTTCAGATATTGGTAACAGAAGGAATTGAAAGACGTACGGTGAAGTGGTATGGAAATGTCTACCGAATGTGTGAGAGTCTATGCCCGAAGAAGATTTTAGATTGGAAACCTCCATTCAGATGTAAAAGAGATAGAGCACCAAAAGAAGCGCAGAGAATAAGGTGGCTGGGACATGTGGAGAGGATGAATGGGACGAGCATGGCAAAAGTAGTTCTCAACGGGAGACCAATAGGGAAAAAAAGGAAGGGTAGACCAAGTGAGAGATGGCTGAAGAAGGCAGAAGATGAATTAAAGAAAATTAATATTAAACAATGGAAAGAGAAGACGGCAGCCAGAAATAGGTGGCGTGGAATAGTCCAGGATATACTCACACATAGGTGGTGAAAGTATCCAAAGTATCCTAAGTTATATAAATGTTAATGGTATAAGATCAGACTGTACTCATTTCTGCCCTAGCCCTTCATGACCTGTTGTGCAAACTAAAAATAATAATAAATCTCACCCCAAACAGCTGTCTTAAGAACCCAAAAACTCTGAACGATATCGGAATCTGTAAACCCGGCAACTCTCGCTAATCTCACAATCTGTTCCATTCACAAGTCTCGTGCCTGCCGCCCATAAAATTTTATCACCTCGCATAAACTGAATCGCGCGTAGCAGAGCAGAGTAGAGCAAGTCCGTTACGTCAGTTTAGTGGCGGTTTCTCTTTCGTTTTATTGGTGAATTACATCCACCCGCGTGGCCAGCAAATCATCAGCCTTACGTACGTCGTAATTATCTTGTTTAACAGCGTTTTATGGGCTGTTTTTATGGTATCTCGCTCGATTTATTGCCTGGTGCAAGGCTACTAGTGTCATTTTGTGTTATAAAGCTAATGCGTTCAATTTGAATTATATTGTTAGAACATTTTCATTGATTTTACTTCCCTTGCCGACAGAGGCTCAGGAAGTCCTAATAGTTGCATTTTTAACGAGGTTTTATTAGCTTCACCTGTATGTTTGTTTGATTGTTTGTGAGTTTGTAACTCTCCTTTGGGTTAAGAGCAAGTGGCTTACTACTGTTATTAACTCGCTTTTATTATAGATCTATCTGTATAGAATAATATGTTATTAGATTTCTCAAATAATTAACAATCATGTGGCTGCTTTTTTAAAAAAGAACTAAATAATTTTCACTTACATGCAGCTGAGGGTAATCTGGCTGGCTCGCTTTCACGCAATAAAAGGCTAGGGATTAGGTGCGGATGTAAACAAAGTTAACTGATTGCGCATTTATAGACAGCTTGTGACACTACTGACCAAGAGATGGCGCCAGACACCTTAAGCTTTGTTAATATTACACAGAGGCGTAGCGACGAGAGCTTAAAAGGCATGAGAACTGTTTGGTAGTTGGCATTTTTGTGAAATTTAGTCATGAAGGTCCGCAGCTTTAATTATCGTTTATGCAGTAATGGTAAATATTATGCTATTGATCAAATGCAATTATTCGTCTTCATTACAGACAGTATTAAAAATGTTCTTTAAAGGCATGGTTTTTATTTTTTCCAAAGTATATTTATTTCTAAGTACTGATATGAAGTCTATAATTTTGATGTAATCCTGATAGAACGGTGGGTGACTATTGCGACAAGGGCGAAAAATATTTTATGGGCTTTGAAAATCAGTGCATTTTTGGCGGAGCAACCAAAAACTAATGAAAATATCTTGGTCTTTTAAACACAGAACGTACTAAACCAATTTTAATGGTATTTGAGTTTATCACTACAAGACGCTTTCCTGTTTTTGGAAAATGATCTAGAGTCAGTAGGACAGTAAAATTAAATGAATACTACTAGGCTCACTGAAATATGTAGTGTAATTTTAGATATATATCTTCATACGTTGTACTACTTCTCTAGAAAAAAATTGTAAACTGATCAAACTTTTTTAACGTATTATTATAAAAAAACAGTAGTCATTTGAGGCACTTCCAAAATTCAAAAGACGTTTTCTACTATTCTATCTGATACTGGTAATATCTCATTTATCTTTCAAAAAAAGAAATTGGTTGGGTCATCTTCATTAGTTATGAAATTTTAAGTTTTTGATGTTTGCTTATCTATAAATTTGATACCGTACCTAGGACAGAAAATGTGTCTGGCTTTTGAGAGTAGTTTCGGTGATCAAACAGTTCAAAAAGTAATTTGAAACATATTCAATCTCCCTCACTGACCATTTCCGAGTCCCCAGATTGTTTTATTTCCACGAGGGTGTGTAGATGTTTAGAAAGAAGGAGAACATTAGTAGGTAGAGAACTGTCGAAATAATCTTAAACTAATTAAGATATTAAATTTTTCTGATATGTCATGACGCACAGTATTAGTGATATCTTAGTACTTTCTAGTGTAGAAGAAATTACGTGCTTGCCAATAAAAAATAATTTTAATTTGACGAATATTCAGTAAAACACGGAATTGGACACGTGCGTTATACCATGCCAAAATTCTTGGACGAAATTGAAAACCTTATAGGTGAAAAAAAATATAATTACTATGACAATACTTGTTTTAAGGGAGAAAATATATATAATTTTTCTTGTTGCAGGTAATCAAGGAATATAACGGCATCTATAACGCAACCATTATAGGTAAGTCTACTACCTACAGGACAGGTCTGTTTGGAAGAAGACTGTTATATCTCAAAAATTGTATATTTTCAGGAGAGCTCGTTAAAGTTTTATGTTATGTTTAGTTAATGAGTATAGTGACACAATGTCTCTACATGCGCAGAGTTTGAGTATTTTGTGTCTTCGGAATGAGTCAATAATTGTATTTTTTACAATTTTTTTTTGAGTTGTGACAGTCTTCGTCATATTTTATTATTCTGCTGTACTATACTGTTTCAGAATATGACAGTTTTGCACCAAAGAACTGCCACATAAAGTATATTTATTTTATTTTGTGATGGCGTTTTCGCAAAAAAGCGCGTGTCTTTCTATTTGGCGGTTATCTATGGTTGTAATATAACTATTGCTGTCCTACTTTAACGCTGCGTCACGAAACGAAGATATGACATTTTTACATGACGCCGTCTATGGGTAAAGAAGCGAGGTAGGTTTATGATACTTTTACTTAAACGCATTATTTCAAGATGGTTAAACCGAAATCTTTAAAAAGTGAAAATTTTGAGATAATAATAATAATGCTTTATTTCCATAAGACCCTATAAGCAGATATCTAAAAAAAAAACACATCTGTCAAATTTACAAACAAAATACAACAAAAATATCACAGGAAAAAGAGAGAAGGTATCAACGGAATACTGAATTATGAAATTCAAATATTCGTCTACCGAGTAAAAGGTATTTTCCAGAAAGAATACTTTGAGTTTCTTCTCAAAAAGCACGGACTTCGGACATTTTTTATTGAAAGAGGAAGATGGTTATGTAGTTTAATTAACATAACAGTCGGACTTCTGGAAGACAGAGTCAAACGATGCGGAGGCAGCCTCAAGTTCCCGTTTGGGCGTAAATTCAGTGAAGTTGAACTGGAGTCTCTGGATTTGAAAAGAGTTATATTATTTTTAACATATTCTAATGACTTAAAAATATACAAACAAATAACAGTCATAATCTTTGCGTCTTTAAATAGTTTTCTGCAAGAATCTCGCCTTCTTTTACCAAAAATTGTTCTTATTATCTTTTTTTGGATTAAAAGTACTTCTTTAATGCGAGAGCTATTTCCCCAACAAACGATACAGTAACAAATTGTTGACTGAATGTAAGCATAATAATACGTTATTAGAATTGATACGTCAACATAAGACTTAAGAAGCCATAATTTGTAACAGTGAGAAGTAACTTTACCAATGACAAAATCCACATGATTGGTCCACGTCAGACGTTGGTCAAAATATACGCCCAAGTATTTAATAGACTGACATTGGGGCAAGTTATGACCGTAACACTTAACCATTAGGCTGGATATATGACAGACTTCTTCCAAACAGACAAACAAGAAACTTACGCTGTATAGTCGCTGCATCCCAAATAGTAGTACTCCTAAAACTGTCCTAGTGGGAACTGAGTTGAGATGCGGAGCTCCAACTTCCTCTATGTGGTCGCTGTACTCCATCAAGCCCACCCCTGACACCATGTCCGCCGCACACGACTTTGGCCCAATCCTGACGTAATTGGCAACCCCCTCCCGACTTCCCCCTCGTCTGCAGGGAGATGTTTTGGCCGAGAAACACGAAAAGCTTTCGACAATTAGCCGTTCCAGGGCTCGGTTTGACGGGCTCGCATTAGACGTCGGAAGGCGGGTGGCGGGTGTAAATTGCACCGATAAACCGGACGCAACATGCTCCGGGCACCCCGGACCAGGTTAATTGTTTGCCGAGGGGGTAGCCTCCAGAAGGGCGCGTCAGGATATTTCGTGGCAGCTCGTAAAGTCGGTTGTTTATGTCTGGATGCACTTCCGCTGTATGATATTGGTGTCATTTTCTCGATTAAAACAGTGCAGCTGCTCTGTAGGGACGATGAAATTGTTATTACATTGTGGACGGTCATCATATTTTGAGTTTAGTGGCATTAGACGTATCAGACGTTTCAGCTGCTCCGAAAAGCAGCTGTCTCGTATTTTGGGATCTTTAGAACGCTTTTGTTAATGTCACCTGTGTATAAAGGTGTATCCATCTTTGTAACAGAATATTTCAACTTAAGGTCATTTTCTCTTGTTTCTGGCCGTTTTCTGCTGTTTTGAGCGGTTTATTGTTGTATTCGGTTGTATTCTGTTATTTTTGGGTGTTTCCTGTTGTTTTGAGCTCCTTTCTCTTGTATTGTTTTGTTTTCTGTTGGTTTACATTGTTTTCTGACGTCCTTGGCTGTTACCTGTTCTTTTCGGTTGTTTTCTATTATTTCCGTTCTGTTCTGTCCTTTTCATTTGTTTTCTGTTGTCTTCTACTTCCCACACCGATAGGTGTAACGAAAATCCACGTCACTCATCTCCGTCGATCTGTCTGTCTGTCTGTTGACGTTTTTCTACCCTCGTAATCTCAGTAACCGCAGCATAATTTGGGCAGCGATATGCTGTGGGGTCGTAATAGGTAATGTTCCTATAATTTTGAAAATCGGTGCATGGGTGGCGGAGTAATTAGCAAAAAACGAAAAAAATTATTGCCTATTATAGAAACCAAAGGACTGTTTTCTGGTATGAACATATACGATCATAGATCGTTCTATACTGTGTAACGAGGAAACTGTTGATTGATTTTAATGGAATTTTGACACAGCATTAGCACCATGGCGAGGATGGAAAATGCGTATGATTTTTATAAATCGTGCCAGTGGCGGCGCAGAAATAATGAAAAAAAATTAAAAATATAGAAACAGCTCAAACTTCATTTTTAAGCGTTTTGAGAGGTTCCTGATTATTTTCAGCGGGAGGGTGAAAAACTGAAAAATTTGTTATATCGACATAAATCACCTTTTTAGATCCATCCGAACATTGCCTAGCGTACTACCGAAACCAAGGGACTTAGAATTTTCTGTATATACATACGAGTACTTATTGCTTTATATTGTTTTGTATTTTGTAACTTAGAAACTATTAAATTGATTCTAATGAAATTTTGACCCAGTATTACTACCGTGGTGAGGATGGAAAATGCGTATGGTTGTTAGAAATCGTGTCAGTGGCAGCGTAGCAATAATTAAAAAACTAAAAATATGAAAACAGCTCAAACTTCTTTTTTAGATGTTTCAGGGGTTCCTGATCATGTTTCACCTTTTGTTGGGTGGGGATGAAGTTGGGGTGCTTGGGGGAGGGGGTTGTAAAACCGAAAAGTCTGTAGTATTGATAATAGGCTGTCCATTGATCTGCGAAGGAAAGTATAAGGCATAAGACAATTTTAGACGGGGGGGGGGGGGGGGCTGCCGATGATTGGGTTGCAAGGGGATCTCAGACTAAAGCTTCATGCTATGGGAAGTAATAAACTGGTATCACAGTAATGTGTGGGAAGTACTGAATCAATTAACTTGACCTCATTTTTTTAACCCACAGCGGCATTCGGTGCAGAGACTATTAGTCGCTACCCTCTATACTCATAAAGGCCAATCAAGGATGACTGAGCATATATCCTTCTGTTTTATGTTGTTTTCTCTTTTATTTGGTTGTATTCTGTTGTATTTGGTTGTTTTCTATTGTTTTGGGATTTGTGTCGTTTTCGATTGTAACACATCAGATTATAGCTAAAATCTTCACACTTATTAAGAACAAATGATAGTATGGTATTTCAATTTGTTGTCAATATTCCGACAAAGATCTTCTGATAATCTTAGAATGCAGAGCCATGGCAATTGATTTCACCACCCTCCCATGAAACGTACCACAATAATTAACAACCTGCGGTGCGATATACTTGAGATGCCACCCGATAGAATGCCATCACATACACCCTCACCACTAAAAAAAAATACTGTAAAAAGCTCTTGTGCAGAAAGACTTGACCGATTCCTCTTTCTACTTGAATCGTTAAACGACCTCTATCTATAATTCAAACTATCACATCTGGTACTGTCTTCCAAATCTTGTACAAGTATATAATAAATTAGTACGTGTTTTTTGTAGATGTAGTGTACAGGAATTTGGTATCCACAACCCACTCCTCCACTAATTAAAAAAATAGCTTTTAGCCTTATCTAACCTAATCGCAGATAGAACAGTTTGTAGAGCACTGCCTACCTTGGCTTCTACTTCGAGGATATTTGGGCTGATATGACTAATCTAGCCCTTAGCTTCCCCTATATGTGCCTCACATATAGTGGAACAACCCCCGGAGGGTTGGGGAAGAGGGTGCAATACGTCACACGTGTGCTTTCACATGGCTGGCGATTTTTTATTTGGTTCGCCGATTCGGATAACGAAGTGTGCGCTGGAGGAGGAGGCAAGGGGAGAGGGGAGGGGGGTAGAATTGATGGGAATTATTATTGATGACTCGCCTCGACGTGTCTGGGCATTTTTTTTTGCTGTAGGGAGGGGTGGACACAGCACTGCTACAACGTGGCCATCGTTTGATATATCGAAGCTACATTTGTCTATGTCGCCTTCTCACAGCTCGGAATTGTTCGGGCAATTCGCGTGATGATGAACCCTAGTGATTTGGCAAAAAATAGAGGAAATGAATTCACATTTGTGTATTTAAAAAATTGAAAAATAAAGAATTGGATATAATTTTTGTCGGAAATGGTGAGGTTTTTCAAAAAGTGACAACAAACTTTAGAGCCTCCTCGTACTCTTCGAATGTTTTTTTAAGAATATAGGATACTAATATCTCACAATTGTTTTATTTAGCTCATACACACATAAAAATAATTTCTTAGATAGAGCACAGATGCTTTAATTCAAGTATACCATAACTTCCTATAAGCGCAAAATTATGCTAATCTTAAAGTGAGAATACGATATCTTTGACCATATTAAGGGTTACATTGAGAAAATATCTTCAATGCAAAACTGGGAAATTCTTAATAGTAAGAATACCAAAATCTTAAATCAAGCATATGGTAATCTTGACCGAAGTATTTCATAAACTTCACTGAAGCATTTCATAATCTTAACTGGGAGCATTTCATAAGCTTGACGCAAGTAGCTCAACTTTATTCTAAAATTGTGATATTCTTGGATGAGGAATCTAGTAGTATTAATTTGAGCATTCAAACTCTTCTATGAGCATGTAGAAATTTTTCTGGAGAAATAGTTCTGCAAAAATTTCTTAAATCACTTTTAATATACTTAGTACTTATCTAGGAACACCTGAGTCAGGTCTTCGCATCCCAATTTTTTTTAATAGCTCATTCATGGTTGGATAGATCCAGTGATAAGGAAGCTGATGGGAACTGGGACGCGACTCAAATGACGGTGGACCAGCACTATCAGCAGATTCGATGACTGATGGTTGATGGTGGTATCACGGGTATCACGTGGCAATGGCAATTGATTCAACAGTTTGACTAGATACTATTATGTGCTATTATGCAGAATCCAGGTATTACGCTACGGTGCTAAAGACGGCGACGAATGTGACAATCCGAAAGCCGATAATGGTGCGGCGGCGCTGACGCGGACTGGCAACAGGCTGTTGAGTAGAGAGGGTGGAGAGGTTACGGTTGATGCGCGACACGCTGCGCGTCTGCGCACTCCGACGTTGGTAGACTCAAATAAATTTAATGATTTACTTGATACAAATATAGGGTGTGCTTGTAAAACAGCGTTCATTTTCAAACCAAGATTATCATATTGTAAATGAAGGTTCGCATTTGCAAGCTGTCTATATTCTTGATAGAAATAAACTGGGCACCGCTGGAAAAAATGATAATCTTAATATAAAATTATGAAATATTTGTTATTAAATTATTATAGCCTTGGTTGCAAAGAAAATTATATTTTCTTTCGGAGCATATTTCTTTAAACTAAGTATATAGGTCAAAAATATATTATTCTTGATACAAATTTTCTATAATTTTTTCATCAAATACTCTTTCTTAGAGTGAGAACCGATATTCTTGTTGTGAGTATGTATTTACAAGAATATCACAATTCTTGGCTTGAGAATTTCTTTTTATGTGTGTAGATTTTTCATGCGTTCAAATCAATTGGATGAAACTTAAAAAGACGAAGGTTAAACAGCATAGATTGCCGATACTCTATTGCTGGAAGATTAAAATCCTCAAACGATCCAAAGTAGCCATTTTCTAGCATGTATGCAGCGATTTTTCAATCGGCTTGAGGTGACAGTTGCCGTCTAAAACTGAGGTATATCTATTGTATGAAGACCAACTGATCTTTCACAATTTCGAACGTTTTTCTGCAACTACATAAGCTGATTCCTTCTTATACGTTTTTACTCATGTTGGTTGAAAAGTTGAACTGTTATAAACATTTTTCTCTGTCCTGCTTTAAGGACATCATATTGTCCTTTCTCTCTAATATCTCGATCTTTGGAGTGGGGAGGGTGAGTAGGGGACTACTGCACTTAGGTCACAACTGGCCTATTGTGCATCCTCCCAGGTCATCTTCCATCCTGTCATTCTAGAAAGGTGGACAAGTCGCTAGGCGACATCTCCCTTATGTGGGCAGGTGTAGGTCAAGACTCGTCGAACACACACTCTCTAATAGAAGATAACTGTATGGGCACTCACATATGACGTGTCTACAGTTCATCTTCGCTTTCACACATTCTACAGACCGGTGTGTCATTTAACCCCATAATGGAGATGTGTTTCCTGAGTTGACAATGACCAGTCAGGAACTCTACTATGAAACGTAGGTTTGACGTAGTCATCGCCAAGTACCTACTTCTTGGATAAAACCTGTAAGGATTTCCTTGGCAGATCGGCATCCTTGTAGTTCTTCCCATCGTTTTACCATTTGGGCATGGGAGTGTTTTTTGACTACTTCCGCAATTGTGGTTGTCGACATTTCAGAAAGGTCACATGGTCCTAAAATACTTTGGCCAGCAGCCTTCCTGGTTAGACAGTCCGCTATACGGTTGCTTTTGTTGTTGTTATGCCCCTTAGACCACCTCAGGACAATATTGTTGTTGCCCGAAGCATGGGTTAAGATTGGGTTTTTGCTCTCTAATATCTGCTTTGTCTTTCTTGTGCCGCTACATCTTGAAACCCTGGAAACCTCGATTCACTTTGCACATTTCGAGAAATATGCCGCATTCACTACTAATCTGTCCATTGTCTCGACAGGGTTGAAATTTACGGTATAAACGAGATAAATGAAACTTTATCAGAATGGTGTTGGATAAACTTTAAGTGCGCAACGCAAACGACGCCAATGGAGAGGAGCGTATCGACTCCGACTGAATAGTCCAAAACTGCTGGTCCATAGTTGAACAATTCGGCAAGATCTTACAGCTTTTTGTGTACTAAGTAGCTCTTGTCTTTAGTGAGGAAATTGTCATTTCCATTAACGTGAGATGTTGTTCTCACCCCACACGAAATAGACTTGTCCATTGTTATCGAAGCCTTCCCTCCAACCCCTTAATTTATTCTCGTGGTACTCTCCCCGTCTCAATTATTTATTACAAGGCACTTCGTGTGGTAGAAACAACCTCTTCAGCAGTCCGTAAATATCTTCCCCGCCCGACACAAAAACACGAGTGACATAGGAAAAGGAAAAAGAGCCATTTCTCAACCCACCTATAACCCCGGTCAAGTAGGCCATTAGCGATAAATCGTTTTTCGTCTGTTTTTCCACTAGTAAGCTCATAGGCATGGCTAGAGTGGATGGTTTGAGGAAAAGCTTATTATACCTTGACCCAGCGGTTTTTTCATTTTTTTTTTAAATAAGTGAGCTGAATTCCCGTTAATTTGCATACTAGCAGAAACGTGAATGTTGAAACTTATTTTTTGATTGTATCTCTGATTTATCGTTATTTACTGGTCCAAAGTGTATAATAACATTCACTTTTGTATTGTGTAAGACTTTCGCGGTCATGATCCGATGAACTGTTGGTTCTTGGTCTGTTCGGCCGGCGTCGACAGGCTCCGCCGACTTGCCGTCGGCGCGCTTCGCTGCTTGACGTTTCGCTAACACGAGTGGTCGGCATCCTCAGAAGCTGATGTCACCTGTTCGGCGTGCTCCGAGAGACTGAGACCGCGTCACAGGGTTGGTAGTTATATTCCCCGGATTAGGAGTGCGCTGTGCACTGCCGATGCCTGTGGTACTCCAGCGTATCCCAGAATCTTTGTGTCTCTTAAGGCGGGTATCCATATTCTGTTGAGCTTATATGCTTCTTTTTTGTTGAAGTTGTTCTTGTGTTTATATATCTCAACGGATTTTCTGTACAATCTGGCGTAATAAGAGTAGGTCGTAGCCAGAACCTGCGTCTCGTCAAGTTTTATCTTGTGGATGCCTCTTTCTTGGAGTGCATGCTTGGCTACTCCAGATTTTTCCGTCTGACCTAATCGGCAATTTGATTTGTGTTCCTAAATTCTAGTTTGTACCGACCTCTTTGTTGTCCGATGTATACACTCCACAAGTATTGAGTATAGTCGCAGTTGGTTTGTGTTATTCCTCATATTCTCCTTCTGCAATAACCTCCCAAATCTGTCTGTGACTCGGGAAGATAGGGAAGCTTTGGATACTCGTGGCGGTTGTGGTTGTTTTCCTACTCTACCAGCTCGCATAGATCTTGTTATTTGCTTTTCTGAGTAACCGTTTGCCTTCAACGCATTCTTCAGACGTTCCAGTTCAGCACCTGGATCGGCTGGTTCACACACCCTTCTTGCCCGTTCTGTCAGTGGCTAAAGTAGATGAAAACAAAAATCTGGCTTTTCTCGGAGAGCTAGTGACCAGAAAAGTACCAACTTTGGAACACACAGTGTACAGGAAACCAAGGCACGCTGATCGCTATTCGCAAAACAACTCAAACCACCATCCATGCCAGAAGTTTGGAATCATCAAAACACTGACAGAACGGGCAAGAGAGTAGAATATTTATATTTCTCATTTACTCAGTGGTACTCACTACTCAATTATTCATCTAGATCTAACAGCTTTTGCATTTTTTTTAAGAACCTATGTCAATACTTGTTAACTTGTATACGAGTACAAAAGCTTCAGCAATACCTTTTTCAACTTTCAATATCTGGGGGAGTTTGGTAGCTTCAGACCGCAAATTTTTCAAATGTGGATATTAAGAAGATTAAAATTATTCGTTTTCTTTATTAATGTCTTCTTGCTAGACCCCTTTCGCAAAACATACGTAAGGTTAGATTATATGCCTAAACATTCAAGATTCCATCATTACAGGTCATTGAGTATTTTAAAATCTTTACTTACATAAATACCTCCTTATTGTTGATATGGTTAACATTGACATCTATTTGATCCAACTGCTCCATCCAGGAGTCATTTTAAAGCCACTTTTTCATGATGCCTTATCAATGTTTCAACTTCACAAATGTGTCGCTTAGACCTATCGTGCCTCAGGCTTAATTAAATAAAAACAAATTCATTGAAACACAAATACAAATTGTTTGAAAAATGAAGTCAAGTTGATTGACTGAGTACTTCCCACACACTGCGGTGATACCAGTTTGTTATTTTCCCATAGCATGAAGCTATAGTCTGAGATCCCATTGCAAACAAATCATCGCCCGTCTGACCAAAAAAGTGTGTTATGCTGCTAGGTCTTTCTTTCACAGGTCAATGGATAGCCTATTATGAATACAAAACATTTTTGAGTTTCATGACCCCCCAGCTCCCAACTACCCCAATTTCACCCCACCCAAAAAAAGTAGAAAATGATCAGGAACCCCTAAATCGCCTAAAAACGAAGTTTGAGCTGTTTTTATACAGGGTGACCGACGGGAACCGGACCTTTTTCAAACGGTTAGTATAACGCCGCTAGCGGTGGTAGGGAGGGGATTCAGGTATCAGTCGCCTTGCTGTATAATGCCATTTTAGTACCTGTGGAGCAGTGGACCGTAGAGCACCGTATGTTCGCTTATGACGCGTATGTTAAAAATACTGAGTCGGTCACGGCCGCGCAGCGACTGTTCCGCGTTCATTTTAATCTTGGACGCCACGATATTATTCTAAGCCGCAATACCATTCTCAGATGGGTTAACAGTTTGAGAACAACAGGAATGATTGTGAAGAAAAAGCCACCTGGTCCCATGAAGACTGCGAGGACGCCAGAAAACGTCGAGCGGGTGAGACAAGCGCTTACTCGGAGCCCTCAACGGTCTGCAAGAAGACACGCGCGTGAAGTAAACTTAAGTCGTGAATCAGTGCGCATAATATTGAAAAAAGATTTAGCGTTTCATCGTTACAAGATGTGTGTTGTTCAGCAGCTTAGGCCAACAGATTAGAGCAACGAGAAGACTTCGCAGTTCGAATTCAAATGCTGCTTGGAGAGAATGAAAGTGCAGTAATCGTCATGAGTGATGAAGCTCATTTTTATTCAAGCGGAGAGATAAATAAACAAAATTTCCGATACTGGTCTCCAGGTGGATTTTTCTTCACAATCATTCCTGTTGTAGTCAGACTGTTAACCCACCTGAGAATGGTATTGCGGCTTGGAATAATATCGTGGCGTCCAAGGTTAAAATGAACGCGGACTCAGCATTTTTAACATACGCGTCATAAGCGAACATACGGTGCTCTACGGTCCACTGCTCCATAGCTACAAAAATGGCATTATGCAGCAAGGCGACTAATACCTGAGTCCCCTCCCTACCACCGCTAGCGACGTTATACTAAAACCATTTGAAAAACGTCCGGTTCCCGCCGGTCACCCTGTATTTTTAGTTTTTTATTATTGCCGCGCCGCCACTGACACGATTTATAAAAATCATAAAATTTTTCCATTCTCGCCACCGTAATAATACTGTGTAAAAAATTTCTTCATAATCATTGCAATAGGTTCCACGTTGCACAATACAGAAATTCTAAGTCCTTGGTCTCTGTGATGAGGCAAGGCAATGTTCGGATGGACCTAAAAGTGTATTATGTTACAGTGTCTTTCTTTCACAGGTTACTGAATGGCCTATTATGAATACAACAATCTTTTCAGTTTTTAACCCTCACTCTCACCTGTCGGTGTGGGAAGTAAAATTGCTTTTTCTGAAGGTAGTCGCTTTGATCTCTCTGCAGTCAGCTACCCCCCAGAAATCGATTTTGCCTCCGCCCCTGTCCTGTACGGCATTAATGCGTTTTCCACTCCGGCCGGCATTTTCCTTCCGGCTGACCAGCCGGCTGGAAAGGGACGAAAATAGCGAAAATACAATTCCGGACTAAATATCAGCGCTGCCGAAATGCCACCCTTGGGACCGGCGTTGCTGTTGTTATTTCGTGCTCGAAGAATCGAAAATCAGTTTTGGCGAAGTTTATTTTACAGTTTAATTCGTTCATCACATACTCTATATATAGGTATAATATAGCAAGGACGTAGATCAGAATGAAAGAAATCGGGGAACAATGTCACAAACTTCGGAACTTGTTAACTCTGAACTTTTTAAAGCTCTGCTTAAGCTGAGTAAATGTCTAAACCACGTGCATTCAGCAACTAAACTGCACTAATATTCAGGCTACCTCTGCAGATTTTGTCAGAATTTTACAAAAAATATTAAGAATGATTGATTTACTCAAAAGTGGGAAAAAGACCGTGCTATTAAATATAATACCAGGGTAGTCATGACTATGATTGAGTTGAGACATTACATGTTATTTTCAAAACTTATTCTGTGGTTTTTCGAAATACATTTTTGTCAAAAAAATTGGGGGCGGGGGGGTAATTATCCCTGTCAGCCCCACTTCTGCCTGTGTACTTTCGAAATTCGACGTCCATGTAGCGCAAGTACGAATATTAGAAGCAGAGGAGCACACTTTGATCAAAGTTTACAACTTTGTAATTACAGAAATAAAATAACAAACTCTTGATTTGACTGCAGTTATCCTTAGTGTTATTAATTTTGACGAGTTAACTTGAACTTAGTGGTATACGTAGCATATTGTATTGTATTGTATTTCTTTATTGTCTTGTGATCATTCATGTCCGATATGAGACTAGTAATAAAAACAATGAAAAGTAAAAATTAAAATAACACAAACTAACAGATAAAAATTAAACAAACAGTGCAGACAAAAAAATAGACAATTCAATAAATGTGTGGCTGTGAAATAGAAAAAAACAGATAAAAACAGAAAAAAAGCAAAATAAGCTGCATTCTAAAACAGGAAACTCAAAGTTATGCGCCAAAAAAGGTGTCTATCGAGTAGAAACATTGCTCCACAAGAAGTCTTTGAAGACATGCTTAGGAAGGCATGATAGAAGTCATACTTTTTTATTCTGCAGATATGCTATTGAACACCTTATGCAGGCAAATAAGGAGATTTTTTGAGTAATGCTAAGGTATGCGATGGTACACTCAAATCATTACTAGCTCGGGTGGTATAGCGTACATTGGGATCATTATTTCTAGTGAATTTGTGTTTGTTTTGAAATACAAATATTGTGCACTGCAAGATGTAAATGGAAGGGAAGCGTCAACACTTCTCTGCAAGATTTCCGGCTCGGAATGCCGAACATTAATCTAATAATTCTCTTTTGGAGAATAAGGATTCTGTGCAGCATTCTTGCCTGGCCCCATACAAGAATGTTCCATTGTAAACAGTAATAAGTAAAGAAGCATATTTCATTTTTCGACGCATTTGATGGCACTATCAGCTTCACAACTACTTACTTTGGTAGTATATGTGGCTAATTTCTTCGGTTGAGAAAAGACTCTGCAGATTGAAAGCACACAAAAACAGAAACATTTAAAAATAGTGACTGAAGTGGAGATTTCGTTTTTATAAGTTATTAAAAATATTACAAAAGCAATCAAATAAAAAATCAGAAACATTTTGGGACCAAGTCTATTAATAAAATATATATAATGATATATTCGAAATGTGCGCGAATATACGCTCACGAGGTATGGCTAACCCTATGCAAGATACCTACTGTACGTTGTTAAATATGATTCTGAATAGCAGCAAGTCAACAAAGTATATTCTAAATTATAACAGTTCTCAACACAAAGTCTAATTTTCATCCAAATGTACAGTTTCCTAATTATTCAGTATTCAAATGCAACTAAATCAATTTCTTCATTTAAAATTATAATAAAGGAGTTGGCATTCGAAGCCCTGTGATTACTAACAAGGAAAAGGCGGATCTCGTAGCACGGGCACGAAAATTTCAACCGTATCTAGATTTGAAGGGTAAATTTCGACTAATAAGGGTAAAGCAAACAGAAAGGAATAGAATTTCCACTGCAGAAATACTCTAATACAGTAGAGAGTAAATCATATCCCAGCTTTTTTACTATTTAGTAGAAAAGGTTCTTCGGATTTTGGGATAATAAAGTACTGCAGTTTACTCAAAAAGCCGACGTTTCAGCGTTTATTTTACGCCTTCATCACGGCTAAAATTCATGTGAAGACGAACAATTATATAAGTAAAAATATAAATTCAAAAAAGTAGATTATTAGCTTTAACAACAGAGTCTTGCAAACAAATTTTAAAGAAAATTATACATAAAATTCACAATCAGCATTTAAAAACATTTGACCAATTTTTTGCAAAATGCAACTCGGTAAAACAATCAAAATGGAAACTAAAACATTAAACTACTGACCAGTTGCATGAAAATATAAAAATAAAAAGTATAGTATGGTAAAAAATATTGTTTTATACTTTTTATTTTTATATTTTTTATTTTATTTTTTCTTGTGATATTATTAAAATACAAATGCGATATATCGAGTTAAAATATAGTCGCCACTGAGAGAAATTTTGTAAGGAATAAACAAAGCAAAGCAAAGCAAAATAAATCAGCAGCAGATCCACGAATATATTTACAATATGCTAATAGATTAAGCAAATCTCTTTTTCTACTCCAGAAATTAAAACCTCAAGTCAACATACATGCATTAAAAAGTTGCTATTTCAGTTTATGTTATGCACACCTAAGCTATGGTGCGTCACTGTGGAACAACTCCAGTGAGATTGGTAGAATATTTGGCTATTATGACTCATGTAGACAACATTTTATAAACTTAAAAATAATGCCTTTACATCTACATTAACAAAAACAGCTTTAATACCGACGCTGATTACCACACCTACCAGACCAGGTCATCTAAATATTTAAGAGCCCCTAAATTCTCTTTAATGAAATCAAAAAAAAATATATCCACGCTTAGATCTTTATAATCCATTGCCTTCACGTATACGTGGTCTTAATGTAAGCAGATTAAAAGAAACTGTGAGAAATACTTATTATTTACTACTTAATTACTAATTGCCTTTATTCTGTAGATGAGTATATTTTAATTGTAATGTTGTCGCAATGTTGAAAATTTTTCTTCCAATGAATACTGTTACTGATCTGTCATTTTATGTAAACTTGTATTGTGACATGTTTATATTGTACCTGTACATATTCCAGACGCAATATAGCTAACTTGCATTTCATTGGTTTTCCCGTCAAAAATAAGGGCTACCTGAGGTAAATAAGTTTTAAGCATGAGCACTTTTTTATGTGGCAGTATTGTTTATATAACCAAGCTAGTCGTTTCCAAGTTAGGTCATAGGATTGTTTAAAAAAATATATGTTTTCACATACCTGTATGTCCTCGAAGGCAATGTTCAGATACGTCTATTACGGTTCCTTTATGAATAAAAAAAATATATTTTTACCATCACCCATTCCTCCAACCTCCCCAACTTCACCCATTTATGTCCCCAATTTCTCAAGAAGTCAATCTCGTTTAATGGCCAGAAACATGAGTTATACAAGGCACAGTGTCACGTGCCGGATGTTGAGGTCAGAACCACACAAATATATTAAAGAAGAAATCTAAACGTGGTTGCCTATTAGAACGTTGTTACTATATACCTACTGCGACTCCATAGCATATGAGTCTATTTAAAATCGGTTCACCGGTTGCTGAGATTACGCGGACAGAAAAATGGCGACACAATGGCGAAAATGCGTGAGAAATATTTGGATGACGTAAACATGTTCTTTTACTACTTCAAATCGAAATAATTCCATAACTATTACATATAGGAATAGGAATGCTTAATAATGGTGGAAGTATTTTGTAAGAACTCTCTAACGATGCTATAAAATACAGGGTGTTGTTGCATTTAAAATAACAAACAAAATTATGGTCGTGAGTTTTGGTTTACCCTGCACACAAAATCAAAGATAGCAGAAACTTGATAATTTTACACAAAACTAGACAACCACGAAATTATTCTAGCATTGAGAATCTGGCCTCCAGTTATTGATTTTCTAAGATACAGGGTGGTGAATTCATTAAGGCTTTCACATAAAAGTAGCCATACCTTTGAAAATACCCTGTATAATCCGATAAAATCCTATTTCCGGAATAAGGAAAAGGAACGCAATTCAAATTCAGGATAATATATAGGGTGTTCATGAATAACCTTGTATATTATAGAATAATTTTAAAATGTAGACCTGCGCTTTACCTATAACTTTTATTCGAAAGTTTTTTTTATATTCCATACTGACGGAGGTATCAAGCTTCGGAGTATACTCTACATATATGAGATGTCAAAAAAATGGTATCTAAATCGAAAATTTTGGCGAGTACATCACGTATACGCTTGACCGAGTTTCTCGAAGAAAAATGTTCTAGGACTATCTCAGAAGCCATTAGTTTGTAGATAAATACACACGTATCTCTATGGCTTATAGAAAACAATCTATCATTTTCAAAGACGATATTTCACCTCCGATAAACTCATTACCTCTCGCAAGCGTCTTCCAATAAAGATAATCTCCGTCGGTACATACCTATAGGGCGCCCGTTCCTAAACCCCCGAAGAAGTGAAAGTCGCCCGAAATTACGCAACGCACTACGGGGAATCGGGGCAATAAAGCCGGCTTCTTACCTAACGGAATCGACGGCGACGTCCAGCTGCGATCCGGGATTTTCGGGAAAAAGTGGAAGAGGAGAAAGTTTTTTACGACTAGTGCACATTGTGTGCCGGATTCGTTACGCAACGGTAAAAATTCGAAGGAACGTGCAAGTGCTTTCGCATGTTGGAGGGTAGTTTGCGTTTTTGCATTGCCCGATTTGGTTTGTGAATCGTGGCGAAGTGTTTCCGATTTTCGGTCTCGTATTCGAATTTATCATGAGGCGATGATTTGGTTTGGTGTTTAGTGTAGAGTGGGTGCGTGTAAGTGTTTATCAGATGGTCAAGAAGGATCCGATAATGTGGGAAAATTTATTCAAATTATTATCAGGTATATAGATCTTACCTAGTTATCCTTCCCAATAATGTATTTAAAACATGTAAGAAATACAGCACGATAAAGACGAAGTATTTGCCAGAGACTTATAGCAGACATAGCATGAGGATCACTATATGCACTTTATCAAGAAAATACATTAGCACCTGGTAAGTTATACATGTAGTCAAAGCTCTCCATCTAAGTGATTGGGTATGTTCTGATCCTACTGAAATACACTTTATAACAAGTGGAATTTGAAGAATTTAAGTATCGTCAGCAAATAAGAAACCTCTAAACGATTTTCTAGAGTCATAGCTTACAACAGTATCCATCATTTCACCTTTCACACGAAAATTTACAATTTACCATAAGTCTGATCTCACCAGAATGATGTTTATTTCAACAACGTCTGTTCTTTGATTTGCTTTTTTTTTTAAACAAATCTGTATCAACAAAATAAACATTTTTTTACAATTTTTTTTTAATTTCCCTAAACAGTGCTTGCAACACTGGCCTCGAGAAAACAAACCTAAAATAAAAATGTACAGATTGTAAAACACTTTTACAATAATATATTATAAACTATAGAAAAAAGACGTTTTTTCAGTCTCGCAACAAAGGGACTAAAGTTTTATATACTCCTTATATTCCTAGGTAGATTATTAAACGGTTTTGATGCATTTACTATAGGATTGTTTACACCTACGTTAGTTGTTGTATTTATCTGATAAATGTTATTTTATGATTTTCGTTTAATAATTATGAACTTGATTAAATAATATTAACATTGTATCTGACTTCAGTTGCTTATTAAGGACTGAATATTAGTTTACATTGTTCAATCTGCAACAGAACACTCAAGTTGAAGATATGAAGCTCTCTATATAATTTATTTGAGTTAGTTAGCATTTCATAGTTATACCCTGTGTACTTTATTTTGTAATACTTGTACTTTATCAAAATTATTTTGCTACAAGTGCCCCATACAGGAAGTAAATATCTAAAATGAGAGATGAAAAAAGCATTGTAGATCACATCATTTGTTTTCTTTTCTTTCTTTCTTAGTTTAATTTCGTTTTTGCTTCCCACACCGATAAGTGAGGGGAGTATTGTGATCGCGAAAATTTTCGATTTTGAGATGAAACACTTTTTAGGCGTTTTATGATGTCTACATAACGAAAATCCACGACACTCATTTCCGTCGGTCTGTCTGTCTGTCGGTCTGTCTGTCTGTCGGTCTGCCTGTCTGTCTGCCTGTCTGTCTGTCTGTCTGTCAGTCTATCTGTCTGTCTGTTGGCGTTTTTCTAACGTCGTAATATCAGTGACCGCTGCATGGATTGTGATGGAATTTGGGCAGCGATATGCTGTGGGGTCGTAGTAGGTAATGTTTCTATAATTTTGGAAATCGTTGTACGGGGGGCGGAATAATTAGCAAAAAACGAAATAATTTCAAATATTCCTCAACTTTCGTTTTTAGGCGTTTTAGGCGTTCCTGATCATTTTCTACTTTTTTTTGGATGGGGGTAAATTTGGGGTGGTCGGGGGGTGGGGGGTTGTAAAACTGAAAAATTGGTTGTATTCATAATAGTCTGTCCATTGACCTGTAAATAAAAGGCCTAGCGGCATAATACACTTTTTTAGGCCCATCCGAACATTGCCTTTCTTATTATAGTTACCAAGGGACTTAGAATTTGTGATGTATACGTACGAGTATAGCTTTAGATCGTTCTATATTGCGTAACCCGAAAAGTACTGAATCGATCTTAATGAAATTTTGACACAGTATCAAGAATCTGTTTACGAATGTTTCTGTGTTCGATTGTTTTTGCGGGCGGGTGGGCGATGATTTGGTTGCAAGGGGATATCAAACTATAGCTTCATGCAATGGAAAAATAATAAAATGATCATCATTCTGTTTGGGAAGTACTGAGTAAATCAACTTGACTTCATTTTTTCTTTTCCTTCTTCTGCTTTCTTCTCTCATACCTCTCCAACACTGTCTGATTTCTGAGGTACCCGATCGAAAGGATGACAAACTGACTAACTATGGTATAAAAGCAGAGGTCCACGGACCACCTTGACAGCTTTCAACGTGTAGTAACAATGTATTAGCTATTATTGTTTCCACATGCCTATCTGACAGTTCTGAATGAAACTGCAATATAGAGCAATCCCCTTCCTGGATACCTCACTCTAATAAATACAGATGACATCCGTTCAGTTAATCAGTGGACCGGAGCTCAAACTATAGTCGGTCATTCGTCGTAAATTCGTCGAAAATGCATCATGATTCGGGTGAATCGATTATCGACAGTAGTAGACGCTAAATATAAATGATGTCTATAAACACGCTTCTGTCCACACGCCATAAATAAAGCGGACGATAAATTCTAGCTGGTTCTGGTGGGATAGAGGAAAACGATGTGAACTGGGCTTGCTTCGCAGTGTTTGTATTGAGAGCAAGCGCCCTTGCGATGTACTAAGCTTGTTTATATCACTCGAGTGGATCGGATAGAGTAGGGCTTTAAGGGGCCTGGATAGGGATGGAACATCAAAAGAAAACATCAATATTGGACATCGATATCAACATCGACGGTCTGCCATCGATAACTACGATATATCGTATTCAAAACATCGATGTTTGAACATCGCAAAAACATCGATATATTCGGGTATTGGTGTTCTTCAATTTAAATGTTAGAAATAAATAATGATATGTATTTTACTACTAATACTAAGTATTTCAAATTTCACAACATAGTAAACAGGAAATAATAAAGACCAGAAACTAGATAAACTAACAAATTTTATTAAATTTTAATAATAAAAAAGTTTTGGTTGTCTATTTCCTTTTTCAAATTGCTTTGCAACTTTACCGAATTTGAGAAGATGAAATCAACCAATGCCAAATGTCATCTCAAATCAATAGGACAAACAAAGAACAATTCACATAGAAATCTCCATTGTCAGGATGTTAGCCGAGGTTTTTATTAACTTGCCAAATCTAGTAGCTTGTGATTATACCACCCTCCCATAAATTCGAATGACGTCAATCAGTCACCATCGCGTCGGTGTTGTTTTGGTACAGAATAGTGTAGTAACTAGTTCACTGAAAGGAAGAAGAATGCACACCTCTACAAAGGAAGCCAAAGCGCCTTCAATTGGTATTTTAAATCATGGGGCAAACCGATGACCAGAAAACTGCTTACTCGCTAAATTTACTTTTTTGTATATTTTCAATTTGTAATTGAAACTTTTAAGAAAACATCGATGCAAATTTTTAAAAACATCGATGTATTCATCGATGGTTCAAGTTAACAACATCGATGGTAAAAACATAGATCATCGGACGTCAAACATCGATGTTTTCTTAACATCGATAATTATCACCCTCCCCTAGGCCTGGATATACACATTTATACATACGTATTTGCCAAGTAAAACACGGGCTCACATATCTCGCACAACTCAATCTATTTTCAAACTACATATATAATATTTCAGAAGGCGATAGTTAAGACCCTAATGAATGACAACTATTTTCGATTTTCTCAAAAAAGTTTTTTATATATATTCACGGATTTTTTACAACTGTCGTCGTTTCTCCGCCCCCATTTTCCATAATGTACGATTATAGACGATGTTCTCTTCTAGATTTCTGCCTTTCATGGCTTCATTTACGTCGTCTCTCCAGCTTTTGCACATTAAAAAAGTTTTTTAATGTGCAAAAAAACTCGCACTGCAAAATCATACATTCTATAAATGCCTGTAATTTGACAACCAAACACGATATCAAAAAAGGCTAAATAGTTGCACAAGCGCAAGCTTTCTTCTTCAATTTGCTCTTTGAGTCATTACTGTAAGTTTAAACTTAACGTCAGGAGCTTGGAATTGCGAAATTCATTTTTATGGTGACCTTTGGCCCTTATCTTTGGACCTTTTGACCTTACCTTTGGATTTTTGGATTTATCTCCCCTCATCTTAGACACACACACAGGAGAAAGGGAACAGGCGGCCACGCCTCCTCGCTAACACGGCAATACGTCTTTTCTTTGATTCTCAATTTCGCGCGCTATACCCTATACCCTTAAGTCAACGTCACATACTTTGTGCTTCGAGTGGATCAAAAAATCTATGTTCTACGGGCCATGATGGCAGGACAGTCGAAGTTTGCAAGTGAGTTATTACCATTACCACGAGTTGAATACTATGCTCTATCTACGACCAAAACAATTAATAGTACGACTACATCCAGGGGGTCCGGACCCCCCTCTAGAAGGTCAAGCAAAATTAAAAAGTGACACCCATTACCTGGACCGCCCCCAAAACCAAATCCTGGATACGTGCCTGCTTATGCTAGATATGTAAAGAGCATCCATTTTAACTGAGCCCCCTGAAGTGATCAGAGTTTTTGTTAAGTAGGTGGCTACTACTAAAACATAGACACGACCATTTTATAATCACAAAAATTAAAACAAAAACCACAGACTTGTGCTATTCGGCCGTCGTTGATACGCTCCGCTGAGCTGTCTTGAACTCGACAAATTTCGCTATTTGACGTTTCGCCAATACGTGTGGATGCATCCTCGAAAGTTGTTACCCATTCGATGACTCTTCAGAAACCTAAGACGTTTTAACCTATTCTTATAAGGTGAGACCCAAAAATTCAAGTATTCGCTTTAACAATTACGATATTACCAGCTTTGCAAAATTTCTTCAAATTAAATTAATTTATTTACAAGTTACAACCAATTTTATTTAAAATTTACGACACAGCCGATTCGACACAACGCAACGGTTGAGGTTTTCAAGCGTTCGCATTTTGTTAGGGGCGCTATGTTTGTTTATCGTAAAAAATAAAAAAATCGCGCAACCAATCAAACTTAATTGATACCTAGCGTAGATATTTATTGACTAATAAATATTAAAATTTCCGGCCATATCGACAGGCAAAGTTAAATTCTCCGGATATATAAAAAATATGTTCATTGTCCTGTGAACGATTTGGTTTCGGCATATGGGGACTTATAGCTTTTCAATTTGGCTATGGATAAAGCGCTAAAAGCTATGTTTACACATGTTGGTGAAATTATTATTTTTAAGCACTGATGCATAAATAAATGAGAGTATTATAAGAGTATTGTATATGTGTTTATATGTCTGTTATTGGCATCTCTTAAAAGATTGCACCTCTTCTACCAAAGCTAGGATGACTTCTTTGTAATCTGTCGTTGGTACAGCGAGCCATACTGATGAGAAAAGTACGTATCTGTAGCAGTACTTTCGAGTGAGCTAGGAAAACTATTCTCACCAGAATCTGCGCAGTTGCAAACTCATAGCTTAGACAAAGCTAAAACGACTTCTTTGTAATCTACTGCCAACAGTAGATTGCTGTACCAATACAGCAAGTTATCCTGATGAGATCATGAAACATACATCTCTGTAGCAGTACTCTCGAGAGTGCTAGGACAACTATTCTCACCAGAATCTGCGCAGTTCCAGTGGTTTTTTATAACCTCAGTATAGTATTTCTTAGCTTCTTGGAAAGTGACTGGAATGTTGCTGTTGAAGATCGATGTTGTTGTGGCCTTTTTGGCTAGTGAGTCTGCCTTTTCATTACCCGCTATTCCTTGATGAGCTGGAATCCAGATAAGTTCTATGTTTGTACCTCGATGTTGGAGTTCATGAATTAACACTTGAATTGCTTGAACTAATGAGTTTTTCGTGAGGTGGTTTTCCAGCGCTGTCAGACTAGAGTATGAGTCAGAGCATATGACTACTTTCGGGTTGGCCGAAGTACGTTTAAATAGTTCTAAGGTCTGGTATATTGCATAGAGTTCGCAGCTGAATATTGAGTACTGACTGGGAAGTCTGATAGACTCACAGTCTTTGATCTCTGTGACAATTGCACATCCAGCTCCCCCATCGATAATTGTTACCCATCAGTGTAGTAAAAGCACAGTATATCCAATTATACAGTAGCGCAACTCTCCAGAATTTTGGTGGTTCGCGCATAGCATCCCGCGCATCGGTCGCAGGATGTTTAGCACGGCGATCGCCTGAGTCGTCTTCAGTCTATGGGAGGGAAGGTAGTATCTTTGACAGAACCGGATTAAGGAATTTGGTGATACGCTGATATGGATATCGGGACGCGTGAAGTCAAATGTTGCGCCGCTGCAGGCTGTAACAATTCCAAAAATTGTGACTATAGTTTTTTAAGCTTCCTCAAGATGCTGCCAGGTATGTGATTCCTCCAATGTTTGATATGCTCCTTTATTACCTAATAATATTAAAGTATGATAGCTCCACTTGTCTCTAATAAAGTCTGTCGATTATTAGGGTAGCTGCGTGTTTTTTTTGCAGCTTTTAGAAGAGTTCTACGTTACGGAAAGTCGTTCTTTAATTACGAGTCTAAGGTCAGAATAATAATTTCTCACTGTATCCTCACAGCACCACAACGTTCAAAAGATCTTTCACGACATATAACAAAATGAATGTGATTATGCATTCCAACATTATGAAATTTTAAGCAGGAAGTGAGGTCCATTTCAATGGATGCTCAAATAGAAAGTTCATAATAAAAAAATCAACATGCTAGTTTCAAAAATATATCATTTTCCTTTATAAACATGGATTCTTTTCTTCAATATGCCTATTCATATGTAACATACAAATACAGAAGGTAAGGTAGTCTTGGTGAACTAGATAAAAAAACAGTTTTAATTTTTTTATGAACAACGACCAGTTTAGTATATTTTATCGTTGTTATAAACATATTGATCATTATTTTTTATGTACACCTAACAAGTTTTTATCGGTTTTGCTGTTTACCACGTTTTCGTACCTTAAACGTTTTTCTATGATGATTAATGAAGATAAATTTAAAGGTTGTGGGATAACTAGACATAAATGTTATTTTGGACGCTACGTCGTTACATATAGCGATATTTCAATCATATAAGACATTATAACGTCTTTATATTTATTTAAATGTTAAAGGTTAAGTAAGATAGGATAAAATAAAGTTGAACAAATTTCGCATTTTTGTAATTTACTTACAAACAGTAAAGCCACCTATTTTCTCGGAGTTAAGAATTTTCTGTCATACATCGACTATTTCTTGTTTTGTTTCTAAAAAAAATTTTTACACCCCATTTATATGCAAAGAATCCATGATGAATTAGAAGAATCAGTACAAAACATCTTCACGTACAATAAATGCGAATGCATGGATATAACTTACAAATTGTAATTTAGAATTCCAAAGATAACTGCCTAACCTCGATGAAGAATATCACATTACCACACTGCTCTCAAAATTTACTCTATTTACGAGACATATCGCGTCCATTAAACTTATTGCAACACAATAATTACGCTTCTTCACTCGATTATTGCTAAGCCGACCCTGTGTTCAAAACGTAAACGGCATTACTCGCGACTCGTGCTGAGGAGCCGAGGTGGGGTTATGAGAGGCCAATTTTTCGGAGACAAATTGTCTGCGTGATTTCTAGGGAGTTGCGCTACTGTATAATTGGATATACTGTGGTAAAAGCTTCTATCCTCATATTTAGCCTTAATTTTTAGAAATCGTTGTCTGTATAGTTGGCAGCTGGTACTATCTCTATGGTGCTGCAATAATTCCCAATTGATAGGAATTTTTTGTGATTTCCAAGGTGCTAAAGGATGATAATCCCTATTATACATTGGAACTAGTTCAGTACCTAGTGTGGATAAGTAGCTGACACCCTGATTTTTAGCGGTCTGGGAAGTCTTGAGTGAATTTGGTAGGTATTGTTTGCTGCACTGTGTAATAATGTGTAGTTCATCGGGTTTAGCGGAGATGCCCTGATCTTGTTAGCATATATGATAGATAGTTCCATTCTTCTTAGTTCAAGCGGCTTTTCCTGCGCTTCTGCTAGGATGCTGGTAACTGGCGTCGTTCTGAAAACTCCGAGACAAATCCTGAGTGCTGCATTTTGTACTGTATCTAGTTTCTTTAGTAGGCTTAAGTTTGCAGAACCGTAAAATATAGATCCGTAATCAATTTTGGATCTGATTAAACCTCTGTAGACTCTAATGAGACTTTCTTGATCAGCTCCCCACTCTGTTGTTGATAGAACTTTGATAATATTTAGTCTTTTCTTGCATTCAATTATTAGATCTTCAATGTGGTTTTTCAATATTTGCTTGGAATCAAAGGTCATGCCTAGTATTTTCGTTGTATTTGTGCGGATCAGAGGTTGATTGTCTAGTGTTAGTATTGTTAGCAGAATGTGCACAATGGCAAATTCGTAGCTTAACCAAAGCCAAGCCGGCCGACTTTTAATAAATCGCATATCGGGTTTTAGCCCATTAGTGCCCATCGGCCACCATATTAATTTCCTTTGGCCGACTTCGGCGTTCGCATGTCTGAAGGCAGTCGATTACCGTTGCCGTCGGGCAGCGCGTATGCAGATAATAATAATTGTAAATGCATCATTTACACAATCTGATATTGTTGTACGTTTACATACCGTGTGGCACGGAAACCTCGGAAGATCTACAGTTGCGTAAAAATCGTTGTATCATTGTCTGGTGGTCAGGCAACACACAATAAATTCCCACTATTGTAAAATGGCCTGAGGTATAAAAGACTATTTTTGAACAAACTCGAATAAATACCTATGTATCATTTTATTGATTTAATTTATCCACAGTATGTCAACGAAAAGTTAGTATTCAGATGTAATTCCCACAATGTGCAAATCCGGCCACGTCCAACTCTGACCATGGCCCTACATTCAACTACGTTTTTCAGTCGATGTTTTACTTATAACGCAGTTATTTTATATAATTCGATACCACATCATTCCAAAACAATGCCTGTATCACAGCTGCGCAAAAACTTTAAAACTTTTCTTTTAAATGAAGCTCGTTAGGTTTGTTAAACGATGCAGTTTAGGTCGTTTATGTCTTAGTTTGTTTGTTTTATTGTACCATATGTTTGCCCAGGTTATTGTGATCAGTTTGTATGTTTACACCGATTTGATTTTATATGTATTTAAATATCTTTTTTTGTTCATTATTGCTTTCGTCTGCAATAAGGTAAATGTAAGAGTAGCCATGTGGCTAAATTTCGCCTCTTGTCAGATGTATAAATAAAGACGATTTATTATTATTATTATTATATTCTAACGTAGGCTTTGACACTACTTTTCTATTGGGTGTTGTTTAACAAAAGCTTTCTATTGGGTATTGAGGGCTATGTTAATAAGTATCATCCAATAGTATTTTATCAATATTGGTAACAAGACGTCAAAGCTGTCAGTTATGATTTCACCGTTTACCTTTACCGCTGAATAGAGGTTGAATAAGGTGTTAAGCACTCCAATCCCAAGACATAACAGAATCTCTTCTCATAAGGGACCCATCAACAAACTGGAAGAAGTTCTGGGAAAACCTGTGACCAGTCTTTGGTTTTAAGAATATTGATCAGACTTTACGCTGAAGATTATCCAAAAATACTAAATACTGTGTCACAGTGATGATGATGATGATGATGATGATGATGATGATGATGATGATGATGATGATGATGATTAGTACTTTTAAAGATTTTCTTAAAGTTTATCGTTGGATCCCGAATGAGATACCTTGAGGTTAAAAAGTGTCTACCACATTAGTTGCTCATATTGATCCTAAGACACTAATACAAATGCAACACTATAGGTCTGTTTTTACAGAGAATCACAAACCATTCAGAGCCAATCAGTATTCCCCATTGCAGTTGTCAAACTATTTCTGACTAGTACGGGCGAATCAAATTGACGCTGACTAGTTTGTGATTGCTGTAAAAACAGACCTAATGTGTTCTTTAAGATCGCATAATCATCAACTGCTTTGGAAATAGTGCGCAGAAAAAACAAGCTACTTCCAGGCGCAGCTATCAAACAACGTCAATCATTTTGACACTTTTGTCAAAAATATTTTAGAATTCATGAATCAAAATCAGCAGAAAAACAGAGCAAAGCGATTGATTTGCAAATTAGTGCCAGATTTTTCATGTTTGCCTTATAATTATTGTATGATTACTGATTGCAAACTGCGATAGTTTGTGACAGAATCATAAAGGTAGTATCAATCACAGCCACCTTAATTATTAATTAATAATCTCACCTCAGTCTGTCAGATTGATTATAGACAAACGCATACTTTTATGAAGAAACTTCCATATACTGGATGCATGTTTGTTATAGACCTTTTATAGAAATATACACAGAGGGTGTAAAGGTGCAGCGGGGCGCAAATACTAGTGAGAAGTTAATTTTACTGTTTTTTTCTATTTCTATAGTAAACTTGAGGTTTGGATGATAGGAATGGAATTGTTCTAAAATGTAGTTATCTTTATCATTTGGAATTGCTGTCAGCCAGTCATCAACATATCTGAAAAAGAAAGGTAATGGACAATTTAAATTTGGTGTTATTTGATTTTCTAAGTCTTCCAAAACTAACTGTGCTATGCAACTGGAGAGAGAAGAACCCATTGCACAACCATAAATTTGTTTATAGAATGTATCCTCATATTACGAATATTGAATAAAAACAAAAAAAAGGTATAATCTTTTATTTGATGCTGGTATATGGTGTAAGTACTAGTGAGCTAACAGAAACAGTAAATATACCTTGTGAATTAGGGTGTGGCTTTACAGTACCCGCCGCCCAACGCCACCGACGTTCCATCAGATCTGAAAAGTATATAAAACACCTGATTCACTTTCTGACTACATGACAGGTTTTAAGACTTTACAAAAAATAAGTAATATAAGGCATTTGTCTCTCTCATAAATGCAAAGATCGCCAAAACATCTGCTAGTGTGCAATGTATAATCAACATATTAGCTTAGCAGTATGTGGTGGGGTACATTATTTTTTAAAGTCGATACTGTTATACAAAGGGTTTGGGTTCATACTAAGAAAACAGTTTGAGATGTAGGTAGATACGTCCTTAGCTTTGTGACACAGGGTAGTAAAATTCTGGAAGAAAATACCTTTTTTATCAATCTGGGCTACTTCTTCAAATGTAAAATATTTGTGAAAGTTGGTATGTATTTCCTATGCATCAATAAACATTTTCTGGAACATTTTACTTCTCACATCGGTAAGTGAGGGGAGTATCGTGATTGCTAAAATTTTCGATTTTGAGATAATAGTCCACGTCACACATTTTATGTCAGTGTGTCTGTGTGTCTGTCGGTCTGTTGACCTTATCTACCGTCGTAATTTCAGTAACCGCTGCATATATTATGATGAAATTTAGGTAACGATATCCTGGATGATCGTACTAGGTAATGCTGAAAATCGGTGAATGGGCGGCGGAGTAGTTAGCAAAAAACAGAAAATTTCAAATATTCGTCAAACCTTTCGTTTCGTCAACTTCTACTTTCTTTTGGGTAGGGATGAAATTGGGGTGGTTAAGTGGAGGGAGGTTGTAAAACTGAAAAATTTGTTGTAATAAATAATAGGCTGTCCAGTGACCTGTGAAAGAAAGACCTAGCGGCAAAACACAATTTTTTGCAGGCGGGAGGGGCGATGATTTGCTTGCAAGGGATCTCAGACTATAGCCTCATGCTATGGGAAAATAAAAAGCTGACATCACTGTAATGTGTGGGAAGTACTGAGTCAATCAACTTGACTTATTTTTTTTAATTACTGCTTATGGCATGTCAATGACATTTGCATTTCATATTTTTTGTTATTCAAAGGTACCGTTTTTGGATTGCTAGGCCTACCAAATGAAAGCCCCTTCGTTTATTTTTTGATCAGCTTTCTTCAACGTTCTTGATCAAAACAGATGGATCAAGAGTACATTTTTTTGAGGAGGAAAGTATTCACATCTCAGTGAATAAAAAATATAAAATTGCTTTATCTTCTGTCATGAAATTTACGAATAGAAGGTAGTCCTTGAACAATATCAACACGGTAGACCCCTAAATGATCATTAACCCCTTAAGGGGCCTGAGTATACATGGTTATACATATGTATTTGCTATGTTAAAACACGGATTCCCATTTCGAACAGAACTCACTCGTTTTTCAAACTACATCACTCAGTATTTCAGAAGGTGATAGTTCAGAACTTAATGAATGACAACTATTTGCGATTTTCTCAAAAAAGTTTTTTAGTGTGTAAAAAAATCATACATTCTTCAAATGTCCGTAATTTAATAACCAACACGATATCAAAAAAGGCCAAGTAGGTGACAAAGCGTAAGCTTTCTTCTTCAATTTGCTTTTTGAATCAGTACTGTAAGTTTAAAGGTAACGTCACAAGCTTGGAAATGCGAAATTTATTTTTATAGTGACCTTTTGACTTTACCCCCTTATCTTAGACATGCACACTGAAGAAAGGGAAGAGGCGGCATTAAATTTACGAATAAAAGGTAGTCCTCAAACAATACCAACTCGGTAAACCCTGAAATGATCATTAAATAGTAATATTGTTATACCACTTGCAATAAATAAGCGATATCCGACATACTCTGCTTTTATAAGGCCTGATTTTTAATCTGCTTCACAGCTACTGCGTAAGCAGGCACCGTAGTGTTAGTCGCAAGGGCAAGGGCACTGCCTTTGCACCCTCATTGTATTCACGGGCCGACGAACCGTGTTACCCCATCGCTGTAGCACAATGGGACAAATCCCACCCCGAAAATATCCACACAAATGCGAAATGCCATTTTGTGCTGGTTCGCCAGTCAGACGCCCTTACCATAAATCCTTATTTGGACACTGATTTCGATGATCTGTGAAGAATTTGGAAACATTACTGAATCAAACGCAGGGCGAATCAGTAATTTCGTAGTAATTATTATATAATTAATGTAGGAGATAAAATCGAATTAACGATTATTCTGGGTGTGTCTTAAAAAAATTTAATAAAGTAGTGGTTCAATCAATAAACAAATGACCAAAATAAATTAAGTTAGATTACAATGAAATATTTAAACGATAACTTACTGGAACTACCTGATTTAACATCAATAAAAGTTGGACCTGTATCAGGAAAAGCGCTCAAGATGATACATCTCGAAATTAAATAAAAAGATACCTGAGTAATCAATTCACTAAAGATGAATAAATTTTAAAAGTAGGTTACCATATAGGTTTAATTAAACAACATGACGTTATTTTATATTGGTTTAATTCACATAACCTGCAGGTTAGCAATTGTTATAATTTAAACAAATAAGTATAAATATATACACACCAAATAACTCTTTAAACGCCAAATAGGTAAATGAAATAATATACTGATAATATACCGAATAACATATAACTTATGCAGTCATACAAATCACACAGAACTTAAATCAAACATCTCTCGGGTCATGGGTATTGTGGGTCAACTCGCAAAATACCTCTCCAAAAGAATACATGAAATAATATACTGTGTAATTATACAAAAGCCATACAACAAAACTGGAGCAGTTCATGAGTCTTGGGTATACCTCTCCAAGAGCTCCAATTACTAGGGCGGAGAGTTATCATGATAACTGACATTATAGTTCAGTTTTTAGGAGCTTCCTTCTTTGGTGAATTTGATTTCTAAAACTTATTCTGTAGTTGTCTATTTATTCCGTAGTTCTTCACTAGCTCTGTGGACATAACCGCATATGCTTAAAATGAACTTTACTACCTCTGTACTGGCATATAAGTAAAGTCTATCTCAAACATTTAAGCGGTTCTTTTTTTTTGTGAAGATTGTAACACTAGAATATGGTGAAAAAGCATCAGCATCAAATGCTAAGGTACAAATAATAAACACACTAATAAATAACAAGGCAAATGTATGACAAAAGAGTTTCATCGAAGATTTTTCTCAAAGGTCAAGTCAAAACACATTACCTTCTGTCTAGTCCAAGGAGTCACTCATTCAAGCTGTTAGGAGTCAACATTATAGAAAATCTGATCTGCCACGAACACGTTACGTCAATTGCAACAGCTGCTGGTAAAAAGCTTGGGTATCTATTTAGAGCCAGAAAGTACTTTTCACCATGTAACCTCCTCACGCTATATAAAGCCCAGATAAGACCTGGCCTGGAGTATTGCTCTCATGTCTGGGGAGCTGCTGCCCCTACTACCCTATCTATACTAGATGCCGTCCAGAGAAGGGCAATTCGGCTAATTGGCGACCCGGCCTTAACGCGCCACCTCCATCCACTTTCTCACCGGCGTGTTGTTGGTGACCTCTCACTCTTCTAGCCATAACCCTTTCATGGCAGCCGCGGTACTTTGGTGTTTAAGCTCTGCCTATGTGGCCTGCTCAGTTATAAAAAAATAGTAATATTCTCAAATAAATGTACTTACATGAAGCGAAAGATCTAAGCAACGTACCTATCTTTTTACCATTTTCACTATTGTATATCTTTTCTCGTAATAAACAAAAGTACTCTAGTATTATTACTTTCTCAAGTAAATAAATACACTTTTCTATAATCTAGTTCTTTAAATGTAAAACATCCGTTTCACCTATTCTGCGTAAGGCCTGATATACATGAGACACGCTGTATGCTACTTTAATATATGGTTCAGTTGCTGTTGCACCTGGTGTCTGGTATAGTATGGGTTAAAACGTTAAAATAAGTATTTACCGCTAGCTAATCGTAATCTGACACAGAACTGACGTTCAATACCACGGCTTCATAACTGCGAAAGCTTAAATGCTTCCTCGAGAGACGATTTTTATAATCCTGCATTATATAGCATTACTTTCATGTATTGCTTATGGTCTTATGTTTTGTTATAAGGTGGTAAGTTGGTATTTTAGTTGCTGATGTTAGGTTTTATTTTTTATCATTATAATATAGCTCACATATACAGGGTGGTCCAATAAGCGCGCGTTGATTTCTAGCGGCCATGGCGTTTAAATTAGACGAAAATGTTTTAAATAAAAAACGTTTCAAGAGAACATTAAATCAATCGACTAGCAATTTAGTTTTCAAATTTGAAAAGCTAAAAACGTTGAAAACTTTTTTTTCAAATGGGATGGTATGATAAATTTCACATCGGTGGATGCGAAATTAAATTCTCTTTCACTTTTATCTAGGCACATGTGGTTCTATCTTTGATGGTTTTTAAGATATTTACGGTTTTGTAATTATTGCGTAGGAATTGGAAAAATCGTAGGTGGCGTGGCTCGCAGACTAAACAATTGGCAGGAAATCTTTCATCCAAAGTGTTTCGACCTCTAGTACTAAAATGTACTTTCGTTCCATCTAACTGTAACCACGTAACCCATATTACGAGCGAATGTGAGAGTTCTTCATAGCGTGAAGTGGTTGAAAGAACTGGACATCAACCTGTAAATACCAAAGACTATGTAATCTTAGTTTGTAGCTGTATATATTTTATTTTAGTCTAGGTTATAATATTTTTTTTAATCTATATTTACTATAGTCATGTTTTTGAGCCATACGATAAATAAACTGTAACCACATTATTCTTAAAAACTCCAGTGGTGAATTTTCCAACAGGTTTTCAAAATTTTCATTTAGAAAATTTTGGAAAACATGCAAACAACAATTTTTACAAAATTTGACGTTTGTAGTACTTTACAAGAAACTCTCGGAAACTAAATGCGATAGAAAGATGCGGTTTTCGGTTTTGAAACAAGCAAGGAACATTTAAATTTTCACTTTGCACTAAAATTTTCATGACTTTCATCAAAGTTACGGATCCGATTATAAACAGTAAACTCTTGAAGATTAATCAGCAAAAAAGGGAATTTAGAAAAGTCTTTTAATTTTTCTTTTGGAAAAGTTTTAAGTTGTCGAGGTAGGGAATTCTCTACACACATAAAAAGAAATTCTCAAGTCAAGAATTGTGATATTCTTGTAAATACATACTCACAACAGGAATATCGGTTCTCACTCTAAGAAAGAATATTTGATGAGAAAATTATAGAAAATTTGTATCAAGAATAATATATTTTTGATTTATATACTTATTTTAAAGAAATATGCTCCAAAAGAAAATATAATTTTCTTTGCAACCAAGGCTATAATAATTTATTAACAAATATTTCATAATTTTATATCAAGATTATCATTTTTTCCAGCGCTGCCCAGGTTACTTCTTTCAAGAATATAGACAGCTTGCAAATGCGAACCTTCATTTACAATATGATAATCTTGGTTTGAAAATGAACGCTGTTTTATAAGCACACCCTATACTTGTATCAAGTAAATCATTTATTTGACGTCACGGGTCAACTCTAACCTCTCCACCCTCTCAACTCAACAGCCTGTTGCGTCCGCGTCCGAGCCGCCATTATCGGTTTTCGGATTGTCGCATTCGCCGCCGTCTTTAGCACCGTAGCGTAATACCTGCATCCTGGATCCTGCATAATAGCACATAATAGTATCTACCAGCGTCGGAGTGCGCAGGCGCGCAGCGTGTCACGGGTCAACTCTAACCTCTCCACAGTCCACCCTTTCTACTCAACAGCCTGTTTGCCCGTCCGTGTCCGCGTCGCCATTATCGGTTTTCGGATGGTCGTATTCGCCGCCGTCTTTAGCACCGTAGCGTAATACCTGCATCCTGGATCCTGCACCGTGATACCACCGTCAACCATCAGTCATCGAATTTGCCGGTAGTGCTGGTCCACCGCCATTTGAGTCGCGTCCCAGTTCCCATCAGCTTCTTTATCACTGGATCTATCCAACTATGAACGAGCTATTAAAAAAATTGGGATGTGAAGATCTGACTCAGGTGTTCCTAGATAAGTACTAAGTATATTAAAAGTGATTTAAGAAATTTTGCAGAACTATTTCTCCAGAAAAATTTCTACATGCTCATAGAAGAGTTTGAATGCTCAAATTAATACTACTAGATTCCTCATCTAAGAATATCACAATTTTAGAATAAAGTTGAGCTACTTGCGTCAAGTTTATGAAATACTTCGGTCAAGATTACCATATGCTTGATTTAAGATTTTCGTATTCTTACTATCAAGAATTTCCTAGTTTTGCATTGAAGATGTCTTCTCAATGTAACCCTTATATGGTCAAAGATATCGTATTCTCACTTTAAGATTAGCATAACTTTGCGCGCATAGGAAGTTATGGTATACTTGAATTAAAGCATCTGTGCTCCATCTAAGAAACTATTTTATGTGTGTTTAAATTCAGAAAAAAATGCATAACTCGAAAACTACAAAAAATCGTATAACATACATGGGGGTGTTTCGGGTGGCCCAAAGGGACCATGGGCTTCGGCTTGACACTATTTTTTGGGACACCCTGTATAATCTCGGTTTTACTAAAATAAGCCTCTTCTCATGCTACCAAATTCTTGCGCACTGCTGTATAAACTTCTCTATGAGAATGTACATAGTTGCATAGTTTCTTAGAGAGGGGGAGGTCGCTGGTGGCAGTTTGGCGAGTTAAGGTCGTCCCTAAAGGCGACCGATGAAGAAAGGGTGAGGAGGAGAAGGGTGGAAAAGGGCCTTAGCAGCGCCGTCGGCTTCGGATCTTATTGTTCGCGGTCGGTCAGCCGAACACTGAAGGACCGGATTTTGACGGGGATAAATCACCCTGGGGGCATTGCGGAATGGACGCTGAGGCTGACCGACGGTCTTCAGCACACTGCTACCCTTTTGCTGCTTTGCGATGGAGGATTTGCCAAGTTTCCTTCTGTTAGGATATGGAAAAATTCATGTATTCAGTATAGTTTCAGAAGTATCAAATAACGTACTTGTCATTTTCAATAATAACAATAATAATTTATTGTCATAAGGTTTATATACATAAACATTGACAACGTCAAAGTAATCCAGGTATGTCCTGAGCAAAACAGCATAGACACATTAACTTAAAGTAAAACACACATTAACAACACGCAATTAAAAAACACATTAAAAACAGTCCAGAAATTCAATTGTTAAAATACTCTTGGAGGCTGTAATACGCCTTATCCAATAAGTAGGTTTTCAATGTTCTTTTGAAGATATCTATGTTCAAAATGTCCTTTATTTGAGTAGGTAAAGCGTTGAAAATTTGTATACCAGTGTAATATGGGCTTTTTTCGTAGAGTTTTGTCGTATGAATTGGTACGCTTAAATTGTTACGGTTTCTAGTAAGCATGCTATTATAATAGTTGCCGTTTGTCCTGTATTTACTGAAATTTATCTTAGTATCAACAGCAACGCTAAAAATATATAGGCAGGGCACTGTCAGGATCTTTAAGTTCTTAAAATGTTCTCTGCACGATGTTGTTCTGGTCAGTTTCAGAACAGTACGTATAATTTTTTTCTGAGACGTAAAAACTTCTCAGCATCTCGGTGAGTGGAACCAAAACACAATACTATATTCTATTACAGATTGCACATGCGCATAATAAACCATTTTGAGGACGTCCACACTGACTTGGTCCCTGACACCTACATCCGATCAAGTAAGAAGCTGAATTTGGATAAAACTGTTGTTATTTGTTCATTTCACTTCAGCGAATAATCTATTTTAACACCTAGAAACTGCACGCAGTCTGTTTGTAAAAGTGACTTCCCTCTTAGGCTGACATAAATCGAATGGGTTGTATCATTATTAAAATAGATTAAGTTCGTTTTGTGGACATTCAGTTGTAGTGAGTTATTAGAACACCAATCGGCTACCTCACTTACGAGTTTCGTAGACTTCTGCGAAATTGAATCTACTTTTTTATCTACAACTATGCCTGAGATATCATCAGCATAGATAAAGAGAGATCCGACATCAATAAATTGGGGCAAGTCATTTATGAAAATTAAAAAAAGAATAGGCCCAAGGATTGACCCTTGTGGAACTCCCCTACATATTTTAATTTTATCGGAAAAGCAGAACTCACTATTATGGGTAGCAATGCTAGCAATTTGAGAGCGGTTAGCTAGGTAGGATTTGATTAAATCATTTGCAATGCCTCTTACTCCATAGTGCTCTAATTTTGATAAGAGTATGTTATGATCAAACAAAGCTTTAGAAAGGTCAAAGTACACTCCAGTTGCTTTATTTTCGTTTTTAACTCATTTATCAGCGTATTTAGCGAGTCCCTAATGGCCGCTTCTGTTGACATTTTTGGCAAGAAGCCGTATTGGTTCATAACAAAAATTTTGTTATCTATAAAAAAGGACAAAAGTCTGTTATAGATTATTCTTTCTATTACCTTAGAGAAAACAGATAATAGTGCGACTGGTCGGTAATTTGACACATCGTCTTTTGATCCTTTATTGTGCACCGGAGTTATTTTAGAAATTTTAAGCTTAGTTGGAATTGATCCAGTAGAGAAACATTCGTTGATAATGTCCGATATAGGGTCACAAATAATGCTTGCTACTTTCTTTACTACAATAGTAGGTATCCCGTTTTATGGTATTATTCTCCATAAGATTGTCATCGGTCAACAGTTTCAAGGACAAGGGGTGGGATTCCGTTCTGAATCGAGAAACTCGATGTCGATAGATGATCAACTCGATAGAATTATAAACCCGGATTCTGTTACTCTATCTGTTTTGGCTTCGGAAATCTTCGGAAATTCGATAGTTGAAATGACACATATCAACTACCCGTGACATAATCGTTGTTTTTTGGTCCTAACCTGAAATATACCCAGAAAAATTATTTTTTCTCTTTTTTTACTCGTGTCATCGGCTTCGACTGCTCCTGTCATTAGCCTCATTATTTTTTTGTTTCCATCTATGTAATAATAATATTCATAGACATAATACTGTTGCCAATTGTGAGAGAGCATCTATTACAGCAACAGAGAGGACAGCAACACTTGATTAATATTCGGAGAAGAATGGAAATTAGAGCAAAAAGCAATCCTTTCGAGCTTCCCGACAATAGGTTTATAGAACTGTTTCGATTAAATAAATAATACATACATGTATATTTATCGAAATTATATAATAACATAAACAAAAGGTCCTGTAGGCATATGATTGAGGAAATTCGACCTTTGGTTCAGGAGAGATTTTCAAGAAAGGGCATTACTCTGGAAGCTAAGTTCTTTGCTGCCTTAGTTTCTACGCCACAGGTTCATACCAACGATGTAGGTATTGGACAAGAACACACAGCCGGAATGAGTCAAACATCCATAGTGAAATAAAAGTTTATTTTCTAGTTACTGCAGCCACTAATATACTCACAATTTCCCTTAAGTTTGAAAAAACCGAAGTACAGAGTTCACTATAAAATTTCAATGTTTGTGTAAACAGATAAACAGATGTATCACCTCACTCTTGAGAATCTAACCATCGAATCGACTGCTCTGCAGCAGTCGAGTATACATAGGTATCGAGTTTATTGTCGAGTTGTGGCAAACGGAATCGCTACTATCGTTTTTGATATCAAACTCGATATCATTTTTAAAACGGAATCCCATCCCAGTACTTCTAAGTAAGATAGTATAGATAAGTATTTTTAGTTTTATCAGAGACTACAGGAGGCTGATACAGCTCCATATCGCTTGCCCTTTTAAGGCAAACTTATCTTAAGAGGCAATAGGCAATGACATAACCTTCTCACAGCCGGGAGGGCCCACACTTAAGAGAGCTATCACGACTATCCTTGAAACGAGTCTTAAACCCGAAGGTACTTAAGCAAGTCTCTGTTAAACCACCAATAAATCCTCATTCTTGTGTCTCCTTGAAGCTTTGTTAAATTCTTAAGGCTTTAAGACTGCATGATAGAACTTTCCTATCTTAAGATTGCTTTCATCTATGTAGATATTTTGGTAGACAAATCACGTATAGAGATAAATTGGTTTTACGTACATTTGTACGAAACGCCTTTTTTCCAGAGAATTACAACAACAATCTTACTACCATACTATCATCAAATTTGAATTTTCTCAATCACTACAACGAAAAAAAAAAAATAAAACGATTCACAGTCTATCGATTAGAAGAAGAAGAGCCTTCCAAATTATTATAAATTTTGATTAAAAAATACTATTATTGATTAAAATTTTAAATCGCACAATATATGTATTAGTTTCAAAATGCATGGGTGGTTGACTTACAATATAAATGTCAGTCAATATACATGCTAGAAATTGTATTATTAGCAAATACAAAACAATTGCGGTAATCAATAACTCAAAAAATATGGCGACAAAGCTTATTTCTAGGATATTCTTAAAACCACCTTAAAAGTTATTAGTGCTGCATTTAGATAGTATATTCTTGACACTGGCCTAATTGTTTTAAAATATCAATATTCCTTGTTCCAGAATTATTTCATAAGCTAGTTGGTTAACCTGTTAGGGTTGCGATTTTGCATGACATTACAGTTGAAAAACTGAAAACTGAACATTTTCTAGTTTTGTGAATTACAGCTGTGTTTAGAGTTGAGGTTTCGAAATGACGTTGGTATTCTTGATTGCCAAACATTTTTTTATTTGCCTTTTGAAATGTCAGTTTTTCTTTATTTGACACATTTATCGAAGCTTGGAATAAAGCCTATCTAACAAACAGATCCTTAAGTTAAGATGGCTTTATTGGTAATGTTCACCTATCTACTTAAAACCTTTGTTTATCATCGTAGCCTACAAGTTTGAAGGAAGTTTTTAGTTGTGCCTATTTGATTTGAAAAATAGGTAGTTTTAAGGCGGCCTTTTTAGTATCTGTCTTCAACTGTTTTTTGAAAGGTTCCTCAAAGCCAGTAAGTCTTAAGAGAGCTGTGGGAACAGAATAGCTTTAACTGAATTTATTTGGAATCACCATAAAGCTTCTTTAAAATTTTACTGTCTAAATTGTTTATTGGCCGTACGAATTGGTTTTATGGATATTCCTTATAACCTATATGGATAAGACAATTTGATCTTGTAGCGTATTTGATCATAGTCAATGCATTCATAAGACACAAGTCTTAACAAAAACCACCTTAAAACCTGTTTGAAACCTCCATGAAGCCAATAGGCTGGTGAAATGTTTCCTGAGTTGTACAATAGTTGGATGCAGTAAGGAAATTACTGAACTTATTATTATTTGAGGAATTAAAAATAAAATCTTTTCCCAAACTTTGACACCCTGGATCTTGAAAACCAGACTATTCACGACAAAACTGTAATCAATAAGAGCATGTCTAATGTATATCAACTGTTAAGGGTAATATTGTTGCCGATGAACTGTTTTATGTAAGATTCGAATAAATGAAAACTTCGGGAAATTATCGGTAGTGTTTCTTTACAGATAAAAAAAAAACAGATATAAAAGATGACTGATAAGTCAAAAAACCATCTCCAAGTGGTATACAGTACGTTCTAACATATCTAACATATTATTATATGCTTAAAGATAATATTGTTGCTGATGATCTGTCTATGTCAGTTATTGGAAGGAATGAAAACTACGATAAATTATCGGTAGTGTTTTTTTATAGATCAAAAATACAGATCATCAGCAATAATACTACCTTTAACATCAACAACATTCAGCTGCAGTTCTAAGGAGCTGCTTCTGGCATGCATTATTTATACAACAGAGCAATACATCTCTCAACGAAGCCAACCACTTCAATCTTCGTAAAACAAAAAATTTCATCATTTTAAGTCAAAGCAGCCCAACTCCTGCCACCCCAACATAACATCCGGGGGGCGAGTCGGCGGTATGGCATGGCACGATATGATTTCATCTGCTGATTGCCATGGCCTGCCATGACGCATCGCGCATGATGAATGGCCGCAACGATGGATCTGCCTGTGCGACAGAGACGGAAGACCGCCTCCCACGCCAAGCGCCCCGAGCTAGAGAGAGACGGAGGACGTCCTCCTTCGTTCACGCCATGTGCGAGGATTACGCTGTTGCCGCTTTGGTGAATTTCCTTAGGAGATTCGTCAGAATTTAGAGCTGTAGAGACCAATAGGGTAGTTCCAGGGAAGCAATTGAACCACTGATACATCATCAGAGAATTGGCTGCTTTATCAGGCGCGTACACAGGATTTTCGTTGGGGGGGGGGGGGGTGGTTCAGAAAAGAAAACGAGATATCTGTTATAATTGCCAAATAAACAAAAAACAACATAGCACATTATATGAATGGATAGTTATCAGCGCTGAACCGGTCAGTCGATAGAGGTTCACATCCAGCCAACAAAACAAAAACTGCCAACAAAACAGCGACACAACAAAACTGAAAGCTTCATTAGCTACGGAATTTTAAGTTAGGGTAATGCCTCCTTTAGTCAACTCCAGAAAATTTTTATCATACAAAAAGCTGCTGTGCGTGGCATAGTGAACGCCAGACCTGTCGAATACTGTAAGGATTTGTTTAGACATTTTAAAATAATGACCTTGTTTGGGTTAATAATATTTCAAAACCTGATGTACAGGTGTCCGATTTTGGGCACTTTTACGGGGTAACTCGGTTATTTTTGAAGATAGAGTTGCGGTTTTCGCGATACTTTTCTATGAAAATAAAGACGCCGTTAGCAAAATTATCATGGCCCTCTTGGTTTTTGAGATACAGGGTGAAATCGAAAACTATCGATTTTAGGATCACCCCCGTATCTCGGTTGTCTCTTACCTTATTGAAAAGTTTAAACAAGAGTCGTATAGAATTTTTTCTGTAGAATCCAGCGGTGTAGTTTGATTTTTTCTCGCTCTAACCATTTTTCAGTTATGAAGCAAACATATATTTTTTTTTAATCGGAAACAAAAACAAATTGTCAACTGCTGTCCATGTGGACAACAGACAAGAATTAGTCAATTTCGTGGCCCCCGTAGCTTGCTCAAAATGGCGAATCAGGTTTTCTATTATTAAACCAAAAAACAGAACTGGAACACCTAAAGAACGCTTTCTTATAAGGCAAACGTATATACAGAAAAAGAAATAACAAGAACAATGAGAAGAAATAGAGCAAAACACCAACCTGAAACGATAGCAAAAGCTTGTCTACCCTATGTGCCTGGAATAACAGACAGAGTAGGAAAGATGTTACGAAAGGACACCGTCAAGACCATCTACAAGCCCACAAGAAAGATCCACTCATAACACCGGGAGCTTATCGCATACCATGCACATGTGAGAAGTGTATACATAGGAACAACGAAGCGATCTATAAACACAAGAATTGCAGAACATAAGGCTAGCTGTCGACTAGGCCATACGGACAAATCAGCGGTATAGCCGAACACGAGTGGATGGCATCTTCACAAGCTATTTCACTTCGACGACTTCCAAAATACTGACGGCTGGTGGATCTGCACCTGTATTTATACCTGTTAACTGTGACGTGGCCCAACCTGGTAGCATTGGTAGCCCCGCCCCCTTGCGATAGGGCAGTATCTTCAGGTCCTTCAGGATGGGTACCCATGTCCGGTTGACTTTCTGTATTTCTGCTTTTCTATTGAAATTATTGTGGTGTTTTTGTATTTCGATGACTTCCCTGTGAAGTCTGGCATAGTATGAACATCTTGCCGCAAGAACCTGAGTTTCTTCAAACTTGATCTTATGGCCTCCTTCCTTAGTCGCATGTTCGGCTACCGCTGATTGGTCCGTATAACCTAGTCGACAGCTAGCCTTATTTTCTACAATCTTTGTGTTTATGGATCGCTTCGTTGTTCCTATGTATGCACTTACAGACGTGCATGGTATGTGATAAACTCCCGGTGTTGTGAGTGGGTCTCTTTTATCCTTCACCGTTCTCAAATACTGTATCTTTTTTGTGGGCTTGTAGAGGGCCTTGACGTTTTCCTTTCGTAACATTTTTCCTGTTCTGTCTGTTATTCCAGGCGCATTCAGCTTGTTGCTTGCTCTATTCCTTCTCATTGTTCTTGTTATTCCTTTTTTTGTATAACCGCTTGTCTTAAGAGCGTTCTTTAGGTGTTTCAGTTCGGTGTCGAGTTCCCCTGGTTCGTATACTTTTTTTAGCCCGTTCTGTCAAAGTTCTAGTAAATCCATACTTTGAGATAGTGGTTTGATTCCTTATTTAAGTACCGGTCAGTATGAGTTGGCTTTCTATATACCTTGTGTCCTAATGTAGCTCCATTTCTTGTTAGAATAACATCAAGGAAGGCCAGTTTTTTGTATTCTTCTACCTCCATGGTGGATTGGATGTGTTTATGCACGCTGTTCAGGTGGTATAAAAATTCTTCTAGCTTTTCTCTTCCATGGTTCTAAATGACGAACGTATCGTCGTATGATTTTAATGTAACTGAGTGTGAGTGTGAGTTTTCCTGACTATATTCACCCTCCCCCCGTAGATTTGTCGATCTCGTTCAAAGAGCTAGGGTCACAGGATATTAATTTTTGCATTCACCTCATAGTGAACACGCTGGACGACCTAGACAACCGCGAATAGTCCAATTGGGAGAAGAAATACTTGGCTTTTCTGTCTCGAGAATGAGATGTTTTCTTACCATTTTTTTATTCTTCTGCTGCTGATTCACCGTTCATTAGATTTGTTATTTCAGATGTAGTTGGTTCTGAAAAGGAAAATCCTAACTTTGAAAACTCCCTGAATACAATACGTTGAGTCTAAGAAAAACCCAGTGACGGCATACAATTTATCTACTGGCTGTACAAAGTACCGTAGCTGAGGGTTACGTTTTGTGATTTTATTTGCTTCCAGTGGTATCTATCTTCATTTAGGCACAACATGTCGTTTCAATGAAAGAAACCAAGAGATGATGTCTCTTTACTTTTCTTGTAGATGCATACATACACACACTTGAAGCTTATAAAATCATGTTGAAAAGAAATCGTATCGGCAACACTGCAACTTCACGGCCTGCTCTGATGAGAACTAGACAGCTGCGCTCGCAGGGCCTTGGAACTCCGTGTGGCTCCGAAACGAAGATAATTATTGGTTTCTTTCCCTTTAATATATGCAATATGTCCCACGATAGAGGCCGAACGAAACACGCCACGGGTATCTGGATTTGATTTTCAAATTAGATTCGGTGCGGAAAGTGCTATTTTTCTTTAAGGGACAGATAGAGCCGTGCTGGTATTAACGTTGGTTGGGGGTGAGCCGATCATCAAAATCGATAATATTCTCGAACGGAAATTGATTTCATTCAGTACTGAATAGGGTTGCCAATACGGGATCCCGGAGATTCTTTGGTCCCGAAAATCCCGGGATTAATAAAAGGTGTCCCAATAATCTCGATTATTTAAATGATACGATTTCTGTATTGTGTAAGACTTTCGTCGTCATGATCCGATGAACTGTTGGTTCTTGGGCTGTTCGACCGGCATGCACACGCTCCGCCGCCTTGGCGTTGCAACAGCGCGCTTCGCTGCTTGACGCTTCGCCAACACGAGTGGTCGGCATCATCAGAAGCTAATGTCACCTGTCATCTCACTGAGGCCGACCACTCGTCTTAGCGAAACGTCAAACAGCGAAGCGCGCCGACGCCAAGGCGGCGGAGCGTGTTCACGCCGGCCGAACAGCTGAAGAACCAACAGTTCATCTATACAATTTCTGTTTGTTTTATTCCTTTTTCTGTCGGTGTATTATATTAGCTTTGATCCCGATAATCTCGGTTTTTTTTATGTTGAAATTTCAGTCTTCCTTCTTTATCCGCGTATTAATTTAGCTTATTTGCTTCGGCAGTGGCGTAACCTCAAATTCGGGCCGTTTCGCAAGAAATTTCGCGGGGCCTCCTATATTTGTATAAGCTTTTATGTTATGTGCATTCAACCAAAAGTGTCTATGAAAAGAATAATTTTAACCACAACTATTTTGCCGGCCGTAATGATATTTGCTTACAAAAATACAACCATTCATTTTATAAGAAGTCACCTACAAATGTTGGCTGCAGATTGTATAACGTCCTTCCTTCAACTCTCAAAGCTAGCTGCCTAACAAAATTTAAATTAGGTCTCAAAAACCTTCTTATCGATGTCTCACCATACACGGTGGAGGAATATATTATATATGCAGGCAACAAGCAGAAAGTTCTGCCGGTGCGCCATCTAGTACCCGAAGGTAACGGCAACCAAAGAGAAACGCTACTAACAGCAGTAAACTCTTTGGTGGAACGACAAGGCTCGTTCGCTTTTGCCACCAGAGGCAAGGATTTTGTACGCAAGCAGCGTATTAAAGCCGATATACGAGGACGGAGGTATAGAGCGACCCTCATATATTATATATGTCTGTATGTCTATACATGCATATACTTCTGTATTTATATCTTCAATTGATGTGACGGTACCTATCTACTTATTGTAGCTAAAAGGTATAATAAACATGAATGAAAGAATGAATAGCGGCGTAAAATTTTGAAGCAAAACAAGAGTTCCTGCAACATCTACCTCCGAAAATGGAAGCTGGAATAGCCTTTTCTTCAGTGGTTTCATTCGCGCTTAAAAGATTCGATTCTAGATGCCATGAACACCTGGACCTATTTAGGATACTTGTATGTCCTAGGTAAATAGCTTGTCTTCCGTTTTTTTAATTATTTCTAGCAACTCTCTATCCTTTCTAAGTAATAATTAAACACAGAACATGTAAAAAATGTGCACATATTGTAATATTGCTTTATAAATTAGTATCTTCAATAAAGTTGCCCCTAATAATTGATGTTTTTTTTTTGTATTTACCTTTTCGGAAACCCTTTTCTATTGTAGTTGTGGGACTGATATATGTGTCCAACTTATGTACGTGTAATTTTGGAGTTCTTTCGAAACAGATTGTAGATTGTAACTGGGGAAATTCTTCTACATATACGATACCTCTTATATGCCAATATAGCCAATATAGTATATTGTTCAGCGATGCGGTAGTGACGGTAATAACTCACGCTTCGCAGTTTGCAACACGAGTCGAAGGCGAGGGCTGTAAGTCAATAAGTGAGTTATTACCGTTGTAATGTTCGGTGAAATCAAACACTCTGGACAATGGTTATTACAAGACTGTATTCCAATTAATCGCTCATCAATATAAATGACACACATTAATATAAACAACAAAGTCATCATTTTATATGGTTGCACTACATCTTCCCCCTTTGAATGAATAGAATTCATCTCGATGAATTACATTCAAAAAGGTAAGCTGGCCACGCTTGGAAAGAATGTATTACAGTGGATTCGACATAGTGTCCTATAATCTAATATTACTTAATACCAATCAAATAATCATACTAAACTAAAACATTACATCAAACAGTTCTTGTGTTATACGCATATAACTTTTTTCTCTTACGGTGCAATATTAAATAATATTTGTAGTCGGTTTTTGTGCACAGTAAATCGTTTTCCACTTTCAGTTTTCACCACACAATTTATACCATTAGTACTAATTATCGTGAAAGGACCTTTAAACCAAGGATCTAACTTTGTTCTGGTTTCGTTACTGATTATCACCAAGTCACCTATTTGCAAAATGAGACTGTCAGATGCTACGTCATACCCAGTTTTACGGTTTTGTTTTGCTCTGACTAAAAAATCTCTATCCAGGAAACAGATGGTTGGGTTTAGGTCAAGAAAAAGAGGGAGTCTCTTTTACTGTTTTGCCGACGTTTCGGCCTTTATTAGGCCATCTTCAGGGCACTAAAAAAATTTATTTTTTTTTGTTTAAATTTAAACAGACAAATATACATTACAGTTATAAAAATTGAATATATAAAATGACAATATACAATAACGAATTAAAAAGGAGGGTGATCATTGCTATTAAAAAAAAAACAACCTAATATACAATATACAATAAACGGGTAGTACTTACACCAGTGATGGACTCCTTGAGTCAAATATGGTGAAAAGGCACATGTAGTATAAAACAAGGTATATTAGGGCAAACAACGACACTTAATAAATAAATAAGACCGTAAGACGGATATTGTCTATTCACAATCGATGTGTATGTCGGACTGGCAAAAATCATGAGTATTTTTAAAGGAATTCTATGGGGGCACAAAAAGGTTAGCAAGAAACATAATATTTCAATATGTATATGAATAGACATGGAATATAGGGCAAAGTTGAAAATAGAAAATGTAGAAAAAGGGATGGGATGGGGTAATGTAGAACAGTGTTAATTATATATATAAAAAATCTCTAGCTCTTTGGTGTGACATTTGCAATCTATGGTGTATTTCTTGATAATATGCATCAACGTTGTACCAAGCGTCAATTTTGTTATATTATATGGTTGCACTACACCGTCACTACCGCGAGTTAGATACTATACTCTATCTGCGACCGAACATATGAATATTACGATTTAAATAAATAATAATTAGAAAAGTACATAATATTGCCCGCTTAACCTCACCTCTCTGTCACTTGAATAAATACTGTCACCGTTCGATTTAGCGTTTGACGTTTCATAGCGACATTTGTAGTTGTTACAGCGTCTATTTAGTCCTAAGCATTTCCAAGAGATCAGTACTCGTATCCATAACCCACGGCTGGACCGTAAGTTATGAGAAATACGCTGTTTGTTTATAGGTAGTACAACCTGTTCAGAAGTAGTTTGGTAATGGCGGATTAACGTAAGGGGGGTAGATAAAATACTAAGGTCATTATAACGAATTGTTGGTTTATAGAAATTGATTTATCGTTACCTTTTCTATCAAATGTTGAACAGCTTTCCAAAGTAAGAGACTTCCAGAATCGATGAAACCCTGTTCCTTCAAATGTTTGAAACAGCGAAATTACAGGCTATCCTTCCATCACGTTTAATATATGCAATATTTCGTCCACGAAACAGTCGAAACACGCCATCCACAGACCGAGCCTCGGTAGATTTGTTTTTCAAATTAGGCGGTGAGGACAGAGCAATTTTTCTTGGCGAGGAAAGCAAGCGGTAGCCTATCAACGACCGCTTATTTACCGGGAGGTTATCTGGCAACATCTCTATCCGGAAATTGAAAACAAAAAAGGTCGCAGCGTCGGCTTGTTTTAACATAAAAGGTGTTGTAACGCGGAACTGGTTGGACGTCCAAAGCTGCCTTCGATGCATTTGGATATGTGAGGGCTATTTGTTACTACAGGTAAACGGTCCTAACATCTGGTAGGATGAGGGCAGCAATTTGTTTATCTTGACGACAGTGGGGTATCACCAGTCAAACATTATTCGAAGAATAATATTGATAATAAAAAGGAAAAAAAAAATTTGTGGTTCAATGGACTACATTTACAGAGTGGTTAAGCTGGAACCATATTTGTATTTCACGTATTATGGATACGTTTGGCAGATTATTTTGCTAGTAATTGTACTTTAACTAAAACAGAAATGAAATAACTCGATATCATACTGGACAACGTCTGTTGTTTTGAGTAGTTTTCTGTCCTTTTTGGTAGTATTCGGTTGTATTTGTTTGTTTTCTGTTATTTCCCTCTGTTATCTGCTCGTTTTCTGTTTTTCTCAGCTGTTTTCTATTCTTTTCTGTTGTACTCGGTTGTATTTGATCGTTGTTTGGATGTTTTCTGTTGTTTTCAGCTGCTTTCTGCTTGTTTTCTGTTATTTCTAGCTGTTTCCTGCTTGTTTTCTGTTGTTTTGAGTTGTTTTCTGTTCGTTTCTGTTGTATTTGATCGTTTTTTTCTTGTTTCCGCTGTTATCTGCTTGTTTTTTTGATGTTTTGAGCTGTTTCTCTGTTCTTTTCTGCTGTATTCGGTTGTATTTGGTTGTTTATCTATTGCGTTTCGATGGTTTTTGTTGTTTTCGTCGTTTTCTGTTGTTTCCAGCCGTTTTCTGCTTGATTTTTATTGTTTTTAGTTGTTTTCTGTTCTTTTCTGTTGTATTCGGTTGTATTTGGTTGTTTATCTGTTGCGTTTCGATGGTTTTTATTGTTTTTAGTTGTTTTCTGTTCTTCTCTGTTGTATTCGGTTGTATTTGTTCACATGAATGATGATCTGACTATTGCCTGCAATGGCAGTATTAGTGATAGTAAATCTATTACGTTATGCTTGCGTAATATAAAGACTATTTTTTATTTTTGAGAACACCTATAGTCGACTCAATATGTATTATGTCTTTATTGACAGCAGCTTAAGATACGGGGTATGTTTATGGCGTATATCGCCATGTGCCACTGCAGTGTTTGTTTTACGAAAACTGTATGAATTATCGATTATATTATAATTGAATTATAGTCGGTATTTCTAGTACCTACAATGTCATGTAGAGAAGTATTTAAGGATCTCAAAGTTCTTGTGTATATGTTCAAGAAATAGGGATTAATATTTATAATAATAGGGCAAACTTTAAATTTAAATGTGATATTCATTCTAGCAACACTCGATACAAAGACAACTTGTATGTTCCTATGACAAGACTGAATATTACCTATTTTAACGGTGCAATTACTGCTGTTTACAGTCAAATGGAAAATAAAGCTATTATAATTTTTTTTAACAAATAGATGCAGCCCGGGCTCCGACACACCGAGCTGCTGTTCCATTACCCAGTGACTACTCCTCACACTGTGAGGCGAGCAATCACTGGGTCCGCGAATCGTGCCCCCTAAGTGAACGAAGAGATCCGAGGATTGCCTTCTGCATTCTGGTGGCTATTATTATTATTATCATACGTATCAGAAATGCCCTATATACATATCCATATTCAAAATATATCCGTTTCCTTCACCGACGCATCCACAGATGGCATCTCCCGTCGGGAAGAGAAAAGAAAGCCGGAAACTTTCCCGCCCTGGGTGTCCCCCGCGCACCCCGCTACGGACGTATTCTACGTACGGCAGAATTCCGTCTCCGACGCCATACATAATGCGTCACGCCGCTCTCCGGCTGTCTATCCGACGCTGCCGCTGCCGCTGCCGCCGCCACGCCGTTTCCAAAGCCTTAGAATGCCCGCCGCCAGCTACTAAATCAATACTCCAGCCTGCCTGTCCCCCTTACACACCCCCTCCACCTACCGCAGTGGCGGGTCGTCAACGGCCAGAAATTTGACTGATTTTTTTGTATTATGCCGCGTGCACATCCGAACAAACGAACCGAATGAGCACTTCGCGCCGAACGAGCATTCAGACACAGCTCAACAAACAATCAGCTGTCATTAAAGATAGCATAACGTTTTCTTATCCTTAATGTTTACCTCCCATAAAGCACTAGATTTGCACTGTGATCTATGTTATTTATCTGTGTACTCATATTCTATGTAGATAGCCATGACCCTGCCGTGCCGCCGCTGTTGAAATCTATCTCTCTCTAACCCAAAATATCGATGCGCAAAGAGATCGACGCAAAGCATCGTCAGACCTTGAGTAAGACAGCTGATTGTTTGTTTAAACCAATAGGATGGTAAAAATGGTGCTCAACAGTAAACTGGAGATCACGTCGTTCACCCCGTCGTTGTCTTAGGCATTGGAGTCCATCATGTGCCCCCAGACAAAACCTGGACTCGTTGGAGAAGGCCGCCTGATGCCACTCATCATGCAACTGTCGGTGTTCTTGGCACCAATCTAATCGTTGGCAACGATGATATAAAGTGAGTGGAAGCACTAGATGAGGACGATAATATCGTTATGATCCTAAGCCCATTTCACCCAATCTGTGGTGCACCGTGCAGATTCGAATGGACCTCCCTATAGCTGCATACCAAGCGTCAGCAATAGCTCGAATGGCTCGCATTCTGTCTCGAAGGGCCAATAGTCGTAGGTGATGATCCTGCAGGTCTATAGTACTCCTACGTGCTCCAGGACCTTTAGCTCGCTGCATTCGCCCTTCCGCGATCCTTGCGCGTCATGCTGCTACACCTATAGTTAACTAAAGTATCCTAATTACAAATCCGGCCGATGTTTTGAATTTTAGTCTCGTTCAACGAAAATGGAAAATCTCCGATGCCCGAATCCTGAGGTCCACCCGCAAAAAATCTAAAATCTTTATTTGATCTTCTATGAGGATAAAACCTCGTATCCTAGACAACTAAAGTATACTAATTACAAATCCGGCCGATGTTTTGAAATTTAGTCTCGTTCAACGGAAAAGGAAAATCTCCGATGCCCGGATCCTGAGGTTCACCCGCAAAAAATCTAAAATCTTTATTTGATCTTCTATCAAGATAAAACCTCGTATCCTAGATAACCAAAAGTATTCTAATTACAAATCCAGCTGATGTTTTGAAATTTAGTCTCGTTCAACGGAAATGGAAAATCTCCGATGCCCGGATCCTGAGGTTCACCCGCAAAAAATCTAAAATCTTTATTTGATCTTCTATGAGGATAAAACCTCGTATCCTGGATAACTAAAGTATCCTAATTACAAATCCTGCCGATGTTTTGAAATTTAGTCTCGTTCAACGGAAATGGAAAATCTCCGATGCCCGGATCCCGAGGTTCATCCGCAAAAAATCTAAAATCTTTAATTGATCTTTTGTGAGGATAAAACCTCGTATCATGAATAACTGAAATATCCTAATTACAAATCCGGCCGATGTTTTGAAATGGAAAATCTCCGATGCCCGGATCCTGAGGTTCACCCGCAAAAAATCTAAAATGTTTAATTGATCTTCTATGAGGATAAGACCTCGTATCCTGGATAACTAAAGTATCCTAATTACAAATCCCGCCGATGTTTTGAAATTTAGTCTCGTTCAACGGAAATTGAAAATCTCCGATGCCCGGATCCTGAGGTTCACCCTTAAAAAATCTAAAATTTTCATTTGACCTTCCATGATGACGAAATCTTGCGTATTAGATAATCAGAGTATCCTAATTACAAATCTGGCCGATGTTTTGAATTTTAGTCTCGTTCAACGGAAATGGAAAGTCTCCGATGCCCGGATCCTGAGGTTCACCCTTAAAACATCTAAAATTTTCATTTGACCTTCCATGATGACGAAATCTTACGTATTAGATAATCAGAGTATCCTAATTACAAATCCGGCCGATGTTTTGAAATTTAGTCTCGTTCAACGGAAATTGAAAATCTCCGATGCCCGGATCCTGAGGTTCACCCGCAAAAAATCTAAAATCTTCATTTGACCTTAAATGACGACGAAACTTCGGATATTAGATAATCAGAGTATCCTAATTACAAATCCGGCCGATGTTTTGAATTTTGGTCTCATTCAACGAAAATGGAAAATATCCAATGCCCGGATCATGAGGTTTACCCCTAAAAAATCTAAAATCTTTATTTGACCTTCCATGACGGCGAAACCTCGCATATTAGATAATCAGAGTATCCTAATTACAAATCCGGCTGATGTTTTGAATTTTGGTCTCGTTCAATGAGGTTTACCCCTAAAAAATCTAAAATCTTTATTTGACCTTCCATGACTACGAAACCTCGTATATTAGATAATGAGAGTATCCTAATTACAAATCCGGCCGACGTTTTGAAATGGAAAATCTCCGATGCCCGGATCCTGAGGTTCACCCGCAAAAAATCTAAAATGTTTAATTGATCTTCTATGAGGATAAGACCTCGTATCCTGGATAACTAAAGTGTCCTAATTACAAATCCCGCCGATGTTTTGAAATTTAGTCTCGTTCAACGAAAATGGAAAATCTCCCCTGCCTGCATCCTGAGGGTCACCCGCAAAAAATCTAAAATTTTCACTTGACCTTCCATGACGACGAAATCTCGCATATTAGATAATCAGAGTATCCTAATTACAAATCCGACACTTTGACATTCAGTTGTATGTGACACCAGTGGCGTATATAAGGGGTGGGCCCGGGCCCTCCCCCCCCCCTGAAACCAGCCTCGCATTCAGTTTTGATGTCTGGAAGAGGCTGAAGTTAGGATTATAATACGCCAATATTATAACGTATGAAAACAAAATAGAAAAACAGAAGCTCGGAGGACCAATACCTTCAGATGTCAAACACGATCCATGATCAGTATGTATTTAGAAATTCTAGGTTCCTGAACAGCTACCAAAAGTTTAGTATTGTCATTAATTTGCGGTTAAAAGAGGAGTACCCATCTTAGATAGTTTAACTAGATTGATTCATATGAATTTGTGGTTCAAAATATTTTAAGTCTTTACCAGGCCTTCAAGTCGACGATACAGGAATTGGAGTTCACGTAATACATTTTTTGTCATTTTTAGGGTTAGATTCATGATTCAATTTTCTCCCCCTCTTTGTATCTTAAATAACAGCTAGTGAAACAAATTAAAATCTTTTACAAAATTCGATAACAGTACCATTTATATTTTTGATTATAAACAAACACTTGAACTACCTATATTCAAGTTTCAGGTTCATCCCACTACTTCCTACAATTTGGAAGTTATGAAAATTATTGTTTTCTGAAAAGTCGTTATATCCTAGTAAAATAACACCTTTGGGGTCATTTCTGCTCCACAGATGAAAATTGGTGTGTACAAAGCTGCGAAACCTTCTGCAAAAATTATTCTTCAGCTGTCACTGTAGCCGATTTATCCCCACCTCTCATGTTCGCCGTCGTCAGACCATGGCTCATCTTCACCGACCGCATTTGGTGGAAATTGAAAATTTACGCTACATTTTTTATGCACTGATTATGCGGGGGCTTATACGGTTCGTGGAACTCCCCCGGTACCCGATTTTTCTTTAGCTGTCTCGGAGTTTTCCGCTAACGATCTGGTAAACAAATGTAGGGTGGCTGATAACGGCCTCTGATAGCTCGGGTGTCTCTTATTGCTTCTACCCTTCTTTTTGTTTAGACTGTATATTAATGCTACTGCTCAAAGTATCTTTACGGAAAGAGGGGTGACAAATACGTTTCTTCAGTACTTTGCCTTTGTCGTTGTATCTACTACTGATGTGGGTTTTCCTAAAGCCCAATTGATGATATTACGAATATACGAATGTATAATTCGTTCTAGCATTTCCGACAGTACAGTTAGTAGGCTTATAGGTCTAAGATGCTTTAGTTGTGTAGTTGCATATGATAGAGTACGTCATAAAAAGCATCTAATTTTTTTCTCCGATTTTTTTGGGCACAGGAAAGCCGTGAAAATAAGGAAAATGTTTGAATTCTTCTAGGGCAGTGACGTCACTGCCCTAAAGGTGAACAGCCAATCAAAAGACAGATATGTGTGCTGTGTTGCCGCATTCTGATGGCGCGCGAAATGCCGGAGCTGTACGCGGGCTGGCTCATCTATCTTGTCTTCTGTTCCCGTCTGTGTTTTGCGAGTCGGAGCTGTTCTTGGCAACAATGCACTGCTGATGATTCGCGCGGTTGGCACTGATTGGCTGAATTTAAATTCCTTTCTTTAAACTTTAGAATGGAATTACTGAAAAACAAATTGATGTAGAAAGTAACGAAATGCAGCAGTACGTCTATTTTTGTATGCATTAAGCGGTTATAACAATTAAATCATTGTTCTTAACCTCCATGCATTGTTTATGGTGGTATCCTTTTTCCAAACATAAGTTTATTATTCCTTTATTAAAAGAAGAGACGAATTGAGCAAAATTTTTGGTTCTGAATCATGACAAAAACACGTGTGTTGATTGATTTGGGGACATTGATCACAAATTCGGAATATGTTCCGAATTTTGCCATGTTTAAAATACATGAAATATTTTGCATTCTGCGCAGATCGGTATGTTTGCGAAAAATGTCTTTTTTTTGTAAGAATCCGAGGTCAATCTATTGGATTCAGAGATACATTTTCTATAAGGAAGAGTAGGATAAGACTCGACGGTCTAAAATTGGAAAAATCCAAAGGTAAGCTCAACACTATTATTTGATAACTAATTCATAAAACACAATAAGCTGAATTTCTGGATTAATTACTAGGCCAACTATACAACTATAGAACAAAATATAGAATCTCCTCATGCCAAATGCCATTAACCGAAAATTTATCCTAGAAGAATATGCCGTCGTCAGTAGAAAAGTTGAGATACACCATACTGAGTCTATAAAGATCCAACATGGCGACTGACGTTTGTTAAATGAGTGACACTGTGCTCCTGCAGGGTGATTGATAACTGTTATGCAATTTTTCTGTATTTATGTTGGCTTAAATATGGGACACCATTAACATGAAATATTTTCTACGGTGCAGAGAAACAACCGAATTTTTGATTAGCATTACAACACGTTAGCGCATAATTTAAATCTGATCTTTCAATAAATCAACCGCATGCAGGTCCGTACTGTGCTTCAAGCAGTTTTTCGTATTCAGTTGGGAACATTCTTCAAATCCTACCAGTTTGCAAAACGAATGTTTCGTTAATGGAATGTCCACTTGTGTAATGAAATTTGGATTATTTGTTAAATCATACGTATTATATTTGAAATAAAATAAGTAACCAGACCACAGATTAACCCTTTGAACAAATCATTATCCAAAAAATCCAAAAATCTTCTAGGCTTCTTAGTCTAGTGAAGATCGATAGCGACCGGATTTGTAATCAGCACCTTCCAATTATTCAAAGCACGAGATTTCATCTCATTAGAAAGCCAAATAAAGATTTTAAAACTTTTAGGAAACTTGAAGATCTGAAAGATCTGACTTTCTTGATTTTCGTCAAACGAGACTGAAACTCAAAACTGTGACCGGATTTGTAATCAGCTTCCCAAATTACCCAAAACACGAGATTTTATCTAGATAATAGATTAATAGAAAGCCAAATAAAGATTTTCAATTTTTTGGGTAAACCAGATCTGAAAGATCTAAAATTTTTGATTTTCGTCAAACGAGACTGAAACTGGAAACTGCGGCTAGATTTGCAATAAGCACCCTCCAATTATACAAAATACGACGTTTCATCTTATTTGAAAGCCAAATAAAGATTTTAAAATTTTTAGGTAAACCTGAAGATCTGAAAGATCCTGACATTTTTGAGTTTCGTCAAACGAGACCGAAACTTAAAACTGCGACCGGATTTGGAATCAGCACTCACAATTTATCCGAAACACGTAGTTTCATCTCAATGGAAAGGCAAATAAATATTTTAAAATTTTAAGGTAACCCTGAAGATCTCAAAGATCTGGAATTCTTAATTTTCGTCAAACGAGACTGAAACTGAAAACTGCGACTGGATTTTCAATCAGCACCTTCACATTATCCAAAACGCGAGGTTTCATCTTAATAGAAAGCCAAATAAACATTTTAACATTTTTAAGTGAACCTGATGAAGATCTGAAAGATCTTGACATATTTGATTTTCGTCAAACGAAACCGAAACTTAAAACTACGACCGGATTTGGAATCAGCACCAGCAAGTTATCCAAAACACGAAGTTTCATCTCAATGGAAAGGCAAATAAAAATTTTAAATTTTTTAGGTAAACCTGAAGATCTGACGGATCTGAAATTTTTGTTTTTTGTCAAACGAGAGTGAAACTCAAAACTGCCATCCGATTTGTGATCAGCACCCTCAAATTATCTAAAACGCGAAGTTTCATCTCAATTGAAAGCCAAATAAATATTTTAAAATTTTGAGGAAACCTGGAGATCTCACAGATCTGAAATTTTTTATTTTCATCAAACGAGACTGAGACTCAAAACTGTGCTTGGATTTGTAATTAGCACTCTCAGGTTATCCAAAACATGAGATTTCATCTTAATAAAAAGCCAAATAAAGATTTTCAGTTTTTTAGGTAAATCTAAGGGTCTGACATCTGAAATTTTTATTTTTGACAAACGGGACTGAAACTCAACACTGCGACTGGATTCGTAATCAGCACCGTCAAATTATCCAAAACGCGAGGTTTCATCTTAACAGAGAGCCAAATAAAGGTTTACAGATTTAAAGCTTACCATATGGTACCTATAATATTTCTCAGATATTTTTTCTCGTGTCTAAATGCTAAGATAGCTATAAAAGGTAAGGAATGTTTAAAAATACTTACTATACAATTTTTTTAATAGATTAGGTAAGCAAAGGTTATATTTATGAACAAATTATTCAACTACTAAATACTATGCCCAAGGTCCATGGGTTTTTAGTTTCACATCACACTGATCAAATCAAAAAAGGTTTACTATCATTTCAGCTGCTACTACAGCTGTTTTCAAACAGAAATAATATTACTATTTATGCTTAAAGCGTCTGGATACACACATTTATACATGCGTATTTGCCATGTAAAACACGGACTCACAATTTCTCGCATAACTCACTTAATTTTCAAACTACATATACAATATTTCAGAAGGCGATAGTTAAAACCTTAATGAATGACAACTATTTTGCATTTTCTCAAAAAAGTTTTTTAATGTGCAAAAAACTCGCAATGCAAAATCATATATTCTATAAATGTCTGTAGTTTAACAATCAAAAACGATATCAAAAAAGGCTTAATAGTTGCATAAGCGCAAGCTTTCTTATTCAATTTGCTGTTTGAGTCGTTACTGTAGGTTTAAAAGTAACGTCAGGAGCTTGGAAATGCGAAATTCATTTTTACGGTGACCTTTGGACCTTACCTTTGAACCTTTTGTCCTTACCTTTGGATTTTTGGACTTATCTCCCCTCATCTTAGACACACACACTGGAGAAAGGGAACAGGGATCCACGCCTCCTCGCTAACACGGGAATACGTATTTTCTTCGATTCTCAATTTCGCGCGCTATACCCTAGACCCTTAACAAGACAGTTTTTCATATCTGGTTTCAAATCCCGTGTACTTCCAAGTTATGACCACCCACCAAATCGTACGGCCCTGGTACCACGGCTCAACTTGTAAAATATTCCCATGTCAACAATTACATTTTTATTCTTTTTTCATCTCTATACGATTTTGATTTATATATTGGGGGGCTAATTAATTTATTTTGTCTTAACGTCCAGGACGCGTCCTCGGAACCGGTTGTTTGTGTTTATTATTTGTTGAATTTTAATTATCTGCGTATAAGGAACGCAAGGAAAGACGGCGGTAATGCATCATTTTTTCTGTAAGCGCACCCAAGTATTGTGCGGTGTCTGCATTGGTCATATACAGGGTGTAACCTCAGAGTAGCAACTGAACATAGAGGTAGTAAACAACTAATTCCTTCTAATAGGCCGACATCTTTTTTTACGATGTCATATTGACCACCAGATATGACAATTATAATTATTTACTATCGTCTTAATTGTATAGTATCCAGAAATATTCCATTCTACGTTAAAAAGGCGGTATTTTGATGGTTCAGGAATGATTACAGCAAAATCAATAGATATGTTGACCTCTACTGCGTTACTGCATAATTCTTCATCATAAACGCAAATTCTGAAGTCTTACGTAAATTTTGAGGAGCTGGCAACGCCGACATAATTTTCGTGCGACTTATTTACGGTAGAATCTCGACTGTCAAACGTTTGTTTTGTTTGTGCTTGGTCAGTAAAGTAAAATACGCTATTTATTGGTAACTCTAGTAAAGCTTTACGGACTTGCTGTGCTCTATTCGAGTGTAGTTTAACAGTTTTTCGAGATGGGACTCAAAAAGTGCGGTGTTTGTAACATGGGTTGGTTGCATTGGAAGAATTTTCAGGTTAGTTGGCAATGTTTGGAGGCTGGAAGTGTAAAAAAATGATGACTTTGAGCACGCCATGCTGAGGCGGTTTGATTACTACCTCTATGTTCAGTTGTTACTCTGAGGGTGTAACTAAATAAGTGTAAAAAATTTAAGAGGGTGATTCCTCATCGAAGAAAAAATAGGATCTTTCATATAAAGAAACTTCATTGGAGCATCTCTTGTTAAGACACAGCCCCTTACAGGGGGTGCATAAAACTTGTTTAACAATTTTTTTCACAAGACCTAAAAAAGTTCCAATATTGAAATTAACCTGACATCTTCTACTACCAAAAAGACACTCACAATTTTTGGTGATTTAATTTAGTTATTATATTCATCTAAAACATACATGTGTAAACTTAGTAGTCCGTAAATGATTTATATGTAGATGGCCAACCTCGTTGATTTCATTTTTTTAAACTATGATAATAACTCTATTCTATCAAAGCAGATGGATAGCTCAAAGTCTAACATTTCGGTGTCAACGAAGTTAGGCTATGTTAGCCACTGTAGCCAGGTTATTTTTCGTCCAACCGTAATGAAGAATGAACTGAAGGGAGTCCCTTCTTTTTTTCGGGGAAGTGAAAGCGGCATATTTTTAGGGTCTTTTTCAATCTGGCTGATGGAGAGGATGCTATACTTATGTTGTATGCATAACAAATCAGTAGCGTACCACTCCTATTCCACTAACACTGCGCTAGTTAAATTGAACATTCTAACAGTGGCCATTTCTAGGTGGTAAACATATCCTAAGAACGCAAACTTTAATGAATATAGTCAATTTTAAAGTTTAGCTTTCCTTGACGAAATATTTATTACGCAGAAAGACCGAAAAAAGACATTTATTTTCGGGTGTAACTTACAGAGAGTCATAATCAACGTTACAGTCGATTCCGGCTTTATAACTTATGTTTTAGGGACTAATGTACAATCATTCAGAAAAAGCACATTTTATTCCAAATCAATATTCCAACAAACATTTTGAACATGAATAAAGGTTACAGAAGAATATATTGGGGTTTATATTATGAGTGTTGTGTGCGAATTTCGTACGAAGTGTAAATTTTTATTAACCCTCATATATGATACCCCGGCTGTGGTTTCAGCACCGAACACTGCAGGTATTAGTCGTAAAGTAAATGACACAGTCTCCTATTTTTTCAACTGTTGTCATAAAAATAGGTCAATACTTAATCTCAAAAAAACTGATTTCATGAATTTTTTTATTAGAAAAGATACGCTGAACGATCAGACTATAACATTAAATAATGGTGAAGACATTCACTTTTCTAATGAAGTTAGGCTTTTAGGTGTTTGGTTGGATTGTAGAATAAACTGGGATGTGCACATAAGTCGCATATATTCAAAGATAAATAGTGCCATATTTGCTATATCTTCTCTAAGAAGTAGTCATCTTAAAAAATATCTGCTTTCTGTGTACTTTTCTCTTATATATTCACATGTACAATATAATGTCATCCTTTGGGGAAGTGGTATGAATTCTAAACGTGTTTTCATTTGCCAGAAAAGGGCTATACGACTTATTTTTAATGTACGTGTTGATACGTCACGTAAGCCACTTTTCTTTGAACATGGTATATTAACTTTACCCTGCATCTATATCTTCAAATCTTTGTTGTATGTGAAACAAAATATTAACAAGATGTCAACCATCTCAGGCACTCATAACTATCACACTACCCATGGTTCACTTTTGGATGACTTCTTAGTCCGGAATTAAAGCGGTTCGTTTCTATCGGACCCAGTAAAAAAGACCCATGCCAAGTAGTGGTAGTAAACTTTATTGAACTATACAAAAAATACATTTCAAAAGGCGGAGTTCAGTACCACCAAATCATAAGTATTTGGATTACTGGTCTTCCACTCAACTCTACCTATCCTAACATGTTGATGAGAAATAGATTCATTCCTTGTTCTTTATGATAGTGACCTAGAGGTTATAACAGCAAATTATACATTATAACATTTTATTTTAAAAGACGATTCAGATAGGTGTTTGAAATTTTTTGGAACCTGGTTGTATAACTTATAAACGCGATATGTCAAAGAAGCTGAAATGAAGTCGTCGTTTCTTAAATTCTAGCTTATACTATGAGCTTGAGTCCTGTGTATGATTTTTTCATGTAGAAAAACTAGAATCTCTGCAAGCAATAGAGCAAACGTCATTCCCTCATTTTCAGTCAACCCATTTCAAGTCTTCAGGCTGTTCCAGATATCAAACGTACGTATACGTTTTGAATCGATTGAATTCTATTAGAGTCACGTTTTGATATGCGTGCATTATAAACTACATCACAGCGCAGCTGTTAAAATTTGACAGAATGACACTATCGCACAACAACCACTTGGGATTCTTTTCATTTTTTTCCACTTCGTAAAATCAGACATTGTAACTATTCATTCACAAATGCGTACCTATAACCTAAAATACTCGTCAAAAGTTAAAATGCTATAAGGCTGTTTCTAGATACATTAAACAACAAAAATATACCAGGTAAAGATTTTCTGCCCGGTAATCGCTCCAAAATAGTTGCCATTAGTACCCTTAAGGCTATTAAACAACAGTTGTATAAAAGCTACTGCTGAGAGCAATGTGCTGATTAGAACACACATTTCGCATACTAAAGCAATAATATGAATATTTTGTTGTATAAATACTACAAAAGGAACTGAACAGCTCGGAAAGTCATTCTTACAGAGCTCTTACGTGGCTATTTTATGTATGATCTGTTGCATACAAATGTAAGCGTAAATAAGCGTTTATGCAAAAGTTTCAAATTTATCGCATAATATGTTGTATAAACTTGCTACAAGAACGTTCTAAACATATTGTTAAAGAACAAATATGCTGCAGGGAGCATAATGGCATTTTGGACAGCATTTATTACCTTTCTTTGCTAATTGGGTAGGTACATCTCGCCTGGTTGGCACTTTTCTATCAGTACGCCACTGTGCATTAAAAAAAATGTAACTGCCATGTTGCTGAGCGCTCGACATGGACTCGGCAGGCAGTATTCGTGTGACCCAATGCAGCTGTTCCTCTCGTTAGACAGATACTCGGCTACCATTTGTATTTCTAGTCAGTTTTTATAGACATGTCCGATATGTTGTCGTTCCATTTTGTTTTCTTTTTCCTACTCGTGTGTATTAGCCAAGTGATTTTTCTTCCCAAGTAGATTAAGTCGGTGGCTTACGAGTTGGAATCGTTTTTCGGTTTCGAAAGATGGATTGAGACAAGACGCTTATGTTAATTATAGCTTTGACACGAATATTTCAGAGCTTCAGTCACACTAGCAAGGTATTTTTGCTTTTCACCATGTCAAAACAGAAGCTGAAGCATCAGACGAAGAAGATAATAAAGTGGATTTCTGGTTAACATTGCTTGTTGATTGTATCCAATGACACTGATGTTCTATGAAGTTTCAGGTTGGAAAGGGTCGATTGATTTGACGTATACTCTATCAACGAAAAAGCTGTTTGGAAGCTGTCGTAATATATTATTATTGTTCTGATAAAGAGGACTACAACCTCGAAAATAAATCAGGTCCTCTATGAGAGGACCGCAAATCCCAAAAAAATATGCAAACATATTCAAGTAAAAGCAAAGTAGGGAAATTAGTCACACTAAACATTCATTGAACAAGAATTTTATTAGAGTTTTTATTAAATACCTTATTAATTATATAGAATACAACGTGTGGCCTGCATTAGTATAACAGGAGCCATGAGAACAACACCAACTGCTGTTGTGGAATTAATAATTTGCATTACTCTTCTACATAATTACATCAAAGGGGTAGCGATACTGTCATTTCTACGACTTCGCATGGCTAGTATTAATCCCGATGTAGGTATGGAGCGATTGAAGCAGCTGATGTGGCGGGAAACGCTAAACGCACTACTCATACTACAAGAAACTAGCGACTCAATTGAACTAATATTCATCTTTAAGAAACCCTACAAAAATAGAAATTAAACAGAGTGCTGCGCCAAATGTGACACATATACACAGACGGCTCCAAAACAAGGGAAGGCGCTGAATGTTGTGTGTCTCTAAACCTAAGAACAAAGTAGACTATGGGTGAAAATGTCAGTGTCTTTCAAACGGAACTGGCTGGCATATCGATAGCTGCCAAGGAACTAACAAGAAGAGAATTATCTAGCAAGGCTGTAATAATCTGCACTGACAGCAGACAAGCACTTCTAACCCTGAAATGACCTCCCCGTCACATCAAGGCTAGCAATGGAATGCCACCAATCATCAGCCCATGCTTCACACAAAACAGATTTGTCCTAAGGTGGGTTAAAGGACACAACAACAACAAAGGCAACCGTATAGCGGACGGTCTAGCCAGGAAGCCTGCTGAATTTTGGGACTGTGACCGACCTTTCTGGACCGACAGTCACAATTTCCCAAAAATACTCCCATGCCCAAATGGTAAAACGATGTGAAGAACTACAAGGATACCGATATTCCAAGGCTCTAGCATGGCAATCTCCAAGAAGTATTTGGCGATGACGGGGATAAACCTACGTCTGTCTCATAGTAAGATTCCATTCCTGACTGGCCTCAGGAAGCACTTCCACATTATGGGGTTTATTGACACAACGATATGTAGAATGTGTGGAAGCAAGATGAAACTGTGGAACACGTCATATGTGAGTGTCCAGAGTTATCTTCTTTTGAAAAGTGTGCGTTTGGTGAGTCTTGACCTATACCTTCCCACATAAGGGAGATTACCCCAAGTGACGTTGTCCACCTTCCTAAAATTGGCAAGATAGACGATGATCTGATGAAACACCACCCTGGGAGGATACACAATGGGCTCGTTGTGGTCTAAGTGCAGTGAGACTACTCACCCTCGCCACTCTACACATACAGAATTGTGGGTAATTTAATTGAAAATCCCTGGTAGCATGCCTGGTCTCTGGAAACGAACGCAGAGCAACGCCAACCCCTCCACCTCTACTTCTCCTCCTAGTAGTCCTAGCCATAAAATAAATGAAATAAACTTTTAAAGGAATTCAAATTTTACAGTATTATATATTCATATATAGATCAAGCAAAATCCTTAAATACTCTTCTTGAGATTAAAAAAAGCACACTTGAGCTCTATCCCTACTCCACACCACAGATACAGATATGTACCTTATTGAACGCCCAATCTAGATATCACCTGCTGAATATCAGCCTAGAAATATTGTACCGCTGTCACCTGTTCCACGCCATGTATCAAAAACAGAAAGAAGGACGGCACACAATCCTATCTAGCGTTGTATCAGGGTGGGACACGTATATCCATTCGGTAATCAGCAAGGTAATTCGCTGGTACCATAGGGTGTCTCTTACCCCGAAACGGAGGCGGACGTCCATTCGCCCTAATGTGCCTCTGACACGGCATTTTCCGCAGGGAAATTACGGGCTGCGAACTTTTCCGTTTGATTTTCGTGACGCGCCGTTTCCGTTTTTCCGATGGAAATTGCTTCGACATGCGATCGCGATCCCGTTGTCGGGGGTCCCAAAATGGGGGGGGGGGGGTAATTTCATTAGGAGGGTGCGCGTTAAAGTCACATTTTTCGATGTTACGAAATGTCGCCTACAGATTTAGAATAGTGTTACAAGTCTTCGGTTTGATTGGGCAAGACTTGGTACGGATTCAACTATTTATTTACACGAACTATACACACCACGTCTAACCTATTACTTATCAGTCTAATTTATTTACAGTCACTATACACTAATTTATATTTGTCCTTCACTCACTAATTTATGTCACTGTCCATTTATTTTGCACGCGCCACCGGTATACCACGGATCGCATCGCTGCACTGTTAACTCTCCAACTCAGCCCGTCTGCCGCGGAGAGTGCTTTATATTCGGAGCATCCTGTCCGCTTTCTAGTCGGGTTCCAGCGACTCTCGATGTCGCTGTTCGAGAACTAACGCGTCTAACGTGCGGCGGACAGGGCCGGACTGGCACAATAACAAGCAATACTATATATACTAACTGCCGATCTCTCAATCCTGGAATCATACTTGTTTTCACCTTAACAATAAAATGGCAAACAGAGAATTAAAGATTTACCTTAACGGCACCTTGCTACTCTACAATCCCACAGCCAAATACCTAGGTGTCGATGTCGTTTAAAAAACGTATTCAGTCCATCTCAGCCAAAGTAAACTGCAGAAATAACATCCTGCAAAAATTATGTTGAACCTCATGGAGTGCATTAGCTTCTACACTCCGTACTTCGGCCTTGAGGCACCACCCATCCGTTGAAGAAATGCTCTTCTGAAAGAATTCAAGAAAATCAAAACAAATCCCTCACTAGCCAATCCACGAGAATATACCTGATCTCTCCTTGCGCAGATTAAGGACTCGAAAACCACCAATTACAACAGCTTTTCAACGTGACGGTTTTAACTCTGCGGTTAAATGGGCAGAAACTTGGGCGACCCAAACACCAGAAGAACTGCATGAACGGTAGTCTGATTGTCAAGAACCCCCTGGTTTGGAATGTGCGCTGATTCGTTGTTTAAATGGAACGATGAGACTGTGGAGCGGAACTCCAAACTGTCAGGCTTATAGTAGAAGGATGTGGCCTTATAGAGCATATCCAGGCAACAACAAGGACTTCCTCTAAGCCAAACCATCAGCCGTAGAAT